>OY728122.1:1332615773-1333872173 GCA_963277665.1 Viscum album | reverse complement strand
CTTGATAAAATGGATATGTTTTGGAACTACATTTAATTAAAGTTAGAATGTTCTTTTTTAAGATTCATAAATAAAATGTATGAAAAAAATAGTCATTATGATTTCTTATCAATGTTACTCTTGGTATATGATTAGATATATTAAATTGTAATTTATTTGTCCTAATAAAATATTTTAGAATATGTGGAAAAAATATGTTTTCCTTGATTGTTTATGATTATGGTAGATTCATGAAGAATTTTATGGTCTAAAAATATCCTAGTGTATTGAATAAAATTATTAATTAATTAATTATATTTTTTAATGTGAATATATCATTAATAGGAACGAAATTTCAATTAAATTGGGAACATTTGTCAAACCAAAAAATGGAGGCAGGGTTGGGAATTGATAATTTAAAAATGTTCTATGATACATTGTAGGCTCAATTCTATTAGAGGCTCTTTATTAATTACTCTAATAGTAATCATTTTTTAGGATTGGATTTTGTAATATGAATGATCCTTGAAAAAATCATTAACATTTTTAATCAAAATAATATTGTATCAAGACAATCAAATTAGTTTTTATGAAAAATTGAATATGGTCAGACTCTCTGCAATCAAATATCGTTTTATGGAAGGAAAATTGGACAGTATTTTTCATCGATTGATGCTCTTTAAAGTTATCTTATAAACCAAAACACTAATATCATGAAATGTTATTTCACCATTTTTATAACATTACTTCATCTACTGTGGAATATGTTTTCACTTATCCTTTCATGCATATAATGTAAACACTATTTGGGAATCGTAAAGGCAAAAAGCACTAACATGTAAACTATATTTTAGTTTTTTTATAATAATTCCTTCATATATATCTTCTTATTTAAATCCCCTAGGAAATATATTTATTTAAAACTCTTTTGTAATGATTTTTAGAGGTCTAACTATCAATGAATTCTTATGGATTATTTTATAAAGAAGGATGGGCTGTACCTTTTTATAGTGTGCAGTGTCTGTTATGATGGAGATGCGCCTAAAAAATGCATTTTTCCAATTAAAAATTTATATGTAGATATAAAATATTTTTTAATTTGAATGAAGATAATTACTTTAATGGATGTGACATTATCTCCCTCCATTATGTTTTAATTTTCCAATATTTCTTTTACAAAATTAATAATCAAATTAAACTTTCTACAACCAACATATGGTGTTCGATCTGGTGGAATAGAAACTCTAAAAATATTGATGTTCAATCTATTGAGCTTAATATGGTCTTGGAATAAATATTTTCAGAAAACTAAATATATTTCCTTATGAATATTGGAATGTATGTTATCATAATAAAATAAATATATTTTTTGATTGGTTTGTTACTAAAGGTAATTTATGAAATTTTAATACATTAATATCTATTTTCTTGTATCCCTATAACACATTGAATCATGAAAAACACAAATCGATGCTCAAAATAAAATATGGAATATGCATTCTATGATATAATATTAAGGACATTAAGGGAGGATCTATCTCATGATACACTCTGAACTATGGAAATATATTGTCATATGTAGTAGAAATGGAATGAGATCTCATGGAAATATATATTATATGATTCAATAGATATATAAATAATTAGATAGTGTTATATTATTCCATCACTATGAAAAGAATTGAACACAATATATCATCTCTTTTATAGAGGCCTAGTGTCACATTAGGAGATATTGAGAAATATATAATAAATTTATTTTGTATTGTCACATATATTCGGGCATTAAAATGAAATTTCTGATAGGCTTTCCAATTTATGTGTTAGGTTGGGGCCATGAAGACAGAATTGATAAAATAATTATCTGATTTTATAACACTTCTTCAATACTTTTTTAAATTACTATGATTTTATTTTTTAAAACATTATTCTTCTTATGTCTTCATTCTAGAGGAAACATAATTAATATATGTTTTTTTATGAAATAATAAAATATAAAATTTTAAATTTATTAATTTATATCCAACTTGATAATGTTGGTAAATTTTCTAATGTATAATTTGAATTATTTTGTAATGATAATAAATAATATCATACTATTTCTGATCATATGAAAAAATCTTTTTATATAGATTATAAATTTAATAATTTATTAAGAGATCATAACCAAAATTAATTAATTTAATCTAATAAAAAAGTTTTCCTGTTTAAAATGATAATATTTATTATTTAATTTTAAACAGACTTTTTTTCCAAATAATTTTTAAGGAAACCCCATATGTACAACAAAATGAATGAAAATCCATTATTTGTCATTTTGGATTTATTTTTGGAATTTTTTTATTTTAAATAAGCATGATAAACTTTATATTTTTTGATAAAAATGAAGAAGTTTTATTTAGTATAATCCAATAATAATTAATATAATAGAATATATCTTAAGAGAACCATGATGATGGATGAATCTGTGAATGTAAAATTTAATTAAAATAATGACACATAGTTATTAGATATATATAATCATAATAGGGAATTTAAGGAAATTAACTTCTATGAAAATAATCCTGGATATTATTATATATAAGTTGAGGGGATGAATATCTCTTCTTTGACTGATCCTGTGAATTAGAAAACACATAAATATGATTCTTTTTAAAATGAAATATTTAATGTTCAAAGTATAATTAAAACCAAATCTATATATATATTTTGTGATAATTCATTTTTTGTTGTTTATTTTTTTCCTTTTGACAAAAATTATCCCATTAATGAATTAAATAATATTTTTATATCAATAAACATATTAATCAATATGAATTAAATTATATTTTTATATAGTTGAACAAAGTAATCATAAACACACTATAATAACTAACTAGATATTTTGTGACAAACTAGATTAAAGTGTTCATATAGATCAAATTTTTAATAAATTATTTACCTATGTAATTTTACAAAAAGAAATTTTGGATTTTAAAGATTATTTTTCTCAATTATTTAGAATACAAGACATATATATTCTAATATATTTCTCTTGATTTTAAAATTTTATTTTCATTGAAATTGATGTGAAAAATGATTTTTTAATTATTTAATTTATAATGAATTTTATGGTAATCAAAATAATTTAATTTAATATGAGAAATTTTTAAATGATGTTTATAAATAGTTAAATTATTTTTATGCTCTTAAAAAATCTCTTAGAGATTTGATAGACATTCTACCTCTTTGTCATAAAATGAATTTAATAAATGAAATATTGATCCATATTTTTTTTTAAAATTAATGTTATAGTGATATTTTTATTTTTAAAATATATTTTAATGATATTGTATTACATTCTAAAATATATCATTATAGTAATAAATTATCAATTTTATAACAAAATTTATTTGAGATGAGATTGATATATGAACCAAGTTATTCTCACTGATTTAATTTTTTTTTTTAAAAATGATGGTATATATTTATATCAATGTAATTATACAGAGGAAAATATAAAAAATATTTAATCTACATTCCTAGAAGTATGAAAACAAAGATTATTTTTCACTATAAACTATATATCGATGAATTTAGAAAATGTTCTGAAATTAAATAGTGTAAAAAATGATATGTAGTTTTCATTATTTGACTGCATGTTGACCTAATATTATAAATTTATCATGAATGTTTTTTTTGTTTTTTTATCCAAAAAAATACCCATTATATGTTAAATGTATAAATATGTATATAAATATAACTATTACTTAAATAGTTTTTTCTGATCAGAACTTTTTTTAACATGTTATCTTACACTGAATATTATATTAGAGGATATAGTCTTGATATAAGGAGTAAATAAGGTATGTGTCAATTATATTGAAATAGTTTAATCTTATGTATTTCTAACATGTTATTATAATTTGAAATATAAATAGTTGTGGTCAGTATATAGATTCTACTTGTTTTTCGCTTAAATCTTATGGATAAAAAATTACTAATTATTTTCAAAATCATTTCTATAATTTTTCGGTACATTGTGATAATATATCTATAATTTGAATATACAACACCCCTTTATTTAAATATTAAAAATATATATTTATGTGAGATAAATTATCAAAAGATATTACATTAATAATAGAGATGTTTTTTTATTTATATCGAAAAAAATAATTTTTTGGATATATTTACTAAAAAAATACAATATCTAAATATTTAAAAAATAAAATATTAAAATGAAATAATGGATCTTATCATGAATAGTTTTATTTTTAAATCATTTTCATATTTTTTAATATGTTTGCATAAATATTTTAAAAACACAGATAAAAATTTCTTTCATATATATGTGAATTATGTTGGAATTTTATTCCCTGATTCATATGATATATTTCATGTTATTTATCAATATTTAAGGTGTTATATGCCTAAATTTATTTGTTATTAAATGTTATTGTTTTCATAATTGTTTAAACATTACTATAAATGTTAAATGTTCTTAAATTATTCATCATGATAAATTAATTTTTTATTTTTCCGAGATAGAATTTTTTAAATGAACTTTAGAGTTGTTAAATTTATATTGTGATACATTTAATGGGGGGGGGGGGGGTTGTTTAAATTTAATTTACTAATAATTTTTAAAATTTTAAAATATTTTAAAATATTTTTTATAAATAAATAATGGTAAATTTATAGTGTTTAAATATGGGAATGATCGTCCTGAGTCTTAATTTACACCAAGATGTTGTCCAAAAACACCACCACAAATTGATCCATGTTCAAATGAATGATCTTATCCATCACGACCATAAATACAACTGGATCATTTTTCAACCCAAATGGAATTACAAAAAACTCATAAAGGACATAACTTCTACTAAAAGAAATTTTCACTATATAAGAAGTCCCAAAACAGACATGATGATACCCTGACCTCTGATCATTCTTTTAGAATACACATGGCCCCTTCAACTGGTCAAATAGATCATTGATACGTAGAATATGATGTGGTTCTTCACTATCATTTTATTCAACATCTGGTAATTAACACACAGTTTTAAACTCCCATCATCCGGCTCTGCAAAAAAAATATTTGATCCCCTAGGTGACGTATATAGAACGCTAAGCCCATTATCCTAAAACTGTATTTTGATATCTTGAAGCTCAATCGGTGCCATTATGTAAGGTGGAATAGATTCTAGCTCAACCCCCAACATGAACACAATATTGTAATCCACATCACTCTTAGGGGGAAACCATGAAAAGGTATTTGGAAATACATCATGAAACAGTTATACTACAGGTGTAAGGACGTCATAACTACATTTCCCATAATCTATAAAAATATTAACAACATTATCTAGGAGTTATCTTAGTTACTGGGTAATTGTCCTGCTC
The DNA here is from genome assembly GCA_963277665.1 of Viscum album. Classification (NCBI taxonomy): domain Eukaryota; kingdom Viridiplantae; phylum Streptophyta; class Magnoliopsida; order Santalales; family Viscaceae; genus Viscum; species Viscum album. The sequence continues at coordinate 1,333,866,809 of OY728122.1, read as the reverse complement.
TACCTAATAGGATATTCCATTCACCATGAAGAACATATTGGTCACCCTCAAGAGATACCAAAGATCACTCTCCTTTGGTCATAATCCATGTGGTCTCGGTATGTGACTAGCCATTCCATACCCATTATTAGGTCAAAGCCAGTTATATAAAGGACATATATATCCCAAAGTAAACTATAATATCAAATATATTGTGAACATCCCTTGGAAAAATAGATATCCCTAGTCCATGTTCCCAATAGTCGATCGATATTCATCACCCCACTTATAGACTCCATATCTAATATCAACCTATTAACATGGTTTGTAGTTATAAATGAATGAGAGGAACCAGTATCAAACAAGGAATTAGATAATGTAGAATAACTTGAGTAGTACCTCTAACTCTTTATGAACCATCCTCCCTCTCCACAAGTGTAGGTTGTACTGCATGTAAATGTCCTTCCCCTCATTCGTGTAGCGTCATCTGACTCCCTTGAGCTACACCACTCTTCTGATATGGGTTCTCATTCCCCAAATCACCACATCCACTACCTTTACCACCTCACCTAGTATAACTCCACCTTCTAGGCCAATATGGTGTAGAATACCCCCTTCCTACACTCTAACTCTAATAAGATGATCTCTTAGCACCAGCTTTCCTCTGCTTCCCGAAGAACTTCTATAGGTGACCCATCCGGCCCCAAAACTGGCACTCCCCTAGTGGTCAAGGAAAATATGTACTATAGATTCCTCACCCACATCACTGGTGGAAAAGCATGTGAGAAATGTCTATTTCAATTTTTCCTCATGATTTTCCACCTTTAATTCCAATGTACTAAGGTTCTTGTAGTGGTTCTTCCTACTCTTGGAAGGCGCATTCCCTGATCATCTAATGAAACGTACATGTTCTGTACTGGAAGACTCCTTCAGGTTCCCCTATGAAATTAGATTTTGATTAAACACATATTATAATTTCTTCATACTAATGATATTCACTTGTGACTTAATTTCACACCTATGTTTGTCTTGAATTCGATTTCTTAAAGAAGCCTCTTCTGCAACCAACGATGGAGAAAAATGTTTTAAATCCACGAAAAATCATGTGTATTTCATTATGGACATTATTATTTGGGTTGGGTGTATTAACTATGAATCATTATCTTGTCTTATTGTGTCTTTGTAGAAGTTCCCTATGAACTTCTCTAGAATTTCCTTCCAAAAAATCTCGTCAGTCTGCCTAGATCATACCTGAATGTCCCACCACCGCTTCACTAATCCCCATAGCATATCAGAATCCAACTTAAACAACCTCTCAGAAGGAGTCTCGAAATGGTAAATAATCATCTATATGGGTTCAATCTAGATTTCTCCTCCCTCAGGTCCACCCTCTCTAGTAGAAGTAGGAGGGTGCTACAGCTGAAAATCCCTTGTCCTCTCAGATATGCTTTTATGAACCCTCCATAGTTCTCTCTCCATGAACAACATGAAATTAGAAAATTGATTTCATAAAATATTAAATTCCTCCTCATCTTGATCCAATGGTGCCTCATCTTCTCTATTTGGATGTTCCTTCCGGTCCATACCCCTCAGTCTCTCTCACAATAGGCATCATGGATGCATATCTCTACAAAGTGAAACACATGTCTTATGTCTCATTGTGCATCGTTAAAACATTTATGTAATAAGAGAATCTAACACAACAATTTTCCACATGTCCATTACCCCTTTTCATTACCACATGGTCAACATTGAGGCCTAATCACTACCCTTAACCAACCTAATCCTAGGTATTGGTTAATATGGGTACATTCATTCTCATTAATTAATCCAAAAATTTATTAATCACATTATAACAAATTACATAAATAAAAAATTAATTAATTTATAATAATCATTTCATCAATCCAGGTTCTCACTAGAATCCAATTTATTATCATCTAGAATCATTAGTTTAATCTTATAATAAGGAAAAAAATTTCAAGTTCGACAACATAACCCTAAAACAATTTCTCATGAGTGCCTATAACGATGCATGTCACAATAACGGTGTGAACCTATAATGATGCATGCCAACTCAGTTATCATGCCTCTTTAGGCAATGAATCAAAAATCAACAATTTTCATAAAAAATATCATGTCAACCCATATGTGAATTACCCATGGTGAAATAATATCCAAATATATCAACAAACAACCATTACAACAATCCCACACTGAGTACATGGATATTCCCCCATACATGGGATTGTAACTCCCACGCACGAGCTCATTACTAAGCCTAAAATCATCCTATTCTTCTATCTACCTTTCCAAAAATATTAAGATAAAAGAAAAATAAATAAAAGAAAACCCTTTTGATACTACTTTGTAACATCCCCTCCTGGGTGCCACTGACCGGTGCCCTAATCTAGTTATCCACATGTCCTGAAGCACGCCTCCCCATATACAAGATAGATTCGACTTGTAGTGACGGTCTCATAATTCATTCTAGGGGAGACTATACTATCTTTTGTCAGTATAAAACACCAATGGAAGAAAATTAAAATAACCAAGTACTGAAGTATACAAATAACCATAATAAATTCATTTCATATGATATCCATAACATGCAAATAAAATATTCAACTAAAAGGTAAAACATGCTATGATAATGAAAATACAAAGTGTCTACAATGAAAATCAATGTAAAGACGCAATTACTCCAAAGAGGGTCTCGAAACATGACTATTTCCCTCATTCATACACCAATCCCAAATAGAAACCAGTCCTAGGGAATTTCCCTTAACATGAACTACAATAACAAAGTCTACTCAGGTGTCGATCAGAGAGTCCAAATAGTGTGTGATTACAACATAGTAGGCCACCACCAACAGTGTATAAAATGGGTCCATCTAAAATATAGTGAATGTTGTTTTTCAATGAAATAAATACTTTTATAATTTAAATAGTTATCACATTTTCATTTAATCTTAAATAGACACATTAGTCCAATTTTAATTTATGTTTCCCATTTTAATAATCATTCAGTATCATTAATCATTGGATCTAGTTCATCATACCTAGCACCCAAAATATCATTTAAATCATCATTAATTATTATCATTCATTAGTTTTAGGTCATGATACCTAGAACCCCAAAGAACAGTTGAATAATCAATAAGTATTATAATTAATTTTGTGTAGGATTTCATTCCTATAACACAAAATCCTTGTTGAATCATCATTCAGATTTATCATTTTTTCGATGTAATTCGTCACTCCTAGCATCACAATCTCATTGAGTACAGATCATGATGCCTAGAAATACTTTTCTCATTCGGTGTAGGTTACCATTCTGAGCACCCCATAATCTCTTTTGGTGTAGGTCTTCATGTCTAGAACCATATAATCTCAATATTGGACTACTATTGTTGGTGAACACCATGTCCATGTCCCAACTTTTAATCAGTATATAACATCCTTTCTAGCACCAAATAACTCTCATCTATTTAATCATACATTAATTCACAATAATTATCCAAATATTTCCATTACTAATCCAACTATTATTTAAACATTTCAAAGGACATTAGTTATCTCAACAATTAACTAAAAACATAACACATTAATTAATTCATCAATTAACTAATCAATAAACACAATTATCTTTTGATAATAAATGATAACAAATTATTTATCGTTATCAAATATCAACTTTTCATAATTAATTATAATAATTAATTATTCTTATTAAACACCATGACACATTATCAATTATCCCAATTAATTATCTTTGGTCAATATCATGTAATATAAAAATTCTTTGAATTTATTATCTTTCACGACCAAATAATACTTTATAATTAATTTACCCCAATTAATTATCATCTCACAATCATTTCAAAATATCAATTATAATATCTAATCAAATTAAAAATCTGAAGAATATATATTTGGGAAACCACCCTTCGTTTGATTAGTGATTCAGTTACCAATTAATCTTCAAAGCAATATTAACTCAAATCCTCATTCCAAAATACATTAATTTAAGAAATCAATTATCAAGGAAAACTAGGAAATCATAAAATCACATACACATATCAAAATCATGAAAATGTGAGTTCGATTTAGTCCACCTACCTTGGTTTATTGATGAATTCTAGCCCAACAAAAATTACCATAATCTGAGCAGCACAACAATATTGATCAATCATTAGATCTAAATTCCCAAATAAAAATTAAGATAAAAGGCATCAAGATCATGAAAATATAAATCAAGATCCACAATCCTATATTTTGATCATAAATCACATGTTTAGATCCCTGAAAAAGGTCTATATCTTCTATGAAAGGATTTATGAAATATAAGATAAAGAACAGAGGAAAAATGAGATGAAATCCTCTTACTGGGAAGAGAGCGGATCATCAATCTGGGCATTCGATCTCGATGAATAGTGATTGGATTGCCTTTGAATCCCTATGGACGTGTTTGGGAAAACCTAGGTATTTTCATGCATTAGCCTAGGTTGAATTAGAGAGGTATTAGGGGTTCAAGTGGTTTTAAAACCGATTTTCAAAATAAACTAGGCCGCACAGACAATTTCACCTAGGTGGCCGGATGGGTAGGCCAAACCGTTCTCCAACATTGTGGTCTTCCACTTCTCACATAGCTTTATGATGGACGGTAAGACATACTATGTTCCCACCATGCGCAAACAGTGTGCAACCCCGGTCTTCTATAGTTTCTTATAAACAACACACAAACATACCCCCGGTCATACCATAACCCAAAGGAACATAATAACAACCTAAATTACCTGAAATCACTCTCGAGGTTGCTCTAGAAAAGGACGGGATCTTATACAACATGTGTAAGAGAATGTAAAATAAAATGATTTTGAAATATATTTAATATTTTCAATGAATTTGGTATATTATATAGATTTCAATTAATCTTATATCGTGTCACCATGTGTGACACACAAATATGAGGTTCTTTAATGACACCTATTACACTCAAGATCTAGTTTTACAAAGAAAATATTATTAAAGAATTATTATTTAATATTATAATATATAATGTACCCATTAAATCTGAGGATATGTATAGTATTAACTAAATTATGAAAATATATCTTTTAAAAAATTATTAGGCAACTTAATTTGTTACCAATAAATTAAAAATTATAATATAATCCAATTTCATATAAATGAAATATTTTTTATTTTTTTATCCCAAAGGAATTTTGACGTAATAAATTATATTAATTAAAATTAATGAATTGTATTAATGAAATATATGATTTATATATAGAGTCAAATATTTTTTATATCAATCCAATACATTTTATAGCCATATAATAAGAGAAAATCCAATATTACACATAATAATAGATATATTTTTAAAAAGGAAATTTTACTCCCTTTTAACAAAGAACATATTTTGAATAACATATTTGGATCTTTTATAAATTTTTTTTGTCAAATTTTTTTTTTATAAAAAAAAATTAGGTTTGTGCGATGTCTTTTTATTTTACTATAATGTTCCATTTTTTGATGAATAGTGAAAATACTAAATTTTAATTCACAAGTAGATTTTAATCTAATATATATATATAAGGAAAAATTATATTTATTATTTTTTTAAATGAATAAATATATCGAACTTATATCAATTAATATAATTTCTATCATTTTAAACAATTTAATATTGAAATTAGACAAAAAACTTACGAAATATTTAAGCATTTTTCATTAAAAACCTATATACTCCTCTTATTTGTAAAATTAATTTTATACTAATATCATCCCCATTTGTTATTGGGTTTTGATAAAAAATTATTCCATATTTGTAAAAATTATAATTTTTAATTTATAATATGTTCAACATAGTTTTCTACATAAAAAATATTCCGGGAAAAAATTAAAATTAATAATAGTGTTAGAGAAAAAAAATTTCTTAAGCAGGCACTAAACCATAATCATAAGAGACAAAATTTCCTAGAAACCATTTCAAATGTCATTTTATGGTCATATTTCGCTCATATACTATCTTGTCTTACATTTTATTAATTATTGGTTCCACTAGTCAAAGAAAGAAAGTCCTTTGTTGAATTCCATTTTCTAAAATTTACATGAATTCCACTTCTCTATTATAAGAAGGCACTCACCTCTCCCACATATTCACAACTATAATGACATTTAAATCGTCTAGAACCTGAAAAAATAATATCAAAATTTATTTTCTCTAATAATAGAAGATTCACCATGTTATTAAATCCATATTATGATTTATTTTTGTATAAACCAAAATATGTTACCCAAAAACATGGAAACATTCCTTCAAAATTACTTTAATATTATTTCCATATCTAAAAAATGTATATATTTTTATTCAAGGGTTATATAGTTACAAATGTATCATTAATATATTGTTATTTTTTATTAAAAATTTTAATCCTACTTATACACACGTTGATCTAATTGGTATTGAACTTTCCATTTATGTGTGTGGATAATTACCACCTCACAAAATGATGTCTTTTATTTTTAATTACCATACCTAATGGCTAGGAATTATGATGGATACATTATTTTTATATGATTTATTTTTTATTTTTTATTTTTTTATGACTTTTTTATTTTTATTCAAAAGATACCTATAATAATTTAATTTGTTGTAATTACAATTACATAGTTTTTGGTTGTGAGGACCACTAACTCCTCAAAGTGATGTGGTTTATTCAAACTATACATAGAATATATAAATAGTGGTTTTAATAAAACTATATTCCATGTATGACCTATATATGATATTGTAATTTTAATATACCTTTATATAATTTTATTTTCAATCTTTTTAATATGGAAAATAAATGAATGTTGTGTTCATGTGTATGTATGAACTACCATCTCCCTGAATGGTGAATTTCATTTCCAATATCCAAATATTATGGATTATTTTGAATACATATATATGGATATATAATATAAATAAATCATATTTACCATATTTATATGATGAAATCGTGTTCGATGTAATTTCATATATATGGTGTAAATAAGGAACTTCATACCAATTTATATTCTTAAAGACACATTTTATTATTTTGCACATAATTTATTATATATAGATTAAATAACTCCACTTTGACAAATAATATCACGATATTTAGAGTTTCATGTTGAATTATTTAATCATTCAAAATTAAATTAACCATTACGAGGTTGAAAATAATTTCATAACCCATTTGCTTTTCATTGGTTATATTACATCCCCATTAACGTTAGTTTTCTATGACTATGTGTTTAATAACTTTTACAGTCCCTCTTTTATTTTCACTTGATTTATATTGATTTAAATTTGAGACACATAATCTATTTATTTATTTATTCTCACATCAGCATTATGATATTTTCAAGACTTTACATCACAAAATCATTTTTTCGGGATTTATTATACCAAAATTTATATCCAAGGAAATTATTGGACAATTTTTCAACACGCCATTTCATTATCATCTTCTATGTTTATTGATGTACTTTTTCAATTAATAGTACTATTTTTACATTATTTGGTAAGATATGGTTTTTATAAATTATTTTTTGAAAAACCTGACTTCATTTATCTCTTTAGTCAGAAAACCTATTTTATTCTAAAAACAATATTTCCTAAAAATATATTAAAAAATACTTTAGAATTTTAATAATGATTTATTGAATTTTTTTTTACCCTTTTTCACCTACTATAGAGGTTTCAAATGGAATCATCATTTTAATTTATGAATAAGGATCATTTCTAAAAGTTTTAACATGTAAAAGGATTGTTCTTTTTACCATGTAAGTCATGTATGGATTTAGCCACCACAATTTAATTGAATATACCTTTTCGTGTTTAAATGCTAATTTTTTAAAAACAAATAAAAATTATTTTGGGAGAAATAAATTTTAATACAAAATTTCTGTGTTAAAAGAAAATTTTCATCAAGAATGTTTTCAATAGATCCCATTATAGTGTTTCAGTTCATTAACAACAACAACACATTAAATTTAATCCACATGGGATATGTTATATTGATATTATCTTTATACATCCTCTGTAGTGTTTATAATTTCATTGACCACAAATATTATTCAAATTCACTAAATAGATGTTTTTCCCCCTTGAAATATTAAATTTCATGTAATCATTAAATTTTAAAATTATCTTATAAATCCATATCATTCATCATGTATATTTTAATTTCCTATACAATATTCCATTATTACATACAGATTTTACTTTGAAAGTTATTTAATTTATTGGGGAAATATTTGTACATTTTTATCATTTAATCAATATGGATAATTGATATAGAACATTTTTTTTGTATTTAAATCATTTAGTTGATATATGAGGAATTATTTGGACATGTATGACACGCTTTATAGTGATTTTAATTAAATCCAAATGAAATGGGGATTATTTATTAGAAGCCCCGACATGTAGAAGTAGTCTAATGAGATAAAAATATTTAGGGAAAAAACCTTTTTACATTATTTCCATGTTGAGTAGAAGTGTTTTGACTCATATACATAATCTTTCATGAGGATATATCATGATGATAGAGTGTTTGAGGTGAAAAATAAAATAAAACCAATTATTAATAATTTCCATCATTTTGATTCAGTTATTATCATTATCCATGAAATTTATTCTTCGAAATGACTATGGATGAATTTAACTATAATTTTATTCAATAAATCGAATGTGTTATTCATTATTTACATTTAAATATTGTTTGTGCACTTCCTTCAAAGTTTATTGATTTCATGAAATGTGTTATCAATTATTACCTTTACATGTTGTCTATTCTCATAGATTTATTATTTCATATGTTGTACATTCAATTACTAAGCAATTGAGTTCATCATTTTTTTTAATTTTCCCAATGAATACATTAACAATATAATAAAACACATACCAGGTGATTCTAGATGGAATAAAGTTATCCTTGGATGAAAAATAAATATAAGAATTTGTGTGATCATTTCTAATTCAAGACTTTTGTATGTATCTGGTTTACCATTACTACTAATACATTTGATCTTTCACGATTATATTCCTTATAATCATTATAATTTAAGGCTTTTAAACATCAAAATCACGATATCTTGGGTGTAGTCACTATAATTCAGAATGCAGATGATGTTTTGTTAAACCGTTAAAGGTGAATTTTTTAGTGATTCTATTGGTGGGGAGTATTGTGGCCTCACTGTGGTCATTTTGAGTGTATCATTGTCAAGGGAGTAACAATTTAATCATTAAAAATTAGTTTCAAAAACATTTTGGCTCTCCATAATAACATGTGGTTTGAGAACCATATCAGTTTTCACAGTAGAGGTGAGTGGGTCGATCAGAATATGATCAATAGAGTGCTTTGCTATTTGGATTTTCATAAACAATGTGAATACAAAACTTAATGAAGGTTAATAGTGCAATCACATTGAATAGTTGAACATGTTTGGTCATTATTGATGGTTTTAGGAATAATATGTATTTTCGGGGACAAGACTCATTATTGAATGGATTTTATTACACCTTCTAGATTTTTAAGATGTCATATTTCGAATAATGTTTGACTTTTGATTGAGGAGTAGTTTTTATTAATATAATTATGATTTGGATAGTGATTAAATCAATTTTATTATCCATTAGTGATTTTTTTGGATCATGTATATCGTGATGATGGCTATACAGGTAATCAAGTGAGTAGTGCAACAATGTTTTCATACACATGTAGTAGAAATTTTAGTAGTAGGTACACACCATGGTGCTTCCTTGAGTGATAAAACATCCTTTATAAATGATAAATATTCCCATATGTAATCCTAGAGACTATTCCATTATGGGAGTTAGTATTTTGGATCCTTATAGTGTCTCCATAGGGGCCACATTTTAGATCAGGGAAATCCCAAAATGATAGACACCCTACCCATTATGGTTGGATAATCAACAACCTAGATTCAATAACATAGTGTGTACATCGAATTGTTATTTAATTCCATGTATTATAAACTCAGTAAATGTTAAATATAAGAGTTAGAGGGCTATGATGTAGTCCCTTCCTATTAAGGGTTGGATATGTCGTAGATAAGTACGCTATGTAGTTTCACCTCCTGTCGGGGAGGCATATATTATGACCCCATAGGGTTCCACTATAAGAGGATGATAAAGGGATACTCAATTAAGGACTCATTGTTGTGAACGTATCAATGTCACATTCTTAATCAATGTTCCATATCATTACATAGCCTCACCTAGGGTTATGGCGCAACACTTCCTTAGTGCGAGGTGGGGGTGTTGTGTCCCCTTTGGCCACATTAAGGAAATTCCCCCACATAGTTTATTAGGGAAGGATAATAAGTAATTTACCAGTCACCCAAATTAGTTTTAATTCAAAGTGATTATAATGTCATCAGGATTTGGATAATATCTCCCCCATTCATCCTCTAATTTATCCCCCTTGTTTCAGATGATATATGGTATAATTTCAATGTGGTTCCAAATGCATTCTATTGTTCCAGGATTTCATTTTTTATTTCCTTCCAAGATATATAATTTTGGATGAAATGGATATTGGGTTTGTAGATTATTCCCCAATAAATGATGGGATTGGTGGATAATGATGGGTCTTTATTTAGAGGAGGTCCTAAGAGGATGAAAACAACTCATCAGAAGAAGTTTTAACAAATTTGAGATATGTATGAAGATTCTTCTGATCAATCCTGTTTGGGTTAAATAAAATAATCATTTATAATTATTTAAAATTATTTCATTATAACCTATGATGTATGATAGATTCTTGGGTTGAGGTGGAATATTAAATGAGTTATGAACACGATATTACAAGGCTCAATAGAGCATATATATTACAGTAACTCAATTTTAAAATTAATATATAAATTCTATAAAATCTCATATTCATTCTTATTCTTTATTCTATTCCTTCATACATTACTCATGGATTTGTGTATAATGAATATTGACCTAGTATTCCTATAGAAAATTATAAAATGAAGGTTTACCTTTTATTCCTTAGGATTAGTTATCTTTAATTTTTAGGTGGTTTGAATCGTTACAAACTGTGTTTCTAGTGGGTGTGGGTGTCAAAATAGTCAAGGAGACTTCTATTATAGGTATTTCATAATGATAAATAACGTGGGTATCCTAATTTGGTTTTTAATTCGTCGTCCAGCTGAAAAGAGATACCATATTGTAGTGGTGAGGGGTAAGATGATCAGTTGACCCACACCTTATGAGTGATACTCTCAAGATAATTTAATGATAGTGAATATGAATTGTGAGTGGTAAATTTCCCATGGGACTATGAAACAATTCATGGACAATGGTTTCATATAAATTATTACATGGTGGGTATCTATTAGTAATGGTGATATGTGGCCTCTACGAATGTAATGGATATTATTTGAGACATTTCATTTGGATTCCATGTTGTTTAAATCATAATATTTTGGGAGGGTACCAATGTAGTGATACCAGGAGTAATGTGGTTAGAAAATGACTAATGATATTTATTAGAGGATCCTACATGATGTTTTTCACTGACATGTGATAGGCGTGAGATTGTATTGAAGAGGAGACACTACAATGGGTATGGTAGACCTAATAGATTCCCTAACAAGAGAGATGTGATGTGTCTTTCATGAGGGGATACATACAGCTGACTAGAAATTCAGTGATGATGTTGTTATTTATAGTAAGGGTATCATACCCAATGATCAATTTTATATGTATTCTTGTGATCTTTCTTCTGATAAGAGATATATTTTATGGGTGATAGGGATTACAAGGCATTTCTCTATCATGAGTGAGATGGTGCTGGCTAGACTATTGTTTTCCAGATAGATTCCTCATGTGTATGATTTGAACATTGCTAGAATATATGGGGTTGTTTTATTGGACCATACATTGAGTGGGATTTAGTTGTTAAGGTGGAATTCATGTGTGTGATAGATTGGTGTGAGATGATGTGATACTTTGGTGATTAACATACATATGTGATGTGGTAGTGGGTTGAGATTTAGATGTATGATCATCATTTATCCTGTTATGTAATTGTATGAGAGTTTTGATGACTCCTACCCCATGTATTCGAGTGCAGGTTAGGGATCATGATTGATTAAGAAAGGTGACTATGAGATTCTATGTTATAATAATGCATGTATAGTCTGGTATCATGTGGTCCTATTAATCACATGACAACAATATGGGTACACATATGGTAGTGACTTGATTTTTATTATAGAATAGAATTGACATAGCTATGATAGGGAATTATTAGATCTTTATTAACACTGTATTCTTTAAATCATTCGGAGTCATGGATGTCTGAATAAAATAAGATATATGATGTTCTAGTGAGACATGTTTATTTCCATCAGGAAAACACATATATGATCGTGTATTCTAGGGGAACATTGTGAGACCCTATTATGATTTATATTTCACACCCTTCATGAAATCAATAGTGTTGATGCATACCATGTGTGTTATTTCATGTTTTGAAAAGTATGTACAACGGATTGGGATAAAGAAGCTTGATGGGTTCTAATGAAATATGATTGGGATTAGGTTTGGGGAATGTATTAGATCAAAATTTATTTTTGTTTTATTTTTTCTATTATATATATGAACTTCCTAGCCGGTGATCAGATGTATACTACAAGGGGTGAGATTCTGTAAAATTGTATGAATTTGCATTGTTTTTTTATATAATTCTATTTATTGATATTGTATATTCTAAGATTATTTATTTATTTTTTTAGTTGTTTTATAATATCACATAACTCTGAATTCCAAGATAGTCTCCCATTGTATGGATTAATCCATTGATTCTAGTTGTACACCACTTCCATAAAGAGAAAAGTTTGATGTTACATGAAAACTTGACCCCATACACTATTTAGTGGTTTATGGGTTAGGTGGATATGCACATAAAATATCATCTACTCATTGTATATAATTGATCATCCATCCATTGGACATCCCTGAAAAATCAAACAATAATAACTAGATAATAAAAAAACCAAATAATCTATAAGAAACAAAAATTATTTTACACATCTTTGTAAATAAAAATCATCCAAAATATTCCATAACAATGGAAAAAATAATAACCTCAATAAAATAAATAATCATGGTCCAGGTTGAAACCCCGATAAATAAAAATAAATGTAAAATACAACCAAATTAAATTGATATCACCCATTTATACTACCCATGGATACTTACCACATCCCACCCACCACTATTATCCTAATTTACTGGTGATAACTTTGAATATAACTCAAAATATGGATAAAACATATTGTATAAAAACATATATACATAGTGTGTATGAAAGTTGTGGGAAATGAATCCTAGTTTATCTATACATAGATTAAATTCCCTTACATTGATAATAATATATTATTACCGATTATGTATGATATATTATCACGTTTTTGTCAACATTTTTTATATAATCAATCAAAAATAGCCGTCATTCCTTTTCTATGTATGAAACCTGATAATTTTTTCATTCCTATAAGACCCCCTTCTAAAATACATTATAACCAAAGAACATTCCTTTACATTAATTAGATCAATATGAAAATTAATTTTAAAAACTTTTTATTAGATTACATAAAACTCATTCAATATATATTTATTCATTTTTAATTTAAAAATTTAAAATCACCATTTAACCCCCTCTTTAAAAATAGTTATGAAATAAATAATTACGAAACAACGCAAAAGTTCACCAAAATATCAAGTATAATAAGAAAATAAAATGATATAATTAGTTCCCATTTACATAGAAGAAGAAGGTGAGAAACCTTATATTGAACTATGATTTCCGATCTAGAACTACTAATCAAGAGAACATTTAATGGGTAATATTGGATGTATTAATGTGACACATACTAATTAATCAATAAAATCTAACTAATAATTATATAATGTTTTATCCTAAAATAACGCCATCCACCTTATTATCCCACACCAACCTCATTAGAATGGAATCTCCCCATTATCCTTTTTTGAAAAGAAAAAAATGGAAGATTATAGCAACATGTGTAACAATTAATACGGCATGAATCATTACAGTCCTCCAAGATAGACTATATTCCATGAAAAAATAACCATGGATATGGGAAAGTAATTAGGAAAATAATTATAATAAATAATACTAAATCCCTGATACCCGCCACCAACTCCCTCCAATATAACATCCCCCTTAAACATCATCAATCACATAAACCACCCATAAAGATAGGAAAATTTTTGAATTGTATATCAATGAGGGTCTCTCAATGATCATGCCATTTTTTTTACGTTCCAATGAAAATGAAAAAAATGGATGTTGACCTCTTCCCTTCTCTAAAAAATATCATTATTTGAAATAATCAAGAAAGAACATTTATAAAAACACTATTTTAATCAAGAATAATTCCATATATAATTGCGAACATTCACTAATAAACTAAATAAATGCCCAAGGATAATATTTTTTATCAAAACCCATTGAAATAATCCCTATAGAAAATTTATTAGATAATAAACATGAGAGAACCATAAATTTGAAATCAATAAATTAAATACATAGAAAACAATTTTATGGAAAACCATAATTTCTTGAAAACTATTTATTATTTATTCCAATAATCCATACATTAATATACATTAACTAAAAAAAATTAATTTTTAAACTACAAGAATTCACTTAATTACCTAATAAAGATGTGCATAATAAATGTATAAATTAAATAGAAGGGAAGTAAATCTCAATACTTCCATATAGAACACAAAAAATATGAAGGAACCTCTCTTTATTGGATCTAGAACAATAAATATCAAGTTTCTAACCATCCTAAAGCCAAAACATATTTTTCAGAGCTATTTATTGTTCATTGAGAGAGGTGAACCGATGTGAATTATCATTCAAAATATAAATTATGATAATAGTGGAAGAAAAGGTAGATTAAATTTAAAACCACATGATATTTAAAGAATCATATTTAGTAATAAATGTTTGAAGAGAATTATTCTCTCCATTAGGATTGATGTTGTCATATGGATGAGTAGGACGGATGGAGAGTTAATGAGGGGTTAATATTTGAAAGAGTATAATATATATTTCACATTCAAATAAAAACAAGGTATCACAAATAGTTCAAAAGAATATACTAGTGAATCATGACCTAACAATGTTGTTAGAACTACTTATGACCTACCACACACATGGATTGGATATATTGTTAGAATAGTGTGTAAACTTCTCAAATCACAAATATTATTCAATTTAATGTTTTCCACTTTTATCAAAATGATACAAATTATGCAAAAATCATATTTCTTGTATTGAATGGTCAAAATTAAAAATATTCAATAAATTTTCCCCTAAGAATCATAGAAAATGATAAAACATAATAAATCAATATGATAATAATGAATGTAATGGTTGAGTTTGAGAAAAATATATAATTTAGGCAATGAATATTTTTACCATATCAATCAATTTAATTATTATATACATTTAAATATTTTTAACTAATAAATCCATAAATGAAGTGAACTTGTAATTCATCATCAAATTATATATTTTTCAGTAAAACAATATATCCTTATTCATGATTTGTCTTTTGTGTAGAGAATATTTATATTTAATGGAAACAATGTCCCCATTACTTATCTTTAGATTTGTGAGTTAATGAGTAAATATTTTGTATGTAACAATTGAAATATCACATTAGAAATAATTATATTCAATATATATCTAGAGTCTTTAAAAATAAAAATATAATTTTATTGGATAAAAATTTATAAAATGAATCTAAACAATGATATTCCGATTTTATTACTTTGAAATATTCTATATATCATTTTTAAATGATTTTTTTCATTTTTGTTACCAAAAAAGGTATGGTAATAAAATTTAATATTTTAAAGAGTATTGTGATTGTTAAAATTTTTAAAATGGTAACTTTTGGTGTTATAAGACCAAATAGAATTATAGGATATATTTAAATCTATTTCTTCTTTGATCTATTGGAGATGTATTGATTCCATCAAAAAATGATTATTATTCAATCGTCCAATTTATTGTACAATTAAACAACAGGGGAAATAAATTTATATCATTACTTAAAGGAAAAATAATTATTGGGGGTATTATCATGGTCAAATAAATATTTTTAGATAATAAAATTGGTGATAATATTCAATCGAAACCCCGATAGGTTACGTTTTCTAAATATATATTAGTAAATAGATTGAATTTTCATATACTAGATATGGAATAATGACTCGTTGTTTTTTTCAATTATATATAGAAACCATTAAAATTAAATTGAACATTATAAAATAGTCTGTAATTATTATTATTCTTTTCATTTATAACTTCTTTTTACGAAGAAAATATATACATTTTATCAAAAAATACCCTTGATTTTCATCACTTGTCCGGATTCTATGTTCTCAATTTTCAATACTATCTTACATAACATTATAAAAAATGTTTTAATTTTTTGTAAGGATATTTTTATTCTTTTTGATACATTTTATTATTGGTTAATTGTTTCTACAATTATATAATTTTATTTAGAATTTTATTAATCTATCTTAATTATATTTCCATTATATCATGTACGTTGAATTTTGATCACATGTTCGAATGACTTCCAAGATTTTTCAATAATGAAAACTGTGAAACCAGTAATAGTTTTTTCAAAATAATTTAATTAAGGGTGGTTTATAAAAAAAATATTGAATGGTAGTTATAAACAATATTTTACAACAAATTATATAAATAGAGTAAATATATGTATAATAATTGATGTTCCAAATGGATTATTAGAGTTCTATCTTAAATCAATATGTGATGAAGAGAATGAGATATACAGTAATGTCATTACAATATTATTGATAATATAGGACCTATAATATGGAGTGATTAGAGTGTATCATATATAGTATATAAATTTATTCACCCATTCATGTTGGAATCATTTATTGATAAATGGAAGATGTGTTTTTAGATAATCAGGTTCATGAATGAAGTTTTTTAAATATCTAATTTTTACTTATATTTTTAGATTTTAAATTAAAGGTTGGTGAATAAATTTTATTGTAAATAGAAAATTATCAATGTGATTTTGATGATTTTGTAATTATTCTCTTTAAAATATTGTAGATGTATGTCTGAAAAAGAGTAATGTCTTTATATTTATGGACATTATTTAACCTTGTTATTTTTTAATGAAGAAATATAAATGATTTAAATGAAATAATTTTATGAATAGTTTATATCTAATTAGGTTGGTGTTTCATTTATTTATAATTTATAAATACACTTTCTCTGGGTATAATAATAGTGTATAGTTAATGATATTATTGGGGTCACGATGATTTTTCAAAAATACTAATCAGGATATTATATTGATAAAAATGTTTTTGAAATTAATATAATGTTCTTAGATAATATTTGATATATTTATGAATTGGATGATGTTTTTGGATGATTTGGAGTCGATAGAGATTCCCTAGGATGGTTTAATGTTTAATTTAGATGAGAAAATGTATTTATCAAATTATCAATTGGGGATAATAAATTGATATTGGCTATTGTAAGATCTCATAGAAATAAAAAATAAAACAATTCTAAATATTATTGACATAAATAATATTATATATGTAAAATGTATGATATCATTTTAGTTACAATGTGATGTGTAATAAATTTCATATGGTATATATGAATTTATTTCAAATATGTAATATCTCTTAGCATAAAAGAAAGAAATATTTTATTTTTCATACTGAAATGAGGAAAAAGAAACGTCAATAAATGATTAACAAGATATTTTGATCATTATGAAGATATATAATTTGATTTTGAATATTTTAAAAATTTAATATATTTGTTACAATGATTTTCTTAAGAATTCATAACAACCTTATGAAAATATTCAAGTAATCTTTAAGGATGTGTATGCTAATGTAGCACACATAACTAATAGTTATGATTATATATTTCTTATCTAAGTCAATTTTTTTAAAATGAAATAATTCATCAATATTATATATGTAAATTCACATGGTGATCGTAAATAATATGAATATCATGATGTTATGTTTCTCAAATAACTAATAATTTGATGAACATTACTGAGTAATATGGATCATAGAATCCCATGAATTTACATTATGTTATTATAATGTATCGCGAAATTGATTTTAATTTTGTGGGATATTGACAAAAAATAAATGGCTATGAGTTTTTTGGAAATAAATTCAAATGTTTGAGATTAATTACAATAGAATGGTGAGTTTCTAATTGGATGAAAATTATAAGCAATCAAAAATAGTGTTCAAAATTCAATTAATTGGATCCCTATTATTGAATTCATTAGGAGAAGCATTTGACCACTAAAAAATAATAATTATTGGATTATATTCCAGTTATTATTCTACACACATGGACGATGATAAATAGTATTGTTATATTAAGAAGATCAATTAAAGAATTTGAAAAGTAATGGAAGCATTAAAGATCATGTAGAAGAATCAAACCTGATCAGTTGAAAATTAGTTGTCATGGGGAGAAAACACACATGATCTATTCAGAGGATGTGTATAATATGGGAAGATAAATAAGAGGAGAAAAATTGTGGATGGGAAGAAACTTCTGTTCTTCTTTCTGAAAATCATTTGTATCAAAATGAAATATTGAGAGAAAATAGTAATTGAGAATTATATGTAATATTGGAAGTTTTATTTTTACATCAAGGAAGAATAATAGGATGAGTTGGATTCAAAGTATAATGAATATGTACTTGAATTGTATACCCTATCTGCACCAATGGTAATTTGAAGGTCATCTTAAAATACAAATATTTCATAATTTTTAGAGAGAATGATAATGGAGAGTCTATATTCAGGTTTACATTCATACATTTTATATAGATTCTATCAATCTGAGGTCCTAAATAAGATGATGAAAATTTAGATAAGATAGGAACAATAAATTTATTTGATTACATTCTAGACATTAAATTCATTATGTGAATGATGAAGAAAACAATTTAAAAGATATATCCATTGATATATAGTGATCACTAAAAATATTTAATAAAGAGCTCATGATAAAAATAGAATATACTATAGTAGATTACATATTGATTGTGAATGATCATTTGGTTATCAAACATGTGTTGCAAAGTAATTCAAGAGGTAGGTGAATTACGTTATTTAAAATCCATCCAAAAAATTACCTCTTTTTTAAATTGGATTGAAACAATAAATTAATTATAAAATTTTATATATTTTGGAATTTAAAATAAAACAAAAAAGATTTACATAGTGTTATTTTATGGTCGTTTCAATGTTTAACATTATCACTAATTCCACCCCACCAACATTTTGATTCATTTTTGTAATTTTTATAAAGAACATCATTTTTAGGGGGATCCTGATAGGTGAGTTTATTAAGTTGTTACATAATACAATGGTTCTAGATCCTTTTCAAGTCTATCCCACTAGAGAAAATATATATATCAACAAATCATTATTAATTAATGTTTTGTTTCATTAAAATATAAATGAATGTAATGATTAGGATATATATTGTTTTTAAGATAATTTTAGGTAAAAATGGATAAAATATTGGTCTTTATAATGACAATATACAAACATAAAATTCATACTTGGAATGTACACATTTCTTATAGAGAATCACTTGAATGAATATATAAGTATAAAATCATGACTTCTAAATTGAAATGAAAACATGATGTATAAAAAAAATTATGACATATTTAAATATGAATAGGGCTTCCATAATGTTGTTTAATATATTAATATGTTTTATAGTTCTTGAAATTGTTTTATTATACTCTTGGATGTCTGCATTAGGAATAATATATACATTACATATAAAATTAAATATTTCACAAATATACATAATATTTTCTACTAAAATTGCTAAACATTTACTCATTAGAGCATCCATTATTCCATATATCTATTTACCCAATTTAAAAAGCATAAAATATCATTGATTTAATAACACTTAAACTCCATCATTTCTATCTATAAATTCAAAATTTGAAAAATAACTCCAAAATACTATTTAATTTATCATGGATCTCCATATGTTTCATCTCCTCATAATATATGGATAATCTCTCATTTTATGGATTCGATATAATGTATAAATCATTATACATAATAGTAACTTCTTATGGATCCCTATTAATATGTTTGGTTGATTAATGTAAACAATATCTTAGGACTAAATAAAACACATTTTTCATAGGGGTATCCTTCTTTTTTTTATGGGACATTAAAGGTATTATCTCTAAAAGGGTCATCCTATATATAGATAATTATAATCCAAAATATATGAAAGTGTGAATTTATTATAAGGATCATTTCTACTTTCAGAGGGATGAAATCATATCTTTATAATGATTATTTCCCTTTCATAAAAATAAATACTTTCACACATCTATAATAATCATGTATGTTTTCATCAATGTGATTTGAAATTTTTAAATAATGATCATAGTGTTTCATAAGGATTATGGATTATCCAATTTTCTTCATACCCATATCAGACCAATATATAATAGAAACTCTATCTATATAACCATTTTAAATTATTAATAATTTATAATGGAAATATAATTCATAATAAACTCATCAGTAAAAAATATGGGTTTTTATCATCAAAACATACATAGAATTGTGTATGTTTGAAGATAATTTGTGCGTCCATCATCCAATCAAATTTAAATGAAAAAACAAATAAATATAAAACAAATATCTTTACATATTTACATTAAATATAAAATCTAAATTAAAATAGATTAGAAATTATATGTAAATAAGGTTTTTGGAATTAAATTTATCAAACCATATGATTTCCCCATTTGTGACTACAAATTGAAATCAACATACAATGTATAAAACACAATAAGTATAAAAAATAAATTAAAATAAAAAGATAGAATAAAAATCCATAATGATGATAATATGTACCTACATGTATTTAAATGATTTAAATTAGATGTATATTTATGTTTTTAGTAAATATTTGTTACAAAAAAATGAACATTGAGAAAAATAGAGTTAATGATTTTTCACTTTATGAGGATTTTAATGTTGATTTTTAGGCCTAGAAATTCCTATATTAATCTTCTATAAGTTTGGTAAATCTTGACAAGATTTAGATCAATATTTACCATTTTAGAAGTTGCTTTAGAATTATTCCACACCGATATCAAAATATAATAACGTAGTATATATTATATTTCTTCGATGAATCATCTCATGAAAAAAAATTTATTTTGAAAATTAATTTCATGGAGTAGTAGAAGCATAGTTTTGAATGACATCAATATTCTCTTATGTTTTAGTTTGAGTATACTATTTATGAGGAAGCAACACTATGATTTTTTTCATGGTATATAGAAATAATCATTGATGTACATCTATAATATATACTATTAAATAGTGATAAAATATATACCTTTTACAAATATCCAATCTCGTAACAAGAAAATATTCATGGTAATACTATAATTTAGTGAATCCATGTTTAATAAAATAGATAAAATGGAATTGTGTCTAATGAAATTAAATGTCAGTTACTTTTTTACTTCATGTAGACATCATTTGAAAACATAACTCCCTTCACATGTTTGAGAAAGCATCTCATCAATGTTAATGTGAACCTTTATTTTTTATTATGAAATAATAATAAAAATAATGACATTGGGAGTAAAAAGATTTACATTGGTAGAAAATATTTGTGTCCTTTCACTAAAGTAAATTGGATTATGGTTACTTCATGAATGTGTTCAATTTTGACATCTTCTGTAGAGAATGAATCTTATAAATCCAGAATCTGTTACTGTGATTGTTGAGAAACATCATTGATTTTAACAAGATATACATTAAAAGTGTCTACCATTCCCTTAGATAATATTACATGAAGGAATAAATTTTTATCAATGTTGTCAAATTTATCCATTTCAAATGATAAATCATAATTATATTAAAAAGTAATGATAAATTTAAATCATGAATAATTCTAAAAGTAACTAATCATATATTAATGTTTATATTTTTTTCCATATCTATTACCTATAAAGAATTATTACTTATATTTTTCTTAATTTTTTCATAATTAGATATTTTTTCGTCATTTATCATTGAACATTAAAAAATTTCATATATCGATATCAAAATAAAATTTAGCTTATACAATTAATTCTTAAATTAACATATAGAAGCTTTGGTTTCCATTAAAATTGAAATTGACAGTTATTGTTAGACAAGGGAGAGATTCCATATCATTTTAAATAGGGAATTATATTTATCATTCATCTCATCAAAATCATATTAATAAATTGAAATTTCAATCCACATTTTCAACTCCTCTTTATTTTCCCTAATATCATATATGTGATCAGTAATCTCAATTATCATATTTTCCAATTCATTAATTACCTCAGTAATGTTTTTGAATATATTCTTCAAAATAAGTAAGGGATTCATACTAATCATCCAAAGGAACATTATATTCCCTTTAGTAATCAACATGAGAGGAAATATTCGCAAAAAAACATTTATTTATTTCCAAAATAATTATACATCATTACTTAATGCTTCATTTTATGTAATTTATTCTCTAATAACTATATAAGATTCAGGTATGAGTTTCTAAGGAATATAAGTATCTGAATATTTTTTAACATATGTACTTGTATCATTTATTTTTACTCATTTAGGAACATAATTCACAATGAATTTTAGTACCCACATTCTTATAATCAGTAATATTATTTGAAAAAGTTTTTCCTATTCCAATAATATATCCTTCACCATTAGTTCTATGAACATCAGTTACAACAAAAATTAGAGAAATAAGATCAATATATATATTTGGTTTCATAACATTAATATTTTCTTACACTTCATTAGTTAAGATTTCATCAATAGGTGGTGCAAGTATATCTTCCTCATCATATTTTTGGATATAAAATGCACCTAATTCTGTAGACAAATCCCCCATGGAATGTTTTGAGATTTCATTAGCTTATTTTTTATTATACTTCAAAGAATACTGTTAATTATATTCGTAATTTTAATCCTACAAGTCATTTTTCCTATCAATTATATGTTTTCTTAATTATTTATTCATTATTAATTCAAAAATCAAGATTTTACCAAATGAGTGAGTGGAGTTCTGATAAAAATTCATAGTCTCTGACTGGTTCAATTCAACCTCTTTATTTTCAATCATATGTTTTAAAAACTAGATATAAATATAAAATCCAATTTCTCTATACTATTTAATTATTTATACTTGTACCTCATCATGGATCCTTCCACATTAACCTTTTTATCCTGTATCAGTAAATAGAGAAGAAACATGTCCTAAATGAGTATTTTTCTAACTCCCTAGCCTATTAGGATATTCTAGTTTTATTTCGTTAATTTCATAAGAAATTTTCTGTTAATTAGAGTTATTTAATTTAGTTTTCATGATAGTTTGAATTATATAATTATTAAAAAATATTATCATGGGAAAGAAAGAAATAAAATTCTATATGTTTTGAATAAACATAAACATACATTTATGAGTTTAGTAGAAGTTATCAACAATCTAGATAATAAAAATGAAAATATCCTTATCATTTTCCTTCTAGGTCACTACATCCACATTTTACAAAAAAAATCCATATATAATTATCCTAAATATCAAAAAAAATCTTTCTCATATAAGGTGGATATTATAATTTCATCAAAAAAGTCATATCATTAAATATGAAAAAAATTAATCAACAAATTTCAATATTTTTATTTCAAATAAACATTATAGACCATAAATGAAAACTATAAATTATGGAAACCTTTTTTAGCCTTCTTCATACTACTTAGGGAGACTTACTCATGGTTATTTTGATTTACCCTATATAAAAAAGGATTAATGGTTTAAATGTGGAAACAAGATAAGAAATTGAAAAGGTGATATCTAGAACTTCTCAATTGAATGGTTTGTTCAATATAAGATATAAGATAATGAAATAATTAAATAATTATTCACCCAATTAATGATATAAAATCATTTGATTATGAAACTAATTAATTAAAATAATTTAATTGATCATAAATAAGTACGTTATACATATAAAATGAATTTAAAATATAATAGAAAAAATAAATATTAAAGAAAATTGAAAAAATATATTTCTTTATTAATATTATATTAATACAAAATTGACATTAAAAAAATAAAATTTATCATAAGGCGGTGGCTTAGAAACTATATCTGCTAGTTTATTTTTGGTGTTAAAGAATTCTATAGAAATGTATAATTTTAATATTAATTTATCAACTAAAGACACCTTAAATCAATAATATTTTTTCTAGAATATATTATTAAAACTATTATATGTTAATTTTACTAGTGTTATCATATTTTATTGGCATATGATCAAAATTTATTCCAATGTCCAATAATTTGTTTTTTTGTAAAAAAGAACAATGAACTATAAATAATTTCTTTAATGTACCCATTTTTAGTAGTTGATAATGATATCAAGGGATACTTGTTTTCTTGACTTCGAAAGTAGATAATTTCCTAAAATGTGGAAGGTTCTTGATGTACTTTTTAATGTATTCCACACCACCTAATATATCATCAAAATATTATTCTAATAAAATATATAGGTTTTAGGATTTGGTAAAGATAAATACATTGTACCATGGAATATAAAAAAAGTTCTATTAGTAGAATTAAAATGATATTATTTTGAATTTTGATATGTTTATTCACATAACAATAAAATAAACATGATTTTCCTCCAATTGGTAGTAAGATATAATGAGATTCCTATTATTATTCTTGATAACAAGTATTCAACTTATATCCTAGTGTTTGCCAATTCATATTTAGAATTAAAAATCATAGGATTTGATAATACCAAACTATTTATGTGAAAAAACCATTTCTGTAAGTCAATTATATAGCTACATCAATTTAAAACATTCTTATTTTTAATAAATACTAAAATTATAGAATAATTTTATCACTATAATCATTCTCATTTTTTATATTTTTTTTCAGGAGTTTTGAAAATACACTAAAAATCTATTAATTAGTTGAACTAAAAATAAAATCATTATTTTATATTATAACAAGTATTATATGATAAAGTTGTTTTAAATAATTTAGTACCTTTCATGTCTTCTAAATAACTATCATTTAAATGAAACGAAATTAAATCGTCATACCACACACTCAATGGTTGTTTAAGACTGTAAATAGTTTTAGTAACATTAAAAAATTTAAAAACTGGGATTATTAAAATATGGGAGTCAATCAATGCACACATCCACTATTAAAAATCCATTTATGAAATAATTGATTACATATATCATTAAATGTTTACAATTTAAAAAATATTTATATGCTAAAAGAAATCTAATAACATCTAATTTAGAAATTAGAGAAAAGATTTCATCATAATTTATCCCTTCCTCTTGGCTATATCATTTTACCCCTATCCTTGAATTATTTATTATTATTATAATATGATCAAAATTATTATTACAAAAATCTAACACCCCAAACATCCATAGTATGATCCCTTTTATTTAATTCAATTTCTTGTACTACATGCAACATCGAGTTCGAGGACACCATGGCTTTTGAAACACGCCATTTCGAAAGAGTTTATTAATACTATTAACAAAATTTTGAAATTTATACTATTTATTTTTCAAAATATATAGTATTTATTAATTAATAATATAACAATTATCTAATGGTTAATTTTTGATAATAATCTATTTTTTTTTAATTTTTTATGAATAGTGAAAAATACTTTATTGCTGTGAAAACCCGACTAATTCATTTCAATAATTATTTTACTATGTCATTATTTTAAAGTTACAATATTTAAATAATTAATATATTAATCCAATATATCTTGTTGGAAACATTTTAAAATATAATTATTTATAAAAAGATTTTAAACTTTTGAACATCTCTTTTACCTGTCTTCTAGCCACATATATGGGATTTGTAATAAAAAATATTTTACTTCTTCTGTGAATTGAATTTTGATAAACATAAATACATGGGTGTAATTTGTATGAAAACTTTTTTCTAGTAAGATCAAAATAATTTTTGGTGAACTGTAATTTTTTATATTTTTTTAACATTGTTAAAGTTAAATTGGGTAATTAAAGGTAAAATTAATACTATAATAACATAATATTACCCTAAAAACTACATTCATTGGATAAGTTTATTTTGAATATAATAAACACTAGGTATAAATTTTGATCCTTTTTATGCTACATCTGTATGATTATGACAAATATTATATTTTATTTAATTAAGAGTTAGAAATGTCATATTCAAGTTTTATTACTTATATAAATTTTAATTTGAGGATATATAAGTAATATGATAGGATATAAAAAGTATTTATAAATATAAAAGTTTATCTACATAATTGTAATTTATTTATATTTTTGAAAATAATTAATTAAAGTAAATAGTGACACAATAATGATGTAGTGATTGAATTATTAATGAATGAATCAAATAAATGTTTTCAAAAATATTAAATTAAATATATTTTCTTCTTAATGTAGGAAAGAATTTTTTTTATATATCACATATATATTAGGTACATATTTTAATTATTATTTTTAGTTATCATGTAGTTTTGTTATTAATAAAAAAAATTGACTAGTATCAAAATTGAAAAAAACGATACATTAAAATAAATAATATTTAATTACATGTTATATATCTCACAAAAATATCTAGTTAGTCCAAATAACTATGATATTTTTAAATATGTCATAAATGATCTAATTTGGATTATTCTTGAATTTTATAATAAATATATAAACCATATAGTGTAACAAATAAAAGAAGACACAAAAAGAGTGAAACTGTTTATCTAAGGGTTAAACACAAAAGATAAGTTTTATTTTGTGACACAAACATGTTTAAAATTAATTTTAGGAGAGTTTTTCGACACATTAAGATCATAATCCTCTAAATAGATCACTTTCAATCCATTTTAATCCAAAAATCATTTATAATAAATTAATTTTTTAAGATCTTCCAAAAGTACTCCCACATCTCTTATTAAAGGGATCTTCTCCATATCTTTAATTCATACATCCAAATACCGTTGACTAAAAAAACCCTAACATATTATTCTCTCAAAATCCATGAAATCATCCTAGAGTCCACACCTTTGGCATAAATAAATTCTATGAATTTTATTTGTGCAAACCAAAAGGAGACACACACATAATCGAAAATTATTTTATCACCTATTTCAAAGACCTTTTCTTCCCCTACTTCCCATTTCTTTGTGGTTTCAAAATAAAAATAATAACTAAAGTATCATCCAAATACATATAATTTATTATAATCATGCCACATCCATATTCCACATTTTATCAATCATACAAATAACAATATCACCAAGCGTATGTACGTACAACGTACCGTCTCCATGATATTGTGTAATTTTTTATTAAACGCTGAATTTTTTGGATGGGTCTAATGAAGATTTTACAATATATAATTAAATAATATATCATGATAATTATTCATTATAATTAATATACCATCCAATTTCATACCATT
This sequence comes from Viscum album, assembly GCA_963277665.1. Taxonomy (NCBI): domain Eukaryota; kingdom Viridiplantae; phylum Streptophyta; class Magnoliopsida; order Santalales; family Viscaceae; genus Viscum; species Viscum album. The sequence continues at coordinate 1,333,839,114 of OY728122.1, read as the reverse complement.
TAACCATCAATGGAATGATATCATGGCTCATGTGTACGCATGACCTACCATCTCCAGGACACAATGGGATTAATTAACCATGATAACCATTAATGAATGATTAAAAAAACTATATGATGAGTAAAATAATAATTATTAACATAATTTCATTATATATATGAATAAGATATACTCTATTCTAAACAAACAAGATATACATGAAAAAACTAAAATGGGAAAACGAAGCGGGTAACACAAAAAACAAAGGAAATACTAAAATATTATTACTAAAATGTTATAAGATGTCGATATATTATATCATAAATATGGATATGGTCATGGAAAAATTTGATTACTTATTTTAACCATTATACCAGAGGCTAACCCACCCTCATGTAATGGATAAAACAATGTACAAGTTAATTTATAAATGACATTATTTTTTGAGGTTATTTATATGTATATAATATGACGTACTTATCCTTTATGTCTATGTTTTTTAAAATATAATTCTAAATATTATATAAAATTGATTAATGTCATTTTTTAAAATGTTTGAATGTTTACGAAATGTTTTAAATGGAATCGTTCCATCTTTTTCCCAACGTGGAACATTATACCATTTTTTAAAAGTTAAGGTAGGAATGTTTTTTAATAAATACAGTTCAAGAAGAAATTTTCCACTATTATTACACCTCAAAATTCTGATTCCTTCCTTATAATCGAATAATAATTTATTCATGTGAAAATTTTCCTTTTATAATTTTGAGCCCTCTAAATTATTTCAGTGTAGAAGGTGGATATTTCTCATAAAGAGTTGTATTGAAATTAATAAATTATTTTCGTCTATGTGATAATCCGTTGTTGAGATTTATGCTTATTGGAATATGACTTATTATGTTACAAAATTCCATGTTTTATTAAAGAGTTATTATATATTTTATTGGGGTTGTGCTATTTTAATACCATTCATGGGTTACGGTTAATGTACAGACATTTCGTATGCTAGTTTTAATATGAATTATTTTTTTTATGTTTCACCATTTTCATAAGAGGAATGTGTTGGACTATGTGATTGAAGGAGACTTTTATATCCCCTAGAAGCATCATTAGGTCTCACGAATCAAACTATAGTCTTGGAACAAGTTATAGATAGTATGGTAATGGTCTTGACATCAGGCCTTGACAATAAGGTTATAATGGCCCACATTATCCATTTCCTAGTTATGATATTAGTTATTGATATTGTATGTGAATATTCAACTTGTAGAATATCAATTTGAAATTTTAAAATGGAATTATATTATTTATTATGTCTATATTATATTGAATATTACGTTCAAAAGGATTTTATTTCAGTTTTATACCTTTCTATAATTATCAATGTGTATTTATGATGGATTTTGGCTATATGGTTCATCCTTACTTAACATCTGATCTCACCACTTTAATATTATATATTTATACCCAAGATGATAATATGTATATTATGATTAAACATAAGGGATATTCTAGAGGATATGATATTTTTTAATGGGGATAAAATGTTGTTTTCATTTCAAGATGTAATATAAAACTTATGTTTTAATATTATTTTTACAAGTCTACTAAACTAATTGTTCCTTCGAGATTCTATTTTATTATGATCATGACAATGTAAAAAAATAATGCACTGACTATCAGAAATGTGATTTGGGGTGTTACAATTGGAATCAAGGGGTGTTTAGTACAAACCATTGATACTAGATTTATATAATACTTAAAAGGAAACATTTCCCTATGATAGAAATTGATGATATGCATTGAGAGACATCTTAAAATATTGGGTAATATAGTGATTATATTGGTATTTATATGAAATACATCCATATAAATACTATAGTTGGATTTGATTTTGGAACAAATGAACCTAGGGATGGAAACTCCAATAAGGTGTTCCAGCTTGATTGAGGTAACCTAGTACAGGACAACGGGCCTTACGGGGAACATGGTTAGAAACTCCAAGGCTATATGCTACGGATAATTAATATTTTCCTTATAAACCATTAATACAGATTTATAATTAACTATATACTCAATGAAACCTTGTTTATGATTATGTATTAGATATGCATAAATTATTGCATTTATGATATTTATTTTACTAATTTGGAATTGTGCGTTATGATTCATAGCCTAATATATTGTAGATCATTTTCTTCAAATGGATCATAATTTATGAAATGGAACTCATATAAATGCATGTAATACATTTAGGTATTTCCATAAAAATAATGATACTGACAGTGGAGATGGTGATACAATAGGTGCTGAATAGTTTATAACCATACTCGGGCTGTTGACTGAGGTTATGAATAATTACCTTACCAGTATGGATCACCATACTCCCTAATATGGAGGATCAATGTTAGGTAACTTCATGAGACTAATTCCAACATTCAATTGGACTAAAAATCCATTTATAGATGAGAAATAATTAAGTTCATTAGAGAAAAAATTTCTTTCTCTAGGGATTAATGGAAGGAAAAAAGTTGTCATGGAGGTTTATCTTCTCTTAGGAGATGCAGATCAATAATGGGAAATAAATAAAAAAAATTTGGGAGATTATAATGCAACAAATATGTAATGGATGTATCTTAAAAACTAATTTATATACAAAAACATTACATGTGAATAATGATCTGATAAAGAAAGGAAATTTATGAGTCTGATAAAAAAGGTGGATGATAATGTGGAATGTATGAGGCTATCTTCAAAAGGACATTGAGGAAAGATTTTGACTACATACATAACTGAATAAGTATGATTTATTGATTCATTAATGGGTTTAGACCATTCCTATAATGGGAACTGGTCTCACAATCTTTATCATCATATGGATATAAAGTCCCATGTGATATCAAGTCAAAAATTAATTCTCTATGTATTTTGACTTTAAATGGATTCAAAAGAAGAATAGGGCTACTAAAAAATATTGGACATGAAGTAAGGAAAAGAATGGAAAATATGACTTTCCACCTAACAGTAATTATGGGAAGAAATATCCTAGTATTTTCATAAAGGGATTGAGAGTTTTTTATAAGTTTGGGGAAAAAGGCCATAGTGATCTTGATTGTAGGGGGATGAAAGAAGCTGTCAAAGTTAAATGATACAATTTTTTATATAGGGCAAATTATGAAAATTATTTTCCTAAGCATCAAGGATACATTCCATGTAACATTTCAAGGTACAAAAGAAAATATTTTTCTATCACTGGTGTTGAGGTTGAAACTCCTAATGATTTTGGGGAATGTACTCTAATAATATCGTGAAATTTGGGTAGTGATTTTTTTATTCTATATCATTTAATTAATTAATATATCCTCATTTATACCTAAAAATAATATATTTAAAATTCAATTTAAAAAGGGAGTTTTCAGTCAAAACCTCTAAGGGAAATTTCATTGAAACAATGATGTGTCCGGAAGTTCTCATTATGAAATATTAATCTGCATTATATGCTGACATTATTATCTAACCTATGGTCGATTTTAAGAAAATATTTAGTATTTATTGGCTATAAAAATATAAGGTGAAAATTTAATGCATGAAGAAGGATGTCACAATTTCTGAGGATGAAGTAGAATACATTATCTTTATAGTAGAAACTTCATCACATGATTCTTATCAAAATCCAACCCTAGTATAATTAACAAAAGATAATTTTGGGGATGAAGAGGAAATAACATCTTGGGATGAAAAAATAAATATTAAATTTTTCGATTTTCCAATTGTAAATGAATACAATGATTTCTTTCTAGGATATTTACCTAGACACTCCCATAGCAAAAAGATGGGTTTACAATTTATTTAATCCCATATGCAATAACAATATTAAAGAATCCTTATATAATGGACAATGTGGATTTAGTAGAGATGAAGAAACAAGTTTTGTTGAGTAATAAAGGATTTATTCAACCTAGTGTTTCTCTATAGGGAGCCCTAATTCATTTTGTTAAGAAAAAATATGGATAAATGATGCTATGCATTGACTGTAGAGAAATTATTGATATTACAATAAATAAAAAGTATCCCCTACCTCACATTTATGATTTATTTGATCATATTTTTTAAAATGAAACATCATTATGGTTATCATCAATTGTGTGTAAAAAGGTAGATATTCGAAATACATATTTCTAAATGAGAAATGGTCATTACTTGTTTAAGGTAATCTAATTAGGATTCACAAATTCACCCTATTTTTTCATGTATCTAATGAACAAAATGTTCATGGAATATCAAATGATTTTATCTCAGTATTAAAATATTATATCTTTGTATACTCCAAGTGATACGAAGAAAATGATAATCACTTTTAGATTATTCTGAAGACTCATAGAAGAAATGAAATATATGGGAATTTAAACAAGTTTGAAAAATATCTTCAATAAATATCATTTATTTCCCATATTGTCTCCAAAGATGTAATCTCCGTTTATCTAAAAAAAATCCAATAATTTCAAAAAATTATGTGTATAACTAAGAGATACAATTTTATTGGTTTAGGAGGTTACTATCAGTGGTTTTTATATAATTTTTTCTAATTAGGAAACACATTAACCATGATCACAGGTAAAGGGGTTATATTCGTTTGGACAAAGGTGTGTGAAGATTGTTTTTGAATAATTGATGTAAATATTATTTATAGATATTATCAAGACACTAACATCTAGGAATGATGGGTTTTTGATTTATAGAGATGCATAAAAGAAGGGAATAATATGTGTTCATATTTATAATGATAGGGTTACTACTTATGCATTATGGAAATTAAAAATTCATGAACTAAATTACCCAACTAAGGATCTGATGTCAGTAGCAGTAATCTTTCCGACGAAGCTATGGAGACACTATCTCTATGGGGAAATATTTGAGATATATATTCATCCAAAGAGTTTGAAATATATTTTTACACATAGATAACTCAATATGAGACAAATAAGATGAATTGATCTATTCATGTACTATGATTGCACAATTCACTACCATCGTGGGAAGAAAAATAAGGGGGTAGATTCTTGGAATATAAAATATCATGGAGTTGTAAAAAATAGAGTTAAAAGGGATCCTATTTTTATGAATACAGTATAAATCCTTGATGAAATTTTCATGGAAGGTGAAACATCACTACCTTATCGAATTTTTGAAATACCTTCATTACAAGAAAGGACAAAAATTTCCCACTCCGATGATGAGATGTTTCAAAATAATAATAAAGATGTGAATGATGGAAGACTGATTGGCTTTGTATTTAAAGATTGTAATATGAAATTTTGGAAGAGTATTTGTGTTACTTCAATACCTGAGATAAAAAGGGAATTATTGGATGATTCTCATAGATCCAATTTCTCTATACACCCTGGTGTCACTATGATATAATGATATTTGAAGGAAAATTTTCGGTGGGAAAACTTAAAAAGTTAGATACTGATTTTATGTCGAGATGTCTTGTTTATCAATAAATAAAGTCTAGAAGACAATATCCTAGAGGATTAATTCAACCTATTACTATATATGTTCGGTAATGGGATGATATTATAGTAGACTTTATCATGGGGTTATCAAAGAATCCAAGAAGAAATGATGCGATATGTGTTATTGATATTTAGAATACCAAATAAGCACAATTTCTTAACATAAGAGAATATCAACCACTTGAACATTTAAAAAAATATATTAATGATGCTGAAATGCATTATGGATTACCCCAAATTAATCTTTAAGATAGTGATCCCCATTTTAAATCACAATTCTGAAAATATATTCAAAAGGCCCTAGATTGTGAAATTCTATTGAACGTTGACTACCACCCTCAAACTGATAAATTATCATAAATGACTACTCAAACCTTAGGCGACATGTTGAGATCTTTCTCTCTTGAATTTCACGGTTTGTTGGATCATTATTTACCTCTAGTTTAATTTTCCTATAACAATAGTTTCCATTCAAGTATACAGATAGAACTATATGAAGCATTATATGGAATGATATTCCATACACCAACTTGTTGGGATGATGATAGTTAATGAAAAATCATAGCCCTAGAACATGTTGAGGAAATAAAAGAAAAGGTAAATGCAATTTAGACCCATATCAAAACAGCTCAAAGTAGGCCAAAGATGCATGCTGATAACCGAATTAAGGATTTGGAATTTCATTTTGGAGATCATGTTTTGTTGAAGGTATCTCCATGGAATGGTGTTATACAATTCTGTAAGAAGGGTAAATTAGGTCCCAGATACATCAAACCATTTCAAATTCTGTAACAAATCACAACTGTAACATACTGTATGGAAACGCTTCCAAGTCACTCCAGTGTTCATGAAGTGTTCCACATATCAATATTAATGAAAAAAATTCCATACCCAACACATGTACTCACCTACCATGAAATAGAACTAGAACATGATTTGTCTTATTTAGAAGATCCTATCAAGATTCATCATACTATAGACCAAGTGTTTAGAAATCAAATGACTCATCTAGTAATGGTTCTTTGGAGAAACCATAAAATGAATGAGGATTCATGGGAAACTAAAGAACTTATGAAGAAGAACCACCAAAATATTTTTATGATGTGATCTTATAGAAATTTTGATGAGAAAATTATTTTATGGAGAGAATAATGTAACACTTAAATCTTACACAGTACACTACATTTTAAATTATTCTATAGCTTGTGGAACACCCAACATCAACATGGAGATCACCATGACCTTTTTAACTAGCTTTTTAAATAGAATTTCGGAATAATATAAAATAAATTAGGAAATTTATAATGTTTATTTTAAAAAAATAGACTTCATTTTTTAATTCATAAGATCAATATTAGATTAGTCTGAAATTTCGTTAATTCTCATAAAAGATTCAATTTTTTATAAATTGTGAAAAATACAGAATTAATATTAAAAAAAAAGTATTTCATTTAAATTATTATTTTACTATATATTTAATTTAATGTAAAAATAAATAAATAATAAATATATTAATCCATTATAGATTATTGGAATCATTTTACAATAACAATTGATTTAAAATTTTATTAAACTTTTGAACATCTATTTTACAAACCTTCGTACCACATCCATGGAATTTTCTTTAAACATAATTTTACATGTTCTATGAATTGAATTTCAAAAAATGGAAATACAAGGGTGAAATAAATATTAAAAAAATTCTAATAAGATGAAAATATTTTTTGGTGAATAGTATCTTTTGGATTTTATTTTCCACGTTTAAAGGTAAATATGGTAATAGAAGGTAAACTTCATATTGGTATAATAAAATATTACCCTAAACATGTACTAATTTCATTGGATATGTTTTTTTGAAATATTTCACCCTATGGTATAAATTATTATCCATTTCATGCTACTTGTGTTTGATTGTGACAGTTATTCTATTTTATTTAAATTAGAGTTAAAATGTCATATTAAATTTTTTTAACTATATTGTTTTTAATATGATGATATATAAGTTATATTGTGGATTATAAGTAGTCATTATAAATAGTAAATGAATTTATAAATAATAGTAATTTATTTATAATTTTATGAAATAAATAATTAAATTAATTGGGGACACTTTAATGGTGCAGTAAATGAATTGTTAATGTAAAATAAATTATATATTTTATAAATATTAAAATAAATTTAATTTGAAATACTAACTACTTTAATAAATTTTATGGGTATCATAGATATTTTATTAAAATATTAGAAGTATTGGTTCAAAGTTATCTTAATGGTTTGATATATTTAAAAATGAAAATTTTGAATACTATTAAAATTGAAATAAATGATACTTTATAATATATAATATTTAATTGAATGTTATAAAATTCATAAAAATATCAGTAATTCTCAAATAAATATTATAGTGTTAAAAAGATCATAAATTATCCAATTGGGGAACGTTTGTAATTTTATAGTAACAGTATTAACCCTATAGTGTAAACATACAAGAATACACAGTAAGAGTTAAACCCAAAATATAAAGTTACATTTGTGACCTAATCATATATAATAATAATTGGATGAGAGTATTTAGTCCCATAATCTTCTTATCCTATAAATAAATAACTTTGGATCTATTTTAAACTGATAATAAATTTATAATATATTAATATTTTGAGATCCTAAAAAATGCCCCACACATCTCATATAAAAGAGAACATATTTTTTATCTTTAATTCACACCTCCAAATCCATTTGAATTTTCCAACCCCTACCCTATTACACTCCCAACATTCATAACATTATCCTGGAGGCCACACATTGTGCATAAAGCCAACCTATAGAGTCCTTTGGTGGGAACCAAATGGAAACCCCTGAAAAAGAGGTAATTGTTTTATCACCTCTTGCAAAGTTCTTTTCTTATTATACTAACCATTTATATGTTTTTTCCACATAGAAATAACTATTCTAGTATCATCCATATACTTACATGTTATTTTAATCATTGGAAAATCATATTCCTCATTTTATCCATTATACGAATAACAATATCACCATGCATGCATACATATGACTTACCGTCTCCAGGTCATGGTGTAGTATGTTATTCATAAGTACCTTATTTGGATTTGTATAATGATGATTATAATGGACATAAATAATTAATATAACATGATAATTTTTCTTCATAATTTATATACCATCCAATTTCATACCATCTAACTATCAAGGGAATTCTATCATCACAGGTGCATACATGTGGCGTACCGTCTCCACAAAGCAGTGATACTCATTCTCAATGTTAACGATTCAATAAATATTATAAAATATATATGATGTGTGAATAATAAAAATTATTAAATTATTTTAATTATTTATCAGAAGAAAATATATCATATGAATTAAAAGCATGACTTATGACATAATAGTAATTGGAAAAAGAAACAGTTAACATCCAAAATAACGTTAATACTGAAATATCAATACCGAAATCAAATAATAGGATCTTATATGATATCATAAATATTGATGTGGTATTGTAATTTTTTAGAAACATCATTTAACCATTATAGAGTATGTTATCCGAACCTCAAGTAAAAAAAAGTATAATGTAAGGGTTAATTTCAAAATCTCAATATTAGTCAAGGCTGTTTTTACATTACTATCTACTAACAAATCCTTATGGTGCATGTCCCTGTTTCTTAAAATGTAATTATAAATTTTATAGAAATTTTTTTATATTAATTTATACCAATTTTTGAATTTTAATTTTTTTTAATGGAACCTTTATATTGTTTTCTAAACAAGGTACGTTAATAAAACCATTTCGACAAATTATGGAATGAATGTTTTTAACATAATCAGAACAAGAAGATATAATCCTCCATTATAAAGCCATGTCATTTTGAAGAAATTTTTACATAATTATTTTGTTATATTGAAATGAAATAATTTCTTTTATAATTGTGTAGTTTCTTAAAGATTTCAATTTTGGAAAGTAATATTTCCCTCAATTTCTTTAATGTACTTATTAAATCATTTTCATCTATATCAACATCCTTTGTTGAGTTTTATGTGTATTTTAGTTTTAATTATTTGGATAAAATATTCCATATTATATTAATGGGTTTTGATATATTTTAATTTGGATGTCCTATGTTTATATGATTCACGTTTTAAAGAAAAAATATTCACATTTTGTATGCCAGTTTTAATACAAATGATTATGTCATGTTTCACCCATTCCTTAAGAGGAATTAATTGGACTTAGTAAGGGAAAGGCATAGCCTACTATAGACCGTCTATGAATTGGTATGTCACATGAGACAAACTAGTGTCCTGAAAAAATTCCTTGATGGTATGGTAATGGTCTCGACACAAGGCCTTGATTGTATGGTTATGATGTCTAGAATTATATATTTCTTTATTTTGATATTAGTTAGTGATATATTATGTTATTCTTCGAATAATATAATTTCAATGTTAATGTTTAAATAGAATTATATTATTTATTCCTTCCCTATTATTCTGAATTTTATGTTTTAATGAATGGTTTTAAAAATATACTTAAAAATTTATGCTTATTTATGATATCTTACTCTATATTTTTTATCCTTACATAGATTTTGAGATCACGCCTTTATTATGTTTCATTTTTATATAGGATGCAAATAAGTATATTATTATTGATATATTAGGATATCTTATGGGATATTATTGTTTTTAAAGTGGATAATATGTTGTTTTTCATTTCGAGATATACTTTAAAACTTTTTCTTGTATATATTATTTAAAAGGCCTGTAAATCAGTTGGTCCATAGGGTTTTTAGTTTTTTATTATCATTCCAATTTAATAAAACAATTCACTGACTTCTAGAAACTGGGGTTTGTGCGTTATAATTGATATTAATGGAAGTTTAGTAAAAACCATTAAAAATATATTTATAAAGTCATTGATTAGGTAACATTACCCAAAGGTAAAATTTGAGGATAAGTATTGTGGAACATCATAACGTTTTTGTTAATGTAAGGATCATGTGGTTCTTATTAGAAAACACATCCCTTTCAAGATACTACAAGTGGAATTTGATCTGGAAGAAATGTACATAGGGGTGAAAACTATGACAAGGTGTTCGGGGGTTCACATGAGGTAACCTAGTTTTAAACTCATTGGGTAAAATTATAAGGATAATTCATCTATTCATTACAAACCATTACGAATGATTTATGATTAACAGTGTCCTCAAAGAAACCATGTCTATGATTATTTATTAGATATGCATATATTTTTCAATTTAGGTTAATTATTTTACTAGTTTGGAATTATGCATTATGATTAATAACTTGATATAGTGTATTCCATTGTTTATAAATGTAACCTAGTAGACGAAACATAAATCATATCAATTCACATAATCCATGTAGGGATTTCCATTATATGAATGATATTGAGAGTGGAACTAGTCATACTACTTATAATGAAATCATTATAACCATACTTGGACTACTGACTCAGGTTATGAATAATTACCTTACTTGTATGGAGCACCCTGATCAAAAACATATAGGATAAATGTTTGGAAGCTTCATAAGAATATAACATCCAACATGCAATGGTAATACAAATCTGTTTTTATCTATGCAATAGATAAGTTCACTAGAGAAAGTATTTCATGCTTTGGGAGTAATGAAAGGGGAATATTTTCCAAGTAATTCACCATCTCATGGGAGATACCGATTAATGGTAGTAATTAATTCAAAATATGGAGGAAGATGATGATGTATAACATATAGAATGGATGGAGTTTATATAACATTACTAAGACAAATAAATTCTCACGAACAATGAGATGATATGAAAAGGAAATTCATGAGTCCATAGAAGAAGGAGCATGACAATTTTGCAAAGTATGAGGCTAACTTCACATAGTTAGTGAGGAATTATAAGGACTATAAAAATAACCCAAGATGTATGATTGATTGATTCATTAATGGGTTAAATACATTCCATTGACGACCACTAGTCACACAATCTTTCTCATCATATAGAGATATAGTCTCATGAACTATAAAGATACAAAAGTAATTTTCTATTGCTTATAACTTTAAATGCAGTCAATAGAAAAATAGGGCCATTGAATTCTCAAGGACAGAAAATAAGGGGAATAATGCAAAAGATGACTTTCCATCTTAATGTAATTATGGGAACAAACACACCAGTACTTGCCTAAATGGGATTGGAGTTTGTTTCATGTGTGGGGAAATGGCCCCCAAGATCATGGTTTCAAGGAGATGAAAGAAGTTATAATTGTTCAATGCTACAATGTTAATGAAATGGGACATTATGAAAATGATTTCCTAAGAATTAAAGAAACATGTCTCAGAAAATTACAAGTGATAAATGCCATAATATTCAATCACACCAACATAGGTTGAAACCCCTAATGATTTTGTGTCAAGTACTATAAAAGTATCCTTAACTTTATAAAAATAATTATTTGATTCTAGATAATTGAATTATTTTATACCTTTTTAGTGTTATTTAAATATTAGATATTTCCAATTAATTTTAACAAGGAAATTTTCAATCAAGAACCCTAAGGGATGTCTCGTTGAAATAAATATGTTTCAGGTAGTTCCCATTATGGAATATAAACATGAAATATCTGATGAAACTGTTATTATACACGTGGTTATCACTAATATAATTCATTGTATGAGATGGATATCAAAAAATAATGGTAAAATTAATTTCAATAAGAAGACTGTTATGATTTTTGTAGATAACGTAGAATCCAATATCTTTTGGGAATCAACATTATCACCTGATTCTTTTCAAATTCCTCCCCTATTTGCTTTACTGAATGAGTTTTTAGGGAGGAAAAATAATTAACATCCAAGTATGAATAAAGAAATATTAAAATTGATGATGTACCTATTGTAATGTAATACATTTGGCGATTTTCCCAATTATTAATGTGGAAAACCCCTAGAGCATGAAGTTGAGTTTTATATTGATTTAATCCTTGGTTCAAGAATAATATCAAATAAACCTTATTAAATGACCATTGTGGAATTATTAGAGGAGAAGAAACAACATGAGGAGTTGTGTAATAAGGTATTTATTCACTGTACAACTTCTATATGGGGATCCCCAGTTCTTTTTGTTAAGAATAACAATGGATCAATGATGTTATGCATTGAATATAGAGAAATCAATGCAATTATTATAATGAACAAGTGTCACCTACATCTCATTAATATATTATTTGATCAACTTCATGGATCTAAATATTTATCTAATATTAACCATCAGTCTGGATATCATCAATTGTGTGAAATAAAGGAATATATTCCAAAGATAGAATTACAAATGATGAATGGTCTTTACGAATTTACATTAATTCCATTTGGATTGACTAATTCACCCTATGTTCTCCTAGATCTGATGAATAGATTGTTCAAGAAATATCATGACTATTTTTTTAGTATTTGTTGATGACATATTTGAATACTACAAAATATACAACGTCCATGGGAAGAACATGTGGATTGTTCTGATTTATCTTAGATGAAATGACCTATATATGATGTTTACGAATTATGAATTCTGAATTCAAGAAAGATATTTTATTGGATATATTTTCTTCAAAGAGGAAATCACTTTTGATCCCACAAAAAAAATGTATTCGAAGAATGACCACCACTAATGAGTATAACCGAGGTTCAAAATTTTATAGGTTTAGAAGGATACTATCGACATATCATATATAATTATCTATTATTGGATAACCAATTAACGAATATCACACCAAAAGGGGTTAAATTATTTTGGAAAATATTGTGTGAAGAATGTTTTGAATAATCGATGATAATATTATTCAATTATCCTATATTGACTCTACCAATTGAGAATGATGGGTTTTTGATTTATGGTGATGTACCAGGTAATGGACATGGATGTTTCTTTTTGAAGAATAAAAGAGTTATTGGTTATGCCTTGAAGAAATTAAAAAGAAATGATCAAAATGACCAACTCAAGCTCTTGATATAGAAGTAGTAATATTCACTCTGAGGATATGGAGACACTCTCTCTATAGTGTTTTATGTTAGATAAATGTTGATCACAGGAGTTTGAAATTAATTTTCTCAATGAAGGATATCAACATGAGGAAAATGAGATGGATTGAGCTACACAAGGATTACAATTTCACAATAAACTACCTTTAAGGGATGTAAAATATGGTGGAGGATAATTTGAGTAGAAAAGATTATGGAGTTATATTAAAAATGATATTTTAAAGGGATTCAATGTTTATGGATACTGTAAATATGGATAATGGAATTATAACAGAAGGTTAAACATCACAACTTTTTCCAATAGTTGCAAAACCATCTTAACTAGAAATGTTAAAAAGATTTCAATATAATGATGAGGAGTTTGAAATGAAAGTTAAATCTATGAACGATGAGAGACTAATTGATATCATATTTGAATACGGTACATTTAAATTTGGGAAGAGAAATTCTCTTCCTAAAATACCTGATTTAATATGGGAATTATTGGATGATGTTCATATCTCAACTTTCACTGTACACCATGTTGACACTAAGATGTATAGGGATTTGAAGGATTTTTTTCAGAAAACAAGAAGAGGTATATTGCTAATTAAGTGTTCAGATGTTTGGTTTATCAATAGGTAAAAGCTGGAAGACAACCTCCTTGAGTTGTCATGAAACCTCGACCTACACTTATATGGAAATGGGATGATATTACAATGTACATTTTCTAATTGATACCAAAAAAATCCTTGAAGAAAGGATGTGATATAGGTTATTGTGGATCTTCTTACCAAATCATCCAATTTTATTTCTACAAGAGAAGATTTTCCACTTGAATGATCTGCAATACCATGAATTAATGTTATTGTAAGAGATCATAGTGCACACATATCAATTGTTTTTAATTTTATACCAATTTTACATCACAATTATAGAAAATTATTAAAAAGGACTTAGATATAGGGATTCAATTAAGCATTTTCTACCACCAAAAAAATGATGAACAATTATAAAGGAATATTAAAACCATTGAATACATGATGAGATAAATCTCTCTTAACATTCAAGCTATGTAGGATCTATATTTACAATAGATTCAATTTTACTCAAACAATAGCTTCTATTCATGTATATAGATGGGACTTTATGAAGTTTTATATGGAATGAGATTCCGTACACCAACGTTATGGGACAATTTTGGTTAAATAAAACGTGTAGGCTTCAAACATGTTGTTGAAATTAGGTAAAAGCTAAAAACTATACAGTCCCACATCAAAACTTATCAATGTTTGAAAAAGTGTTATACTGATAACCAAATGAAGCATTTGGAATTTCATGTGGGTGATCAGGTTTTGTTGATGGTATATCTATAAAAGGGTTTTATAAAATTTGGTATGATGGGTAAATTATGTCTCAGGTAAATTAGAACTTTTGAAATTATAGAACTAATTGGATATGTGGCATACCATTTGGAAATGTTGTCATGTCACTCTAATGTTCATGATGTGTTCGATAAATCAATGTTAAGGAAATAAATACCGCACCTAACACATGTACTCACCAATGAAGAAATAGAACTAGAACCCAATTTACCTTATTTTGAAGAGCCTATTAATATTCAAAATACCAGATAACATGTGTGGTTAAATCAAATGACTCGTCTGGTAATGTTTCATTTGGGAAACCAAAAAATAGAAGATGAAGAATGGGAACTTAGGGAACATATGATTAATAACCACCCAAATATTTTAATGAAGTGATATTCTATAAATTATTTGGATGGAATAATTTGATTGGGGGAATAATTTAATTCCCCAAGCTTCTAGGGTACACTTCCTTTTAAATAATTCAACAGTTTGCGCTACATGCAATATCATGTTCGAGCACACCTTGACCATTCAAATTAGACATTTAAAAATTGGATATGAATTATTTTAACCAAATTATGAAACCAAAAACTTTTATTTTTTCAAAATATACTTCATTTTTTAATTCATAATATCAAAATTAGCATAGGGTGAAATTTTGGTAATTTTATGAAAAGAATCAATTTTTGATGAATAGGGAAACATATAGCATTGTTGATAAGAAATGACTATTTAATTTAATTTTTTATTTTACTATAAATTAATTTTAATATAAAAATCGATAAATAATACATATAAATCCAATATTGTTTATTGGAATTATTTTATAATATAATTAGATTTAAAATTTTTTTAAACTTTTGAACATCTCTTTTACCCGCCTACCACATCTATAGGATTTTCATTAACCATAATTTTACCACTTTTGTGAATTGAATTTAGAAAAATTCAAATATATCGTTGTAATAAGTATGAAATTTTTTTTCTAATAGGATCAAAATATGTTTTGTTGAGTAGTAACGTTTTGATTTTATTACGACGATTAAAGGTAAATAGGGCAATTAAAGGTACAATTAATATTAAAATAATATTATATTAACCAAACACTTGTAATAATTTCATTGGATAATTTTTTTGACCAAAATAAACCTTAGTTATAAATTATGATTCTTTGAAGACACATTTGTTAAATTAGGACATTTATTATAATCTATTTAAAGTAGAGTTAAGAATGTCATTTTCAAATTTTATTAACTATATTATTTTTCATATGAAGATATATAACTGAAATGGTAAACAATAAATATTTATTATAAATATAAATCTGAGATCTATATAATTTTAATTTATTTGTAATTTTAGGATGTAATGAAAATAAATTAAATGGTGATGAAATAATGATGCAGAAATTGATGAATTTAATAAAGAATCAATTACATGTTATTAAAAATAATAAAATAACTATTATTTTACTCAATTAATGACATAAATGAATTTTATAGATGAAATAGATATTTTAGTGACATATTAGAAGTATTTTTTCAAACTTAATACATTGGAATGATAGTTTTAAAATGAAAATTTTGAATAGTACCAAAATTGACATTTATGACACTTTAAAGTAAATAGTATTTATCTAAATGATATAGAAATAATCAAAATACAAAGATCCATAAAATTACTAGAATATTTTTATATATTTCATAAATTATCCAAATGGGGTTTTTTGTAATTTTATTATATCTATAGTGACCCTATAATGTAAAAATGCATGAAGACACACTAAGAGTTAAACTGTTTAACTAAGGTTTAAACCCAAAAGTAAAGCTCATTTTTCTAACATTGACTTCTCTAAAAATAATTGGATGATGTTATTTAGACCCATATCCATATTATCCTAAAAATAAACAAATTTTGATAAATTTGAAACATAAAATCAATTTATAGTAAATTAATATTTTATGATCATCCAAAAGTTCCATGCACCTTGCTTGTAGAAGTGCACTTTTCCATCTATTTAATTCACACCCACAAATCCCTTTCAAATAAGTTAAAAACATCAAAATTATTCTCCTAAATACCATAAAATTATAATATAAGACACACATTATGAATAAAGGAACCCAATGGAGTCTTATTATGCAATCCAAAAGGAATCACCCGAAAAAAGAAATAATTGTTTTATCAACTCTTCCAATGTTCAATACTTCTTATACATAATATTTATATGTTTTTCCACATAAAAATTTAAAATCCAGTATCATACATATACTGATATGTTATTATAATCATGGTATAACCATATTCATCATTTTATCCCTCATACGACTAATAATATCATCATGCGTGGGTATGTACGACATACCATCTCCACGCCATGGGGTAATTTGTTACTCAACCCCAATTAATTCAGATGGGTATAATGATGAGTGTAATAGATATAAATAATGAAAAAATAATATAATGATTCTTGGATAATTAATATTCAATCCAATTCTTTTCAATTTAACTATCAAGGTAATGTTACCATCACTCGTGTATACATACGACCTTGTGTCTCCACAATGAAGTGAGGTTTATTCCCAATGTTACTTGTTCAAAAATTATTATAAATTGTATATAATGAGTAAAAATAATAATTATGAACATATTGTAATTATAGATATGAATAAAATATATCATATTAATAAAAAACATGAGTTACATGACAAAACATGAATGGGAAAATGAAGCAGTTAACACCCGAAACAACGGTAATACTAAAATATTATTACCAAAATGATATAAAAGGATCATATATGATATCATAAAAATTGATATCGTCATTGTATAATTTAATAACATGTCTTAGACATTAAAAAGGAGGCTAAATTTCCCTTAGATATAGGAATGTACAAGGTAGGGATAATTTCAAAATCTCATTATTATTAGTGATTGTTTATATATAAGTATCTATTAGGAAATCCCTATCATCGAGGTCTGTGATTCTTCAAATTTAATTAAATATATTACAAAAAAGTTTTTAAAATCATTTTTACATATTTTTACTTTTTACAGACATTTTTAAAGGAATCATTCATTCATTTTCCTAACAAGGTAATTTATAACCATTTAAACAAATAAATAAAAATATTTTTTATCTTATTCGATGCAAGAAGCTATTTTCCGTTGTTATGAAGCCTTAAAATTTTGAATCATTCTATTAATGATAAAATTATATTTTCAAAATATATTTTTTCTTTTATAATTGTGTAGCCTATAAATGATATCAATGTAAAAGGGGATATTTTCATCAATGAGTTTTAGTGATTTTATTAAATTATTTTCATCTATGCCAACATTCGTTGTTAGGTTTTATAAATTTTTTTGGTTAACATTATATGATTAAATAATACATATTATATTAATGGTTTTAAGATATAATTTAATGTAGATGTTCTATATTTATAACATCCATGGATTATAGTTAATTTATTAAAATTTAGAATGGTAGTTTTAATACAAATGTTTACATTATGTTTCACCTTTTTTATAGGAAGAATGCATTGGAATTAGTATATGATAGCCAAGACCCACTCTATCTCCTTGAGGAATTGATAGTTATCATGATACAAAATAGTGTCTAGGAATAAGGCCTTGATGGTACGATAGTGGTCTTGGCATAAATCCTTGAATGTATGGTTTTGATGTATGACAATATACATTTCATCATTATTATATTTGTTATGGATATTTTAGGTGATTATTTGAATAGTGTAATATCCATGTTAATGTTTAAATGGACATATTTCATTTAACATTCCATATTAAACTGAATATTAGATTTAAAATTCTTGTGTTTAATTTTATACCTTTCCTTAATATTTTATTCTTATTTATGATAGCTTCTACTGTATTGATTATCCTTTCTGTGAATATGAGCTCACCCCTTTATTATGTTCCTTTTTCCCCATAATTAGATGAACTATATTATTGTGTACCTACAAGGATATTATTGGGGATATAAGAGTTTTCTAAGGGGATAATTTCTTGTTTTTCATTTTCTAGTTTGATGAATATTTAGTGTTTGAATCTAGTATTTCCAAGGCTACTAAACTTTTCAGCAAATTGGGAGTATAGGGTTATTGTATTAAACTAATTATACTTTTTTGTTACTATAATAGGATTATTGGAGGGCCTATTAAGTAATTACTAGACCGTGTTTGACATAAACATGTCGATCCCTTGATACATAATAAAAACACAACTCTAATAATTTAATGAATAACTAATTGTTTTAGGTATTATTTTAGATAAGAAGATAGTAAATATAATACTAATTCATATAGTAATTCTAGTTTGAACTCCCTATTTCTGGTATCTTGTCCGAATTTATAATGACTGGGGTTTAAAAGTTTAGGGCTTCTTAGAAGCACACAATATGGTTTATTAGTTTCTTAAATTACTTGTATGGCTTTTATTTTATAGTTTTCTAAATCAAAATCCTTATTATTTTAAAATATAGGGTCATTTCTCATGTTTTCTATATAATTTATATTGTCATGAATTTTGGTTTTCTTGGGACCAAATAGATCATGTTAATAAAATTTAACATGATTTGATCATCAAATATCATTTTATTTTGAATAATACATTCTATTCTTTTAATGTTATGGAGTATATTAAAAATATTCCTTCATAAGGCTTTGGATCATACATATAATCATTATATATGATCCGTAAGAAGTACACCTTGTAACCAAAAATATTAAAATTTACTATCTATAATGTCCAATTATTTCATAAACACTTGGCTATTTCATTCAATATAGTATGTTTTTAATTCCAAAAATTACTCGTTTGGGATATCCTAGATCATGTTAATGTTTTTATGCTCATTTTCGGATTTTATGGAGGGTAAATATTTTTTAGGGAAATATTGAAAAGTTTACAATGTCTAGTATAAGCCATAATGCCAATAAAGATAGACTATCGACTTTGAGTATGAAAGAGTTAAATATTACCATGTTCTCAAGTGACTATAAGTGGAATTATATTGAATTCATAGAGAATATATCCTCCATATGAAGTAATCAAGATATCAGAAATTATAAAATGCACCAGAGTGCCAACACAAAAAAATGTATCGACCATATGAACATTTGATTGACAGTGAGGGATTCATCACAAAGTACTCAGGTTACTGTATAAACTATCATAGAATCTATTAAATTCATATATTTTCACGCATTGTTGATGTGACTAAAAAACAATTTCATTTACCATGTGATTATTTGATCGAAAATGGGGGATCACTCAAAAAATCTTCAATTGAATGCATGAGAAGACAAGGGTCCACTTAGAAAACATGATGTGATTATATGGTATATATATCTATATAAGTCCTCATTACGCATTGGATCAACATCAATTTTATTTCTAATCAATTTTATAAGGAAATCAATGTTACTATCTGATAACGTTGGGATGTGGAAAAATTTTTGGAGCTAGCATGATACATCAATATGCCATACATTAATGTGAAGTGACCACATGGGAGTGTTTTATTTGGACATCTAATGATGTGATTATATTGATATAAAATGACCATATCAGTTGGAATTTTTTTTTCTAAATTACTAGATCAACATAAATTTTATAGAAATCAACCATAAAACATTTCATGAATATGATAAATATTTTGATGAAGTGTTTGTTACAATATTGATATTCTAGAATGAAACATATTATGTTAACTTGTCTAAAATTTGGAATTATATTTTTATATAATTATTTCTGACCAATATCTATATGAAATTGAATATGAATTTTGAGACACTTATTGTAACCAGATTTCATACTGTGTTGGATGGTCTATATTTATGAGTTTTCATTAGATCCTTTTAAGGGGTAGTTTCTTTTATGGAATATTCTGGTTAAATAATATAAATTTCTTCTAAAATGGAATTTTTATGAGGATGGAAAATGTGAACTACACTATTCTTGATAAGAGATAATATATTTTAATGATAATATACCAACATGATTTGAGAAAACAATCTAGTCTTTTCATCTCTACACCAAAAAAATCATGAAGAATATAAATAGTAGTAGAAAAAAGAAAAATAATATTGTAAGGACAAAAAATTTTACAAATGGAATTTCCATTCTTATAAATATGTCATGTCGTATGAAGAACAAACATCACATATAGAACTAAATAAAATAAATTATTATCATAAATGAATAAAGAAAAAATAGTTAGAAAATAAACTAATATTAGTTCCTAATATTATATTGGGGAAATAAATACGAAATAAGTTAATAACAATTTGATAATTTAAATCCGCTCGATCAACTCGAATGGCAAAATTCATTAAAAAATCTCTAAAAATAAAAATAATGTTAATGATAAAATATTCATTTTAAAGATTAATGTATATATAACATTTGAGAAAATATATTTTAATAGATAAAGAATGAAATAAGTGGCATATTTAGAAACTAATGAACATACACTACTAGAATTTTACACAAACGATTGATATATTAATATGAGAATTAGGAATTGTAATCCCCTTTTTGAATAGTAAACACACATATTAAAGTGTAAATAAAATTTATGTATCTTATGAAGTACAATATTATATATTTAAATCATGGTATATATAGATAAATATTTTAAAAATGATAAATCATGTGTTTCATGTTTTTTATAATTTAAATGTTTAAATAAAATTTTAAAAGTAATATAAGGATTTAATAGAAATTTTATTTTTATAAATTAGATTAAAAAATTAATATTTTTTTA
The DNA here is from genome assembly GCA_963277665.1 of Viscum album. Taxonomy (NCBI): domain Eukaryota; kingdom Viridiplantae; phylum Streptophyta; class Magnoliopsida; order Santalales; family Viscaceae; genus Viscum; species Viscum album. The sequence goes on along the minus strand of OY728122.1, from coordinate 1,333,817,419 downwards.
TATTATAATTATAAAATAGTTTTATAATACCTTAATAAAATTATGAATGTTTAAGAATGTATATTATAATATTAAAATCAATATTTTTTTGAATAAATTAATATATAATTTTAAAATTATATTTATCATATATTGAAAATTAAATTACTAAAATGGTTTTTGTTTTTAAAATCAAGTCATTGAAAAATATTTTGGGTTAATTTTTTTTAACAATGAAATAAAATAATTTACGGTATTTATCATTTTAAGCTATTACATGGAGTTTTGAGTCATGGTAGAGATGTGGATGATGTTTCTTCCTATTATCTCTAAGTAAAATGATCTCTTTAATTTATTTATTGATGGAAATCAACACTATTGATTGTATTTAGCAAAAATTATAATCAAATGACTAAAATAATAAAAAACATCCCTCTCCTCCCTGTAAAAATAACACCACTCATTACCCAATCTCCACACACCTAAACATCAATTTATCTAGTCAAACATCTTCCTTATTAAATTCCAAATCCACTTCCCCGCATACAGGCTCTTATAGTCTCAACAAAATACCAACCCCATGTTCCTTAATAAGGTTTTCCAGGAGAATACATTCAAGATGTAAAAAAAATCCTTTTTCATTCACTTTTAAATTAATTATTTCTTTTACCATATCATAAATCCCCTATCCAAAAAATCATGATAACTCCACTATCATATATATACTAGAGTTTTATTTTCTTAATCAAATATCCAAAAAAATATCATATCTTATCTTTTATTCTAAAAATTAATACATCGTCTGTGATATGTTGATTCATTAAATTCAAAGATGAACACGTTATTTAACATTAAATATTTAATAGAAGGTCATAAAATATTTATAAAAATTAAAAAATATATTAAAAAGTAAATTACAAGTTTTCATAAGTTGTGAAACTCATATATATATATATATATAATTAAAATATAAAACAAAACTAGTTCATGATGATCGAAAAACCACTAAAATAATCTAAAAATTTATTATTAGATAAAATGAATAATACTTATTTAAAAATGTAAAATGGTATATGGGAAAATTTAAATTGATATAATTGAATTAATACCATATAAATTAAAATATGGATATTTATTCTAATTTGAATATAAATCACATGATTATACTCAAGGAAACCAAATCGAAAACCATGAATCAAACATTCCCATATTAACAAAATTACACATTATAAATAATTTAAAATACATAAATGAACTTAATAAAATTATAATAAGTAAAATATAAATTGAATATGTTTTGAATTAAATTATTAATTAATATTTTTTTGAAGTCAGTTAGTGAATCTGCAGAACACATTCCTACAAAAGGTAATAGATCTCTATAAACCTCCATATTTTCATTTAGTAAATGCTTTATCCATATTTTCCCCACTAAAATTATTATTTATTATTTTATATATTTCCTACATTATTATTATATATTCAGAACATGTGTATATAGATTAAATCTCATGTATTTTAGGGAGAATAACATGATAACAAATTATCCATTCATAATTTTCCTGGATATGAAATCCTAATTTAAGGTAACTTCACAATATCATACTCATTTTGAATGAAACTACAAAAACAAATTTAATTCACTTATAGTTTTCTTAAATGAATCTATTTATCCTGAAAATATATCAAATTTCAATTTTGGTTTTAAGAAATCAATTATTCTTTTTTCCTCTTTAGTGAATCTTTAATTGTTTCCCTTAAACCATACTAAGGTGGTTAATTTATAATGTTTCCTAAAAACTCTTTTTTATGAAATCAATTCAGTTCTCTATAATTTTTCATGATATATTAATATTTTACCTAATGGATGTCCATATTTGATTTAAATACATTCCTTCACTGACACCATTATGATATTCCCTTTTATAATCCCTCATGAAATGATTATGATACCCATTTCATTCATTGATAATGGTTCTCTCCAAACCACCTATTTATACTTCAAGTAATGCATAATAACTATTTAAACCAATTAAATCATTATTTCATATTTAATAGATTACCTAAATTATGTTTATAATTTCCATACATGTTTATATTGACTAAATATCATTTATTTAATGCGGAATTACAAGATAACAAGGGATCCCCTCTTAATTTATCCTAATATGCATGACAGATTGAAGAGAACATCACAATTTCATACCGATTTTGAATTACCCAATATAAAGTACATTAATACATGATTATTTTGGAAAAATGACCCAATTTATAATGAAAAACTACCTTAGTTAATTTGTTGTTTTATAAAAATTATTGTGCCTTTATCATTTTTAAGGAATCTATAATAGTTTCTATTAATCCACACCCTAGTGGCTCATTTATACTGTTTCTTAAACACCATATTTCATGTAATCACATTATTTTGGAATAATTTATCCTAATATATTCATATTTTCCCTTATATATTCCCTTATATGATTCAAATATATTCTTTCATGAACACTATTATGATATTCCCTTTGGTTATGCCTTATGACATGATTACAATGCCTATTTCATTCCATGGGTAACCATTATGGGTATTACATTTGTTTCATTATTCATGTGGCACACATATGCATGATCATGATATCATGGGTGAACCCCAATGGCACTCCAATTCATTGGATAATATTAAGTCTCCTAAGATGTAACATTTGGGAGTAGTGAGTAAACATATTCATTTGGGAGATTTCCCCTATGTGATTTAGTCTTAGAAGTTGTCTTTCACTCATTTATATTACATGTTTATTTTTCTACCACATTCCAACATTTCCAAGATCTCACGATTCCATGTTCTAAAATTTATGATTCCACTTGTTTATTCATGATCCTTTCCTTTTATGTTATCATATTATTCCTTATAAACCACATGAATTTCATTTTTTCTTTTATTATTCCCTTACTAGAATTTTTTGATCACCCCTTCTGTATATATATTACCTAGGATTTACAATACAACTGTAGGAGCTCAAAGGAAGTTATGATCTAGTTATAGAAGTATAATAATGATATTTTTTATTATAATTCCATGCCTTAAATTTTATGTACCTAGTATTCCAATGACACTAGACTATATGATCCTTGGTTAGTATTTAACAGTAAATTATGATTAAAATCATGCAATAATATGTGTAAAAGTTTATTGTAAATATAGATAATATCAACATATGACCTAGTTATTTTCACTGATTATGATAGGATTTTTTTAAGAAACCTTTGGAAATTCTTATCAACATGAATAACCTTTGCTGAATCTCAAGGAATCAAAAGAAAAGATATATTATTCACTTATATGTTTATCATTTTATATTCAATGTTTCATTATCATATGATTATTATATAAATATTTAATAACCCACTAATTGTGATTTCTTTTTCATAGTTAATGGATGGAAGTAGGAGAATTAGTGATAATATATAATATGATTGAAAATGTGATGATTTCACTAATGAGATGAAAAATATGACAGAAATGGGTCTTAAAAACATTATGACATTACTAGTATAACTAGATCATTTTATGAATAATATTAGAAATCATGTTGAACATAATCCTTCTCATGAGGTAGAGAATGTTGCGTTGGAATCTTTTATGTGATAATGGCCTCCTATATTTAGTGTATTTTCTAACCCATCATCATAGAAAAATGGATTAACTCCATATAGAAGATATAATCACTCATAAAATGCATAAGAAGAAGGGAATGTGTTTTTGGTGGACTATCATTTTATTGGAGAAGATAATAAATAGTGAAACTAATAAAAAAATAATGTCTATAGAGGATGTTTATTCCATGGAATGGAAGGAATTCTAGGAAGTATTTTGTGATAAATATTTTCCATGAACTCATCATCTTAAGGTGGAAAGTGGGTGCCCTAGACCGATGTAAATGTAATACAAGTCTATTGTGTCATATGAATAAAACATCACAAGACTTTAATGATATGAATCAAGCATTTTCATGAACACTGATATATATTTGGATGAATTACATAGTGTAATAAATACAATGTTAGGAAAAAGAATGGTTATTTGATACTTTGATAGCTATGCAATGATTGTTTATTGATCCCTTAAGGTTGAAAGAGGGATATAAGACTCTCAGTTCTCCTATACGTCTAGAGATAAAAAATAGGAAAAGTGATTTTAATATGAGATAATCATAAGATAAATTTCATAAAATAATGAACATCCAACATCTGAGATGAATAAGTGTGCGAAGAAGCATATTAGAAACAGTCTAAGGGGAAATATGAGAATCTTCAAATATGTAATAGTGGGTCCTCAGGAAACTATTTTCATAAGGTATTTAAATAATTTCCCTTATATGGAAGAATAAATGTCATTTAATACCAGAAACTAGCTTACATTGAAGTGATTCAACCACAATGAACATGGTAATTATCTGAGAGAATTCCATAAGGTAAGGGTCCTTGTAGGAAATTAACATAAAAAAATTCCAAAGCATAAATGATGGGAATATTATATCACTACTACTGAGGTGGCACCTGGAAATGATGTGGTCACATGTATACTAGTTATTCATTTAAGAATAGTGAATTTAATTTTTGATCAGGGTTTTACACATTCATCTATATTATATATGTTTATTAGAACTAGACAAACTCCATATGAAAATATGATGGTTTTATTAGCTATGTGAAAAAATATTGGGGAAATTACTACTTCTAATGTATATAATTCCACCTTGGTGAATTTTTATGGACTAAACCTTGTAAAAAATATTTACTTATAAAATTTATTGTATTTGTATTCAATATTTTACATAGATTGGATGTATTTATATAAATAAAAAATCAGCATTCGGTAAATGGAGATCAATCTTCACATCCTAATGAATCCTACAATTATGTAGAAGTGTATGGAAGAAGATTAATCTCCTTCAGAATAATTATCTCAAATATGAGAATTATTGCATTATAATTAAGTATATATAGTTCAATGGAATTAGATAAAGGAGAGGGTCATGCGTCAAGGCATTCAAATTGTGAGGGACTACACCTATATGTTCTCAAAAGAATTTTTTGTCTTCCTCATGATAGAGAGGTCGAGTAATCAATAGATATTATTCATGGATTCATTACTATATTAATTTCTCATTATTAGATTTCCACCATTGAGTTTTAGGAACTGATGAATTGTTTACATGATAATATATACAAGTTTTTTAAATTCCTAAGTGATTCACCATAGGATACACCATTCATCTTCATCATAAAGAAAAACAGATCAATGATCATCAACATTGAATATGATGACCTCAAAAAATCATTATAATGAAAATGTTTCACTTATCACTGATAGATCAATTTTTTATCTAATTCAAGGGGACTAGATATCTCTATGATGGATCATTGGTCGGGATATCAAAACATTATTTTGAATAATGAAGATATACTCAATACTACCTTTCATATGAGGTATGGAAACTATGAATTCATAGGGATTCCATTCATACACAGTAATTATCAAGAAATATTTAGTGACATAATTTGTATATTTTTTAGAGATTACCTCGAAAAAAATTTTAGTGGCCAATATAGATGATGTTATCGTATACTCCTGGAAAAAGGTGTATTATGAGGATAATTTGAATACAATGATAAAGGCATTGAAAATGGAGATACTATATGAAATTTATGTTAAATATGAGTTTTAGATAGAGGAAGTTTCATTCATGGAGATTTAAATCAGTAGAAAAGGTATAAATGTGGACCCATTTAAAAAAATGGTAATTGAGGAGTGGCCCATGCCAACATCTGTAAAGGAGATCTATAGTTTCAATGGTCTATATGAGTATTAATAATTATTTGTGGTGATCTTCTAAAAATTTTCAAAACCACTAACCATGATGACCTATAATGTAGTATATAATTATTAAACCAGTGAATATGAATAATATATTAATGAATCAGAAAAGAATATTATCACTACACCTGTACATACACATCTAACAAGTGGGAAACTCTATATGGTATACATCAACTCATTGAGAAAGAGATTATATTTTGTGTTGTTGGAAATTATAAAGTGATATTATTTCCTCAATTCTTCATAATTTTAATGATTAGAACTATCTCACCCAATATCTATTATTGATGGTTGTGATATTTCCATTGAAAATCTGGTGGAATTATCTCTATGGTGAGAATTCTGAGATATATAGTGATCATAAGAGTCCCTAATATATATTATCATAAAAGTAGCATAATATGCAGTTGTGAAAATGATTAGATCTCCTAATTTATTATGACTACTCGATCCACTGCCATATTGGAAATGAAAATATATAGATAGGTTCTCTATTTAGTAAGGATCCTTTAACAATATCAATGATGATAATTGATAAGGATAAAAAATTCATAGACTTGAAATGAATGGACATGGGATTTATAAATTAACGATAATAATATTTCCTTTGAAAAATGATTTCTCAACTACCCCTTATGGTGATAATGAATTTTTATCAAATAAATAATGTGGAAATTCAAATATTGTTGGATGCTATAGAAAATGGGAAATCTTTAGAGTTTAAAATTAATGACGAAGGAGTCATAAAATTTTGGCAGTTCCTATGTGCACAATCATACCATTATATAATGAGATAGTTCAAAAATAATTCACATAGTTCAACTATATCAATAATCTATGGGTTCACAAAAAGGAATCAAGATCATATAGATCAATATTTGTGATATTATATTAAGAATGAGATCAATAAATATAAATAAAAGTGTCTTCTATGTCAAAAACTAATGTCTGAAAGGGAAACTGTCCAAGGGGCTTATACAACCATGACTCATACCAACATGGAAATAGGAAAATAACACCATGGAAAACATACTCATAATTCTGAATCCATGAATATGAAATAATTATATATTGGTTGTTTTGGATCATATTACAATGAATAACCACTTTATTTCAATTTGAGAGTATTTATCACCTATCCAACATGCACTAATATACATCAGAGAAGTAATGAGGCCTCATGGAGTATGATTATTGACTATATCTGATTAAGAACAATGATTTACATCCATGTTATTAGAAATTATATAATCTTATCTAAACAATGATATACACATTATTATGTCTTATCATCCTAAAAATGATTGATGATATGTGCAAACTATTTAAATACTCTATGACTTGATGAGAGTATATTTTTTGAAAATCAAAATAGAATGGGATCAACATCTTCTACTAATCGAGTTCTCTTACAATAATTTTTTTAAAAAAAAATCATAAAGACTGCATATGAATCCATTGATTGCAAAATATGTAGAATAGTGGCATGCTGGGATGATGTTAGGAAACGTAATATTATATGAACAGAACGAGTTGTACAAATGTTAGAAAAGGTGTGAGTAATTCAATAGATCAACAGGGAATCCCAAATTCAATAGAAATGATTAAAAAATAATAATTTATGGGTTTTATATATTTATGATTGAGACATGGTATTACTATGCATATCTTCATGTTATTGGGTGTTGAGAGTTTGTAGAAAATAAAACTATGCCTAAGATACATTAGCCCCATTGAGATTTCGGAAAGTATCAGAGTTGTGGCATATCGTCTAGCACATCCACCATGAATGAATCAAGTAAATAATGTATTCCATGTGTCCCTCTGGATTAATTCCAAAACATTTCCCTCAAAAGTACTAAATTTATAGGTAATACATATTGAAAATAATCACTCTTATGGGGAGTAGATAGTGAAAATCGTGGACTATAGAGACAATGTCATATGAATGATTACAACTCACTTGGTTAATGTACTATGGTGGAATCATAAATACAGAGAGGAAACATCAGAACTAGTGGAACTGATGAAGTAGATGTACCCTAACCTGTTTTCACCTTAGTATGTTGAATGAAATTTGTTGGTCGAAATTTTATAATGGTATAATAATGCAATGAACTTGAACATTATGAATAAAATTTCCATTTTTATAATTATGTAAATTAGTATAATTAAGATAAATCACATAGAAAACCAGATTATAACCATTATTATAATAAATAATTAATGAAAAATTAGTGAGTAGATAAACTAAAATTAAATCCAAATATTACTACGGGGAAATAAATAGAAAATATGAAAATCCAAACAACAGAATTTGGACATACTGGATCCTCAATAATGACAACAGTCAGGAAATAATATATAATAATAATACATTATGATCAAAATAAATTATTAAATTTAACGACAAAAGTATATATAACATTAATATAAAATATACCTTAATTTATAATTAATGAAATATGTGGTATTTATAGGAATTAAAGAACATATACCAATGTAATAATTACATAACTATTGGAATAGTCATGTGATAGTTGGGAAAAGTTATCGGGCCATTAAAATATTAGCCATATGTATGAAAGTGAAAATATGAAATTTAGGTATCATATAAATGATAATATGATATATTTATATAATGGTATATGTAAATAAATATTTTAAAAAAGATAAATTAATTATTGTTTTTTGGTAAACTGTAAATGATTTTTTATAATTTTTTTATTAATATAAATATTTCGAAAAATTATTTTCATAATATTGATTCATATATTAATGAAAATATTATTATTATATAATTATATGAAATGAAAATTAGTTTTTCAAAGTCCAATAAAATAAATGATAACATTATAAGAGATATTCTAATAAAATAAATGACGATTTTATTTTAAAATTAAATTTCTCAAATTTAAAAATTTATTTTCAAAAAATGGAGTCTATTTTTGAAATTTTCTCATAGAATAATTATTTGGGATAATTTTGGTATTTTTATACTCTAAATTGGATTTTACAGAATAATGAAATAATTTAATTTAGGGTATTTATCATTATAAGATAATACATGAAGTTTTGAGTCAGGGTAGAGTCATGGATGATGTAAGTGTCAATTATCTCGAATTCAAATGTTCAAGTTACAATATTTTGAATTGAGAACCAACCCTATTTATATTATTTATCCAAAATATAAAAAAATTAATAAAATAATAAAAAACACACCCCTCCCCCATTATAAATACCACCCCTCACTAGCCCTTCTCATATCACCTCTAAAGCCTTTTTGCATGTCTAAATTCTAATCAAATTTCTTTTTCAATCCTCTTCACCATGTAGATGAATTTTTTCCCAATATATAGAACAAACACAAGTTTTTTAAGATGATTCCCTTTGAGATGACATTCAAGAGGTAAAATCTAAATTATTTCACTTTTAATATCATTGTTTGTCATTCATTGTCCTCATCTTTCCTATGAAAATTTAGAATGACAACTCCAGTATAATAAATATATATATATATATATTAGAATTGTATTATGTAAATGTAATATCCATCATTAAATCTATCCTAATATACTCTTATTCTTAAAATTCAATCATCATTCGTGATTTGTCATTTCACTACCTTTGGGGACAATGAGTTTTAATTATTCATTACTACCATCAATTATTACAATAAAACCATTAAAATGAATGTATTTTTTGAAAATATATATTATAAATAGTTTTATGTTCCATAAATAATATATACATAATATTTAATAATAAAACAAAACTACTTCATGATAATATAAAAACCATTAAAAAATATAAACATTTATAATTATTGTCTTATCGAATGAATCGTCCCCATATAAAAAAGAAAATTAAATATGAGAATAATTAAATTTATAGAATTTAATTTTTACCATTTAATTTCACTTCTAGATAATTTTTCATATTTTAAATGAACTACAATAATTATACTCAAGGGAACGAACCGTAAAACCGGGCAATGAACACTCACAGAATAAGAAAATAAAACATTATAACTCATCAAAATGACCATAAATTAAATTAGTAAAATTAAAATAAAACATATATATGATTAATATGTCCATAATTAAGTTATTAATGAATATTATTTTATTATCCATTAAATTAAGTTCATTTTCATAACACATTCAAACATAAGTTATGTTATCTCTTCAAATCTAAAATTTTTCATTCAGGTTAGGCCTTCTATAACATTGATAGAATGTAATTAATATTTATTATTATATAATATTCGAAAAATATATGTATTTGTTTGAATCATGTTTATATATATGAGTCCATATTTATTTTAGGGGTAATTACATATTATAATAGGCTTCTTTTTCAATTCCTCTTGATAGGCATGCCTGATTATAGGGAACTTCCCAATCACATACCCATTTTCAAGAGCATATAAGAACCTATTTTAATACGCAAAAAACTGTATAAAATAAAATATTTTATCTCTAAAAATATCTTATTTAATTTCTTATTTTTAAAAAAATTATTAATTTGTTTTATTTAAATAATCTTTAATATTTTACCTAAAACTGCACTGAAGTGGCCCATTTATAATGTTTCCTAAAAACTCATTTACATGAAATAAATTCAGTTAGACATAATTTATCATGATATATTTCTATTTTACCAAATTAATGATTATGAATTATTTAAATATATTCATCCAGGTAGATCATTATGATGTTCTCATTTGTTATGCCTTTGAGATGATTATGATACCCATTTCATTCCAAAGTATCCCTTTTGTGTATTCCTTATGTTTGATACTTCTTGTGGAACACATATAAATAAACATGTTAATATAGGTGAAACTATATAGCACCCCAAAGCATTGGAAAATGTTTAGTATCATGATATTTCATGTATTGGATTAGGGAGTAAACTTAATCCATTATGGGAGTATCTCCAAAATTTTATATAGTTATACATGTTATCATTGGATCTTGTTTATGTAATGTTATATGTAGCTTCCACATTCCATTGATCATATGATCATATTATTCTATGTTCTATATTCTAGGATTCTACTTCTTTATTCAAGATGAATTATTTTTATGTGGTGATGTTATGCTTTCTATACCATTTGAATTGCTTATTTTCCATGTTTATTCCCTTACTAGTATTTTTTATATCATCCCTTTTGTCTATCTATTACCCAGGATATCCTCTATTGATATAGGAACTCAAAGGAAATTATGATCATGTTATAGAATATTAATAATGGTATTTTTTATTATAGTTCCATTTTTTAATATTATTTAACTATTATTAAAAATAAACAAGACTATAGGATCCCTGGTTTTTATATTATTTTTAATGATTCATAAAATAAATGAATAATATTGTTAAAATTATTGGTCTCTATAAATATTTGGGTGCATATAATTATTTTCAATTGTTTTTGTCTATATTATTTTTCATTTTGATATGTTCTTAGTTTTTTTGAAAATATAATTAATCATAAATACAAGTCAAGTAATGAATAGTAATCAGATAATATTACTCTATCATCCTATATATTTTTACGATCACTATAAATTTTGAAGATGTAGTCTATTATCCTAAAATTCTTCATTCACAATTGTATTACATACCCGATATGGGTGGTAGATCTTTTATATATTGTTAATAATCATTCTTTGAATGAAGTGAATGTAATGTGGATAGGATTAGGTGTTTGATAGTGATTAAACATTTTGAATTTATATATTCCTCCTGGTGTTTCACATTTTTTTTCTTTCTATATTTTAAAAACGTTACTAAAAGAATTTTTCAAAATGATACTTTGATAGCTAGTTTTTTCAAGTGAGAATTCATATATTTGATATATGTAGAGTAATAATTAAAATATTATTATAATCATAATAGTATTATAATAGATTTTATGTCACCCTTCTGTGATATTTTAAATAGAATTACATTAGATATAAAAACTATATTACTTAACAGTGGGAATTTGAAACTATGTGATTTCATTTTTATTTTTTTAAATTATTTTTTACATACCTTATTCTCCCTTCCTCTTTAGTAATATACTACTATAAACATTTTTTATCAAAGGTTTTATATCATCCTTTAACTATATTTAATAGTTAATAATTTTTTACCCAAAATATATAAAATTATATTTATTAAAAGTTTATATCATTGTTAATAATAACATACGGGTGGGTAATTATACTTATAGAACTCATTCCTTTTTCATTTCCTCCTTTTCGATTTATATTTTTAAAAATAAAATACATATTGGGATATTAAGTTTTTATAATGGGGTAGAAAAAAAATATAAATATGAAAAATTCAATTTTCTTAGAGATGATTCTAGAGATTTCTCTATGTTTTCTTATGATTGTAATAAGAAAGATATGAATTACATATTTTAATCTATTTGATATGATAAATTGATATAATATCTAAATGTTCCATAGATTTTGGAATATGGGAAACATTAGAAATATCTCTTGAAGGATCATCAAATATTAACCAAATTAATGTAAAAATATATATTATTAAATATTATAAAAATAAAATTAATCTAAAGGAATCAATTTTACAAATGTATCATAGGTTCAATGATTAATTTAAAATAATGTATATGTTTTTAATGAATATTGAATTCAAAAAAAAATTGATGAGAGTCCTATGATGCATACCGAATCAATATAAAGGAAGTTGTGTATCAATTTGAGATTCATCTATAATATTAAAAATACTATTGAATTATATATTTGGTAAAACAAGTAAGTACATGGAATAGTTGAAATTAAATAATGCGAATGAAAATTAAAAGGAAAAACTAATCCCTTTTAAAACATAAGAGATAAAATTGAAAGAAAAAATAAAATTGTATTACTCATGTAAGGGGGAGTCAACCATTAAATGTGAGGATTTGATGGGTGAACTAGACTATATATTCAATAAATTATATAGAATTAAAAATTATTTTTCAAAATTAAACATCAAAGGATTGTATGATAAGAAATGAGATAGTAAGAAATATGGTAATTTTGAAGTTACCCATAATGAGTGTAATAGAAAAGTGCATATAAAAATTTAATGTTCAGTATTGAATAAGAAGAAAAATTATGTGGATAGAGAAAAAACACAAGAGGGATATAAAAGAATTTTAGTGCTCATGTGAGTGAGTTTTCAACGAATCATATTTATGCATGGAATATAATAATAAAATGGACATCATGTTTTGTATGTTACAAACATATGAGGTAAGCACCTTTACTTCACATAGTGACACTACTCACGAACCATAAATAAATATTGATGAACCAAAGGAATATATTTCTATACTTGTAGACAATATGAATATATTGAAAAATAAATATGAAAATATGAAAAATTCAATTGTTTTTGTGCTAGTGAGAAAATTGACATATATATATAAATATAAGTGAATACATATTTGTTAAAGGATCAAATTGAATTTAAAATTGAAAATAAAAATATTATAAAGTATACTTTATCAATTAAAGATTTTATGGATCACTTGAACATGATTCTTGATAATAAGACAACACTAGAGTAAAGAATTGGTATTGGGTACTAACCTGTTCAGTAGAGAATATATTAGAAAAAATTTATTTTGTCTGCAGATATTCTAGTTCTATAAACTATTTTTATTATTATATATTTAATAATGATGTTATTTTAAAAAACAATAATTTAACGGTAAATTTTTAAAATATATTTGGATTTTAAAATCTATTGTTGAAAAGAAACATATGCCCAAGAATGTCTGGTTACCCAAATCATTACATTTTAATATTATATTATGAAGTGTACATGAACTTTACGAGTATGAATTTAATGTATATGGATAATGGATGTTCACGACAAAAAATATGAGACTAAAAATTATTTATGATCCATATAATGATGGATGGTAGATATTCCATATTTTTTTATAATCCTTAGGGTTTAAATAATTTAAATTTATCAAATTTGTTATTTTAATAAAATTTTCATTTCAAAGGGTTCATTTTTTCTAGGTTTTAATTATTTTTAATTTAATCTCAAAATTATGTGATGATGGTTACCATATTTATTATTCAAATAATGCTTATAAATTCTTTAATATTAGAATTTATTTAGTTTTAACTTCTTAAATAATGATAATGTTTATGAAATTGATTTAGATTAATTATTTTCTCCAAATACATCACATTTTACTGACATACATAATGAATCTGTGCAATAACATAGGAGGCGAAGAGAATTAATCCTTCAATATTTTATAAATATATGCCATAAATTTTTATTTATAGATATTCCTAAAAAATTATTCCTATAAGAAAATTCATATTTTCCATGTCAATGAGATAAAATACCTAAAACATTTATCAAAACAACGTATGAGGTTTCAATATATCAACCCCTAGAAATGGTATACAAGGATTTAGGTGGATCATATAGTGTTCATATATAAGGGGGTAAACATTGTTACATTGTTCTTATAGATTACCTGTCACTATTCATAGGGGTACTATTTTTATCACACAAAAATGAAAGATGTTCAAATTTTCCAAAATACAGAATGTCTATAGAGAGCCTTATTTGGCTAAAAAATAATTATATATGGATTGATCATGGTTGTGAGTTGACGTTCAATAATTTGAGACATTATACTCAAAATGGAAATAAAAATAACATATTTTCTCCATGGGATCTCCATAAAAAAGGAGTAGCTGAAAAATGTAGTGAGACTATTCAAGGGATTTCCTAGACCATGCAAAATTAATATTACTTACCAATTTATCTAAGGAAATAAACTACTTATACATGATAATACATAACAAATTGGGTGCTTATAAGAATACTTTTAAAGAAAAACCCTTATGAGTTGTGAAATAAAATAAAATAAATTGTTAAATTCATTAGTTATTTTGGTTGAAATATATTTATTCCCAACACAAAAGGGGTGTTAGAAAGATTTTTATAGAGAATAGATCAATTAATTTTTCAAATTTATACATCATTATAAGAGTAATATGCTGTTAATAAGAAAAAAACTAATGTTCTTGAAGAATCTGTACACGTAAAATTTGATAAAATAGTTCTTTCTGATCCTCTAACTCCATTAAAAATTTATGAATATTTTTCTAAATTGAATATCAACAACTCAATAAAGCCTAGTGATCTCCCTATAAACAATTTTGTAAAAAATCACTCTTCAATGATGAAGATATTTAAATAGATCAGGTAGTAAACAATGATATAACAAGTGTTTCTATCACTTGACCTATAAAAATCCATAGAGACAATTATTTTGTTTTGTTTTTCAATTTATATATAGATGCACTCATACTACAGATTATCATAGAAACATAGATAAATGTAATGAATTGTTTTTATAAAATTAACCTTAAAATATCAATAAATCTTACAATGTTGAATCATCATTATTAAATATATATGAAGTGTTTTAAAATTTTAAAAGAAAGTAAATTTGTAAAATAGTGTAGTCACATATATTGTACCTATCCATTATACATAAATGGGATTTCGAAAACAATGTTGATGAGTCATGAACCATAGTAAGAATGAAATGTTGATATGTTTCACAATCCTATAATCAAAAAGAAGGAACTCCAATTAGGAAACAATAACAAATCATTCTAAACAAATATTCTTTTGGTATAATTTTTACATTTTTAGCACATATTAATTTCAATTTATTTCAAATGGATGCTATGATTGATTTATTTAATTATTATATGATTATGAATGTTTATGTTTAATAACCCCTAGATTTTAAATTCCTCATTTTCAATATTATGTTTTCAAACCAATAATATAACTTTATGTATCAATATATGCTAATAGAGGGTTCTATGATAGCCTCAAATAAAATATATTTTAATTAATTTTTTCCAAAAATGTGTTGTTCATACTGATATATTTATCAAATGGTCTTCAATAGATGTTTTTAAAACATAGATATACATTGATGAAATTCATTTGGATCTTCAAGATGATATTTCTATTCTAAATATTGAAAAATATTTTACTTATTTTTAAATTGGGTTAATGAGATAACTAATTTTTATCTTTCTTTTAAAATAAATCAATAGAAAAAAAAGCAATTATTTAACAAGGATAAATATTTTTATATTTTTTTGGCTTTAAATGTTCAAGATAATTTGATACTCCCACAAGTACCAATTGTATTGTTTTTTTTATACAATGGGGAAACATATTGTTTAATAAAACAGTGATTTCATACAAAGATAAAACATCTTAACAGATGAATATTCAATATATTTTAAAAATATTGGCTTGAGGATTGTAATGTATAATTTTATTTTGAGACTAGATGTATAATATTGTTATTTCATTAATAATCTTCAAAATATCCATCAAATATCATCTGATATTGAATTTCTCCTTGAAATAACCTACTAAAACAACTCTTCATAATATGGGAAAAGAAAACATAAGTAAGGGTGAGGTCATATTCATAATAAGGGTAAACATGGGAGATATAAATGATCACTTAATTATGACATGTGAATAAGGTTTTTAGAGCATGAGTATAACATGCTAAATCAATACCTAATATGTCATAGATCATAGACCAGAATCATGGAATAAATCATAAGTGTTATATAGAAATTAATCCCAATGGTATTAATGATTATAATCCATTGGAGATCAACATTGGTAATATGTATAAATATTTTTTAAGGACAAATATTCATATAAAATCATTTACATAGTCAAAGAGAACTCCCAAGACTATAATTGATGATAGGTTTGACTCCTCATCCCATCATAACCCTATTGAAGGGTCACTCCCAAGACAATCAATGTTGACATATTATCTTTCTGAACTGGGGTTACTCCCAATTTCGGTCCTTATTATCTAATGATAAATATATATTTACTGATTTTAAAAGAGGGAAATGTAATTATAATCACATCAGTAATATATTCATAAATAATATATATATTCTCGACAAAATCATAAAACATTCATCGTATATCATAACCAATGGAAATGAAACTAGTTTTATAGATATTTTAACAATGCATCCCATCATAACCTCTGTTAAAAAATGTGTTCATAATCATATCATAAATATAGTTAGAAACCATCCAGGTAAAAACTATGGATGATATCCTTGGATTAAATACCTAATAAATTAGAAGTATCATCAAATTATATTTTCATAAATGAAAATATCCTTAAAATTTTACATTGAATATTTCTTGAGGAAAATACTATATTATTTTTAGAATTAATTATTTAAAATATTTAAATTTTATCTAATAGTATGGATACAATTTAATTCAAAGAACCATAAAAATATTATAAGATTCATCAATTGTTTATGTGGTAATAATGGATGTAAATTTTCTTCACATCATGTATCTTAAAATAATGATTACATTGTCATTTTATGGTTAATACTCAGAAGCACCACGTTTGAAAAATATAAGAATATTTTTCTTGAATAGTTATTTAAAAAAATGTTGGGTAAAAATGAAGTTAAATATTTATACCACAAAGAAACATTTTATTAAAGAAAGTGGTGTCCCCTGAAGAAATGGCGTCCAAGGATGGAAGGATCACGAGGGTCTATAGATGTGGAGACAAGAATCCCCAATAAATAGTGCTTACACCATTAGAATGGAAGGACCCAATCATGTCAAAGTTGGATGTACCATTATTAATAGTGTCTTTGGAAGTGAAGAAGTCGACCACACTATTTCATTCTCTCCAAGTATGAGTTATATCCATTTCATTATGAATCAAATTCTTGCTCCTTCACACTTGGTTGATGATTGACTGTATGGTAGATGACTTCCCTTTAAAGGCTTGAGGAGATTCTGAGAGTCTATTTCCAGCATTACAAGGTGAATGGTCTTCCAATTACACACTTCGAGGAAGACAAGAAAAGAATTTTCTTCTGCCTGTAGAGAACATTGATTCCAGAATAAATCTAAAATCGCAAATTTGATAGAACCTTTACTATCAAGATCTATACAACCCCAGCATAAAGCCAGATAAACATGACCCATCAGGGTAAACATTGTTTCCAGAGACATGGGGATACCCCCTGACCCATTTTCCAATAGGTCTCCTATGATCTATAGTGGACGAAACGAAACACAGAATAGAACACATAGAAGGAACGAGCTCCCCATGTTTGAAAATGTGACCCAGATCAATCAAAAAATATCAGAATATTATAGTGATAGCCACACAGGAACTATACATTCCCTCAAATTGATCAATGTTTCTAGCTTTCCAGATACACCAACACCCTGCACCTAGAATGAACATTATAGCTTTGTTCCCTTTATAGTTCAACTCCAACAGTTATATCCCAATGATAAGATAAATCATTCCTGATAACTCTTGAGAATAAATACAAGTGAAACAACATAACATAATCCAAACATTCCTCATCCATTCACCCTTATAGAATAGATGTTTAGAGGATTTCTCCTTAGGTTAATAACAACACAAGCATCCAGAAAGAAACTGAAAACCCAGACTATTTATGTTCTTAGATGTGGAGATATCATTCTTCCTAACTCATGAAACAATGGAATTATATTGCTATGTGATGTATTTTCTCCAAAACATCTCTCCCCACACATCATTGACCACTGGTTATGCCAAAACATGGCAGAAATCCTTCCCAGAAATGGATCTCGAGGCTGACATAGTGAAAACACATTTTTTTGGTTCCTCTGAAATCTCAATGAGGTCATTCAATATATGTTCTTTATGTTTCAGAATTTTCTAAAATAATAGGATACCTCATTGCCTGTATAATAGTGAAATTCAGGATTGGACATCCTGAGATTACTACCAACCCAGTGCTGTTTCCAGAATTTGATCTCACCCCGACCTACAATCCATTGAGAGTAATTTTCTACCTCTATAATAATTGGTTGGATCATCCACCACATGCATGATGATACTCCCATTGAAACCTCAATAATCTCACCATATTTCATTGTCACAACATGCCTCCATAAATAATTCCATAAAATTTTGAGATTGTAATATAAAAAACTTACAAAGTTCGTATTCTCTGAACCAAAACCTCATGAAAGATAAGATATTATATGTATTTATAAATATCCATAATTATAAAGAAAATCAATATAAACTTTTTTGGGAACTTTATACAGTACTTAATTGAAGAATTTAAGAATATGGAATTTGATTCATAGAAATAAAAGTGCGATGAGAAACACTTACCTGAAAAGTGACTTTCTTCAAAAGATCTATAAACTGCACTATAATAATTTATAATTTTTTATTCTTATATAGTTGAAAAATTTATATATTTTATATATCACATATGATCAAATTATGATATTTCATTACCAATTTGTAAAAAATTAATTTATAAAATCATCATTTCACGTGTTAATTATTTCATTTTTATGAGAGTTTCAGTTTCGAAGTCCTCATCCTTTGACTTTGTTTGTTGTTCCATAATTTAAAAAATATATACTTTTAAATAAATATTTTATATATTAATTATTTATTAATTTATAGTATTTCATAAAATTACGAGAATGGAAAAATGATTTATTCATTTCATGGAGACAATATATATTATCTATTCATGGATGTAATTTTCATTAGGTAATTAAAAAAAAGTTTCATTTTAATTTATAATATTAGAAACATAAATTTATAATAAATTACATATATATACATATGTGTGTTCATTATATCATTACGATAATAAACAAAATATGAAATAAAAAATCACATTGATTCGTGAAGGAAGTAATCTACACATATCCATGGGTGACATTATGATATTTCAAAGGAATGGAATGTATGAAGTTAGAAATGAAAATATAATTATTGAAGAATAATTATTTCATAAATATCATATATAAAATCAATTCCTAAAATAATAACAATTAATGAAAAATGGATATGGAAAATTAATCACATGGTTATGTGGTGGTGGTATTCCACATGTATGCACAATCGATACACAAAAATCACATTTGATGGAAATGATAGTGAGTAATGGTGGATATATAATCATGATGACATATATATCTATTTAGGATACCTATTTCATTTTTAATGAAGAAATTGAATGAGTTACTAGAGTATATGAATAAAGAATTTAAAAGTGGTCGGGTAAGATGTGTACCTCTTCTTTGATAGCCCTCCACAATAACCCTTCATAAGGTATATAGTAATGGTATTTGGGAATCCAAAAACCACTAATTCATGTATATATATAAATATGACAACATTTTTTTTCAATCATTAAGGCTCAAGGTTCTGTAAAGCAGAATAATTAGAGTTTTCAATTTATAAGTGGGCGAGAGCACACAATTGGAATTTTTGAAACTAATAAAGTATTATAGTGTCATTGTAATGGCATGGACCACTCTACTCCATTCCATTGCTGAAATGGGGTGATTAAGGTGGTTCAGGAGTTCATGGTGACATATCCCTAACAATTTTCCAAGTTTCCAGTTAGGGGAATTGTTCCATCGGTGAGGTAGATTTGAACAGTTCCATTGATGAGGTCGGTGTGAACAGTTCCATCATTGAGGTCGAGGTAAACACTTCCATTGGTGAGGTTGATGTGAACAGTTCCATCAGTGAGATCAATTTTAATAGTCTTACAGTACCCTCTTTCCTTTTCAAAAATTTGATTTCATGAATATTGTTACCATAATGGTGTGGTTCCAATGGTAACCTCTTTCCTTTTCCAAATTTTGAGTTCATGAACAGTATTTCCATATTTCCACTGTTTCCACCTTTGACATTTCCTTTGACATAAAATTCCTTCAAATCATTTATTTAAGTGCTATAAGGGGAATTAAAAGGCCATAACTCCTATATTAATATTCATAAGGCTCGGGATGTTTTTGGTCAAACGTCATGGTTTAATGCGATCCACTTTTAATAGAAAATCATGTGTATCTTAAACCGATGCTCTGTTAAATCTTCTAAAGGGACTAGATATCTTCCACCCTAATAATTCCTCCTTATTCTTAGGTGTGACATGTTCAAACCTTCCATTTATTCCCATAGTAGTTTTGCGATCAATCATTCCTCCTTCGACTAGTTCCCCTCTGTTTTGAAGCAACCAAGTAGTTTCAATAATATTTTGATATAAGGTACAATATATCACCATTGATTTGGGTTCATCTCCTCCTGTTTCTCCTTTCACTTTTATGAAAATATACCTCCATGTTCCTAAAGAAATTTTTTTTAGTTGATTGTTTGGTGGTGTCTCTTCATCCTCGGGTGGATACAGTTGTCAAGGGGGTTGGAGATCCTAACCTATTGTGTGACTCATTCTCATATAGAGAACATCAAGAACAGTTTGAGGTAGGGGATTCATTTCTTCTCATTAAATTTACATGAAATTGTATAGTTGGAATGTTTTATCCAACTAGATCTAAATGTAATTGGCATAATAATTATTTGAACTGAATAAATAAATTTATGTCGATCGTATGATTATTTCCTCTTGTTTTTCTAGATAGTGTGATATCTATGATTTATTTTTTATCCTTTTTTTCATGATGGAAATCAATAAAGAAAATTAATCCAGATTTAATTAATAATTGTTTAGCTAAAGATAAAGTGGCATTTGAATGAATTTGACTGTTGTTGATGTAATTTGCTTCCAATAAAATTGATGCAGTAAACATGTT
Source organism: Viscum album (assembly GCA_963277665.1). Lineage (NCBI taxonomy): Eukaryota > Viridiplantae > Streptophyta > Magnoliopsida > Santalales > Viscaceae > Viscum > Viscum album. Next base: position 1,333,795,848 of record OY728122.1, on the reverse strand, counting down.
TGATCAATTTTTTGATAGAATACTATTTAGGAATCCCATACTAGGAATCTGCTAATAATAAATCAATTAATTCACGAAGTATTAAAGAACTTTTTGTTTTATAAAATATAACATCTTGTATTGTTTTTATTGACCCTCTTTTTTGTTTATGTTCCAAGTTCCCAATTGATATGATGTTTGTTTTTCTTATTATTATGTTTTGATGTGATCCCGGATTGCTGTTGTGATATGTGGGGGCATGGAGGCCTATTGGCTGTGGTAGTAGTTGAGGCCTAGAGTGGATATATGAATATTTTTATGCATGTGGGTTTTAGGGAGGACATAGGGTACGATGAAATGGGTTGGATGTGAATGTTTGGATGCATGCTCATTCTTATTGGTCGTTTATCTACTTTATTTTCCCCACTGCTCAAGGCATCTTGTCTTTCTTACCCTTCTTCAAAAAGGGGAGGAGATGTGTTGTGTATGCTACATGATTTTCGTGTTTTGCTTGTCAATAGAGGATGTGTATATTCTCCTGTTATAAGTGGAAAAGAATCGACATGTAGTTCATCTACTCACAGTGTTGACCCCCCTTGTGTTTATTATTATAGAATTTTTTTCTAGAATTCTTGGGAACATGGGAAGTTATGATTTAAATAAATAATTGAATACATGTTGTTAACCCATGGTGTTGGAGCTTACTGGGACATAATGCCGAGGACAATGGACTTTAGGTGTGTTTTTAATAAAATATAATGTGGAACCGATAATGGTTAATTATAGTTTACAGAATTAATTAACATAAAGTGGAACTAATAAAAAGATAATGGTGTAATGTAATAAATTTATTTAAATGGTTCTTTGCTTATAGAATACCTCGTCTTAGATATGACAGTAAGGAGTCTGAGCGATGTTCGTTGAAGTTGAGACTAAGACTAGTTTATGCCCATAGTGTGGTTGTGAGCTATAGTATATTATGTACTTTTTTCTTTTTCAATATGCTACTCCACCCTCTGGATTCTCAGCCCTGGTGGGGGGTGTTTTCCCAAACAATATAGTCGGAGGATGGATGGATGACTACCCCCATTGTCCCCACTCTTTTATTTTGGTAGTTAAATGTACTTGTAGGCACAACAATTAGTTTTCCCCATATATGTGTGTACAGGGATGTAATGGACTACGTTTATTCACAATCATATATTCTGGATATTGTTTCCTATCGAATACTATAGGTCTATGATGTATAGGTTATGAGGTATTGGGTATCCTTACTTGGTGTATGGGTTGTAATGGATTGAGGTATTATACCTGATGTTTGATACACATTATGATAGTTGTGGGGGCTCCAAAAAACTATCTGTTACATTGATTATGTGGAAGTGGGAGCTCTGTTGCAAGAGGTGCAATTTGTGGTGCTTCACCATGGTGTTTGTAGGCAAGACTTTTTGGTGAGATATGCTTAAGACACGCGGTGCTGGGGCATAGTAGTAAACTGGTGAAAAAGTAGTGGTGGGGTACCCTGTATATTCTATCTTATATTATAAACTCTTGTATGAGATACTTGGTGAGAGTATCCATGGTGAGGCTAGTAACTTAGTATTCATGTTTAGGTGATGAGTTAGTTTCACTTGTTGTTCACTATACTTTATCATTCTTTCATTACTTTTGAATGATAGAATCTACGGAGGATCCTACTGAGTATAATTTTATACACACCCTATGTATATATAAACTTTCTTTCAGGTCACATGGAGTAGGTTGGAGATTATGGTGGATTCCAGTATCTTGGGGTTTCTGGAGCTATTCTTCCGTGTGGTTGTTGTTTTTTTACATTTCTTTTGGACTTCCAGTTATCACATTCAATTTTTTTTTTTTTCATGACATTAAATAAGTTCGATTGGATTTTGTTTTATATTTATATTCATGAGTTGGAGTAGGTTGGTGTCTATCTTGTCTTTCTATTTTGAATTTGTTCTCTTAGAGGATAGTGCCTACCATATATGGGTTTACTATACCCTTGGTGTTAGTCGCCAAAATGGTGCCTACTGGAGGCACGACTTAGTGGTCATTATCTCCCGTCTCACATTTTTGACTATGGAGGGGTACACATTGTGGGGAGGGGGTCATGACAGAGTGGTATCAAAGGTCTAGTTGAAGGATAGTATAGAGTATGGACTTAGGGATAAGTGAGGGTGCATGGGTTGGTAGGGAAACAGTTTCAGTGATGTTTAGAAAGTAATGTAAATAGTAGAGATTGGTTGAGACAAAGGAATTTAGGCCCCCCTATGATCTATTGTACGGACATTTAAGTTAACAATGGATACAAAATGAGGTGATACAAGTTGTAGGGTCTTGACCTGGAAAAGGATCATGCATCATTCATCCTTGTTCCAGTTTTTGATTGGTTAATCCTTGGGAGAGGGTAAAATAAAATTAATAAATGAAAAAAAATTAAGTAATTAATGTTGAGTCTTCATTATTAGAGGTTTAGGAGATCTAACAATTTATTATTTTAAAGGTATCCCTCTAGTTCGATTTCCTCGTCAGAGTCCCGTAGACAACGTCTATCAAGTTGTGCCAGTCGATCGCCTCAGGGTAGAGGTTGACAACGAAGACACATGGAAGAGGACACTCTGAGAGTTTCAACGCCATAGTCTATAGCAGTATGATGGATAAATTTTATATGCAGTCCCATAAGACTAGTTTTAGGAGGTATAGATAGGATTCAGTTTGATCCATGCTCAGAAGGAGCACTGGGTGTCCATGGTTGTGACGTTGCTGTGTAGAGAAGAGGGGAAGTGGTGGTTCTTGTTCCTCAAGGATCACGAGGAGTTAGCGATCTCATGGGAGGAGTTCTGAGAAATGATTAGAGTCGAGTATCGTTCTTAGACCATGAAGGCGTCTAGTCACCTAGAGCTTCTAACCCTTTGGTAGGGGAGAACCAGTGTGTGAGAGTTGGGAATTTGATTCATGATCCTTTTACGATATTCTTCAGACCAATTTCTAGTTTATGAGTCTTGGGAGCGACATTTCGAGGAGGCTTTGCATCCATAGATCCAGTTCCAGGTCTCCCCATTTTTTTTAAAGATATATCCTGAGGTGCAGGTGAGGGAATAATTCATTGATAAGACATTAGATAGAATCGTATCATCATGAGAGGGAATTCATCAAGATTATTCATGAATAAGATTTTTAGTCCAGGGATCCCAGTTTTTAGGGAAGTAATGTTTTCCTTCAGCCGAGGGTTGGTCCCAGGCCTCCGTATCTCATTTATCTAGTGGAAAAATCTATCAGGGCTATACCAAGGGATCATATTCTTATTTTTATTGTGGTGGTCAAGGTCATTTCTAGTGAGAGTACTAATCCTTTCATTGCAGTCATTGTGCACTTGGTGCTTCGCTATGGGTTCTTCAATTGAGGTAGTTCCAAATGAGGCAATAGTAGCAGGTAGCACCAGCTTTAGATCAGTAGCGGGTAGATGGGACTGACAAAGGATTACCCTGTGATTCTCCTCATCCTTATAGTGTTGAGCACGACCATCATGGTGGATCTCATCAGGGTCAGAGATTCTGCGTAGGAGGTCGTGGTCAGCTTCATGCATTAGCATTTCCAGCTCCAAGAGAGCCAGACGTCATTCAAGGTACCCATTTCTTTATTTCTATCATGGTGTATTACCTTTTTGATTTAGGAGCTATGAGCTCCTTCATATCACCTACCCTTGTCCATGCATTGGGAATTGAGGTAGCGGGGCTTTCAGTTCCCTTGGCGTTGACTACACCAGTTGGAGGCTGAGCTAGCTTTTTTAAGTATGTACATACTTTGATCTAGTGTTGGGGAAGCACCACTCATAGAGATATTTCCCATGATTATGAATACAATCATATGGTGTCACCCTCACCATGTATTATTTGTATTCGGTGTAGGCTATCGTGGATTTCTTTAGAAGGAATGATGTGTTCTTCTATGTGGATAGAGATCCAGTGGTGTTCGTTGGAGAGAGAGACCCTTGGATGGGTCAGAGGCAGGTTTCATCCTTATCATCCATGATGGAAAAGAAGATGCTGAGTTTTTCAGAGGTTCAACAGTTGGCATTTCCTAGGGTCGTAGAAGAGTACCCTGAAGTATTTTCATATGAGGTTGTACCATTACCCCTTTAACGACAGATTGGGTTCAGGATCGAGCTACAAGTAGGTGTGTCTCCTATCTATATGTATCCATATAGGATGACCCCTTACATGTTAATAGAGTAACATATATAACTTGATAATTTATTATAGTGCGGTTTTTCCCAGACGTGTGTGTCACCATGGGGTGCACATGTTTTGTCTATGAAGAAGGCACACAACATTTGGGAGTTGGGTGTCGATTATCATCGCTTAAACAATGTGACAGTGAAGAATCATTGTCCTCTTACACATATTGTTGATTTTTTCGATCAAATGATGGGTCAAATTTGGTTCTCAATGATCGACTTGCGATCAGTATATCATCATAAGCATGTGAAATATAGGGATATCCCGAAGACAACTTTCTATTGTTATCATGGGAATTAGGAGTTTTTTTAATGTCGTTTGGTATAAAAAATTCTCCAACTGTGTTCATGGTATTTATGAACGCTATGTTCTGTGAGTTCACGGACATGTTTTTGGAGGTTTTCATCAACGACATCCATCTGTACTCCACATCTGTGGAAGAGAATGTAAAGCATATACATTCCATTTTGGGTGTTCTTCTTCAACATTAGTTGTTTGGGATATTGACGAAGTATAAGTTTTGGGCTTGATAAGTACGTTTGGTGAGGCATGTTGTGTCCCAACAGGGCGTAGCTTTGGATCCAAAAATGATAGAAAGAGTTGTGTCTTGGGAAGTCCCCAAGATAGTGTTAGAGGTATGAAGATTCCATGGTCTCTCAAGCTACTACAGGAGGTTAATATCCATTTTTCTTGAGTTGTGACTCCTTTGATAGCCTTGACCAGGAAAGATCAGGCATTCATATGGATTGATTATTATCACGCAGCTTTCGAGTATCTAATGGAGAACATAGTAAGTGCTCTAGTTTATTGTCTTCCAGTAGAGGTAGTTCATTTGGATGTTTTCTAAGATGCTTCTCATCTCGGGTTAGGTTGTATTCTGATGGAACAGAGATCAGTTGTTTCTTATGGGTCTCGGTAGTTGCGTCCCCATGAATATAACTATGCCACCCATGATCATGATTTGTGTTTTGTGGTGTTTTCTCTAAATTTGTGGAGAGATTACCTCATTGTGAGTGCATTGTGGTTTTCACTGATCATAAGAGTTTGAGGTATACTTTAACCCAGTTTGACTTGAACATACTACTACATCAGTTGATAGAGTTCTTATAGGAAAAAAATTTTATATATCATATACACTAGAAAAGGGGAATATTATAGCTGATGCGCAGAGTTGGAAGTCATGTTGGGATGCAGTGAATGAATCTGGTGAGTCATAGAGAGTAATGGAAGAACTGGCAGCATTAGATCTCGATATGGGAGAAGTTGGGGGAAGAGGTTGTATTTTCTAGAGGATGGTGCAGTCACATCTAGTGTAGCAAGTGGAATAGTCCTAGTTAGTTGATTCAGAGTTGTAGGTCTATAGATTTTGAGTTGTTTGTGGTCAGGCCCATGATGGTTTGTCTAAGCCTGAACAACAATGATTGTTTTATCAAATAAGTCTTTATCCCTTTGATGAAGCATGAGACGATTCATAGAGAGATATATATATATATATCCTTTAGTGTTTAATCCTACCACGACAAAGATGTATCGTTCCATAACGATCCAATTGTGGTGGCCTGGGCTGAAGCATGTAGTTTCAGAGTTTGTGTTTCGATCTTAGTTCTTCCAGATGGTGAAGGCTGAAAATTGTGTTCTTGTTGGACTACTCCAGCCATTATATGTTTTCTCAGTGAATGTGGGAGGACATCTCAATGGACTTTCTTACTTGTTTACCTCATGTTTAGAGAGGAAATGATGATATTTTGGTGGTATTGGATTGTTTAAAAAAATCAACCCACTTTATAGAAATAAAGGAGTCAATCTCAGTGGATGTTTTGTCGAGGCAGTATCTAGAAGAGGTGGAGAGACTTCATGGAGTTCCATGGATGATCATTTCCAATTGAGATTATCGTTTTACGTCTAGGGTTTGGTGAGTTCTCTAACATAATTTTGTTTCCCTGCTCTACCTTATAACTTCTTTTCATCTTTATATAGACGGTCAGACAGAGCGGATCATCCATACTCTTGATGAAAAGTTACACTCTTGTGTCTTGGATTTTGGAGGTTTATGGATGAGTAACTTAACATCTATGGAGTTTTAGTATAATAGTAGTTTACACTCCACCATTTATATAAGTCTATTTGATTCCTTTTATGGCTTGCCTTTCTGTTCTCCGTTGTGCTCGACTGCAGTCGGAGTGTTAGCAATTCTTGACAAGAACTAGTGCAGAATACAACAGAGATGGTTTAGGTGATTCCTGAAAGGATTATTTGAGTTCCGAATCACCAGAAATCGTATGCTGATCAAAGGAGGAGTCCTATAGAGTTTAATGTTGGAGATCAAATGATTTTTAAGGTGACTCCCCATCGTGGGTAGCAATAGTTTGGTCATTGGAGTAAGCTTTCCCCTCTGTTTTTTGGGCCTTTCAAGGTGTTAGCTCATTTTTGAACTGTGGTGTATCGAGTACAATTCCTCCTGTAGATGAGCTGTATACATGATTTCTTTCCTGTGTCACAGCTCTAACATTATCTTCATGATGACTCTCACATCATCTATTAGGGAGAGATCATTGTTGATGAATATGTGAACTTTGAGGAGCGACCTATGGAGATCCAAGAATACTAATAGAAGGTGTTGTGCGAGCATTCTATCCCCTTGGTTCATGTCTTGTGGTGAGATATTGGCATGGAGGGGAGTACCTAGGAACGTGAGTCACATATACATTCTAAGTACCCAGAGTTGTTTGAAAAATAACTCTTTTCATATAACGATGTACCGTTTGTGGTTATAGACCTTTCCTATTTATTATATGACTTCCTTTGGTTGCGTCTTTTGGCTTAATCTCTTTTGAGAGATATCTCGATGAGTGGTTGTTCATAATTATTTTCTATTCCCTTTAAGGATGGTTTTGAATTCTCATGGATGAGAATGTTTTGAAAGGTATCTGATGTAATGGTTCAGACATTTCTGGTCAATTCCATTGCTGAAATCAAGTGTTTTAAGTGTTCTGGGAGGTCAAATGTGACATATTGAAACCACATTACCAAATTTCCAGTTATTTGAACAGTTTCATCGGTGAGGTTGATTTGAACAGTTCCATCGGTGAGGTCGATGTGAAGAGTTCCATCAGTGAGGTCGATGTGAACAGTTCAATCGGTGTGGTTGAGGTGAACAGTTCATTTAGTGTGTTCAATGTCAACAGTTCCATCATTGAGGTAAAATAGAATATTTCCATCAATGAGGTCAATGTGATCATTTCAATCAGTGAGGTTGATGTGAATAGTTCCATCGGTGAGGTCAGTGTTAATAGTTCCATTGGTGAGGTTGATGTGAGTAGTCCAGCAGGGAGGTTGATGTGAATAGTTCCACCGATGAGTTTGAGGTGAACAATTCCATCGGTGAGGTTTATGTGTATAGTTCCATAGGTGAGGTCGTTGTGATCAGTTCAATCATAGAGTTCGATGAGAAAAGTTCCATCGGTGAGGTTTATGTGAATTGTTACATCAGTGAGGTCTTTGTGATTAGTTCTATCGGAGAGGTCGATGTGAACCATTCCATCAGTGAGGTCGATGGGAATAGTTACATCAGTGAGGTCCGTGTGAACAGTTCCATCGATGAGGTCGATGTGAAAAGTTCCATTGGTGATGTCATGTGAACAATTTCATCGATGAGGTTGAGGTGAATAGTTCCATCGGTGAGGTGGATGTGAACATTTCCATCGGTGAGGTCGATGTGAATAGCTCCATCGGTGAGGTCGAAGTGAATAGTTCCATCGGTGAGGTCCAGGTGAATAGTTCCATCGATGAGGTCGATCTGAATAGTTCCATCAGTGAGGTCGATGTGAACATTTCCATCGGTGTGGTCGATGTGAATAGTTCCCTCGGTTGGGTAGAGGTGAACAGTTCCATTGATGAGGTCAATTTGAATATTTCCATTGGTAAGGTTGATGTGAAAAGTCCAATGGTAGACTCTTTCCTTTCCCAAATTGCATGTTTAGGAACATTGTTTCCAGAATGGCGAGGTTCTAGTGGATGCCTCATTCCTTTTCCAAATTTTGAGTTTCTGAACTGTGTATCTAGCTTTCTACTATTCACCCCTTTGATGTTTCCTTTTACGTAGAATGAATTTAATTGATTTTTTTAATGACTATAAGGTCGATTCAAAGGGCATAACTCCTATATTAATTTTCCAAAGTCTCGAGATGTTTTTACTTGGCCAGACAATGTGTTTTATTGAGATACTCTTTAAGCTAAAAATCCCCCGTATCTCTAACCACTGATCAGTTAAATCATCTAAAGGGATGAGATATCTTCCTCCCTAAACCTTCCTCCATGTTCTCGGGTGTGAGATGCTAGAACCCTTCATTCCTTCCCATAGGAGTTTTGCGGTCAAGATTTACTCCTTGGATTGTTTCCCCTCTGTTTTGATGCAACCAGGTAGTATCGATAAAAATTTGTTATAATTTATGTTCTTTCACAATTCTTTTGGGTTCATATCATCCTGTTTATCCTTGATATTTTATGGAATTCTATCTCCTTGTTTGTAATGGACATTTTTTTGGGTGTTCACTATTGTTGTGGGGTCTCTGAATCCATAGGTGGATACAGTTGTCACGAGGGGAGGAGATTGTAACCCGTTGTGTGTCTCATTCTCTTATAAAGAACGTCATGAACCATTTTAATTAAGGGATTCATTGCATCAATTAACATTTACATGAAACTATATAGTTAGAATGTTTTATCCCAGTGGATCACAATGGAATTTACATAATAAATATTTGAACCGGGTTATTAAATTGATATATGTCATACATTATTGCCTATGTTTTCCTATATAGTGTTATATCAATGCTTTCTTTTTCATATTTTCGTTCATGATGGAAATTGGTAATGAACATAAAGTTAGAATTAATTAATAATTGTTTGGCTATAGTTAAAAAGGAATGTGAATGAATTTGATTGTTGTTGTTGTAATTTGATATTAATGAAATAGATGTTGTATCCTTGTTTAATCAATTTTTGATAGCTTACTATTTAGGTTTCCCATAGTTGGAACCTGTGAATAATAAATCATTTAATTCAAGACTGATTAAAGAACTGGTTTTTGATAAAAGATAATTCATTGTAGGGTTTTGAGTTACCCCATGCTTGTTTAATGTCCAAGATCCCAATTGATATGATGTTTGTTTTAGTACAGCTTGTGTTGTGATGTTATCCTAGATGGATGTTGTGATATGTGAGGTCATGAAGGCATACTTTTTGTGGTAGCATTTGACATCTAGAGGGGAAAGATGCATCAGTTTATGCATGTGGTTATTGAGGAGGACACTAGGGATGATGAAATGGGTTGGATGTTAATGTATGGGTACTTTCTGATTCTTATTGGTTGTTTATCTATTTTACTTTCCCCCCTGCTCAAGGCACCTGTACTTGCTTACCCTTCTTCTTAATGGTGCAAAGACCCACAAGGTAGGAAACATGCTTTCAGTGTTTAGCTTCACAAGGGAGGATGAGTTTATGAACTATCTATTGGTAGCAATGACTCAATGGGTAGTACATCTACTCACTGTGTTGAGACCCTTGTGTTTACAAGCCTAGAATTATTATATAGAATGCCTAGGAAAATGGGAAATTAATGTTGTAAATAAATACCTCAATAAATGATGTTAATCCAAGGGGTTGGAGCATGCTAGGATGTAGTGATGCGGACATCACACGTTGGGTGTGTTGCAAATGAATTATAATGTGAATTTTGAAAGGTTAATTATTGTTTATAGAATTAATTAATGTAAATTACAACTGATAAAAAGTTAATGATGTAATGTAATAAATATCATTAAATGGTCATGTTCTTATAGTATACCTTGTCTTAGAAGTGGCAGTTGGGAGTCCGAGAAGCGTTAGCTAATGATGAGACTAAGAAAAGGTTATTCTCATAGTGTGGTTGGGAGCTATAGTATATTCTGTACTTTTTTGTGATTCTATATGCTACTCCACCCTGTCAGTTAGGGAAATGGGCACCCTGGGGATTCTGAGCATTGGGGGTGTTTTTCCCAACATTATGGTGGGAGGATGGATGGCTAACTACCACCTTCGGCCCCACTCTCTTCTCTTGTTTGTTAATTGTGCTAGTAGAAACATCAGTTAGTTCTCCCCATATATGTGTACAGAGGGTTGTAATGGAATATGCTTATTCACACACATATATTCTTGATATATTCTTCTATAGACTACTATAAGTGTAAGATATATAGGTTGTGATGGCTTAAGGATACTTACTTTGTGTATGGTCATTAATGTCTTGTGGTATAATACCTGACATATGATACATGTTATACGAGCTATGGTGGCTCCTAGAAACTACCTGGTTACTTTGATTATGTGGATGTGGTGGTTCTATTGCATGAGGTGCATGTTGTGGTGCTTCGACCAGGTGTCTGTGGGCAAGAATTTTTGTAGAGAGATGGATAGGATGTGCGACGTTAGGTAAAATCATCAAACCAATTGGGAAGTAGTAGCAAAGTACCCTTGATATTCTTTATTATATTATATAAACTTTTATGGTATACTTGGGGATAGTATCCATGGTGAGGCTGGGAACTTAATATTCATGTTTAGGTGATGAGTTAGTTTTAATTGTTGTTTAGTGTGATTTATTATGATTTCCTTAATTTTTCATGAGATGCTATGAGGAGGATCCTACTGAGTATACTGTTATACCCACCCTGTGCATATATAAACTGTTTTTTAGGTCACATGGAGAAGGTTGGAGATCAAGATGGTTTCGACTAGATTGGGGTTGTAGGAGCTGTTCGGGCCTGTGGTTGCTGCTATTTTTTACTTTCATTTGGTACAACCACTTTTCAATTTCAGTTGTAGAAGTTTTTCATGACATTAGATATGTGAACATGGGTTTCCATTTATATTGTAGTCTAATTTGTAGTTTTTTGGTGTCTATCCTATCTTTTTTCTTTCGCATGTGTTCTTATAGAGGGGAATGCCTCCCATATATGTGTTCACTATACCTTGGGTTCTAGTCTCTAACCCGATGCCTGCTAGAGGTGGGACTCGGGTGTCATTATCTCCCTTCTCACATTTTCGGCTTAGTAGGGGAACACTTTTTGTCGAAGGGGTTGTGAAAATCATAATATAGAAAAATTGTTCTAGCTGGAGTGTTATTAAAATATGAGATATTACAAGGTAGAATTATATCTATAAAATAATATTTATTCCTTTTTAATTTAGGAATACTATCATATCTATTAAATTCACCCCCGGTAAACCAGTTTTAACCATAATCACGATACATTTTTTTAACTGTTTTTATTATTTCATAAGAACAAAAATTAAGATCCAAATATTGCATAATATTTTTCATACTATTAATGATATGGAATAAATTATATAGAATTAAAATATAGTAATTTTTAGAATTTAAAGTAATCCAAAACCCACAATATTTGATGAAGATAAGTTATCTAGAAAATTATTTTCTTATGTATACTAATTTTTTAAACCAAAATCAAAAATAAAATTAATTCCAATGAATTTAATTAGATTATTGACAGTATAAAAAACATAACATTTCATTGAAATATATATTTTCTAAAATAAATTATACTTTTTAAATTCAAGACATGTAATTATAGGTTTTATTAGAAATTAGTATTCTTCACTATTCATTGAAAAATTAATCATTACTGAAATATAGAAACTGTAATCTATGATATTTTTTATATGAAGATTTGTAAAATTTTGGTAAATTTTTAACATAAAATTAATGAAATTTTTAAAAAATATTTTTAATATTTTCTAATAAATTTAAAAAAACTTTTTGGAGAGTATTTATTTGTATATTATATAATTACTTCACTAAAAATTCAATATATATATATATATATATATTAATTCACAAAAAACATTATATATTTTATAATATTTTCTTTATTATTATACATATCACTAATTTACAGCTAGGATAAAATGATATCATATATTACAATTAATTTACACTCGGGTTTGGGTGTTTCCCAAACTATCAAAGAAGTTAATTTATTTGAATGGAACTATAAAATAAAATCATAGTTTGTTACATTATTTCTATTTTAAAATGAAATTTCCCTTTAAATTTCATCAAAATGATAAAAAATAAGGATAGCCTTATTTTATAACATCGTACAGTTCCCAAATAGATTTTTATAATTTCGTATTCTTTTATGGAATAATAATTAGGAAAGTTATAATTTTTCATAACAAATTTTCACTATGATCCATAGATAATTATATTTTTTATTCATAGGAATGATCATTATCTAAAGGCAAAACCAAGGATTAAAATAAAAGAGAAGTACTAGGTATGCACATCTTTAGGAGAGTTACACGGAACATATCATGAATTTGATAGACGATTAGTGGAAGAATTAAGAGATGAGATTCTATCCATATTCAATAATGAACATGAAAGGGGTAAATACAACAATAGATTAGGATTCTAATAATTTTTTATCTCATAAACATCATCAATAAAGAAATTAATAGGAATACATTCTCACCAAATCTGAGTTATATATTTTTTCAATGATTTTCAATAAAACATTTATATGCACTCTGATTTTCCTTAGTATAATGAAAAATGGATATCAATATCTCTTCCAATTCATTATCTATATTAGGTCATAATATATTTCATTCTCAGACATCACCCCAGCATTTTGGGGTTGTAATGATATATTAAAATAGGGAATCATATGAAGCTATTTGAAATCTTGAATAAAAGAAATTATCGTATGAAAACTCAACTAGATGATTGAAATGATTCCTAATACCTTTGAAATAAATAGAACAAGAACTCAACTTCTCCTCTACAGTTTGAATGGTTATCAACGACTAAAAATGATTCTACAGATGATATGATATAATTTTACACAACAAAAAATCCAAATCATGTTGAAGATGTGTCCAGAACAAAGAAGTAATCCTTATATCCCAATCAGATATGATTTAATGTGGTGATCCAAGAAACCTTACCACTTCCATCATGTATATCTTTGATATGTGTTATAGATATAAATATTCTTTGATAGTGATAATGTTTTCTTTAAACCATGATGTTATCAGTTACAACCTACATTTTATCTTGGACTTTTGATGATTTTAGGATTTTGATGCCAAATACATGGATATATTTTCCCAATTCGATTCTGGTTTGGGTAATGGTAGTCACATCCCCTTAGAATTCATTATTTCTACCTTAACTTCTGGAAATACTAAGAACCATGTTACATACTCTACAATTCCCTCCTCATGTTTTCCCATTGAATATAATCATTCAGATCCCTTTACATCTTCTAAATTATTGGATGAATAGTAAATGATGAATTGTGAGGTTCATTATATAGATCATTCATACAATTGAGTATTGATGTTACACATACATGGTTAACTAAAATTAACATTCCATCACAATAAATGTTGAACTGGGGAACTTATCATAACAGATTTTATAACTGTACATCTTCCTTCTATACCTCTTTAATCATCACATGGATAGATGGTTGAACACTCATTTGTGCATGACACAATTCTCCCATTCACACAATATTTCTTGATACTTCATTCGAAAAACATGAAATATAATATATATTTTTTATCCACATCAATGATAATAATGATAGTTCCATTCCAACCAAAGCATTATCCACATCGTTTTCATTCCATGTGTGGTAACATTTTGAGGATTCATCATCATTAATCAAATAAAACGATCCTATTTTAGTTCACATTCAATTATTTCTAGGATAATATATATATTAAATTTATTGGATCAATATATATGTCACACTATACTACATAAGTACAATGACTCTATATCATTAATATAAATATTAATATAGCTAACTACAAATAATGAATACAATAATTTTTTAGGAACAATCAATTTTGATTAGGTATAAGATATCACCATATCACATTACAGGTGGGTGAATCCTAGTCCTTTCATTGATACATCACTATATATTATAAATGTCTCTAAATATAATGGTAGTGTATGCCCACAAATGCTTACTAACCATCACATCATTTCCATGAATATTTCATCACATTCATCTATCTAACACAACATTCCTCCATATCGAGTAATTTTTGTGAGTAGATTGGATGTTCAAGAAATAGTATCTATTAATTAAGTGATAATATCTATCCAAACTATGAAAAATAAAAATCTAAGTCATAATGGATGGTATGCGCCAACCAATAATAACATTGGTCTTCGATGGATCCACCCATATAACTTTGATATTGGATTATATGACACTAAACGAAACATTACGTTGACAAATGTCACATTTATAAAATTTCTCTCATATATTATTATTCCTTAAGGTCTTTAGTAAAATCATCATTTGATCTTCATACTCCTCATTTATCTTTGAGTATATATTAACACCATCTATAAAGACTACCAAAAATTTATCATGTTAATCTCTGAAAACAATATTAATTAAATCTGTGAAGATAATAGGGGAATTAGTAAGTCCAAACTGGATCATAATAAATACATAATTTCTATACAATCAATAGAAGGAATTATTGGGGATATCTTTACTTTTGACTCCCAATTGATAGTATCTAGATCAAAGGCAAAAATAGGAAAAAATATAGTGATTCTCATAATTTATCAAACAAATAATTAATACTATACCGATAATATGTAATATTGATTGTGATATTGTTTAGTTTTTGATAAGAAATATAGAGTAACATTTGTCTATAATTATTATTAATATAAATAAAGGGTACAATGTATTTGGATGCACATAGATAAAGGTATCCCTTATCAACATTCTCATATTTTTTTTTAATTCATGAAACCAAATATGGGTCATTATTTTAGGGTTACATTATAAATAGGTGTAACTCTAGGTATGAGTTCTATTTACTAATCAACATTACTAATTATATGAAGATTAGGGATATGTTTTGGAAATACATCATCAAATTCTATTATAATAAGAATATATTTTATTTAGAGCATCTCCAATAATTTTTTACATAAAATTACCTATAAAGTGCATTATTATATTCTTATCTAAACCATGATATTGATTGCTAACTCCAAATTGTATTTACTAATTATGTGAACATCAAACTATTTCATTATAGCAACTGAAATATATTAGGGACAATATTATTCCTTTAATTAGTTTTAATCCATTGAATAATCCATTTATTTTACGTTTATTGTGTAATAAAATACATGAAGCATTCATTATAATCATTTTAAATGTTTCTTAACATGTACTTGCAAATTTTTCTCTTTATTTTCCATGTCAAGTAATTACATGCTCATTCTGAAATGAACAATACGAGGAAAGCACATATTTAAAAATAATCTATTAAATTCGACCACATATATATATATATATATATTAAATTTTATTATGTTGCTCAATGTTCCCAATAAGAATCCACCATTGATCTACATCGCTTTCCAAATGATAAATAGTTAAAATAAATTATTAATTTTGTGAACACTAGAGAATTAAAAATATCGATTCAGTGGTATTGATCCATTTCTGAATAACAAGTTGATCCACATACCAATAAATAGATGGTCAGTGCTTCCCCATGACGAACTCAATAAAATGTTGTTCCCCCATTGATAATTTGGATTCACACCATGATTAATACCTGGAGAAAACATTAAAATCACATCTATGTTATGTTTCATTATTCCACCATAATATATGGACACATAGGAGGAAAATCATTTTAGTGTCCAAAAAATTCATCATTAACAATGTTTCATTATGTTCCATTCATTGAATAAAACTAAAATGTATAGTATGATAAAAAATAAAAACTCAATGAAATAATATAATCATGAAAAAAATATTATAAGTTGCTTGAATCATGACACTTTCTTTTCAATATATGAAACCACAGTTTTAACCTATATCATCCATGGAGATAACCATTTTATATCCTTAAAAATGATTCATAAAGAAAATTAGATTATCCATGTATATCCCACTAAAGTGTCCAACATAGTGCATAGTAAGTTCTCACTCACTATAAACATTAATAATGGTCAGGATATACAAGAAGAAGTCATTTTTGGATTATTATTCCATGATACATTAGATCTAAAACAATTTCAAATATTAATGTCTGGATATATATTTATTTTTTTGAAAACCAAAAAATTTATTTTAAACAAAAAAAATTAGGATGTTATGTTATATATAGACTTATACTTAGTGTTTTTATCAAATTTATTTATTCATATTCTCCAAATTTTTAATAATACTAGCTATGATAATAAAATATAGAGACCTATAAATTTCAAACATAGATATTATATATTAATATAAATATTCAATATATTTTAAAAATACGTGGTTCAGTACCAAAAAGTTTTAATGTCATTAGAGATTTGATTTAGAATTTTATTATTTCATAAATGATCATTAAAATATCCGACAATTATTATTTCACATAGAAATCTTCTTAGGCTTAAATTAAATTAAACCATTCCTCATAAGTTTGGGATATGAAACAAATGAAATGATGATCTAAGATGCCCCATAAATGTTAAAAAATGTTATCTTAATGAACATATATGAATAAAATGATAATAAGGGTTCTATAACATGATATTATCATTTTAATATCTATACGAAAAATATAAAATATCATAATACTAAATCATGTATTTAATATTGGAAGTCTGTAGGCATGAATCATAATGTAATCAATAAAAATGATCCTTGTGAGAATTGAATATGGATAAGAAATAACTTTTTATCATACACTAAGAAATCTAAAATATTTTCCCCAGAAATGATACATATACAAGATAACAACAGTGGAGTTTTATTACTCGCCATTCAATCATATCCATATTTAAGAATCACTCAGCGGACCATAACAGTGGGAAAAACCCTTTAATAAATTTAGTTGACACATCATTTTTGTCCTTATTATTTCATGAGATATCCATATTTAGCCAAATAATTAAAGGGATATATAATTTCTGGCCTAAACATCACAAAATCACAATACATTATTTTTTTCCGTAATATTATAAAACATTCATCATATATCATTACCCTTGGAAAATAAATTGTTTTCATAATCATTTCAACAATTCATATGGAATAAACCTTGTAAAATAATAATGTTCATTAAACATCTATTCATTATAATCATAAAAAAGGGTGATAGATAATATTATTGGTACCCATATATCATATACCCATTAATTAAAATGTATCATTAATGTATTTTATCTAAATTGGAAATTCTATTAAATGGTTACTCAGAATATTTCTTAAGGAATGTACCATTTTTTCGAATTAATTTTGTAAAATATAAACATTTCTATGATATTACGGGAAAATATTTGTTTTAATGGTACATTGGAAGCATATATATTGGTTTTAAATCATTAAATTATCATTAAAATTCTAAATTACACTCATTTGGTGTATGTTAAAATAAATAATCCTTACATATTTTTAGTAAGAATTCTAATATAGCTCATTAAAAAATAGAAATGATATTACCGTAAAACAATTTTAAAAAACAAAATAATGGGTGAAAATTAATTTAAACCACCAAAGGATAATATTAAAATCTTATTTAATAATATTCTAATAAAAAATTGAAAATATGATAAAAATACTCCCAAATAAATAGGAAATAAATTTTAGTTTTTTAAAAAATACATATTATGCGTAATAGGATGTTCCAAAGTGAGAAGATTGATATTATTACATGATAATTACAAGAATAAAAATAGAATAATAAATTTATTGAGATTATTGAGTGGAATATCATTATAATTTATCATTGTAATCCGAATCATATGAAATACTAACAAAAATGATATTATAGCATAAAAGCATTAAAAAGTTTGTAATATCATAATCAAAAACTCGTGAAAGAGAGAAACTAATATAGATTAATAAATCTACATATTTTATATTTAAAATAATAATAAATTACAATCATGTGATATATATACACCGCACAGTAGAAATAAGAGTTTTATATTGTATTTGTATAATAAAAATAAAAGCGAGGAACCCAACATTTACCTAAAGTTCACCATTTGTCAAAATCATTATAATATCATGTATAATAGATTTAAATTTATTTTAATTATATTAATTAATAATTTTAAAACATAATAGATCTTTTATAATCAATTTATAAAATTTCATTAACTATTAATTAAAAATTATATATTAAATTCATTATTTTAACGTGTTTACTATTTCATTTTTCTAGAGAGTTTTAGTTCGATAGTTATGATTAGTTAACATTTGTCATTTTTCCAAAATATATAAAATGATATTTATGATGTTAATATAATATATATTTGTTATAAATATATCCATCATTTAAATGTTGAGATATAAAGATTAATTTACACAGTTCACGGAGATGAGAGTTCGTCACTATCCATGATTATTATTTAGATTCCCTAAAAAGAATGGGATATAAAGAAAAGAGTATTTTGTAATTAAAAAATTAAAACCCTAAAAAAATATAAATATTAGATATATTTTTTACAATCCATGTAAAATTAAATGATGAAAAAATCACATTGATTCATTGAGGTTGTAGTCAACACATATGTACAAGTGGCGATATCATTATCCAATGTATTGGACGGTGAATAAGTAGATATGATATTATAATTTTTGAATGTTTATAATATCATTAATATAATATATTAACATTAAAAAAAATCAACCATCCTTGAATGAATAGTGAAGGAAAATGAACCGTAAACCTAGGTCGAGTCCTTTGTCACACACGTGTGCACATTATATACTTTCACTTCCCATTTGATGGAAAATGATTAATAATGGTGGTCACATAGCTATAATAATATTTATTCATATATAGGATACATAAATTTTTATTTAATGATAAATTTAATTAAATTTACATGATTTATAAAGAGAGATAATTTTAAAAGGTTTTGTAATATGAATACCTCTTCTTTATTTGTGATTCTTTAGATCCCATCTTAAGGACCCTTGGAATTTTCTTTCAGGAT
Organism: Viscum album; assembly: GCA_963277665.1. Taxonomy (NCBI): domain Eukaryota; kingdom Viridiplantae; phylum Streptophyta; class Magnoliopsida; order Santalales; family Viscaceae; genus Viscum; species Viscum album. The sequence continues at coordinate 1,333,776,558 of OY728122.1, read as the reverse complement.
TTCCGGAATTAATTCATGGATATAAATGTATAAAAGAGAAAATTTCATGGTTTGGTTGAGTTATGTGGATAAAATATTTGATTTGGTGATAAATTATGTTCACCCAATTATAAATGATGGTGGGGGGTGGGCACATGGAATTTCATAAAAGATTAAAATATAACAATTTTATACTCAATAAAATTTATTCCATGTGGGAAAAGAATATAAGGTGATATATTATGAGTTATAAATATTAATTTTAACTATTATTTATACAATTATAATTTTCCAAATTACATTTAGTACATGGTTTAATACTATAGTAAACTCATTTTAATGTTATTTGTGGTAAGAAAATTTTACTATTCGTACTATTCATTATTTAGAAAAAAAATTAGTTGAACATATTAAATAATATTAATTATTTTTTAAAAGATATTCAACATTTGTTATCAAATTTAATTCATATATGTGATTGAATTTAATTTTAAATAAATCTCAAAAATAGTGATGAAAATTACTCATTTAGAATGTATCCTTAAATATATAATGTTTTTATACCAAAATCGAAAATAATGCTATTACAATGACATAAATTAGACAATTAATAATATAAACAAAATACATTATTATGAAATCTTCATATAAATAAAATGAATATTTGAAAATTATTAAAATTATAAGACAAACAAAAATAATAATTATTATTTTTCAATATTAATTGAAATAACACACTTTTCATAAAAATCATGAAATTTCTCTCAAATATATTTTTAACAGTATTATATAAAAAATAATTTTGCTTTTTTGAATAAAATATTCTAGAATTGTTAAAAATTAAAAATTTAATATTTTCATATAAAGTATTAAATATTATAGATTAGGATAATTTTAATATTAAAGAATAAAAAGGAATTACTAAAAATTGTGTTCTTATTTTATAATATAATCAACTTACATAAAACCATTATTCAAAATTTTTATAATGTACTTATTTTTATTAATAATAGTAATGTAATATATTTGTTGTTACACTATAATATATTACAGTTCATTGATACTAAGTTTTTCATGGATCACAATCCATCGAATAAATTCTTTTTATTGGAATATAATTATATCATAAAATAGTAGGGTGTAACAAGTTATACAAAAAATTTATAGGGGTATAATGGAGAGTTTAAAAAATATTTATCTAACCTAATTATTATTAGTGTGTTTATGTGTTCTTTTTTTGATGAAAATACCAAGGAATTTCATTTAAATGATAAAGACCTCAAATGTATAACCGTTTCTGAGTTGTTTTACTCTAGAGGACGTGATTTTTATTTAATTATATATTGACAGACAATTATTCTATCAATAAAATAGTTAAAAAATTAACCTCTTGAACCTGTCACATTTTAAGGAAGTTACTATTTAATTGGTGTAGTAAAATATAGAATTTTACTACAATATCTAATGTTTAATATGAGTATATAGCTCCATGTAGTTTCTATGTAAAGATTTGATGGTTAGAACAAAACATTCTTGACTATAGTAATAAAATCAAGCTTGTATCTATAATAATTGACAGTGAAATTTCTATTAAAATAATAACGAATTCAATATATCATTATATGAAAAAGAAAATGTATATAAGACATCACTTTTTGATAGATCTTTTTTGAAAAGGGGACATCATTTTTCAATTCATTTTCCTAAAACATCAGCTTGCAGACATTTTTTATATAGCCTATAAATTGGGAGAAGATAAAAAGTATCATAAATGGGTTAGTAAATATTTATTATGTTAAAATTATATCATTTTTTATTTCGAATATAATTAATTTTTTTCTAAATACATATAATTAATATGTAAGTATAAGTTCATATAGGAAGGTTTATTAAATTAATAGTTTCTCTTTAATAATTACATATTTGTATTTAAATATTTTAAATAAATTTTATTTATGTTTCCCATGATTTACTATATATCAATCCCTATATGAATTTAATAAAGTAAAATATAATCTAAATCATTGTATCCTTATTTAGATCAATCCAAACCCTCAATCAACCTTTTACCAATACTTCAGCCTTCTAACCAATGAATCTATGTTGTTAAAAGATGAGATGAACAGATATTTCAAGGAGGATTACACTAAAGCTAATGATGCTTCCAAAATTTAAATTGAACATGTGAGTAGATCTAGAACAATTTAAATGCTACATAATTTTTCATGATAAGAATCTCTATAGAAATAAGTAGATTATGAGTGGTTTTGGGAAATTTGTTCTCTAGTTAGGGAGTCATGCTTCAAAAAGGATATACTGAGTGGTTACAAAATTATAATTGACTTTTATATCCCTTATTAGGGAAGGATTGTTACTCAAATATATTTTTTAATTTTTTTTATCAATTAAATATCATTACCACCTTTTTTGATGGTAATGAATTAGATTTTCTACCAATATTTTGGTTGATAATGTAAAAGTTCCACATAAAAGTGAGCATAATGGTTACCAAAGATCTTATCCATCAAACAATCTATTTTTTAGAATGATAATTATTTAGAATAATTAGTTGGTGATAAAGCCTATTGATGTTGTAGATCTAGTGAGTAAAAGGTATTATGTATGTTGTTTAGGAATTTTATATTGTATACCATCTACCCTAAAATTGGGAATTTTAGTACTATTAATAACTAAAAAATACTCCTTACATATTTTATTTTTTCTGGGATTCTGATAAAAATACAAATATTTATTAATAGACATACATATTAGTTATGTGATACTACCTTATGATTAAACACTCTACCATAAACCATGCTTATTTCATCTCCCGCAAAATAGAAGAGACTTATAACTTCCGGAGCAGAAAAGTAAGATCATTAAAGTTGTACATGTATTATCCAAATCACATAAAATAAAATTAAAATCAACATGGAAACATAATAATAGATATTGGAATCATATAAGGATTTTATTTATGTGTACTCCGATCTAGAAAATAATTAAAAATACGGAATGCAGTAGATCTACGACTATATCCTAAACTAATACTTGAATCTAACTATACACACGATGAGAATGAATCATAGTATACTACTTATTTAGTTTAAGTGTCCTAGAAAACCACTGAATATGGTATGGGAAAACCTTTTAGTCCAAGAGTTACAATTGATTTTGAAGTTCAAATAATGGCTTACATCTCAACGGAACATGTACAGTCAATTATGGGGAGAAGACTCTAGGTACTTTTTTTTGTTTTGGACTAATTTTCGACATCTTAGGGATAGATTTTGATGATGGAATAGTTATATAAATTCCACCTATTATTTTGATTGGATGGAAAAATATATATAATTCTTCAAAACCTCATGAAGAAATTTCCCTAGAGAAGCAATTAGATAAATTGGTCCGATCAAATCATGGAAAATGTGGTGGTTGGAGAGTAGATGATTATATTTTCCACAATATTACCAAACATGGTGCAATGGATACTCTAGTTTTCCTTGTTCTTTATAGAAGTTTTTCTGGGAAACATCCACTACCATACATTAGGAATGAGGTTAAAAATACATTCTACATGTTCTATTTTTATAGAATTCTCACAAACCATCGATACTTTCATCTTCTTAAAATGATCTAGATAGTTTGTTTTAGGGTGATCCTATCAATTATTATTATCCCATAACTGAGATTTTTCTTTTTAGAAGAATAAAAATGTTCTATTTAGGAAATTTCAAATCTTTTAAATGACCCATTATATAATGAGGGATGTAAGATGATACATTAAGAGATAGATTTTTGTGACTAAACTCCTAAAAAAAGTCAAACTTCATCTCCTCATGTTTTACATGCTACACATTAAGCATACGTCACTCCTTCTACATCATCCATTAAAAAATATTAATTTAAACAAATTGTGAGTGATATTATAGTTGTTTTAAAAAATTCTTACATAGTTTTAGTGTTGAAAATGAATATCATAAGCAGTAATATGTTTCTATTTCTTTTGAGAGTGTGGGGACTAATATACAATCGATTATTTTTATAAAATTAATACACATATATCAGGATCCTGAGACTATTAGATATAAGTTAAAATATTTATAGGTATATATAATAGATATTTAAGTATATTGGAATGATATATTGGTTATATTGGATAAGTTATTTCTTTTTGTAATCAACATTGCTTCCAATATTAATATTTCTTCACTACCAAAATCTATTTATGTGGATGAAGATCTTATCATTATAATTGTTCAGGAGTAATTGAAATTTATATTGGACTGTGTTACGGACATAAGGAATCATGTTCAAGTGGATATTGTGGTCCATGGTGAGAAACATTATAACATAGTGAATGATAAATAAATAAATAATATGAAGTACAATGATTAAATTAATGGATCTATACATTATAAACTAAATAGGTTTTACACCATGTGAAACATAAAGATTCCATTTTAAACAGTGGATAGAGCCCTAATAATTACTCATATAACCATATACTGAAAATCCGCAATAGAAAAACCATTGATTATAGAACCTCTGTTTGATCAGTTTCTGTCTAATAAGGATGTGTTCCCACAGAGCATTATGCATAGACCTAGTACTATGATATAAAATTCCATTATCATTGAGAGATATATCTATAATTATAATGATCCAATTTTGGATCCTCGTACTCTTTATATAGCCTATATGTCCCCTTCCAGGAAACAAGTATTAGTTATTACATATACTCTGGGTTCTAAAAAATAAATTTGTTTAATGTATTATAATTCTCTTGTACCACCTAAATGCATTTTTATTCTTATCCTAACATAATCACATCATTATAGGAGAAATTGTTTCAAATAACTTATGATTCTGGGAGATACTTCTACTCCTGACACAATATGTCCTCATGTATATGTTTTTAGTAAAAAAATCCCACATTGATCATTTTACAATTGTAGACTCTATTGATTTAGAGATTAATTTGGGGGCTTTGATTGGTCATTAAAAAATAAATTTATATTTTAATATAAGTGAAATAATTTTTAACTCCACTATTTTTCATGTTTCCCTTTTATTTCACACGATTTTAAAAATTAATTAGATAATCCAAAAATAATAAGTCATGTCTTTCATATTTTATCATGTTATCATGTTAAAATTTTCAAAGATTATATGATATAAAATATTTTCATGTTTATACTATTAAATATCTAATTGTGGGTAGTTATTTATTCCATGACTTATGATCATAAAAGGGTATATTTTTAGCTTCATCCATTCATTCCTTATTTTAATATTTAAAAAAATATTCTCTGTTTCAGAATATTTCATTATTTAATTGATATTTATTTATTGGGAAATATGGAAATTTTTCCACATTCTAGAAGGTCCCATAAATGTAATCATGCCATACTATTGAACATGTATCAAAAAGTGTGAAATTTTTAAAATTCATCAAGTGACCAAAAGAAAAATTTGTTTGAAAACATGATGAATCTATTGAAAATTTAATGGAAACAAGATAGAATGAATTCCAAAAGTATTAGATATACCTCAAGGTAATTGTATCAATTATTAGACCATCTAATCCAACATGACATAAATCTCACAAATAACTGAAGAGATTGAAAATATATTTATAATTACCAAAACCCTCTCATATTTTTTTTAAAATTTTTTATGTTACCATTAGATAATTGGACCAAACACATGACTATTTTTTCATTCATGGAATATAATATCTAACTATTAAATCAATAAATTGAGAATCCAAGTGACTACAAGGCTATCATGGAGTGACGAAAAGTTTTATTCATTTATTGGAAATATCACTATGTATTTTAAGGGATGCTTATAGTTTTATAGTCATCTGCATGATAAAGTTCATGTGATTGTATGATAATATTTTTTTTAAATACTATTAGGAATACCATGAGACTTAAAAATACCATATTTTAATGTCAAAATATTAAATATGAGAGACAAATTATGCCCATTTAATGATGTAACTCTATTTACACGACGTTATTTTGTTAGGCAGCCATAATTTTTCAAAGTACTACATTAGCGAGGATTTAAAATAAATCAATTGTGTAAAATTTCATGGAATTTGATTAGAATTTTCACCATGTATGGTGATTCAATGGATAATCATATGTGAAAAAATATATGTGAACATGCATATGTAATAGTGGGAAATATTTTTTAAAATAACATATTGAAATTACTTTCTACAATAAATTGAATGTGATGTTAAATAAATTTATTTCTCCAAGATTTGATACATTGTTTAGGGATTAATATTAATTGGTTTAAAAATGATATTTGTGAAGGATGAATCATTTTTTTATAATAATGACATCAGAAAATATATGTTTAATCTAGATTAAAATTTTTATAAGTATGAGAGATGGGAATAAATCGATTATTGAAAATAGGATACTCTTTTTTCATGAGAGATTGATGACATAGATTGAGAAAATAATCATGTTGTTAAGTACACTATCCAGACTAATATGAGACATTACAATGTGAAGATATGTCTACAAAACAACTGATCTTTATTCTTTTTATGCCTCAAATTATTTTCAATTATCAATATCATTACTTTATTATTTTTTCTTCATAGTATAATTTTACTTAAATATATTATAGAAATAACTATTTTAGATCTATTAATATTAATTGGATTTTAATACTATATTTCCCATAAAATTTTTACTCCCATAATAGATGTTCAAGATGAAATTTGTTATAGTGGATAACTATATGGCCCCAGCCTTAAACATCACTTAATCTTGAGTTATTTCAAGAATACTCATTGAGGATCTTTTCAGGTTTAGAGTTTTAGAGAATAAGATCATAAATCATGCATTACATTCCACATTTAAACAAGTCGGTTACATAAATATTCATTTTTTCCATCAAAGGAGACATATTTAAAATAATACATGGATTCTTTTGATACACTTACTTGACACTATCAAAAAATCATGTACTTTTCCCTTGACCTGTAAAAAACATATCAAAAACATGAGATGAGTATAAAAATCTCAGTAAGGGATATACAAGTACAGAATGAAAACATTAGTCCATGTATACATAAGAATTAATGAAATCATACATTACTCATAAAACACAAGAACTTAAACATACCTCATGAAATCATATGGTTTATGACTAAATAATTCAAAACATAAGGCATAAAGGTTACTTTAGGAATTCTTAACATTCTTACGTAGGGAGTAACCCTCATGGTTACTTTTGGGATACCCATCAGAGTATATTCCCTAAATCTCATCGGAGAAACCTTAGTATTTAACTCCTTCATGTTACCCAATGCATTAGAGAGCTACCACGGGCTCACCTGCCATTAGTTTATCATGGAACCACCCGTCTTCATAAACAATTCCCATGAAATATAACATAATCATATCACATAAAACATGTATAGAGTAAACATAACATTTCCACATTTCAATCACAAGATATCAATACAACACATTGATATAATCAAAAAATTATCAAAACCATTTTCAATACCAAAATAAAATAAAATTAAAACATGGTATTTATTATTCATTTAAAAAAATTATGGTCTGTAGAGGAAGCCGAAAATCAAATAATGGTCACGGTGGTGGAGAAGTCATTGTCACAACATACATACGAAAAAAAAATTCCCTTTTTCATTTAGTAAAACACTTCGTATAAGAAATAATCCTTTTGAATAAAAGTAAAATTCAAAGGGGTTTATACACCATAAAAAATAAAGTTATGCATAAAACAAAATATTCATCAATGAAAGGAGATTGAGATGAAATACCATACCTCATGTCCGACTTGACTCGATCGTTCATTAATTTCATGATTAATAAACTAGAGTTAATTTCTACTTGCTTAAGAACCGTTTTCAAGTTCATTATTCCTTTTATATCACTTATTACCTTGTAATAAACAATATGTAATTATTTAAGTTAATAACGATCGTTCTTTCGGTCTTTGGTACTTTAGCCAAAAATAAACTTCTTATAATTACAAGTTGTTCATGTGTTAAAATATACATTATATCCAGAATTATATTCATTATATAGATATCATATATATCATATATATCCAGTATATACATGCATTTATAATATTACATAACATTTAGAGGTATGAAATGAAATTCACCGTTCATGGAGACGGTAAGCCGTACGTACGCATGAATGCTACCTTCATTTCTTTTTCGTATTTAATGGACTGAAAACATAATGATATAATGGTATATTATAATTCCAGTATAATATGATATATAATATAATTAACTCCATCCTTTATACGTCCCACATATGGAATTAAGGAATCAAATCGCTTTGAGGGGGAGGTGGTCCGCACTTCCTAAACTGAAGATATCACATTTACCCAAAATGGAAACAATAAGGTATGCCATAAATGAAAAATACAGAATAATAAGGAAAAAATAGAAATAATATATATCATATATAGATATAGTGACTTATTAATGGCTACCATTAAAGGTGTTAAACGAATATTGAACAATCATCGTTTCATGAGGCAGAAATTCGCCATCCACAGAAACATTATGTTCTTTAACCATTAGAGAGGAGTGTGTTTAAGTGTAAATCAAATCCTTCTCATAAAAACATCCAAGTATATTGGATATACTAGTGTTGTTACAGAAGAAAATAATAAAAATATTTTAGGGGTTTGGAGAAGCAAAATAAAAAAAAAGAACACAAGTGAATACATTAACTTTAAATAGGGTAATTCCTCTTGGTTTGAACCAAAAGGGTTTCTTGAAGAGCTTTCTACCTAAGGAACGGATTCTAGGATTAGGAGAGGGATGTGGATAGATGAAATGAATAGATAATGTCCGAGCCAATGGCTTTAATGTTGTGGGTAAGGTGTTAGAGGTGGGGGCCTTTTATAAGAGGGAGGAGGGGCACTCTTGGAAAGTCAAGAAATGTTACCTTATTATATAATGAGTCTCAGATTTTAAAGGTCCCACAATGATATATAAAAGGAATAAGGTGATAAGGGTTAAAAATAAACGCATACAATAGGTTTTTGACCAGTGTATGTCTTAGAGTTTACATTATCTTTTCATTTTATTTAAATCATTCATTAAAGAGGTAATTGATGCATCATTGTGGTGTCATAAAAAAGTTAATTTATTTAATGTCAAAAAATTATAAAAAAATACAATGATGTAGTAAATATTTATATATTTCCAATTAATATTTATAGTATAAGAGATAATTTACATAGACAAAACTAAAATTGTATTACTTGGGTGATACATACTTTGGTTATACTTTCATTTTAAAAAACATAAATTGATAAAGTGTCACTATCACCCAAAAGTGATTCCATGGTGTCCCAAAGTTTGGAAAAAGGCATCCCATGGTCGTCCATGACACAACCAGTTGAATTAGGACACATGTTGGGGTCATTTTATATTATTTTGTTATTATTTTATTACCCTTAACTACCCGATTAATAATTATTCACGATAATTAATGATAATTACGGTCGTTACTATTCATAATGCCCAAAAACAAAAGTTTATTAATTACATAATTTGGACCTTATGATTCCAAATATGGAATCCATTTCTCCAAATTCTAAACATATAAATTGTATTAATTAATTTTAAAATAATATCTGTTGTCATAACAAATCACCGGTTTTTTAGAAACAATATCTTTCAAAAGTTTGACAATTGTTTATATCCAATTTCAAAGTGAAATTAATTACAATGACCAACATTGGATTAAATGGTAAAAATATATTCTAATTAATTTTTAAAACCAATTAAAAGGACAATATAACAATTTAATTAAATTAGATGAATAATTAGTTTTGATGTAAAATGCAGTATTTTTCACTATTCATTAAAAATTGAACATTGTTAGAAAAATACCAAAAATTTATCCAAAGTAAATTTCAATGTCCCAATACTAAAGAATAAATTTATTTTGAGAAATATAGCTTATAAAATTTTCAAAAGATAGATTTAAAAATGGTTCACCATCAAAAGGCGGTAAAACAATCTTTTAAAAATATTGGAGAATTCTATGCTTAAGATTGGATTTATTCTCATTTTATGGATCTAAAACACTATCTAATTCATAAATAGACATAGATATGAAAATCAATAATTATTTACTTAATTGGGATGTTACATCCTTCCCCCCATTATAAATATGTGTCCCCGCAATTTATTTACTTATCAAATAAGTGGGGGTATTTATCCCTTATTGAATTTTCAGATTCCCATGTTGCCTCTTCATTCATGTGGTTTTTTCACAAAACCATTACTTGATGAATCACCTTATTCTGCAATACTTTCTCCCTATGGTCAAGAATCTGGACTGGTTGTTCCTCATAAGATAGGTTCTCTTCCATCTGAACTAACTCTAGACTCAAAACATGAGATGGATCTGGAATGTACTTCCTTGACATTGAAACATGACAAACATCGTGTACCTGAGATAAACTCGGCGGTAAAGCCACTCGGTATGAAACTGATCCAACTCTCTTCAAAATTTCATATGGTCTAATGAACATTGGACTCAACTTTTCTTTCTTACCAAATCACATCACACTTTTCCATGGTGAAACTTTGAGGATGACATGATCACCGACCTCAAAATAGAGATTCTTCCTCCTGTTGTCTGCATAACTTTTCTTCCTGCTCTGAGCTGCTATCATGTGTTTCTATATCAGCTGAACTTTTTCTTCCAAATCATCTACCAATTATGGTCCCATCAACTTCCTTTCAACCACTTCATCCCAAAAAGCTGGAGTTCGACACCGCTTCCCATATAATTCTTCAAATGGTGTCATCTGTATACTGGAATGAAAACTGTTATTATAAGAAAACTAAACCAAAGAAAGATATTGGTCCCAACTTCCCTAATAATCCATCGAACATGAATGTAGCATATCCTCCAAATTCTGAATTGTTCGTTCTGACTGTGAATACTATTGAGGATGAAAAGCTGTACTAAAATTTAATTCAGTACCCAACCACTTCTAAAGGACTTTCCAAAAGTTATAAGTAAACATGGGATCACGATAAGTTACAATGGAGAGGGGAACTCCATGTAACCTGACTATCACTTTAAGATAAAAATGAGAAAGTTGATCTAGAGAAAACATATCTTGTATAGAAAGGAAATGAGAAGATTTAGTCAAGCAATCAACAATAACCCAGATTGCATTATTACCTCAAGATGTCTTCGGCAATCCCACAACGAAGTCCATGGATATATTCTCCCATTTCCACTCTGGCACTGGTAAAGGCTAAAGCATCCCTTTCAGTAACTACCACTCTGCTTTAACATGTTTTCAAGTCAAACACTTCACAGTAAAATCAGAAATATATCTTTTCATTCCATCCCACCAATAATATTCCCGAAAATCTCTATACATCGTAGTACTACCTGGATGAACTAAAAATGGAGAACTATGAGCTTTACATAACAACTCTCTCTTCAACTATGAATCACACGGAACACACAATATCTTCCCAAATCTCAAAACACAATCATTATCAATGTTGAATTCAGGCAACTTACCCTTCGGAATCAGATCTACCTTTTTCTACAACTCACTTTCTTGCTTCTGAGCTTTCATAATTCTGTCTAATAGAGATGATTTCACTGATACCTAAAACAAAACAGAATAAATTCCCCCACCAACAACTTTTATGTCAAGATTCATCAAATCCTTAACTAAAGGATCACGTTCCAAACATAACATGGTTTATGAAGCATTACTTTTTTGACTCAAAGCATCATCCACTTTATTTACTTTTCCCGGATGGTAATGAATTGTAAAATAATAATCCTTGATTAATTTTAGACATCTCCTCTATCTCATGTTAAATTATTTCTGGGTGAATATATACTTTAATATTTTGTGATCAGTATATATTTCACACTTTACACCATACAAATGATGCCTCAAAATTTTTAAACCGAAAACAACAGTAGCTAATTACAAATCATGCATAGGGTAATTTACCTCATGATTTTTCAACTGACATGAAGCATAAGAAATTACCTGATCATTCTGCATTTGGACACAACCATGTCCTTTCAATGAAGCATCATTGTAGATAACAAAATCACCATTCCCAGAAGGTACTGCCAAAACTGAAGCATTCACCAATCATTTTTTCAACTCCTGGAAACAATCATTACATTCATTTGTCCATATAATCATAACACCCTTCCGAGTTAGCTTAGTCATTAGACTAGATAACCATGAAAAATTTCTAACAAACCATCACTAATAACTTTCCAAACCAATAAAACTATGAATCTCAGTTACATTTGTGGGTCTTGGCCATTCTCCAACAACCTTTGTTTTTGTACGATCAATAGTTATTCCATCCATAGAAAAAACGTGACCAAGGAACGAAATTTGTTGCAACCAAAACTCACACTTGATGAATTTCCCATACAATTTCTTTTATTTTAAGGTTTTCAAAATAACCCTTAAATGACTTTACTTCCCCTCTTTACTTTTAGAAAACAGAAAAATATCATCAATGAAAACAACCAAAACTTATCCAAGAACTCATAGAAAATTCTATACATAAGCCCCATGAATACAACAGCTGCATTGGTTTTCCCAAAAGGCATTACTAAAAATTCATAATGTCTATATCGTGTACGAAATGAAGTCTTCAGAATATCTGCTTCCTTTACATTCAACTGATGGTACCCCGATCTCAGGTCAATGTTTAAAAAATACTGAGCTCCCTGGAGTTGATCATACAAATCATCGATATGAGGCAAAGGATATTTGTTCTTAATAGTGATGTTATTCAAGGCTCAATACTCAATGAAAAGTCTTATAGAACCATATTTCCATTTAACAAATAATATAGGAGCACCCCATGGTGATGTTCTAGGTCAAATAAAACCTTTATCTAATAAATCTTGCAATTTCTCCTTCAACACTAAAAGTTCAATTTTAGCCATTTGATAAGGGGGTTTTGAAATTGGAATTGCATCAGGAACTAAGTCAACAGTAAATTCAACTTCCATATCTTGTATTATTCAAGGTAACTCATCAGGAAAAACATCAGGATACACATTTACCACTGGAACATCATTAATCTGAATGGTTCCTTTGTTTTCTACAATATGTGCAAGGTAAAATACATTTCCATCTATTACAAGTTTCTCAGCCTCTATGTTATCAACAGTAAGGGTTCATTCTTGTACACAAACTGAAATTCTTTCTGAAAAGAAATTTCTTTAATTCTATAATACATATTATCATGGTAAACAATGATCCAATCCATACCCAGGATAACATCGAACTCTACTAGATGAAAAACAATAAGGTTTTAAAGTAGGTTCTTTCCACGGATAAGGATAGGAATATTCTTATAAATAATTTTTGCCTCAACATTTTACCCTGTAGTTTTTACCAAAAGTTCAAGAGTCATTTCTTGAGATTGAATTCCCAATTTAGTAGAAAATGTTTCAGAGATGAATGAATGTGTAAACTCCGAATCAAAAAACACATTATCATAATCTGAAAAAAAACAATGAACCTGATACCTCTTCATTTGAAGGCCCAACATCTGCCGAAGAACATGAAAAAGATCTCACCACACTATTCTACTTGTAGTCTGACTGCTTCCCATCATTTGAGCTCTTTGTCGAATAGTCATTTGCATAATGACCCATCTCATTGCACATGAAACATTTTAGTAACTATAAATTAAATTTGGTCTTACCATCACCCAAATATTTTTCAGTGCAATCACGAGCCTTATGTCCCATCTTACTACATCAGTATCACTTTCCATAATTCAGAAGACATTCACCAGCATGCCTTTTTTCACATTTATCACAAACTGAAAACATAGTTTTCTTACCATCGGACTTATTTGATGGATTCTTACCCTTCTCCTGACACCTCAGTATCTTCTTCTATTGGTTGTTATAGAACTCTTGATCATCGACAAACTCCATTTCCACCTTCTCAGCACATCGAATAAGATTTTCATAACTTTTGAACTCAGGAGAAGCTAAATCCCTTCGATGTTTTGGCTTTCGTCCTGAGTAAAAATGATTTATTTTTCTATCAAGGTCTCGGATAAAATTTGGAGCATACCTTGCCAATCGAGTGAACCTTTCTTCATAAGCAGCCACTGAGTCGTCCTCTTGCCTCAATTCCAAGAATTGTTTTTCCATTCTAAGTCGAATAGCCTTATGAAAGTATTTCACAAGAAACATACCTTAGAATTAATCACAGTCAAGAGCATCAATCTCATCATCATACCTGAATTTTTAAAAATCAAACACCACTGATCTGCTTCACCCACTAAATGGTAAACAACAAGACTAACCTTTTGATTGTCTGAACACCCCATGACATCAAAAATCTTTTCCAGTGCTTTAATCCACCCTTCATCTATCACCAGGTCAGATGATCCTCTGAATGATGAGCGATGTTTCTTCATGAAATGTTCCAACACTGACATGTTCCTCTATGGCTAATCTGTCTGATCTTGTCCATGGATACCACCATTATTTATTACTTGAGTCAACTATTCCATTACTACAAAAAACTATTCACTTCCAATTCTAACCATCTAAGGATACAGATTTGGAAGGCCATTTCCTTCTGTATGCCTTCCTATCACTGCTTACATCTTTCCTCTATGGAAAACCATTCTGAACAAACATGTCTTAGATGAAGAAAGATGGAAATATTAAAATGTTATATCATTTCAATTTGACCATAAAAAAATATTCTTGGATAGTCATTTAATAAATTTCTAACTCCTAAATTTATCTAAACCGACCTCTAATACCAACTATAGGCCCCCGGCCTTAAACATCACTTAATCTTGAGTTATTTCATGAATACACACTGAGGATCTTTTCAGGTTTAGAGTTTTTGAGAATTAGATCATAAATAATGCATTACATTCCACATTTAAATAAGGCAGTTATATAAAAGACAATATTCATTTTTCCCATCAAAGGAGACATATTTAAAATAAAACATGGATTCTTTTGTGAAACATTCTCGACAATATCAACACATCATGTACTTTTCCCTTGACCTATAAAAAATCATTTCAAAAGCATGGGATGAGCATAAAAATCTCAGTAAGAGATATAAAAGTACGGAATTAAAACATTAGTCCATGTATACATAAGAATTAATGAAATCATACTTTACTCATAAAACATAAGCACTTAAACATAACTCATGGAATCATATAGTTTATGAATATCTCATAG
The DNA here is from genome assembly GCA_963277665.1 of Viscum album. Lineage (NCBI taxonomy): Eukaryota > Viridiplantae > Streptophyta > Magnoliopsida > Santalales > Viscaceae > Viscum > Viscum album. The sequence goes on along the minus strand of OY728122.1, from coordinate 1,333,761,295 downwards.
AAAACATAAGGCATAAATGTAACTTGAGGAATTCATAACATTCTTACATAGGGAGTAACCCTTATGGTAACGTTTGGAATACACATCACAATATATTCCCTAAATATTTTCAGAGAAACCATAGTTTTTAACTCCTTTGTGTTACCCAATGAATTGGAGAGATATCACGGGCTCGCCCGACCTTAGTTTATCCTGGAACCACCCATGTTCATAAACAATGCCCAAGAACCATAACATAATTGTATCACATAAAACATGCATAAAGGAAACATAACATTTCCACATTTCAATCATAAGATATCAATACAAAAAATTGATATAATCAAACCGTTATAAATACCATTTTCAATACCAAAATAATAGAAAATTAAAACATGGTATTTATTTTTCATTTAAAAAAAATTTACGGCTTGTAGAGGAAGCCGAAACTCAAATTATGGTCATGGTGGCGGAGAATTCGTTGTCGCCACATACGTACGACAAAAACATTCCCTTTTTTTGTTTAGTAAAACAATTTGTATAAAAAATAATCCTTTTGAATAAAAGTAAAAGTAAATGGGTCTTATACACCATATAAAATAAAGTTGTGTATAAAAAAAATATGCCTCAATGAAAGGAGAATGAGACAATGTCCTATACCTCGTGTCTGACTTGACTCGATCGTTCTATAATTTCCTGAATAATAAACTAGAGTTAATTTATACTTTCTTAAGAACATTTTTCATGTTCATTATTATTTTTATATCACTTATTACCATGTTATGATCATTATGTAATTATTTAAGTTAATAACGGTATTTTTTTGATCTTTGGTACTTGATCCAAAAATAAACTTCTTATAATTAGAAGTTATTCATGTGGTAAAATATCCATTATATCCAGAATTATATTCATGAAATAGATATCATATATTTCATATATATCTAGTATATACATGCGTTTATAATATTACATAACATTTAGATGTAAGAAATGAAATGCACCGTTCATGGAGACGATAAGTCGTATATACGCATGGACACTACTTTCATTTCTATTTTGTATTTAATGGAGGAAAATCATAATTATATAGTGGTATAATATAATTCCAGTATAATATCTTATATAATATCATTAACTCCATCATTTATATGTCCCACATATGGCATTAACGAATCAAATCACTTTGACGGGGTGGTAGTCTGCACTTCCAAAAATGAAGATATCGCATTTACCAATAATGGAAACCATAAGGTATACAATAAATGAAAAATACATAATCATAAGGAAAACATAGACATAATATATATCATATATAAATATAGTGACATATTAATGGCCACCATGAAATGTGTTAAAAGAATATTGAACAATCATCGTTTCGTGAGGCAGAAATTCGCCATCCTGAGAAACAGTATGTTCTTTAACCATTAGACGGGAGTGTGTGTAAGTGTAAATCAAATACTTATCATAACAACATCCTAGTATATTAGAGATACTGGTGTTTTTACAAAAGAAAATAATAAAAAGTTTTTAGGGGGTTGGAGAAGCAAAATAAAACAAAAGAACACAAGTGAAGACATTACCTTTAAATCCGGTAACTCCTCTTTGTTTGAACCAAATTGGTTTCTTGAAGAGATTTCTGCCTAAGGTAAGGCTTCTAGGATGAAGAGATGGATGTGGAGAGATAAAAGGACAAGTTTTTGTCTGCGAAAATGGCTTGAGAGGTGTGGGAATGGTGGTAGAGTTGGGGGCCTTTTATAAGAGGGAGGAGGGGCACTCTTGGAATGCCATGAAATGTTACTTTATTATATAATGAGTTTCGGATTTTAAAGGTCCCACAATGATATATTTAGAGATTAAGATGATAAGGGTTCTAAATCCACCCATCAAATAGGTTCTTGACAAGTGTAAGTCTTAGATTTTCCATTATATTTTCATTTTATTTAAATCATTCATTAACGAGGTAGTCACTCTATCATCATGGTGTCATAAATAAATTAATTTATTTAATGTCTAAAAATTAGAAAAAAATACCATGATGTAGGAAATCGTTTTATGATTCCAATTAATATTTATAGTCTAGGATAACATTTACACATAAAAGACTAAATGAGTTTTACTTGGGTGATACATACCTTGGTTATACATTCCTTTTAAAAAACATAAAATGATAAAGTGTCAATATCACCCAAAAGTGATTCCATGGGGTCCCAAAGATGGGAAAAAGGCATCCCATGGTCGGCCATGACACAAACAGTAGCATCAGGACACATGTTGGGGTCATTTTATATTATTATGTTATTATTTTATTAACCTTAACTACTTGATTACTAATTAATTACGATAATTAAAGATAATTATCGTCGTTACTATTCATAATGTCCAAAAACAAAAGTGTCTTAATTACATATTTTGGAACTTATGATTCCGTAAATGGAATCCATTTTACCAAATTCCAAACACAGAAATTTTAATAGTTAATTTAAAAATAATTCCCATTGTCAAAACAAATAGAGGGTTTTTCAGAAACAATATCTATCAAAAGTGTGATAATTGTTTATGACCAATTTCAAAGTGAAATTAATTATAATGATGACCATTGGATTAAATTGTAAAAATAAATTCTAATTAAGCTTTAAAACCAATTAAAATGACAATATAACCATATAATTAAATTAGATGAAAAAGCAGTTTTGATGTAAAATGCAGTATTTTTCACTATTCGTTAAAAAAATGAACATTGTCAGAAAATTACAAAAAATTTATCCAAAGTAAATTCCAGTGTCCCAATAGTAAAGAATAAATTTATTTTGAAAAATAGAGCTTATAAAATTGTCAGAATATAGATCTAAAAATGGTTCTTCATCAAAAGGCGGTAAAACAATCTTTTAAAAATATTAGAGAAATCTATGCTTAAGATTGGATTTATTCTCAATTTAAGCCTTTAAAACACTATCTAATTCATAAATATACATATAAATGAAAATACATAATTCTTTAATTACTTGTGATGTTACAAAAACAATGTGTGCTATTGTATTCTATAACCATTCTAGGTTGTGGATAATATTATTATTTATTACAAACATTATTTTAAGCAGGATACATTCTTGTATAGGGGATTATTTCATGGTCTCAGACTAAATATCTTGTATTTTTATATTCCACTCCATGTTTAAAATTTTTTAATTTATTTTACTTTTTTTAATATCATTTTTGAAACTATACATTGATATATTGATTTAATATGTCATACTTTTATATTATAGTGTAACTAGAGTAACTTAAAATGATTAGGAAAATCATATAATTATTCTGATTTTTTTTATTTAACTTATAAGAGTTCATTAAAAATAATTATATTAGATCTAAAAACTACATTTGTTAATTGGTTGAGTTTAAACCTGGGGATTTTGTTTTATAATTTTTTATTTAATTTTTTTTGGAATATCATTTCACTCTCTTTTTAATCCCTCTACGAGTATCCAAATAGGTTTTATTAAAAACCTTTTTATGAAATAAAATATGTTTTTATCCACTTCATCCCATAAATTATTATTCCTTCTATATTCATGTAATAATGTTCATAAAATTTATTTTAGAGTATTATTCATACATTTGTCAATAAAATCAGTTTACGGTGTCATATGTGTAGAGAATATATTTTTTAAATGATGTTTTGAATATAAATAAATAGTTTTTAAATTCTAAATTAACCCATATGAGATCACATTTTAATAAAACATTTTCTTGTAAGGGTTCCTTGCCACATTAAATATATTATGTTTTTATAATTAAAATAACTCATAATTTCAATTTTTGGATAATTTTATATTTTTATCATCTTAATGTTCTTCAAATTATAATTTTTATGTATTTTTCAACATTAATAATTATTTTTACTATTATTATTTATACTTTTTGGGTAAAATCTTATGGAAAATTAATTTTATAAGTATTTTATTTACCCTTATGTAACATGTGTTATGTTTTTATGTAACTTTAATGAAATATGATTTCAATCCTTATAAATGTCATTGTATTACCCTTAAATGATTTTTATTTTATGATTCCATTTCATATATTACATATTAGTTACCCTTAGGAGAGTTTCCTTCACCCTTCATGAAACTCTCATTACCCTTTTGTGTATATGTACTTACCAATATATAACATATATAAAACCTATTTTACACATAAAAAGGAAATATAATAATATATTCACCATTACAAAACACATGTTTTCCCCTTCATACCTATATTTATCTTTTGATATTTATGTGATACCTTTATTAAAAATTTACAATAAACATTTATCCCTTATGGGTACATATAAATTTACCATTATGTTATGTATTGTGTTAACTTGTTGCAAAACCATTAATAAATGAAAGTTACATTTAAATCTTTTTTAAATGATTTTTTTACCAATATTAATAAATCTAAAATTACCCTTGTCTGTATTTGAGAATATGAAATTACAGATTTATATAATTTCAAATTTTTATTTTTTTTATTTTTTATCTGTTTATAATAAATGATTAAGATATATTACTGATTCTATAAATTATTTTAAATTATATTCAAAAAATGAAATATGTTTTTATATTATAGAAAAATAGATTTAAATCATTTTTAATACTTTTAATCATTTTTTATAAATATGGAGTAGATTTTTCAAATATTTAAAATTTATAGGTTTATGTTGATTTCAATGATTTTCTTGTTCTTAATTCCTATTTAATATAAGATAATATATTCAAATATGTTTTATAATTTTTAGTTTAGTGACATTAATGATTTTTATTTTCATTCATATTTAATTGAATGAAATTATAAATTCAATGTATTTAATTATATATTGAATCATTGAGAAAGTTTGGAGATATCATTGACCTATTACCCTGAAGATGGTTGGAACTCTATAACAAGTGATTTAAAATGAGAATGAATAATTTAAATTTTTTTAATTTACAATGAAGATTATTATTATTATCTTATTTATAATTTTGAATTTTTTTATTACTTCGAAATTTTCTAACTTATTGTAATATAATGTAATAGTATATTTTGAATATTATTTAATTCACTTATGGTATGTGCGGAATTTTGATTACGGGAAAATAAAATTGTTAAATTATATTTTAATATAATTAAATACACATCATATATAAGTAGTTATAAAATAATTAAGAAGAAAAAATCATCAACAATATTTATCTCTCTCTAAATCACATTTCCATTTTTCTCATATACAGTCATTCGTGTCCAATTGATGGGACAAGATGAATTATATTACACTTTATTTCCAATTTGCATCTATCCAATGCTTCATTATTTTCCATTTATTTTGGATATTCTAGTTATGATTGTATTGAAATAATATTTTCACTAAATATGTTATACCAACTTTAGAATATATTCCATTGTTATGCTCACGTAACTAAAATGGAGAACTCATCGATTGGGGGTACTCATTAAATAGAGGTCTTGGGATTTTCTACACATTTAAATTCCTATAGTACACGAGACCATGCCTATGTAAAAGTCATGGTGTTTTCATTTTACCCATAGTAAAATTATATTTAATTTTATTGGGTCATATACTACAGCGATTGTAGAGTGAAATGTTGATTAAGACCATTTTTTTGTTTTACTATAAAATTCCATGTGTTCAAATATTAATTTTTCAATATTTATAGTTCTCATATCCACCATTCATAATCATTTAATAATAAATATATTAATCATATAATCCACCAAATTAAGAAATTATTTTTAATAACATAGATAACCATTTTCAGAATACAGTTTAACACAAATTTTACTGATTCCCATTATTATTGAAGACTATGAAATTAGAATTGTAGTTTGAACATTATATTTAATAATTTAGCTCTGATATTATTTTTCCAGATAATAAATAATTTGTATGAAGTATTGGAAAAAAGAATTGTTTTAGTTTTAAATATTTTTTTTTTTTACATAACCTGAATCATAGTCTAAAAGATAACTAAGGAAGTATCTATTTTAAGGATTTAAAGTTAAGACATTAAATTCATAAATCCTAGTAGACCAGCTCATTTCAATGGAAATGATTAAAAATATTTGAATGAAATAATGGTGGTATTTTTGAACAATAAATGTACTAAATATTATACTATTACCTTGATATCTTATAAAGTACCTAGGATTAAAGTTGAATCATTAATAAGAAAAAATGATAAATAATATATCTTGAATTAGAAAGTCATAATTTTTTATTATTTATCTATTAGTTGAAGTTTTTATATTCTTATATTTTATTAGAAAACATTTTCTATCATACAGTGCACTTGAAAATTCACATCTCACGAAACTGAAAAATTGTAGTGAACTATTATTAGAATTTATAGGTGTTAATTTCATGTGTTTAAAATTTGAGAACAAGAAAGTAAAAATTACAGGATCAATAGATTCAAAATATTTATCAACATCATCATTAAATGTAGTAGACATATGATAAATAAAGTGCTAATCGATTGAATACTTCCTATTATACCAAATATATGAAATTGAAGGAAATTTAATATTAAATCAATAATAGATTTTTTAGAATACTATTTTGATAAAATTATTGGATCTCTATTATAATGTGTGCATGAATTGGAGAACCATGAGCTTTATTAATAAAAAATAGAACGGAGTGTATTTTAATTCTTTATATATTTCAATTACACTTCTTGTGATTCTCTAAATTATTTTTGATCCTAAAAGGATTATTATATACTTCTTATTAAAAAAAGATTCAATGATCTCAGAGAGGAATTTTTTTAACTAACATGGTTGAATGGAAAACCAAGAGATTCCATAAAAACATCAAATGAAAATTTATGAAAATTAAATCCACTCATACATTTTATGATTGTTCTGAAAAATCGATATACTAAATATTATATTTCAAGAATAAATAATCATTAAAAAATTGATATGTATAATAAAAAATAATAATGATTAAATTTATTTTGGTTGGGGATACTTGATTGAATAAGAATCAAAATATTGAAGTTAAAAAGCCACGGGTAACATTTCTTGGATAAAAAAAACATCATCAGATAACATGTACCTAGTATGATAGGTTATTTCCTAAGAAACTATATTTTACACTTTCATTGAGCATGGTTTGTGGTATTTATAATTTTATTTCTCATTCCAAAATCTATTATAGATATAATTTTGATAAATCTAAAGTAAATAATTAATCAACTTATATGATGAATTTATAGAGAAAATTGGAAATATTTCTTGAATGTATAAAAATTATACTATGTTTCATATAAAGATTAATGAATAAAATTAAAATATTATTTTTCAATATTTAATGGGAAGAAATTTATTTTTTAGGTTGATAATGAAAATTATAAAATATTGTTTTTATGAATAGATCTATCTAAACTAGAAAAAGAATAATTAAAATTTAAATAAATATTCGTGCAGTACTAATGTCCATTTTATTATTATTTTGAAACTATTGAATGGAATATATGTATTTCAATTCTTAGAGTATATTTTAAATGAAAATTTTATCTAAATTTACAATTTGAAGTCCAATTTGGATGAATTTATAATGCTGAAAAAATTAAATAATTTATAATTGAAAATAAATTTTCATCATTATGATAATATATTACCTCAAATATATAAAAATATATCTATTAATGGAAATAATTAATTTCTATTATTTGTAATGTACATTAGATATGGATTATTTGGATAGTATTCCTTTAATTATTCCTTACAATATATCTTTTAATTTTTCATTCAGTGGTTTCTATTTCTTAATATTCTTCTAAAAATGTGAATACATACCCTTGTAATCCTTCGGTCCGTAAAGGTATTATTTTAGTCATGTTGGAAAATAATATATCATGATTCCAAAGTAAGTATTTTTATTTTATGTCCATGATGTTTTTTAATATTGTCATATCTTATGGAATGTAGGAGGGTTATTTTAAAAAATCTAGTAGTATGTGATAATATATTTTTCGTATTATATTTTTTTTGGAACTTTTTATGTACTAGTTATTTTAAATTCTATGAGAAACTGAATTTTTAAATTTTTCATTAAATTGTATTAATGGATAATTTAAAAATATTTTTTATATGTTAAATTTATTTTTAGAATAATTAATTATGGAGACCTACCCAGTTTTCATACAACTTCATTTAATTTTGGAAATGTCTATTTATATGATGGTAAAATTTATATTAGGGTTGAATTTCATTCAATTTTATAATTTTACTCTAATTGTTTCAAAAAAGGGGAGAAACTATTTTGAAAAACCTTAATTTTTTTCCTTTCAAAAAGGGTGGAGAAATTTTAAAATTAAAATTTTTTATGTAATTATAGATTCATGAATATTATTATAGTGGCTACATGCCAGGTTAATTATTTTAGGTTTTTTAACTTAAATGCCACATAATTTCATTTTTTAGTATTTTAATTTTATCATTTATTGAATTTGAATTTTTTTTAGTTATTTATCATTTCTTATTATTATTCTGAAAATTTGTTAAAATTATAATTTGTAATATATTTTTAAAGTTTACTTTTCTTTGATGTTTATTTACCCTTAAAACATGTTTTATTTTTTTTAGTATTAAAAAAGAAATAACTTTACCCTTACTTATGTCATTATTTTGTCCTTACATCAAAATTATCTTCCCTGACATATAATATATTATATAGGAGTTACCCTTACATGAGTTCCAATATACCTTTACACAAAACTTTTTACCCTTAAATATATATAATTTTACAATTATGAAACCTATATAAACCAAGGTCTCCTACTATATAGATGATGTAAAATCTATTGAATTTTATGCTTCACATGGTTTTTCTTCTCTACATTTTACATATATCTTTATACTTATGTGATATCTTTACACAACATCTATTATAATTTTTCAATTTATAATTCATATAATGTTAAACATATATGCTTTTTAGTGTTTAACTTTACACAACCATTATAAAATTAATATTTCCCTTATAAATTGATCGAAAATTCATTGTCACCTTAACACATTCATGCCAAATAAATCATATGTATATTTGAGATACTTAGATTCCATATTTATCTATTTTCGTATTTTTATGTTATTTTAAATTTTTTAATGTTTAGATAATGATATTGAATATATTTTATGGTTAAATAAATTAATATAAATGATATCTAAAATTTCTTAATTATTTTTATTGTCTCTTAAATTGATTTAAATAAATATTAATATTTTACTTTATTTTTTGTTGAATATGCAGCATATGTTTCATATGTTTGGTGTTTATTTGTTTATATTGACTTATTTTTATTTATTGATTCAAAATTCATGTTAATGAAAAAAAATGTATTAAAACCTTGTTAAATTTGATAATAAATTATTTTATATTATTGATATTATCACATATATTCATTGATTGAAATTTTAAATTGAAATTTATTATATTATATTATGAATACATGGATTATATTAGAGATAACATTGACACCTTATAATGAATAATATTTTAACACTTAAATATTTTATTTAAAATATATTTATATTTTTAAATGTTTTTAAATAAAAATTATAACTATTCATGCTCTCTCCTAAATAATTTGGAATTGTTTTTGTTCTTTGAATTATTTTAATTGACTAAAATCTCTTGTTTAACTTTTTTTGAATACTATTTAAAGGAAATGAGGCATGCGTATAAGTGTGAATGCAGAAATTTATAATTATGATATTAAATTGTGATATGATGATCTATACATTTTATTAATGTAATTCAATAAATATTGAATTGATAAAGTCATAATAATTATTCTTCATTTTATTATGATCATTTTTTTTGAAATATAGAACAACATGATTCAAATTCATTTGAAAGTCACTTAATAATTTTTCGACACCAGAATCTTTATCAGCATCTCTCTAGTGGTTCCTTATATTTAATTTATTTCTTATTTAATGTGTAGAGTTTTTTTAGAAAATACTTTTATAAAAAAATTGAATCCACCAATAAAAGGTAGTCTTTGGTTATTAACACCTAAAAAAATTATAAAAATGATGATGGGGATATTGAATGTAAAGAATCATGTGTCATGTGCCCTCTAGAAAAATTATAGTTAGGTCTATGGATGCTCTAGTGTATTAGTCATAAGTTTGGGATTATTACAATTGTAATGGACTCTCGAAATTTTTTGGGGTCAAAATTCTATTAACTAGGATAGGAAGAGTATTTTTTGATCATTTTGATCGTAATTACAATATAATTAATTCTATTCAACTATATTTTTTCTCCACTTTAACACAACAACTATTACTATAGTTTTATAAATGATTGGATTGATATTTTAGTCCAATAAATTCCACAATAATCATAAATAAATATTCTATTTTTTAGGAAAAGAATATTGTCTTCTATATTTTATATATTTAATTTTACCATAAAGACAAAAAAATTAATCCATTTCATTTTCTTCCAGCTTTTAAAAATTTAAAAAAATATTTCACCACCACTCAGAAATATGAAAATCTAAAACCAAATAAAACTAGAAAATTTAACAAATAATATATAAACAAAATAGTTTCAACATAGTCATGTTGATTTATTTTCAAAAAAAACATGTGGATAATATCTAATGGCATATAACATGATACCACTTTAATTGGTATAGAATATGACTTTTTATTCTTTCCCTTATAAAATGAACAAAATATTTTATTTTGACCCAATAAATATTGTTGAAAATGAAAAATAAAATTTTTCGTAGAAACTTTTTTTTATTATTAAATATTAAAATTTTCATTTCATCTATACCAAATCTATGACTTAGTAATTTCAGCTTTCATGTAGTTTAATATTTTTTTCACAATGAATTGATATCAATGGTACAGTAATTTTCTATTCCATGTTCTTCAAATATATCAATATATATTTAAAAAGAGGACATGAATTATAAAAAAAACTAAAACACATCATCATAATGTCGATAAATACTTATTAGATACATCTATAATCCTTAAATATAATTATCTTTGTTGAAAAATATTAAATTTGGATAACAAACTCATCCAATAGAAAAATTTATTTATTTGGAACTATCTCTAAATGTGACATATCCTCTATAAAAAATTAATAGTGACTGTATTTATTCAACATCTCCCCTAATATTCACTAAACAACCACTATCCATGTACCTATCTAAATGATTGTCCCAACAGTTTTACCTATAAAAATTTAAATAGGAATCACGGTACAAAAATGTTTTTTGTTTAAATTAGACTTGGTACTAGTTATTTATCCAAAAAACTTTGTAAAATAAGTTGAATTTATATATATGAACCTAAAAATATTATAATAAGTAAGATAATGTTTAATACTAAAAATTAAAGTTTTAAAATGAAATATCAATATGTATAATAACCTTAAATTTAACAATGAAAACAAGTAACCATATATATGAATTTATTTTTAGATCTTGAAACATAAGTTTATCAATAAAACTTTTCTATCGTTATTTAATCATGTAAAATTTTTCCAATTATTAGGATTATTTTTTACAAATATTTATTGGAGGTAATTCATTCCATAGTAAAAAAAAATACAACCAATTTATACGGTCCACCATAATAAACTAATTATCTATTTTTTATTAGGACTAGTATAAGTAAAATATGATCTATCATGTAACTATATTAATTTTAAAATCAATTTGGATGGATTATAATTTTTTCTAACACGTCTATATAAAATTTTTATTGTATTTTACTTTTTATTATGTTATTATTGCATGTATTATAATAACAAGAAATATTAATTTTAATCATCGAAGGAGAACCTTTTAGTACCAAATTTTTATTCCTACTAAAAAGAATAAAAGGTGTTTACCTCTAAAAAATTATCCTTAAAAATTATTTTTGTTTATAATTCAGGATATCTGAATCCAAATAAGTGTTATCATTATTATATTTGGAATACCACTATAAAATTTAATATATACCTCAATTTAATTTTGAATTTTTTATTTAATTTTGATAATATCTTTAATGTAAACATCATTGTGGTATTTTGACAACCAGTTATGATGTGTCAATGATAATTCTATTAAATTAATTATATATCTTTTATATTTCAACAACTCTTATTGCCCTAGTTGAAGGAATATTTTATACCCAATCCAATTTTCTTAAAACTACTTAAAACCCATAATAACTATGAATGTTCATTAGATGAATAAGAGCTACTAGTTTATACTTCATCATATTATTCATATAATAGTATTTATTTTGATTAATTAAATTATTTTTTAAGTTGAAAATTTGAGAGCATCATTTTCTTTCTCAACCAGCATGTGATTAGTAGCAGAATCATCCATTTCTTCCAAAAACATCTGCGGAGTCCCAGTGATATATATCATTTTTAAATAATTTATAGGATTTGAATACATATTAGATAAATTAATTCCTTTCATTTTTAAGGGAAAAAGTTAAGCACCGTTATGTCCTGATCTTGTTCAAGAATCGTTTTCCAATAGTAGACATATAATTTATAAATGTAGTGATTCCACCATTCATCATGGTTATAATATCACTATTTATCATCAAATATGTGTTAAACAAACATTTTTAGGTATTTTAACTTAACTCAATGATATTACCACTTCCATTATAAGAAACAGATATGGTCTCATATATATATTTATTTGTTGAATATTAGGAGACTCTATCATTCTTATCAAGACATAAACTATAAATTTTTAAATTCATTAATTTAGAAATTTTACTTTAATCAATTTCTAGATCTATGCTAAAAAAATATTTGTTTTAGTTTGAATATATTATTGTTTCATAAGAATTGTATGTTCTTTTAAAACTAGATATCATGGATAAATAACCAAATGAGCCTTATAACACCCATAATATCTTTTATTAAAATAAGATCATATTACTATAATTAATGGGTCTATAATTTCTACCATTTTAGAAACTAAAAATAGACATTTTGGATGTAACTGGTCAATATTTAGAACTCAAAATTCCATTCTTAAATTACATGGGTTGTCCATTTTTTATTGGGTGATAACTCAAGGAGTTAATTGAGTTCAATAATATGCTTACCAAATAAAACCACCATATTTTAATATAGTTTAAATTATCCAAATTTTTTAAATCTTAATTTTATATGAAAATAAAATAAAATAAAATAAATGGTTTCATATAATGTTTATAATTATTTAGAGATTTAAAATGATCCCATAGTCAACTCCACGAATTCAAAGCATGAGCATGATTATTTTTATTTTATATATCCTTTTTCTTAGGATCTCATTGGTTGAGTGAATGATGTTTTTTCATCGTTTTATAGAAAAAAAATTTCAATGTATCACATAATAATAATAATAAATAGCATACAATCATACTAAATTCATGGATTTTTCTATTATAATATAATTGAAAATAATAAATATGGTAAACACAGTTCGACTCACACAAACTAGTAGAAACGAATAAAAGACAGATCTTATTTCAAATATAATATAGACTATGAATATATCTCTAATCTGATCTCTATTAAAGTTGTGATATCTTTTAAGGAATAAAAATATATAAAATCATGACATTCAAGTGTTATGAATAATTACCACAACAAAATAGAGTATACAAATCATGAAATATACACAAGTTCTTTTTATTATTTTTAAAAATTCATATACGTCTTATATTTATATTATGCTCTCTAAAGAATATACTCTCTAAACATCCCGAATCAAGCAATATGAGTGATAAACTAAAAAATTGTTTAACACTATTTATAATTATTTATGTATAATTTTATATTCTTTTTTTATGTTCCATATATTGTATAAGTGTGAAATGGGTAATGTAATGGCCCGGACCTCTCTGGTCCATTACTTTGTGAAATGTTGGTGTTGGAGGTGTTCCGGGAGGTCAAGGGGACTTATCCCCAACACTTTGCCAATTTTCTAGTTCTGTGAACAGTGTTTCCAGTTTTATGAACAGTAACAGATCGGTGAGACAAATCAGTTTCACAGATCAGTGTCACAGATCGGTGAGACAGATCTGTCTCACAGATCGGTGAGACAGATCAGCCTCACAGATCGGTGACACAGATCAGTCTCACAGATCGGTGAGACAGATCAGTCTCACAGATCGGTGAGACAGATCAGTGTCACAGATCGGTAGCACGGATCAGTAGCACAGATCGGTGAGACAGATCAGTCTCACAGATCGGTGAGACAGATCAGTTTCACAGATCGGTGAGACAGATCAGTTTCACAGATCGGTGAGACAGATCGGTTTCACAGATCGGTGAGACAGATCCGTTTCACAGATCGGTGAGACAGATCGGTTTCACAGATCGGTGAGACAGATCGGTTTCACAGATCAGTTTCATAGATCGGTGAGACAGATCAGTCTCACAGATCGGTGAGACAGATCAGTCTCACAGATCGGTGAGACAGATCAGTCTCACAGATCGGTGAGACAGATCAGTTTCACAGATCGGTAGCACAGATCGGTAGGTGTACAGTAACGGTAGGTGAACAGTGTTTCCAGACTCCTGCAGTTTTGCACTTTTTACGTTTCCTTTGACGTAAAATACTTTTAAAGCCTTATTTTAAGGGCTATTAAGGCCGTTTAAAATTCCATAAATCCTATATTAAGTATTCCTAAGGCTTGGAATGTTTTACGTGGTCAAACCGCGTGGGTTAATGCGATCCGTTTTTAATGGAGAATTAACCGGATCTTAAACCGTCACCTCGTTAAATCTTAAAAAGGGACGAGATATCATTCTTCCTGGTTCTTTCCCATTGTTCTCGATTAAGAGGCACTAGAACCTTCCAATACTTCCCGTAGGAGTTTCACAATCAACCTTTACTCCTAGGATTAGTTCCGCTCTGTTGGATGCAACCGAGCCGTGTCGATCAATCTTCGATATAAGCCTCCTCTGGTGGATGCAGTTGTCGCGAGTGGAGGATCGTGACCTGTTGTGTGGATAAAGGACGTCAAGAACTCTTCGAGGTAGGGGATTCATGTCTTCTCTAATTGTATATGTGCAATCGTGGAATTAGCATGATTTATCTCTTTGGATCACAATGAAATTGACCTAATTAAATACTTGAACCGGATTAAAAGAATTGGTTGATCGCATGCTGTTGCTTTATACCGTAATGACGGTTTGCCTCATGTTTTCCTAGATATAGTGATATCTATGTTTCTTTGTTTCGTTATTCGTTCATGATTGAAATTGATAATGAATGTAAAGCTGGAATTAATTGTTGATTAATTGGCTAAAGATAAAGAGGCATGTAAATTAATCTGGTTATTGTCGTTGTTTTAGTTGTTCTAATTTGAGGATAATCAAATTAGGGAAGTAAGCATGGTTATTTAATTGTGATAGCTTACTGATTAGGTATCCATGATTAAACCCTACGAATAACAAATCTGTTAATTCAATATTGTTTAGAGAACAGATTATGTGGGAATTTCAAAAAGGGTTCTGAGTTACCCTCTTGTTTGTTAAAGGGCCGAGAGCCCATTTTGTGATGTTTGTTTTCCTGCTGCTTGTGCTATGATGTGAGCCTGGATGGTTGTTGTGATATGTGGAGGCATGGAGGCCTTATAGTTGTGGCAGCGGATGACGCCTAGTGTGGCGAGATGCATCGGTTTATGCATATGGGTGTCATGGAGGGCACCAGGGGTGATGGAATGGGATGGATGTGGTTGCTGGTTGCTTGTGGTGTTCTTGAATGTTAATCTGCCTTTCTTTTCCCCACTGCTCAAGGCAGCTGGTCTTGCTACCATTCTTCCAAAGGAGGCGAAGATGCGCGGGGTATGCCACGTGCTTTCCGTGTTTAGCCTCTCGAGGGATAATGGGTATATGCTCTTTCTATAGGCGGCAAAGACCCGACGGGTAGTATATCTACTCACCGTGTTGAGCCTCCTTTGTGTTTAGAAGCATAGGATGTTTTTCTAGAATGTCTGGGAATGTGGAAAAGTATTTCTGTAATGAATGTTTGATTAAATGGTGAAAATCCACGGGGATGGAGATGCTAGAATTTAAAGGTGATGTGAATCTTAAAAAGGAGCAGTTGTATTGAAAGTGACGCCATTTCAGTTTATTGTGGAATTGTTCAATCTTAATTAATGTATAATTAATTAATTAATGTACAGTGGAAATGATAAATGAGAATGGAGTAATCTAATAAAGCTCTTCAATTGGTTGTGTGCTTATAGGATACCTAGTCTTAGAAGTAGCAGCCTGGAGTCTGAGAGACGTTAGCTGCAGTTGTATCTAAGACTACGTAATGCCCATAGTGTGGATGTGAGTTACTTATATATTCTGTACTTTTTGTGTTTCTATACGCTACTCCACCCTGTCGGTAAGGGCAACTGACACCCCCGGGGATTCTGAGCCCTAGGGGGGTGTTTTCCCCAACATTCTGATGGGAGGTTGAATGGATGACTACCCCCTTTGGCCCCGCTCTCTTCTCTTGGTAGATCTTAGTGCTGGTAGGCACAGTGGTTAGTTTTTTCCCATATATGTGTGTAGAGGGATGTAATGGCTTGTGGTTATTTCACACACATATATTCTGGATATAGTATCCTATGGACTACTATAGGTGTAACGTGTATAGGCTGTGATGGCTTGAGGATCCTTACTCGGTGTATGGGCTGTAATGGCTTGAGGTATAATACCCGACATATGATAGACGTTATGCGAGCTGTGGTGGCTCCAGGAAACTACCTGGTTACTTTTGGTTGTGAGGATTGTGTGGAGCTTAGCCCAGGTGTCTGCGGGCAAGCCTATGTGGTGCACGTGGTGCAGATTGTGGAGCTTGACCCATGTTGATACGGGCAAGCCTTTGGAGAGAGATGCACAGGACGTATGTCGTTGGGGCAAAGCGGCAAACCAGTGGGGAAGTAGTAGCGGGGTACCCTTGACATTCATTACTAGATGCTATATTCTTGTATGTGTTACTTGGTGAGAGTAGCCATGGTGAGGTTGGGAACATAGTATACCTGTTTAGGTGACGAGTTAGTTTCACTTGTTTTTCACTGGGCTTTAGCATGCTTTCTTTACTTTTGCACGAGAGTCTTGGGGAGGATCCTACTGAGTATACTGTTATACTCACCCTATGTACATATAAACTGTTTTTCATGTCACTTGGAGCAGGTTGGAGATCAAGCTGGTTACTACTAGCTTGCGGTTGGAGGAGGAGCTGTTCGGGCTTGTGGTCGCTGTCGTTTTACTTTCTTTTGGGTACTTTTAGTTTCCCCTTTCAGTTGTAGTACTTTTTCATGACATTTCATATATGTACTTGGGTTTCTTTTACATTTCAGTTATGAGTTGGAGTTGGTTGGATTCTATTCTATCTCTCTCTTCTGCATGTGTTCTCTTAGAGGGTAATGCCTCCCATTTGTGTGTGTATTATACCCTCGGTGCTAGTCGCCAACCCAGGGCCTACTGGAGGCGGGACTCGGGGGTCATTATCTCCCTTTTCACATTGCCGGCCCAGGAGGGGTACACTTTGTGGGGAGGGGGTCGTGACAGAGTGGTATCAGAGGTCTGGTCGAGGGATAGGATGGAGTTTGGAGTTAGGCACAGGTGAGGATGCATGGGATGGTAGGGCAACGGTGTCATTCATGTTTAGCAAGTGGGGGTAAACACTGGAGACCGGCAGAGACATAGGCGTTCAGGGACCCCTGTGATCTGTTGCACGGACCTTTAAGTTTACGATGGCTACTAAACAAAGTGATACTGGTTGCAGGGTAGAGACCTAGGAAAGGATCATGCATCATTATTCCTTGCGCCTGTGTTTGAATGGGTAGACCTTGGGATAGGTAACCTAAAAATTAATAAAACAAAATAATTAATTAATTAATGTTGAGTCTTCCATATTCCAGGCTTAGGAGCTCTAACGATTGTTATTTTACAGGTATGGCTCCAGGTCGGCGTCCCCGTCAGGTTTGCGCAGAAGGTGCCCAGCAGGCTGTTCCAGCAGATCGCCGCCGGGTAGAGGTTGACGACGATGACACTTGGAGGAAGACACTCCGAGTGTTTCAGCGCCAGAGTCTACAGAAGTACGAGGGCTCCGTTTTAGATTCAGTCACAGAAGACTGGTTGGAGGAGGTCGAGATAGGCTTCAGTTCGATTCATGCTCGGAAGGAACACTGGGTGTCCTTGGTTGTGACGATGTTGCGTGGAGCAGCGAGACAGTGGTGGTTCTTGTTCCTCGGGGATCGTGAGGAGTCAGCAATCTCATGGGAGGAGTTTCGAGACAGGTTTAGAGTCGAGTTTCTTTCTTCGACTGCGAAGGCATCCAGTCGCCAGGAGCTTCTTACCCTTCGACAGGGGAGCTCCAGTGTTCGGGAGTTTGGAATCCGTTTCAGGAACCTTCTGCGATATGCTTCAGACCTGTTACCAGATGATGAGGCCAGGGCGAGGCATTTCGAGGAGGCTTTGCGTCCAGAGATCCAGCGCCAGGTCACCCCATTTATGCAGAAGACATATCTTGAGGTGCTGGCGAGGGCAGAGGTTGTTGAGAGGACTTTGGCTAGGACCGGATCGTCACGAGAGGGGAATCGTCATGATTCCTCAAGAAGCAGAGCTGTGGTCCGGGGTTCCCGGTTTTCAGGACAGAAGAGTTTCCGTTCACCTGGGGGTAGGTCCCAGCCCTTCCCATCTCATTTCTCCGGAGGTACCAACTCTCAGACCTATGCCAAGGGATCAGGCGCTTGTTTTTCTTGTGGTGGACGTGGTCATCAGCAGCGGGAGTGCCCAACTTTTCAGAGCAGTCATCGTGCACCAGGCGCTCCACTCCAGCTTCCTCCGTTGAGGCAATTCCAGCCGAGGCAAGCAGCAGCAGGTTGCACCAACTTTAGATCACCAGAGGGTAGATGGAGCAGGCAGAGGACAGCCCCATGATGCTCCCCGTCCTCAAAGAGCAGAGTGCGGCCGTGGTGGTGGTCGTCATCAGGGTCAGAGAGGCCGTGGAGGTGGTCGTGGTCAGCTTCATGCTCTAGCGTTGCCAGCTCTAGGCGAGCCAGACGTCGTCCAAGGTACCCTTTGCTTGTTTTATACCTTGGTGTATGCCTTGTTTGATTCAGGAGCGACACACTCCTTTATATCCCCTACCCTTGTCCACGCTTTGGGACATGAGGTAGAGAGGCTTCCAGTGCCCTTGGCGTTGACTACGCCAGTTGGAGGTCGAGCTAGCTTGTTTGAAGTATGTAGAGACTGTGAGCTAGTGTTGGGGCAGCACCGCTCTTGGGGAGATTTCCTATGTTTACGAATACAACCATATGATGTCATCCTCGGCATGGATTGGTTGTATTCGGTGCAGGCTATTGTAGATTGCTACAGGAAGAAGGTCGTTTTCTTTTATGAAGATGGAGAGGAAGTAGTGTTTGTTGGTGAGAGAGATCCTCGGATGAGTCATAGACGAGTTTCATCCTTATCATCCATGATGGCTGGGATGATGCTGAGTTCTTCAGAGGATCAACAGCTGGCGTTTCCTAGGGTCGTAGAAGAGTACCCTGATGTCTTTCCAGAAGAGGTTGTATCCTTACCCCCTCGACGGAAGATCGAGTTTGGGATCGAGCTACAGCCAGGAGCGTCTCCCATCTCTATGTCTCCATATAGGATGGCCCCTTCTGAGTTACGGGAGCTACGTATTCAGCTCGATGGTCTATTTCAGTGTGGTTTTGTTCGGCCAAGTGTGTCACCGTGGGGTGCACCAGTCTTGTTCGTGAAAAAGGCCGATGGCAGTTTGCGGTTGTGCGTCGATTATCGTCGCTTAAACGAAGTGACAATAAAGAACCGTTATCCTCTCCCGCGGATTGATGACCTATTCGATCAACTGAAGGGTGCAAGTTGGTTTTCAAAGATCGACTTGCGGTCAGGATATCATCAGATGCGTGTAAAGGATGAGGATATCCCGAAGACTGCTTTCCGCTGTCGTCATGGGCATTATGAGTTTGTTGTAATGCCATTTGGCGTGACAAATGCTCCAGCTGTTTTCATGGGGTTGATGAATGCTGTGTTCCGTGAATTCTTGGACAAGTTTGTTGTGGTTTTCATTGACGACATCCTTGTGTACTCCACATCTGAAGAAGAGCATGCAGAACATCTACGAGCTGTTTTGGGAGTTCTTCGCCAACATCGGTTGTTTGGGAAGTTGTCCAAGTGTGAGTTCTGGGCTCGAGAAGTTCGTTTCTTGGGACATGTTGTGTCCCAACAGGGAGTAGCTGTGGATCCTTCGAAGATAGAAGCAGTGGTGTCTTGGCCAGCCCCCAAGACCGTGTCAGAGGTGCGAAGTTTCCTTGGTCTCGCAGGCTATTATAGGAGGTTTGTGGCTAATTTCTCCCGAGTTGCGACTCCTCTGACAGCTTTGACCAGGAAGGATCATGCGTTCATATGGACTGATCAGTGTCAGACAGCTTTCGAGTATCTAAAGGAGAAGTTGGTAAGTGCTCCAGTCCTTTGTCTTCCAACGGAGGGAGTCCAGTTTGATGTTTTCTGTGATGCTTCACATCTGGGGCTAGGCTGTGTTCTCATGCAGCAGAGGTCAGTTTTTTCTTATGGGTCTCGGCAGTTGCGTCCCCATGAATGCAACTATGCCACCCATGATCTTGAGTTGGCAGCCGTGGTGTTTGCGCTGAAGTTGTGGAGAAATTACCTCATTGGAGAGCGCTTTGTGGTTTTCACCGATCATAAGAGTTTGAGGTATGTTTTCTCTCAGCGGGATTTGAACTTGCGGCAGCGTCGGTGGATGGAGTTCTTGCAGGAATACGACTTCGAAATATCGTATACACCTGGGAAGGGAAATGTTGTTGCTGATGCACTGAGCCGAAAGTCACGTAATGATGTTGTGCGTGAATCTGGTGATTCCTGGAGAGGGATGGAAGAGCTAGCAGCTTTGCATCTTGATATGGGAGAAGTTGGAGGAAGAGGTTGTCTTTTCCAGATGACGGTGCAGTCATCCCTGATGCAAAAGGTGGAAGAGTCTCAGTTGGGTGATCTAGAGGTGGATGTTTTGAGAGACAGAGTTGTTTGTGGGGAGGCCCCTGATGGTTGGTCAGAGGATGAACAACACCGAGTGTTGTATCATGACAGGCTTTTTGTTCCCTTGGCGATGCGCGAGACGGTTCTCCGAGAGTTCCATAGCTCGCCCTTAGCTGTACATCCTGGTGTGACGAAGATGTATCGATCCTTGAGGAGTCAGTTTTGGTGGCCTGGGCTGAAGCGTTCAGTTGCAGAATGTGTGTCTCGATGTTTAGTCTTCCAGAAGGTGAAGGCCGAACACCGTGTTCCTGGTGGTCTTCTCCAGCATTTAGAGATTCCTCAGTGGAAGTGGGA
The DNA here is from genome assembly GCA_963277665.1 of Viscum album. Classification (NCBI taxonomy): domain Eukaryota; kingdom Viridiplantae; phylum Streptophyta; class Magnoliopsida; order Santalales; family Viscaceae; genus Viscum; species Viscum album. The sequence continues at coordinate 1,333,739,904 of OY728122.1, read as the reverse complement.
TGACATCTCAATGGACTTTGTTACAGGTTTACCTCGAGCTCCGGGAGGACATGATGCTATATGGGTGGTAGTGGATCGTTTAACTAAATCGGCCCACTTCATAGCAATCAAGGAGTCGAGCTCAGTGGAGGTTTTGTCGAGGCAGTATCTGGAGGAGGTGGTGAGGCTTCACGGAGTTCCTAAGACGATAATTTCTGATCGAGACCCTCGTTTTACCTCGAGGGTGTGGAGAGGTCTCCAGCATGCTTTTGGCTCTCAACTATGCCTTAGCACTGCTTTTCATCCTCAAACGGATGGTCAGACAGAGCGAACCATCCAAACTCTTGAAGACATGTTGCGCTCTTGTGTTCTTGATTTTGGAGGTTCATGGGTGAAGCACCTACCCTTGGTAGAGTTTTCTTACAATAATAGTTTTCACTCTACCATCGGCATGGCGCCGTTTGAAGCCTTGTATGGCCGGCCATGCCGTTCTCCGTTGTGCTGGACTGGGGTCGGAGAGTCAGCAATTCTCGGACCAGAACTATTGCAGAATACGACAGAGATGGTTCAAGTGATTCGTGAGAGGATGAAGACAGCACAAGATCGTCAGAAATCTTATGCTGATCAAAGAAGGAGACCCTTAGAGTTTAATGTTGGGGATCATGTGTTTCTAAAGGTGACTCCCCGTCGTGGGCAGCGAAGGTTTGGTCGCAGAAGTAAGCTTTCTCCCCGTTTTGTTGGGCCTTTCGAGGTGTTAGTTCGTGTTGGAGCTGTGGCATATCGAGTAGCACTTCCCCCTCAGATGAGTCGGATACATTATGTTTTCCATGTATCGCAGCTCCGTCGTTATCTTCATGATGAATCTCATGTTATCGATTGGGGAGAGATCGATATTGATGATGATGCAACCTTCGAGGAGCGACCTGTGGAGATCCAAGACCATAAGGAGAAGGTGTTGCGTGGGCGTTCTATTCCTTTAGTTCGTGTCTTGTGGCGACACGGTGGCATGGAGGAGAGTACCTGGGAGCGTGAGTCACGGATACGTGGTCAGTACCCAGAGTTGTTTAATGTTTAACTCCTTTCATGTAATGATGTTTTCTCTGTGGTTGGACCTTTAATGTTTTGTTTATGTACCTTTGATGTGATGTTGTGAATGAATTGTTTGGGTATGGATTGTTTGTTCCCGGATGTCATAGTTTTGTTCCAGCTTTCGAACAACTCATGGTGGTTTTCCCCTGAGAGGTATCTTATGGGGTGGTTGTTCGGACCCCTCTTTTCTTCTGGGTTGGTTTTTAATTATCGAGGACGAGAATGTTTTGAGAGGTATCTAATGTAATGGCCCGGACCTCTCTGGTCCATTACTTTGTGAAATGTTGGTGTTGGAGGTGTTCCGGGAGGTCAAGGGGACTTATCCCCAACACTTTGCCAATTTTCTAGTTCTGTGAACAGTGTTTCCAGTTTTATGAACAGTAACAGATCGGTGAGACAGATCAGTTTCACAGATCGGTGAGACAGATCAGTTTCACAGATCAGTGTCACAGATCGGTGAGACAGATCAGTCTCACAGATCGGTGAGACAGATCAGCCTCACAGATCGGTGACCCAGATCAGTCTCACAGATCGGTGAGACAGATCAGTCTCACAGATCGGTGAGACAGATCAGTTTCACAGATCGGTAGCACGGATCGGTAGCACAGATCGGTGAGACAGATCAGTCTCAGAGATCGGTGAGACAGATCAGTTTCACAGATCGGTGAGACAGATCAGTGTCACAGATCGGTGAGACAGATCGGGGTCACAGATCGGTGAGACAGATCAGTTTCACAGATCGGTGAGACAGATCGGTTTCACAGATCGGTGAGACAGATCGGTTTCACAGATCAGTGTCACAGATCGGTGAGACAGATCAGTCTCACTGATCGGTGAGAGAGATCAGTCTCACAGATCGGTGAGACAGATCAGTCTCACAAATCGGTAGGTGTACAGTAACGGTAGGTGAACAGTGCTTCCAGACTCCTGCAGTTTTGCACTTTTTACGTTTCCTTTGACGTAAAATACTTTTAAAGCCTTATTTTAAGGGCTATTAAGGCCGTTTAAAATGCCATAAATCCTATATTAAGTATTCCTAAGGCTTGGAATGTTTTACGTGGTCAAACCGCGTGGGTTAATGCGATCCGTTTTTAATGGAGAATTAACCGGATCTTAAACCGTCACCTCGTTAAATCTTAAAAAGGGACGAGATATCATTCTTCCTGGTTCTTTCCCATTGTTCTTGATTAAGAGGCACTAGAACCTTTCAATCCTTCCCGTAGGAGTTTCACAATCAACCTTTACTCCTAGGATCAGTTCCGCTCTGTTGGATGCAACCGAGCCGTGTCGATCAATCTTCGATATAAGCCTCCTCCGGTGGATGCAGTTGTCGCGAGGGGAGGATCGTGACCTGTTGTGTGGATAAAGGACGTCAAGAACTCTTCGAGGTAGGGGATTCATGGCTTCTCTAATTGTATATGTGCAATCTTGGAATTAGCATGATTTATCTCTTTGGATCACAATGAAATTGACCTAATTAAATACTTCATCCGGATTAAAAGAATTGGTTGATCGCATGCTGTTGCTTTATACCGTAATGACGGTTTGCCTCATGTTTTCCTAGATATAGTGATATCTATGTTTCTTTGTTTCGTTATTCGTTCATGATTGAAATTGATAATGAATGTAAAGCCGGAATTAATTGTTGATTAATTGGCTAAAGATAAAGAGGCATGTGAATTAATCTGGTTATTGTCGTTGTTTTAGTTGTTCTAATTTGAGGATAATCAAATTAGGGAAGTAAGCATGGTTATTTAATTGTGATAGCTTACTGATTTGGTATCCATGATTAGAACCTACGAATAACAAATCTGTTAATTCAACATGGTTTAGAGAACAGATTATGTGGGAATTTCAAAAAGGGTTCTGAGTTACCCTCTTGTTTGTTAAAGGGCCGAGAGCCCATTTTGTGATGTTTGTTTTCCTGCTGCTTGTGCTATGATGTGAGCCTGGATGGTTGTTGTGATATGTGGAGGCATGGAGGCCTTATAGTTGTGGAAGCGGATGGCGCCTAGTGTGGCGAGATGCATCGGTTTATGCATATGGGTGTCAGGGAGGGCACCAGGGGTGATGGAATGGGATGGATGTGGTTGCTGGTTGCTTGTGGTGTTCTTGAATGTTAATCTGCCTTGCTTTTCTCCACTGCTCAAGGCAGCTGGTCTTGCTACCATTCTTCCAAAGGAGGCGAAGACGTGCGGGGTATGCCACGTGCTTTCCGTGTTTAGCCTCTCGAGGGAGAATGGGTATATGCTCTTTCTATAGGCGGCAAAGACCCGACGGGTAGTATATCTACTCACAGTGTTGAGCCTCCTTTGTGTTTAGAAGCATAGGATGTTTTTCTAGAATGTCTGGGAATGTGGAAAAGTATTTCTGTAATGAATTTTTGATTAAATGGTGAAAATCCACGGGGATGGAGATGCTAGAATTTAAAGGTGATGTGAATCTTAAAAAGGAGCAGTTGTATTGAAAGTGACGCCATTTCAGTTTAATGTGGAATTGTTCAATCTTAATTAATGTATAATTAATTAATTAATGTACAGTGGAACTGATAAATGAGAATGGAGTAATCTAATAAAGCTCTTCAATTGGTTGTGTGCTTATAGGATACCTAGTCTTAGAAGTAGCAGCCTGGAGTCTGAGAGACGTTAGCTGCAGTTGTATCTAAGACTAGGTAATGCCCATAGTGTGGATGTGAGTTACTTATATATTCTGTACTTTTTGTGTTTCTATACGCTACTCCACCCTGTCGGTAAGGGCAACTAACACCCCGGGGATTCTGAGCCCTGGGGGGGGGGGGGGGGTTTCCCCAACATTCTGATGGGAGGTTGAATGGCTGACTACCCCCTTTGGCCCCGCTCTCTTCTCTTGGTAGATCTTAGTGCTGGTAGGCACAGTGGTTAGTTTTACCCATATATGTGTGTAGAGGGCTGTAATGGCTTGTGGTTATTTCACACACATATATTCTGGATATAGTATCCTATGGACTACTATAGGTGTAACGTGTATAGGCTGTGATGGCTTGATGATCCTTACTCAGTGTATGGGCTGTAATGGCTTGAGGTATAATACCCGACGTATGATAGACGTTATGCGAGCTGTGGTGGCTCCCGGAAACTACCTGGTTACTTTTGGTTGTGAGGATTGTGTGGAGCTTAGCCCAGGTGTCTGCGGGCAAGCCTATGTGGTGCACGTGGTGCAGATTGTGGAGCTTGACCCATGATGATATGGGCAAGCCTTTGGAGAGAGATGCACAGGACGTATGTCGTTGGGGCAAAGCGGCAAACCAGAGGGGAAGTAGTAGCGGGGTACCCTTGACATTCTTTACTAGATGCTATATTCTTGTATGTGTTACTTGGTGAGAGTAGCCATGGTGAGGTTGGGAACATAGTATACCTGTTTAGGTGACGAGTTAGTTTCACTTGTTGTTCACTGGGCTTTAGCATGCTTTCTTTACTTTTGCACGAGAGTCTTGGGGAGGATCCTACTGAGTATACTGTTATACTCACCCTATGTACATATAAACTGTTTTTCAGGTCACTTGGAGCAGGTTGGAGATCAATCTGGTTACTACTAGCTTGCGGTTGGAGGAGGAGCTGTTCGGGCTTGTGGTCGCTGTCATTTTACTTTCTTTTGGGTACTTTTAGTTTCCCCTTTCAGTTGTAGTACTTTTGCATGACATTTCATATATGTACTTGGGTTTCTTTTACATTTCAGTTATGAGTTGGAGTTGGTTGGATTCTATTCTATCTCTCTCTTCTGCATGTGTTCTCTTAGAGGGTAATGCCTCCCATTTGTGTGTGTATTATACCCTCGGTGCTAGTCGCCAACCCGGGGCCTACTGGAGGCGGGACTCGGGGGTCATTATCTCCCTTTTCACATTGCCGACCCAGGAGGGGTACACTTTGTGGGGAGGGGGTCGTGACAGGTAATGCTTGACTTTTCTTTACTTCATGGTTGATGATCAGTATAAGATTTACATTATGAAATTTTTTTATATTGATGGAATTTTGTCATGTAATATAAACCACAGATAATTATTAAGATCCAAAATGTTGGATAATCACTTATAATATATAATTAATTTGTTAAATTAAAGAATTTCCTTTTCATAATCCTTTATTCATTGATGGATTTCAGAACATATTTATGTTGAATATTCATTTCATTATTGGAATCAAGATTTTATTCCTTTTAACAGTTATTTATATGTATTCCACAAATATCTGATCACATCCATAGGAATCTCTAGGTTCTATCATAGAAGATCAAATTAATTGTGTTATTTACCATTTATCACATAAAAAATCAATACCAAAGGATTTTATTTGATCTTTAGTGACTTAAGAATGTGATGTGTTGGTTGGTAAATCACCGTTCTGGGGAGAGTTCTTAAATAACAAATCACTCAAGGGATTCAAGTGGATTTGTCTTATTACTTTCCAATAATAAGAAAAAATATTTTGACCTATTGAAAAAAAAATTTAATTATGTTTGTATAATTCTAGAGTTATAAATAAATAATCTCACAAGTTCGCATTTTTATTTATTTAAGGTATTGAGGAAATCCAAGTATCAAATTGTAATACTATTTTTATTTCATTACATGAATATAACATGTGAATTAAAATTAAATCATAGTTATTCAAATAGCATTCAATATATATTATTTATCTACAGACCATTATACTTAGTCATCCATTACTCCGTAAAATTTATTTGTCCTATAGTAATGTATATTTATTTATTAAAAAAATATCACTACATTATTATATAATAAATACATAATTATTATATACAGAAAATAAAAAATAAATTTTTATTAAATATTATGCTCATATAATGTTATCTCTAATTAATGGTGATAGAATATATTAAATCAATAAAAAAATCACTAATCCATTTGTAGGAAAAATATTTATTAAACATGTTAAATAATAAATAATAATATTTTTTTAAATAAGACTCTAGATTCACTATATGTGTGACCCTCAAGCCCACTATCTGAGTGGAATTAGGTGAAGCAGCCTAATGTCCAAGGCTAGCATCTTGAAGCATTCTAAGGCACCCATATATAATGGATTTATTTATTAAATGAAATAATAACATAAATATACACTAACAATGTAATTTAATCCTTTTAACATGATATCTCTAAACAATCAGGTTATATACTATTTCCATCAACCTGTGTGCTCATTGTAAAATTCATTGAATTTTAATAAATTGATCCTACCTATGTTACACCATTTCCATTTATTTATTTAGGATATTTAATTTCCCTCAAATTTCAAGAGATGTCAAATTACATTAATTAATATAAGGAAAAAATCATTTATCACATTATTCATTAATTAGATATTACTCGTGACATACCAAACTTATCATGACTCACCGCAAATATATGTCATAATTATTTTTTTCAATAAAACAATTTAATGGAAATATAAAAATCATTCAAAATAATCTTATTTTATAATGATCAATACACACAACCAATTATTGGAACATTTATTGAAATATATAAATGTTAATTTACTGTCATTGGATTTCATTATCAAAATATCCTACAATGGATTTTACCAAGGGAGTACACAATGGGAAGATTCCTAAAATTAATATGAATCTCCACACCTAATATCCTGAATCATATATGTCTCTCAAATTACTTCATCAAGAATTAAAATTTATAATTAATAATAATTTCATGGAACTTCTATGTTCTTATCGTACTAGAGAACAACCTTAACCTTTTAGTTTGACACCAACACTTTGTACATTATCACATATTATATTACAAAGAATAATAAACATCATGTGATAAGAACTTTGTAAATATTTTAAAATATGAATACATTTTTTCATAAAGTACATAGAAGTTGCTTATATAGAACCAATACCAAAAAATAGATCATCCAGAAATCCTTAGAATTAATTAATTGATTTGACTATGTCAAAATAAAATCAATTTTTGTGATACTAAAATATTTTCAATCTTCTTCCACAACCATATAAATATTCATCTTTAGAAAAATTGATATTTAAATTAACCTGGAACAATGATGGGATCATCTCTTTATAATTTAAGGAAGATTTACCAAAGGATGTATTTCATATTGTATAATCATCATTAATTATAAGAATATCATCATATAGATCACTAAAACTATATAAGATTGATTAAAATTAAGATAATATAAGGATTATGTAAATATAATTTTATATAATGATTTATCCATAATAACATGCACCATTTTTCATTAGGATCATACCTATAAAGGTAATTATAAACATATTTAAGCATGATCCTGAATTTTAATAAGGATCAATTCATCAGAATGTTTAAACACTAATTAGGTTTTCAAATGGATTCTCATGGACATTTATATATTCAAAACACACCAATCTTCCTCAAAAATTATTTAGTCCAATTTGAAATAGAAACTTTAAATAAAAAAATTGTAATTAAAAAATAATTAGTAATCGGTAAATCACCCAATGTAGAATCATTATTAAAAAAATTAATGGTTTTGGGAGCATTAAAACATAACTATAAATGGATATTTTGGAATAAAATTTGCAATCTAATAGTATTTATGAAAAAAAAATATTTTTCATTATGCATATGTTATATCCTAGAGAATATTTAATATTTTATTGTTACTAGGGTGTCCATTTTAAAATAGTTGGATCTATATATAGAACCATTAAAAAGAAAATATAGGATTTCTGAGAGATTTACCTAGGTGGGAAGGATGATATGATTCCCATGTGTATTAATTATACATATGAATTAAACACATGTGTCTCATACATTTCATAAACTTAATAAGAACATAGCCACCCATATCGAGTCGTAAACCATGTAAAATTCTTGGGATTTTTTTCATTTATTTACTATATTGTATATGTGGTGGGGTATTGTAAATGCATAAGAAAAAAATTTATCCTAACAAGTGAAGTGGTTTTAATTTTAGGAGGGTTAGTTTAAGTTGAAATGTATTTAATAATTTTTTTATATTTATTCTCCCCCATCACTACTATAGTACAGATTAATGGGAGATATAATTAGTGTGATTGATTGGTTCTACCTTATATTTGATCAAATTTATATTTCATATCTTATAATATATTATATTTAAAGTGTGAATATAACATTTGTTTGGACTTATGCTAGAAAAAGTGCACAGTTTCCAACATTTACAATATGAACATAGAGTTTTAAACCAGTGCATTAGAGAATGGGAACAAGAAAGGCGTTAGGAAGATATGAAATTTATGAATGGGTGGAAGAGAAAAATACTAATTTATGGTAGTCAAGGAGGTTTCTTATCGATGATATCTATGGAAAACATCCCCTTAAATAATGAATACTACAAACAATAAAATTTGTGCATATATAGACTCTTATTGATTATAACACTGAAATACATAGAACTTTTTGAAAAATTGCTATTATGTTGTTTTAATATATATATATATATATATATTTAGTTTTATCAAGTTTATATTGGATTTAGAAACAAAACAAGAGTTTTAAGTTAACAAAATAGGGAATGAATGTTTATAAATTTTAAAAAATTGAAACACTCATACCAAAAATGTTAAATCCAATGAAATTTCATCAATGATAAAATAAAATATCTTAGATAGATTAGAATATTAAAAAAGTGATCAGAAATATGAGTTTAATAATTTTAATGAATAAATGATTCCTCCTGTTAAATAATTCATTAGTTTTATGGATTCTCATTTAAAAATCCTAGAAACTGTTATAAAAATGAATTTTATGAGGAAGAATAAAATAATATGAATAATGAAAATATTTAGAATATATTAATGGAATATGAGGATATATTTTTGTATCTTAGATATCAAAATAACTCTCTAAATCTAATATTCCATTCATAGGATAATAATTTGAAAAATATGACGTGACCCAAGTTAAATTGAAACATGATGCTAAGAGAAGATATGTTTCCATAGATGGTTATTGATAAGGAAATGTTTATAATTATAATAATTCAAGTGAAATTATGATATTGAATTCATCTAGGACTGTTCGTACAAGAGGATAATAGAAAAAGGAAACCCGTATTCTAGGAAATAATATTTCCTCTTATGTTATTTTCTTGATAAATATTTTATAAAATTAAGAATAGGAAATGTTGTGGGTTTATAAGAAATTTTAGATACCGACCACAACATAAATTTTATAAAAATCTTGTGAAAGGGGAATGCCTACCCAAATTGTTCTTAAAATAATGGAATTTTATCTTAAATATAGTAATATGTAAATGTTCGATAGATTACAACTAATGGATAATGAATATGATTTATTGGAAACTATTTTTTGGAACATTCAATAATAAGGACATTTATTATCTGAATTTAATTTTTACTATTATGGGATAAATTCATCCTACATTGTTGGATATTATATCAAAAGTATATTATAATCCTCTAGAGATAAATATGAATTCAAAAAAATAATAATAAAAGAGTGAATACTTACAAAAAAATTATATTTTGATGCTTATAAAATCCTTGTTGAAATTTTATTGTAGGTTTTCAATATTGATAATTTATGTTAGATTTTGATTAAAAATAAATAATCTCATTATTATATGTTAATAAGTCCATGTGTTATGAGATAAATTTCATTAAGGGGAAATGTATGGTTGTGTGTCAGGTGTAAAAAAACAAAAATTTTAAGAAATACACACCTAAGAATAATGTTGTGAAGGATTCTATGAAAAGGAATATATTAGATTAATATGGACGAAAATTATACATCTGGTTTATTTTAAAATATTCCATGAATATCAATTTAAACCCCATTATTGAATTATAGTATGCCTACTTTTCTAGAGACCCAATAGCACAATAAAAATAGTTTTTTTCAAGATTTTGATTAAAACGTAAATTATAAAATTATATAAATTTAATTTTGAATTTAAATTATTTTTTGGAATTGTCGTATGAATATTAACATATTTTTAATTTTTATTATTTATGAAAATATAATTTTTAGTGCATAGTAAACATTTTCTAAATTTGAAAATATTTTCAAATATCTTCCATAAATATATTAATTTAAATGAACCATTATATTTGGAAATTTCTTATAATGTGAAATATGATTAATTTTTTTGAAAATAATATAATTACTTCGATTTGAATATGAAATTCTCTTGATTTAAACTTAAGTTAACAATTATGGTTGAAAATGTGTTTTTCTAAAAAGTGTTTTTTCATAACATTTTACAAATATATATTGTTATTAATTTATCAAATTAAAAATATTTAAATTTATAAGATTAATACTACATTTTTGTACTAGAGTTTCAAATTTCCAAATTAGGTCTCATTTATTTTTGATTCATTATGAATATTTATTTTAGTAATTATTTTTCACATATATAATGGTAAAATGTGAAAAAAGGATTATTACACAATATATGGTACCGATATATACCCAAAACATTCCTCAAATTCATTTTTATGGGATAAATGCATACATATACATCCCAAATTTTGATATATGTCATTTTGGTTCTATTTTCCCAGGATAATGTTATTTATATTCTTTTATGTATAGAAATTCCAAAATGTCGTATTTTTTTTTAAAATTATACATAATAATAAAATGTTATAAATTAGCTTATAAATTCATTTTTAAAATCTAAATTAATTCATTATGACATTTTGATTTTTTTATTTATTATTGAATAAAGTTATCCTTAAAATCTTACACAACACTAACAATTTTCTTGTGAAAGGAATAGAAAACATTTCTAGGATTTTAAAATCTCAAAAATTAATATAGTATGTGTGAGTTACAGTTCGCAAAATAATTTCATATATAAATAAATGATAACATAAATTTTTATAGTTTTATATTCTAATTCAATTTAAATATTTATGTTCATGAGGTCAAATTAAATAAATTATTTCAAAAAATATATTAATGATATTTTATGAAACATAATATAGTGTGAAATTATTTTAAAATCATAAAAACATATCAAGAGGACATGTAGGGTGAAAACGTGTAGGAAAATTATACACATTTCCATTTCTAGGATAATTTATACCATATATGATAATGTATTATCTTTATGACTAAAAAAGTTATTACCATAGTTAAGGTAAAAATGGTTAACATAGGGGTTAATCAAATAGATAAGGTCTAAAATGATATCTATAAATTTATTAATTTAATTTAAAGAAGTAATGAAGACCAAATCCCATTTATCTAAGAATAAATGTCATTTTGGAACTTTTTTACTTCATATAGACTCATATTATATATTAAAAACTCATTAATTTTTAAAAGTGCCACACGTGTTACTTATAAAAGGACACAACTTCTCTCTTTTCATTATGCTCTATTGTGAAACCTATCCAAAAAACCAAAACAATTATATCAAAAACATCCTCATATAGGATGTATAGACTTTGGTTGTTTTAAAATACCACTCAATGATTCTTAAGAAAGTATTTAATGGAGGCATACTGAAGGAGAATTAATAATTCCGCCAAACCTATTACAATTTAATTGTTCTTCAACCACATCTAAATCTATTTTATTAATAAAAATTTAATAAATTAAGCGACAAAAATCTATTCAAATTTTATTATGTTTCTGTAATCACCATTATTCTCCATATTATTCATCAAATAGAAACTGAAACTATCGATTATGTATATGCGTGGAATACCCCATCCACCTAGATATAAAATTCATTTTACACATCTATTTTACATGTATGGTTACTGTGATGGTATTAATGATTATATATTATATTTAATATATATTTATGATTTAGTAAGTATATTATCATTTTTACCATCTTACCTTCTAATCTATTTGACGTTGATAACATCACCACTGCATAAGGCTAGACTAACAACATTACGAAGCTATGTGATTTATCTCACAATTATTATTTTCAATGATCATAATAGTTATGTATTTAAGAAACATATATGATATAATTATTAATTTTAAATGATTAATTATCTATCATTCCTTCATTCTATCCATCAAAATGTGAAAAAAAACATTTCTACCTACATATGGCCGGCCATGTCCACACATGGTTTAATTCATATTTTTATATCTACCAGCTAAGGATGATTCCAAATATATATATAATTAATATATATATATATATATCTGTGTGTGTGTGTGTGTATATATTATTTATATCTTGTTTAAAATCATGGTTTTTTTAAAATTAATAAACTAAGATTGATGTGAAAAATGAAAATGCTTATAAAAAAATTTTCAATTGAAATGTAATTATTAATAAATGGTTATTTAATTGATACACGTGGGTTATATATTATAATATAAGTAATTATGTGGTTTTTCATTGAGAAATAATAAATTAAAATTTATCATATGTGATACTAAATGTACTTAAAACTTTTTTCATACATAAGATAAGGCTTTATTTCAAAATCTCAACCTAATGCAGACAAAAAAAATTAAATATTTTTATTCAGCAATGGAATTCTAGCATGACTGAAAAAATAGTCTAGGATGAAGGAAATAATGATGAATAATATCACATGTCCTGATAATAATCTTACATTATTAGGTTAAATCTCAAAAAATTGGTATAGAGAGTAAAACTCCCTCCAAGCCTTCTTTTTTTGGCTAACACATCAGCCACATAGTTCCCTTTTCACAACATGTGCCTGATTCACATATTTGGGTTTAAGTAGAATCTATAATTTTTATATTATAAATTAATGCCTAAGAAAAATCAATCTTACATAGATAAACCTGAGAAACACTATAAAATCATATTCAAATTCCATAATTTAGATATTTAAATGACAACATAACGAAAGACATGAAGTTATGGAGTTGGCCTCCAAACAAATAGAGTTACATTCACTAAATAGAAGATGAAAACCATAATTACTATATACCTAAAATCTCTTACCATATGGCCTCCTCTCATCTCTCCATCAATACAATAACTTTTAATAGGAAACATTAACCCTAATATGGGAGGTTACCTTCTTACCCCTCAAACTTGGATATAATTATTGACTTCAGAATTTAAGGACGATCCTATAATAAAAATCGCTCTAGAGGAAGAATTCATTTCCCCTTTTATCAAATTCCACCATTACACCCATAGAGATATAACAACACTTGGAATTAATTATAATTGTTCCTAATACCTTTCATGGATTTATTCAAAGTGTCGCATAGGGTTTAGCATGTCGCTGCAAAACACCATTCCCCCCATAGTGGTTTCTATCACCTAGAGAATAGACCCCAAAAACTATGACTCAATAATTCCCTAAATATATTCAATATTGATGTTCAGGTTCATCCCCCATATTTAGAAATCCAAAACTCAGTCACCCATTCACTATGGTACAATACGTATCAGGATGCCAAGAGTTGTGGCCTTGAAAAACATTGGATTTGTGAGGCTTTAAAATACATCATTTTTTAATTTTATCATTAGTAGGGATCTCCATAAATCATAATTACCATAATGAAAGTTTTAGTTTACCTTTAATTTCATTTCACCAATGTTTTTATTCTTAATGATGGATACCACGAATGATATGTAGCCCATTCTATAATGCATGGCAAGTAAACCTACCAAACCTAGAACTAGCTAGATTAAATTTATCTGCTTAATCAAACAATCTGATTCTCCCATAATTTTCTATCTCACCAGAATTCAGAATATATTTCATTAAATCTGAATTCAGGAAAGAATCATTTACCAATTTATTATAGTTATTTACCCTTGAAAGAAGAGTTTTTCACGAAACAGATTTTTCAGGAAAATATTTATGTATTCATCCCCAACAGTCTATAAAATATCACCCTAAATTACCCTTATTTGATCAATAATTTAATGTGTAAGTCAATGAATCCTATTGGATTTAATTTACAAGACCCTGTAGTCATACCTGTACATATCAATCATGAGCATATCACAAAAATTGGTCCCCTCAATAATATAACAATCCAACTGAGATTGCATGACATGTATTGTTTCCACCATGATACGTAGTACAATATATATTATTTCAAAATGAAAAGAGTGTTATTATTATAAAGTTTTATATTGTTTTTATGTTATATTAATCTTTTAAAACATCCTTGTAAGAGTATTTTATATCAATTGGAATATTCTTTTTAAAAACCTAAAAAATATTACCCTTTTTTATTACTATCAGGTCACATTGACTGATGTGGTAAAACATTAACATTTTATATATTTATTTTTAACACTTATGTTTTCATCTATTATGTGTTAAATGGATATCCACCCCATTCATATGATGAATTCACAGGAATTAGTAAGTGAGGAGTGGGGACCATTGTAGCATATGGATGCATTAGTAGGTATAACGAGAAAAACTATATTGGATATTTGGAATAATCCATAATGTTTTAAATATATTGTCTTGGTATACGAACTTGACAGTATGATTATGATGTATGTATTATTCATTATATTAGTATAAATATAGTTATTATTGTCCACTTCATTTTTTATTTCGGTATTTTATCAGTGTATTTAGTTCCATTTTATTGTATTAACTATATTTAATATTATATTATTTTTCATCTCATCCATTTTCGTCATGTTTTATAAATTTTATAACATCTTCTATTGTGTTCTTTCCCGTACTAAAAATTTTAGGTCACCCATTATTATGATTATATTTCCCTAGGATAATAATAAGGGATATATTCGTGAATTCAATGATTTACAAGAATATATAATCTAGTTATAACATCGATTATTATATTTTATTTTATGATTTCATATTCATTGTAATAATTTGGTATGTATATTATATCCATATACAACTCATACATTCAATAATTTAGGTTTTGATCCCTTATATTAAATTATAATGTAGTAAAATAATCATCAACTATGGGATACTAGATATTAAGGTTTTATAGATGGTATCAATGAAATTGTAGCAGAATCTTCTTGAATGGGATTAAAAAACCTAGATTCGGAAACATCACCCATAACTGAACTTGTTTATTTGAATAATTATTGTTTAACTTCAAAATGTATTTTTAAGGAAAATTTTATCTGATTTTATAAGAAATAAATAATTATTTGATAATAAAAGTGGATGTTTTTTTGTGAAAAAATCATCTAGGGGTAATAACCCCATAAAGAGTTGGTTAAGTATACATCATCCATTATGCTAGTTCCTGGATAGTGTTCCCTTACTGTGCCCCTAATTTTACACTCTCATAGGATTTTTTTGGGTTAGTTAATATTTTCATTAATACCCATTAATATCAATTTGAAAATATTTTTATAATTTTTTAGTTTTCCCAATGATACTATTATTATGATTATAAGATTACATATGATTAAAATTTCATGTTAATTAAACTATTTACCCAATTTTAGATCTATATATTATGATAAATAATCTTTTAATATATTATAGTGTAAGTTATTTTTTATAAAAGTTTCCTAATGTTAATAGTGGTAACTGTATAATTGTATATAATCAATATATATATTCTCCTCTTAGCTAAGATGTTAAAACTACAAATGGAATTCTAGTTGAAGATAGATCCCAATAAATAATAACTATATTTGGGAAACAGAATTAGGATATGATCGATAACCATATTTGAATTAAGCATCTTGCTGATATGAAACATTGATCAATAATGATATAACACTTTATGGGTTCAAAACATCCATCATTAAAGGGGAAAACTAATCTGTTTGTCACTGTGTAATGTAATAGATTCTTTGATAATATATTTCATTCCTCGAGAAATAATAAATTGGAAAAGGCTCTCATGGAATTATATTAGGTCATGGGGGATATAGATCAATGGTGGTCACATATTCAATACAAATAACATTAGGATCAATTAAAAAACATGTAGTGGAAGGATATTAAATTATTTTTCATTGTAAAATATTTTCCCTGCAACTAATGATCGGATATGGGGAGACAATTCCCTAGATAATGGAAAAATTTTAATGAAAGTGTTTTTCTGTAATAACCCAAATTTATGTGGATGGAAATGGATTTTGTGAAATATTTATGTAATTAAAAGACTAAAATTTTCTATTTCTTTGATAGAATAAATATAATCTTTTGAATAGAACTGTTCTCCAAAATATTCTCATCAAATGAGGATTCTGTATCCTGTTCTGAAAAAATAGAGGTATAATTCTCCTTATATTATAACAATTAAGGAATTAATGGTATGAATATAGGGGATATGAAGTCTTTAGAAGTAAATATTCTAAAAGTGGATATTGGAAGTGTGAAATTTTCATCATGTGATATATTTAAATACAATTTAATTGATCATGACTAATGGGATTGGAATTTTTTGTCATGTGTGGATAGAAAAGACATCAGTATACTGATTGTAATGGAATGAAATAAGCCACTAATGTTCAGTTATTCAACAATTTGGAGATGAGGGACTGTATAAATGAATATATCAATCCTGAAGGGTATTTTCCATAGAAAATAAAGAGGGATAAAAGGAAATATTATTTAATCATGACAACTATGGTTGAAGTTCCTAATTATGTAGCATACAGTACATTGATCGTATCACCAAATTTATATAATGGATCATCTGATTCAAGATCATTTCCCAATTGAAAAATATTCAAAATTTTTAAGAAACTTAGATATTACCTTATCTCCATAAGAAGATAATTTTCCAAAAACGCTGATAGAGGAAAAATTACTGCAATAAGGATGGTCTATTAGTTACTGTTACAATAAATAGACATACCCTATTAGAAAACATTGTCATTATAAATATTAATTACTATTACATAATAAATTATTTATATTGACAAACATATTATATTAAAAAAACCAATTAGATTGATATTATAATTACTGATGATGTTCTAGAATCCATCATCATTATTTGGAATAATACATCTTATACATAATATCTAGATCTTTATCATGGTTCTACACATAGTTAAATTCATGGAGAACAATAGAATAAACCACAAATGAAAATAAAATTTATCCTCAGATGGAATATTCTAATATTGCGAATGAATATTTTTATGTGTTCTATGGAGAACAACCTATATATATTTATGATGTTGATGTTGAGTATTCTACAGAACTCAACCCAGATAAAAAACATATATCTAAGACTCCATACATGAAAGATATGGTTGCGCAGTGGAGTTACAGAAAATGTTTCTAGATTTTTATAATATGGTATCCACCAACTATATTATTTCTCCTTGAATAGTTCATGTTCAATTTGTGTAATAGAAGAATCAGAGATTGGGGTTGTTTGTTGATTAAAATTAAATCAATTCTATTACTATTAAGAAAAAATATCAACTACAATATAAAGATGACATGTTTGATCATATTTAAGGAGGATGATATTATTCAAAGACTGATCTTCATTTAGGTTGTAACAACTTCAACACTTGTATCATAGAGATAGTGGTTATTTTATTATAATGTCATAGATACAATATTTTATATCATCTAGGATCAATTATTTTAGTATTATTGATGAACTGGATACATAACTGATACCGTTATTACGTATGTTGTGAAATATAAAACAAAATAAATTAAAAAAAGCTGCTTCATATAAACATATTCAATGATAACATCTTCATAATAATTGAAAGGGAATAAATAAAGGGGTGAGCTCATGACCTTACTAAGGGTTACATGAATCAATAATTATTGAATCTATGTCAATAGGGCATAATCATTAAAGAAAATTAAATAACAAAAAACCACATGTCATCAATAAATTGAGATTGAAAATGCATCAATTAATTTTTTTTCATTATGAAAATCTCGGGGGAATTAATGAATGAATATTGAATGAAGAAAATGATAAATTTTTTTGATGTGAATTATTTTAACATGAACCATTATTCCATCAATATTGTTTATTTTTGGGGGTAGAAACCCATCTGATTCTCCTTACAAACAAACAAGATGAGTTTATTACAAAACATTTTGTCTTATGAGAGCTATTGAGGCCTTAAAGGGCTATATATAACTGAGACCCACCAATCAATACATGTCCAAATCATTTTTTATACATGGATATAATTAAAGAATGATATTACTAGTCAAAATAACATTATAGAGTAGAAAATACAAATTTATAAATACTTTACCAGATAAAACAACATTCAAAATAAATTACATATTTAAAATGGTTTAAAAATAAGAAAATAATAATATCAATGATACAAGAAATACATATGTTTAATTAAATATTTAATGAATGAGTATCATGAATAAATGGTAAGTATATATACAACCAACAAAATAAATAAGTGGTGAATAAGGTAAAACCAATGTAAATATCATAATGGTGTCCAAGAAATTACGGATTTAAATCATCCATGTACATTAATAAGGGGAAAAGGAATACATAATGACAAATTATGTACAACATAAGTAAAAACATGTAAAATGAGTGTTTAATTTTTTTATAAATTAGCCACACTAGATAGGTTTACGATAAATTATTAGTGATTTGTTAAATGAACAAATGAATTATAATTTATATAATAAAATAAATGAACAGAGATATTTTTCCGTGGTAAAATGTGTGATTTTAGAAAAATATTGGTGGCATCAAATATATTGTGGTGTGTACATGAAAATAGGTATGAAATTGAGAATTTCACTTCAGTTGAGCTTTTTTATTTAGTGTAATTGAAAACGAATCCTTAAAACTTGTATTTACCCACCAATGAAGAATAATTTTTCATAGTAAATATTATTGGAACATAGTAACATAATGTTGGGGAATTAAATAAAATGGTTTAATAACTACATTAGGGTAAAAAGATAGAATCCCTAACTTGAATGAAAATTGGGGGTTTAAAGAGAATTCATTAACTTATGTATGAATGTGTTCTAGACCTGAACATAATATCTAGGATAATGAAATTACATTATTTATTTATTTATTTCAAATCATATTCATCTTTTTTAATTTATTATCATTTTATTAATTTCATTTTAGTGGAATTTTATATTATATTTCATCATTCAATAGTGACAGTTTCTTTATTATACATGATCGGTTCACATATATATAGGTATCGAAGATCGTGTTAAATTATAATTGTAATGTCCCATATTTTTCCATGCTCTATTTTAATATTATATGGGAATTAATTCGAGACCAGGATCTGAGACGGCATGTAGTTCTGAGGCCTGGTGAGCCCGGAACAAATGTTTGAATTTAATTTAAATAATTAAATTACCAGTGCATGTTGTTTTCATGAAAAAATGGAACAACTCCTAAATGAGTACTAAGATCATAATTCTGAAGGCACCGTTGCATTCAGAGCATCGATTTTACCATAGGTGAGTCCTAACATCGGCCGACGCTGGTCAGTGGTGAAGTCTTGTTTTTGGACGCAACCGTATTATAATATTTAATTAAAATATTTTATTTAAGTCCTTGTTACAACAAAATCTATTTTCTTTTTAAATGGATATTTCCCAGGGGATCAGGGTTACAATTTTCCAAAACCCTGAATTTCCCTGGAGGCTCTAGAGGCTCAGGAGAAAACCTCCCAATGCAGAGACGACGTTCTTGATGAACTTCACTGGCAACGACGACGTGGTGACCAGATCTTCGCCAATGAACACCCCGAATCCATGTAGGATGTTTGTTTTTTATTTCCTTCCCCGTTTTTTATTTCCATGATGAACGAGGACTATTCCATGAACATATTATCTCGCAGATCGATCATTCTTGAGGGACGGGTTGTTGTTGGGATTTTTAGGTTTTTTTGGTTTTGATCTAATGGCGACGAACCCGGTTCGTCACGAACAATGATTGAGGTTCCTCCCTCTTGTTTGATTCTTGTATTTTCTCCCTCGCATTCTTCATTGTGTTCTACATGTTCTTGGAAGAAATCGATTGTTTCACATTCGTTTGTTGGAGCAACGAGCCAAGATTGTAGATCCTTCCCTGGAGCGATGCCACATAGGTGCGACGACAGTTTCGGCAGACGATTCAGAGCGAATAGGGAGATATGAGTTTTTGAGCGTTTTTCTTTAGATGGATCGTTCGAGGGTTATGATCTGATTTAAGAGCCGAAAACACCCATTATGGTGTTCACATGGTTAAACGAACCAGTCCCTGGAGTATCGGGATGAACGGATGAGAAACCGAGGATCCGGAGGATGAGCCGCGGCGCGAGGAGGAAGACGACGCTCCTAGAAAAATCCGGACTACAAGCAGTGTAGTATGGGATACACGGCATGTGTTCATCGGTGGACCACCTGGTGAGTACTCCAGGAGTACACAGACATAGGTTGGGTACATGGCCATGGACACGGCGTGTATACCCTTCCCCGGCCAGACCCGTCCAGATACCCGGGATACCCCGTGTACTGGTAAATGGGTAGGCGACACAGACACGGGTTGGGTACACAGCCTTGGACACAGCGTCTATACCCTTCCTTGGCCAGAACCTGCCAGATACATGAGATACCTCGTGTACTGGTACACGGGCAGGTGACATAGACATGTACAGAGACTATGTACGGGCACATGACCAGCGTACACGGAGCGAGCCCGAGGTGCTCGGACCCATTGTGTGACTCTTCTACACGCCGTGTAGTTTCTTTCTATCCAACAATCCAATTGACACTGGCCGTTTACATGGGCAGTACCTAGAGTCAAGGAACACGACTTGTGATTCTTTTACACGCCGTGTAGTTTAGTTTTACACAGCTTGGACGGATGACACGGGCCATTTACACAGGCAGTACTCGGGGTCAAGGAACACGGTGGGTAACCCCACTCCACGTCATGAAACCAATTCATCATGGCTTGAGCCACTTTTCTTATATGACATGGACTAGTTTCCTTAGGGTTTGTACCCTTGGTCTTTTCCCTGAAGGTTCTGGTATCATTTCCTTTATACAGGAGTATGATCCCTTCAGCATGAATTCCTAAATAGAGTTGTTGGAATCCCCCCTTTGAGACTTAGAGTTGGATCCTCTATTCATTCCTAGTACCCTAGGTAGAGTTCTTAGTATTGACATGACCAACTTTACCCGAGTGTTGATCCTCTACTTAGCGGATTAGCTCAGACTGAGTTGACAGAATCACCCCATCACTTGGTTGTGATCCTCATCTGAGCATCATATTCACAAAGTGCTTGTGGAGTGTGTTCTCCCGAAAGGAGTACTTCATATCTCTCTCTTCAGGCCTAGGATTGTGTTCTACTTGTTGCATGATTAGTGGAATCTTTGAGCTGGATCCTAGTGGCAGTATTGTTATGGTCGTTTGTGTATGAGTATATCTGGATATTCATGTTATATGCTCTGTAGACATATACTGTGTGGAGATGATTGAATCGTTCCTTTGTGGTATTTCCCTTGTTGTATTTCCTTTGTGGTTTCGGGGTGTCCTACTGGGTATTGTTATAGTCACACATGCATGGACTTTTCCGGCACGTGTCGTGAGCCTTTGACAGGATTCTAGGTGGACCAGGACCGGACTGTGCTCAGTGAGATCAGGCGGGCCGAGGTGTGTTCCTATGGGTATAGATTCCAGTCCCAATAACATTCCTTACAGGTTGGACTATGTTATAGAATTTATTTTGGTTGGCTTGTACTTTTGGCCCAGGGTTTTACAATTGTTGTAATTTACTTTCCAGTCATACTCTGTTGGTTGAGATTTTTAGTGTATACATGAATTTCCATTTTTTAGTAGTTTTAACTTTTCATCTTTTTGGGATTGGAGATATGTGTGCGTTTGTATAGGTTTATAAGAAATGCCTCCCATGTTAGTATCATGCCTACTTGGTGCTAGTCACCAGCCCCTGGCCTATTGGATGCGGTCTTTGGGAATTGCGACTTGGTCCACATTGGGACGGGTCGTGACAGAGTGGTATTAGAGGTGGTCGGTTCTACCTTCAGACCGAGAGTCTGTGAGTTGGTTTGGGGAAATAGTGTTAAGGGTTTAGAGTTCAGATGTTAGTCTAGGGACCCCAGTGTTGATGTGGGCGGCTGAAGTATCCATACACTAGGACTCTGATAACTTTCTTTTCCACTCGGAACATGAGAATACTAGTTGCAGGGGAAAACAATGGTACATACATCATATAGGAATGGTTTGTGGTTTCCATGTCCTTCTTGAGTCAGCTCTCCAGATATAGTCACTGACTGAGATACATCTTGTTTCCTTATAGGATGCCTCCTAGACTCGCACCCACTAGGATCCAGTAGCTTGATCACGAGGATGGCCCCCTTAGTGATAAAGCTTCAATACAGGGACTGGATCCCCCAGTTTTACCATCAGGTGGTTTGCCATTCATCCCACCACCTGTGGAGTAGTGTTTAGTGCTTGTTGTACCAATGGAGGAGGATCATAGGGTGTGCGCACTCCATGAGTTTCAGAGACAAGTACCCCTTAGATTTCGAGGTGATCCTGACTCTCAGGCCATAGAGGATTGGCTTGAGGCTGTGACCAGAGTCTTCCATTTGGTCAGGATACCAGCAAAACAAATGGTGATCCTGGCAGTGACCCTTATACAGGGTTCATAGGGAGCCTCCATGCTGCCTCGAGAGAGGCGATGCTACTCATACGATAGTAGGGGACATCTCACTCGAGATTGTCCGACCCACCATACTACTGACACGAGAGTAGTGGATGGACCACCGGATCAGAGGAAACATGTAGAGAAGACAAATACGCGGGGTGGAGAACATCGTAGGGGAGCTGGGAGAGTAGCTGTAGGTGGTCGACTTTTTGAACTTTTACCACCACCACTCCCAATAGGTCCACCCCAAGTTCAGGGAGCTGGTTGACAGAGGTAGGGACAGCTGTAGGCAGCAGAGGCTTATGACCCAGGTACTCCCAGAATGATTAGAGGTACAATTTGTGTCCTTTCTACTTTAGTTTTCATACTGATAGACACGGGTGCTAGTCATTCCTTTCTGGCTTCTTATCTTGTTTGAGACCTTGTTATTCCAGTTGAGCAGTTGACTAGACCCTTACGCTTAGAAACACCGACCGGAGAAGATTCAGAGATCACACACCTTTGTAGACAGTGTGATCTAACCCTTGTAGGCGAGTGTTTCGGTTGGAACTTCTTGGTGATAGTGTTGAGGCCTTACGGTGTCATTCAGGGTATGGATTGGCTATCTATAGTTCATGCCCAGATTGATTGTTTTAGGCGAAGGGTGCGCTGTGTCCGCAGTGATGGAAAGAGGTTATGATTTGTTGGTGAATGAGAGACCCATGTAGCGCAGGATGGACTCATCCATAGGAAGGAACAACTGATTTCACATAAGTTGGCTATCCTAGCCCTTGGCGGAGCAGATGTTATGAGTTTCCAGTTTCCAGCAATAGTGGTTGAGTACAAGGATGTCATTCAAGAGGATGTCCCCGGGATACCTCCCCATCGAGAGATAGATTTCTGTATTGAGTTGCAACTCGGTACAACACTGATATTAGCATCATCATATCAGATGGCTCCTATAGAGCATCGTGAGCTGAGGGTGCAGCTGGACGACATTCAGAAGAAGGGCTTTGTGAGACCCAGTGTTTCACCCTAGGCGGACCCAGTGCTGTTTGACAAGAAGGTATACGGGAGCTTGAGGCTATATTTGGATTACCAGTGCATGAATCAGGTGACAGTGAAGAACCGGTATCCACTATTGAGGATCGATGACCTCTTCGACCAGTTGAGAGGGGTAGGATGGTTCTCAAAGGTTAATCTATGGTCAGGCTAGCACCAATTGTGAGTACAAGATAAAGATATACTGAAGACGGATTTCCGATGTCGCTGTGGTCACTATGAGTACTTGGTGATGCCCTTCGGAGTGACGAACGCCCCATCAGTGTTCATGTGACTCATGAACCAGATTATTCATCCTTACCTTGACCGGATTTTAGTTGTCCTCATCGATGATATCCTTTTGTACTCTGCCTCCGAGGAGGATCATGCGAGACACCTAAGGATGGTTCTGGACACACTCCAAGAGCACCAGTTGTATGGGAAACTTTTGAAGTGTCAGTTCTGGTTACAGGAGGTCCACTTTCTGGGCACGTTATCTCGGCAGATGGTGTATTAGTGGACCCAGCCAAGGTGAAGGCAGTGCTAGCAGGGGAGCCACCCCGGAGCGTGACGGATGTGCAGAGTTTCTTTGGGTTGGCATGCTACTATTGAATATTCATCCTTGATTTCTCCAGGATTTCAGCACCAATGACAGCTTTGACCCGAAAGGGGTAGCCTTTTGTGTGGACCGAGAGATGCCAGCAGGCTTTCCAGCAGTTTAGACAGAGTTTGACGAGCGCCCCGATCTTGAGATCACCAGAGGAGGGTGTTGAGTACATAGTGTTCTGCGACGCATTAGGAACCGATCTTGGTTGTGTCCTAATGCAGAGGCAAGCAGTGATTGCCGATGGCTCACGTCTGTTGAAGACACATGAGCTGAACTACGCGACCCATGATCTTGAGTTTGCAGCGGTAGTCTTTGAATTGAAGATGTGGTGGCAATACCTGATGGGCGAGCGGTTTACCGTCTACTATGATCACAAGTGTCTAAGATATATCTTTTCTCAGAAGGATGTGAATTTGAGACAGAGGAGATGACTTGAGTTCCTCTAGGATTACGACTTTGAGATTGTTTATACTCCTGGGTAGGGGAACGTAGTGGCATATGTTCTTAGTAGGAAATCCAGTTCGCAGTTTCTGGATGAGGTGACGAGGCAGTTGTCCTCCTTACAGTTATCCTTCGTGGATAGAGATGAGGGATCCTACATTCAGTCGATGGTTGTTACAACTCCACTCTTACATTGTGTCAGAGAAGCACAACGCGAGGATGCTAGCTGTGAGACACAATGTGCTCAGATATCCACAGGTGATGCTGCTGATGGGCATTCATAAGGTGGGGAGCACGTTGTTCTTTTTGTAGATCTCACCATAGTACTAGCGACATTGTGGGAGGAGGTTTTGATGGAGTTCCATACATCCCTTTTGGGGGTTCATCCAGGCATATAAAAGATGTATCAGAACCTACGACGACAGTTCTGGTGGCCAGAAATGAAGAAGGGTGTGGCAGAGTTTGTCTCTCTGTGCCTTACTTTTCAGCAAGTAAAGGCTGACCACCAGGTGCTAGTAGGTTTGACTCAGCCCCTTGAGGTGCCATTGTGGAAGTGGGACGAGATATCCATGGACATCGTGACGGGTTTACCACATATGTCCAGGGGACATGATTCCATCTGGGTGATCGTTGATCGACTCACTATGTCGGCCCACTCCCTTGACATACGGGAGTAGAGTTGAGTAGAGAGCATGGGACGCCTCTACGTGCAGGAGATAGTTCAACCTCATGGAGTGCCATCCACGATGATCTTATATCGTGATGCTTGTTTTACATCCCGGTTGTGGAAGGGATTTCAGGAAGCTTTTGGGACTCAGTTACGCTTGAGCACAGCGTTCCATCCTCAGACCGATGGTCAGACGGTGCGATCCATCCAGGTTCTGGAGGATATGATTCAAGATTACATAATTTACTTCAGTCATAGATGGGAGGATCACCTTCCACTGGTGGAATTTTCTTATAACAACATTTACCATTCAACTATTGGTATGGAACTATTCAAGGCTATGTACGAGCGACCTTGTAGGTCACCACATTGCTGGACTGAACCAGGAGAGTTAGCACTTATGGGCCCAATGATGGTGAGAGCTACTACAGAGAAGGTGCATGTCATCTTGGAATGGATGAAGACTGCACAGAGTCGGCAAATGTCTTATGCTGATAGGAGGAAGAGTCCCTTGGAGTACGAGGAGGAATACCATGTGTTCCTTAGGGTATCACCTCAACAGGGATTGTAGAGATTTGGCCGACATGGTAAACTATCTCCATGGTTCATTGGCCATTTTCAGATTCTGACTAGAGTTGGCAAGGTGGCGTATCGCTTGGCTCTACCTCCTCAGATGGACCGGGTAAACAACGTCTTCCATGTGTAGCACCTACAGAGGTACGTGGATTATCCATCGCATGTCATCGAATGGGGAGAGCTAGACATCGATGATGGAATGACCTTTGATGAGTACCAATTGGAGATCGAGGATCAGCAAGAGAAGATCTTTTGTGGGTGAGCTATTCCCTTATTGTGTGTCCAGTGGGAGCATGGGAATCTCCAGGAGAGAACTTGGGAGCGGGAGGCTCAGATTCACATGCAGTACCCACATCATTTTGAGTAGCCTTTGCTTTGGCTTTTCGGGGACGTAAAATCCCTATGGTGGGTGTGATGAAATGTCCTGGATTTTTCCATGTACTATTTTAATATTATATGGGATCTAATTTGAGACCAGGCACTGAGACGGTGTGCAGTTCTGAGGCCCAGTGAGCCTGGAAGAAATGTTTGAATTTAATTTAAATAATTAAATTTCGCGCACATGTGGTTTTCCTAAAAAAAATGGAATAACTCATAAATGGGTGCTCGAATCAGAAATCTGAAGGCACTGTTCTGTTCAAATTAGCGATTTTACATTAGGCGAGGCCTAACATCGGCCAGCGTAGGTCGGTGGTGAAATCTTGTTTTTGGACGCAACTGTAATAAAATAGTTAACTAAAATATTTTATTTACATCCTTGTTACAACGAAATATCTTTTCTTTTTAAATGGAGATTTCACAGGGGATCAGGGTTAATATTTTCTATAATCCTGAATTTCCATGTAGGCTCTAGGGGATCTGGAGAAATCCTCCCAATGCGGTGATGACTTTATTGACGAACATCACCGGCGACAACGATGCAGCGACCAGATCATCGCCAACGAACACCAAGGATCCAGGTAGGATGTTTCTTTTTGATTTCCTTCCCCATTTTTATTTCCATGAGGAACGCGGACTAATACATGAACATATTAGCTTGTGGATCGATCTTTCTTGTGGGATGGGTTGTTGTAAGGATTTTGAGGCTGTTTTGGTTTTGATCTAACGGCGACGAACCCGGATCGTCACAAACAACGATCGAGGTTTGTCCCTCTTGTTTGATTCATGTATTTTCTTCCTCACGTTCTTCATTTCATTCAATGTGTTCTTGGAGGAAATCGATCGTTGCACATTCGTTTGTTGGTGCAACGATCCGAGATTGTAGATCCAACCCCGGACCGATGTCATGGAGGTACGAAGACGGTTTCGGTAGATGATTCGGAGCGGATCGAGAGATACGAGTTTTTGTTTGTTTTTCGTCGGATGGATTGTTAGAGGTTTATGATCCTATTTAATATTTGAAAACCCACGTTACGGTGTTGTTATGTTGAAATGAATCAATCCCCGGAGTATCGGGCTGAACGGACAAGAAACTAAGGATCTGGAGGATCAGCCGCAATGAGAGGAGGAAGACGACGTTTCTAGAAAAATCCTGACTACACGCCATGTAGTATATGATACATGGCGTGTGTTCGTTGGTGGACCACCTGGCGTGTACTCTGGGAGTACACAGACACGGGTTGGCTACACGTCCAAGGACAAAACGTGTATACCCTTCCCCTGCCAGACCTAGCTAGATACACGGGATACCCCATGAACTGGTACACGGGCAGGTGACACAGACACGGGTTGTGTACACGGCCAAGGACAAGCGTGTATACCCTTCCTTGGCTAGACCCAGCCAGATAGGCAGTATACCCCAGGAACTGGTTCACGAGCAGGCGACACGGAGATGGACAAAGAACATGTATGGGCACATGGACAGCGTAAACGGAGCAATCCCCAGGTACTAGGACACAGCGTGTGACTCTTCTACACGCTATGTAGTTGATTTCTATCCAAAAAGCCAAATGACAGGGGCCGTTTACATAGGTAGTACCTGAAGTCAAGGAACACAATGTGTGATTATTCTACACGCCGTGTAGTTTATTTTTACATATATTGGACAAATGACACGGGCCGTTTACACGGGAAGTACCTGGGGTCAATGAACACGACGTGTAACCATACTACACGCCGTGTAACAAATTCTTCATGGTATGAGCCACTTGTCTTTTGTGACTTAGACTAGTTTCTTTAGGGTTCGTACCCTTGGTCTTTTCCCTGAAGGTTCGGGTATTTTTCCTTTATATAGGAGTATGATCCCTTCAGTAGGACTTCCTGAATAGAGTTGTTTGAATCCCCCTATGAGACTTAGAGTTGGATCCTCTATTCATTCCTAGAACCCTAGGTTGAGTTCTTGGTATCAACGTGACCAACTTTACCCAGGCGCCAATCCTATGCTTAGCGGATTAGCTCAGATTGAGTTGTCGAAATCACCCCATGACATGGTTGTGATCATCATCTGAGCATCGTATTCACAAAGTTCTTGTGGAGTGTGTTCTCCCAGAACGAGTACTTAGTATCTATCTCTTCAGACCTAGGAGTCTGTTCTCCTTGTTGCATGCTTAGAGGAATCTTCGAGCTGGATCCTAGTGGCGGTATCATGATGGTCGTTTGTGTATGATTATATCATGATATTCTTGTTATAAGTTTTGTATACATATACTGTGTGGAGATGACTATATCTTTCCTTTGTGATATTTCCCATTTTTTATATCCTTTATGATTTCGGGGTGTCATACTGGGTATTTCTATACTCAGCCTTGCACGGGCTTTTCCTGTACGTGTCGTGTCTTGTGCAGATGAGCAAGCCTTTGACAAGATTCTAGGTGGACTAGGACCGGACGATGATCAGTGAGATCAGGAGGGCCGAGGTGTGTTCCTACGACTACAGATTGCAGTCCCAGTACCTTTCCTTACAGGTTGGACTTTGTTACAGACTTTCTTTTGGTGGGCTTGTACTTTTGGCCCAGGGTTTTACACTTGTTGTACTTTATGTTCCTATCGTACTCCATTGGATGATATTTTTAGTTTATTCATGAATTTAAATTTTTTAGTAGTTTTTACTTTTCAGATTTGTGGGCTTAGATATGTGTGTGCGTGTGTACAGTATTATAGGCAATTCCCCCCATGTTAGTATTATGCCTACTCAGTGCTAGTCACTAGCCCCTGTCCTATTGGAGGCGGGCTTGGGGAGTTGTGGCTTGGGCCCCACTGGGATGGTTCATGAAAATAATATTCTTCCATAATAGAAGTTATAGGTTATTAGTGAACTTATGTAATTTTAAATATTCTTATAGATATTTTTTAAATGTGATGCTATTTCATTTGGAAAAACATTTATCAAATTTTCTTGATCATTATAAACTATCCCTGTTTTGTTAATTAATATAATATATATACTATTTACATAACATTATATTGAATAAAATATCTATAATAAAATATTAATTTAATATATTTTTATGACTATACTTTAATTAGGTAATGAAAAATTAAAATGTGTCATCCAAGATGGCAGGACATCAACACATCACGGACAATGATATCATGTTTAGAATAAAAGGAATATGAGAAGGGGATTAATGATGGATATTACATTACATAAAAAAATTACATTATATTTATGTTTCTATGGTTATCATTCATTTTTTTATAGATAATACAATGAGTTTTTAGTAAAAACATTATAAGAAATTAAAAGTGTGTGAAAGAGGATTTTAACCATTTAATTATTCTCTTTGAGAACCTCCTTAATTAAATTGGGATTAATATTATGATGATAAAAAAATTCCTAGACCTTGGGGATGGACATAATACGATTATTGGCTTAACATTATCCATGATTCAATGCTTAGAAATTGTGTGAAGGGGTGGTCAGAGGTGATATTTATAGTGGAAGAGGGGGGTGTTTTTTTATTATTTTATTAGTTTAGCTCATGACTATGAATTGATTCACTTCTTGTAAATAAATATAATTAATAGAAAATTATAGTCATAGATAATGGTTCTTATATAATTGATAATTAATCAATGACTCAAAAATTCGATTATTTATCCAATACTGTTAATTATCGAATTTTATTATTCATCAAAAAATCAACTATTTTAGATTGATACCAGAAATTCATTCCAATCATTTTTGGATGTGCAGAATTGAAAAATGAACACAATTTTTTGAAAATATTGTTTTAAATATGTGAAAATTAATTATTAAATAAAATCATAATGTATTCTAAAAATCCAGTTTCAAAATTATTACTCATTTATGACAATTTATAAAAATAAATAAGGTATAATTAAGTAATTATATTTTCATAATATAGTAAAAAATTATATTATAAATCTATATTATGAAAATAAATATTCTTTTTAATGATTTTTTGGCTTATAAAATTGTTAATGCACATTTATGTTTTATAAAAATACCTATTAATAATCTATTAATTTGAACTATTTATTTACTTACTCAGTGACATGAATATATCGTATTTCCATTCATAATAAATTTAAAATTAATTGATTGAATCATAGTTAAGGTCACTAATTTATTGGATGGATTTATATTCATAATTGCCAAATTATAATTCCAAAAGTCAAGTTAAAATTTAATTGTATGTCATGACTCTTTTGTTCCAACTAAACTACATAATTAATTGAATATACGTAAGAAGATAAATACCATAAAATATTAGTGGATCAATAGTAATACCTCCTTAAAAAATGTCTTCCCTAAAAATTAGTAATTTAATATTTTCACCTAAATCGATTTTGGTAGTTCTTCTTCAAACCAATTATAGGTTGCCACATCGCTTCTTCCATTTTATGGTTTCACCAAGGAAACGTTACCAGTTGATTTGTCTAATTTATCAATACTTTCTATCATTTGTCGTGAATCTTGATATTATCTTCACATTAATTCAAATTAGGTTCATGTTATATTTATTCATAGGTGAGTAATGCTTGGGGTTTTTCATGTAATTCTTTAATAATGTTATGTGGAAGACATCATGAAATTTGGACAGACATGGTGGCATTGCTAATCAGTAGTCTACAGCCCCAATTCAGTTTATAATTTCAAAGGGTTTGATGCATATGGGGATAAAATTCCCTTTCATTCCGGAAGTTATGGAATACTTCCATAAAGATACCTACATAAATAAACGACCTCCTACAGGAAATGAAAATTCTATTCTCAAATAATCAACACAACTCTTTTTTCCAACATTGGGCTACATTAATATGAACCTAATATGCTTTTCATTATTCATTGTCTCTTCCAAATGATCAGGACCATAAGTTTCCTCTCTTTATCTTTATCCCAACAGTTTTTTGTAAGAAATATATTTCCATATAATGCATCATAAGGCACCATTTTAAAACTAGAATGAAAACTATTATTATAATAAAATTCCATGAAATGTAAATATTGACTCCCAATAAATTGAAGGTCATGTGATAAAGTCCTCAAAATTTCATCAAATGTATAAATTGTCATTTTAGAATGTCCTTCTATTTGAGGGTGATAAGCAGTACTCAAATAAAGCTCCAAATCCAAGGCCCTTTGGAGACTCTTTTAGATTTTTAATTTAAAATATGGATCATTAATACACAAAATAGATATAGGGTCACCAATAATTATTACAACTTCATTAATATAGAGTCTGTCTAGTAAATCAAGAGAATAATCTTATCTTATAAAAAGTAAATTTACAGATTTTGAAAGGCTATCAGCAATAACCCATATCATATCATTAATTTTGGGTGTATTTAGAAATCTAGTGAAAAATTTCATAGTAAATTCATCCCTCTTCCATATAGGAATAGTTTTATGTTGTATTAATCCTCTAGAATGTTGCATGTCACCCTTTACTTGTTGAATAAATAAACATCATGACACGGTGTAATCAATTTTCCACTTGATATTATACAAAAAAAATGTTCCTTCAAATATCTATACTTATTAGTACTATTTGGATTGTAGGAAAAATTTGAGCAATGAGAATCATTTAATAGTTCCCTTTTAGCGTAGGTAATGATGACATACATAACATTTTCTTAAATTTATTAACTCCATTCCCATAAAAGAAGTTTGGAATCATTCATCTGTAATGGGATTAATTTTATTATTAACATTGTAATCATCAGATGAAAATTTTTTATATTCCCCATTAAATATTATTTATCAATCATTTGAAAAAGCTGTGATGATTTCACAACCTTAAAAATGCCTATATATATCATTAAAAAATCCTTTGAAATTTGATCTTTACCATTGACCATTTGGATCAGATATCCATGATCGTTATGGACTAATGAATCCTCCACATTATTCTCCTTTCTTGGATACTGGTTTATTGGGAAATCATAGTCTTTATGTCATTGAAACCATCGTATTCTCCTCATATTGAGTTAGTTATGTGTAAAAATGTATTTCAATATTTTATGATCTGAACATATCTCACATATTTCACTAGAGATATTGTGTCTTAATATCATCAACAAAAATAATTCAGCTACAAACTCAAGAAAATGAGTTGGATAATTTGGTTCTTTATTTTTCAACATCCTTGATGCATGTGAAAAAATATATAATTTTTCATAAAGAAACAACCCTATCCTTTCTTCGATGAATAATTTTATATCAAAAACCCATCTTTTTTTAATAGTATTGTCTAAATCAGAGCATTGAAAAATATTATCATCAATAAAAAAAACATTCTATGTATTATTTTGTCCGCACTAACATAAACACTTTTCATGTGATCTTGTATAACATGTTTTCTTATCTGGTGAAATTATAAATAAATCACTGATAGTGTCATGATAAACCAATAAAACTATATAAATCAGTTATTTTCATTCATGTATTCCTTTATTTCATTTCCTTATCATTCATAAGATCAACTATGATTCAATATGTAGAGAAAATATGTATAAGAATTTAAATTTTAAGAATCCATAAATCACATGTGGTAATTTAAACATATAACTATTTTTATATGAGTATCAATAGTGATCTAAATGTGATTCTCATGGTCTTAATATGTTTTAAAATATTATATAATATCATAAATTAATACAAAAATAAAATTATCAGGATATTCTCTGAATATTTCTCTACACAAATCCATTAAAATATAGGGTTTATTAGTAAATCCAAATAGAAAACATTTAACCACCTAATGTCAATACCTCATCCAGAAATCCATTTTCTAAATATCCACCTTATTTAAATGCAATTTATGATACCAATAATAGTTTCAACCTTCTAAAAATATTTTTCTTCAAGAAGTTGAAAAAATAAATAATAATTGCGGGGAAGATGATACTTCTTCATTATTGTAATAATATTTATTTTTCAATTCGTAAATTCACAACCTCATGTATCCATATTTATTATTAAAAAAGAGAACATGGGCACCCTAGGGATAAACAATTGAAATCCTATTGTGGTTTCATTAGATACACTTATTCCATAGTGGTTATTCTATAAGAGTTCATTTATATTGGACTTTTAGTATGGAATAAATCAATGGTAAACTCAACTTCATGCTCTAGGGGGTGTCCATGTAATTTCCTAAGAAATACCTCAATGTATTCTTATAGAATTGGTACATACTCAATTTGAAGATGACTTTCCTCATCCCTAGATTTTTCTCCATTCTTCTTAGTGAATTTAATTTAGTAGAGCTACCTGGGTGGATCAAGTTAAGAATCATATGATGAGGTTTCTTCTTTAATGATAAGTGGTTCTATATCTTCCTGAAAAATTATAATTTTTTTCTTATTGTAATAAGTTCTTGATTTATATTTTAAAATCCAGTATTTATATAGGATTATTTAAAATTCGACCATAGGTATTATGATAAGGTCAAAAAATAAATCACCATTATATTCTATAATATGATCTTTCTAACACTTTTTTATTTTAAGGTGAATTTCCATGGGTGTTTGACTCTAAACTCCCTTATTAAATCAAAAGGTAAATACCTAATTTTTATTAAGAATTGGGTAGATATTAAATTGTGTGATGATTCATAATAAAATAAATAACATGATAAATTTCAATATAATATTATTGTACCTGCCACTAAATCATCAGTTACCACTACATGAACTATGGTGTTTTCGTAAGCTTCAAAATCTCGCAGTGGCCTCTTCTATGATATATTACATTTATTCACTAGGAAATGACTTTAATAATTCCACATTTAATGAATTTTTAAGAATTTAAAATCATTTATTTATTTATTCCATTTTCATTAATTTGATCAATGACCCTTTTCTGCACCCATATAACAGACTGTCATGAATTTGAAGAAATTCCCAAGATGATTCTTTCACAATGTTCACATAACATGAATTTATTTTTCACATATTATTCTTTGATTATTGTACTTTTAATGGTAATAAGAAGTCATATTATTCTCTTTATTTTCTTTGAACGTATGGGATCTAGAAAATTCCTTCTATATTTTGATGGATCTTAATAATATTATATTATATGGTGTACTTTTTTGAGAATATAGTTCCCTTCAGAGACATGGCATAATAACATCAAATAAATGATTAATAATTTCTTCAAAATTATATATATAATCAATCGAATACATGGGTAGTGTTATGAAGGCCACATCATACTCTACAACACTCACTTATTCCCTTTTCATTAAGATAATTATTTTTCTCTTCATATTTTTTCATTTCTAATGAGATAAATATCGTTGAAAATGTTTCATTGAATTTTCTCCATTAAATTTATTTATTTCCATATTTCACCCTAGTATTCTAGATAAATGACCACCATTGATCAACATCTCCCTTCATTCAATATACTACATATACTACCATTTCTGAAATATTATTTAGGGTGTAAACTGTCTAGGAGGATGCACCCCTATTACCATGTATTCCCACATTCCAATGGTAGGAGGTAATAATTACCTCATAAGAAATGTTTTTCTCCTTGTTCGAAATTGGATTATTGTATGTCTATTTCATCTTGCATAGATTCATCCTTAGAATTCATAACTTATTCCAAGTCTCCTGTTAGGATTAAGATATTGTTAATGAAACCCATCATTGAGTAATATCATTATGGATGTAGGTTAATAACACAAATTCTATTTGGAAATTCCAAATGGTTAATTCAGGGCAGTAACAATCGGTTGGGGAAGTAGTAATTATGGTCATCACTGGCATATCTAGATGATGGAAGTCAGTGCACCTGAATTTTCCTTTATCATATGGGTTTTCAAGGGAATTGAATCTTGAGGTATCCCACGTAGAATGTAGGGAATCATATGGAAGAGGAATGTCTCTGAGGTTCTCCTTAGTTTCCTAGGTTTAACACGGGTTATGTCCTGAGTTTAACGTCTACTGGTGATGGATCAGACTGATCTGAACACTAATAATAGTTGATCATAGGGATAAGTCCCTATAATGTAGAACATGGATGGTTTTCTTGATGGATGTAATAGAACGACCATAATGAAGGACCCATGATATCATGTCCCACAGAGGGGAAGGTTTTACACTATTAAGGATGATCGGTACACCACAAAAGGTGGATCTGAAGTGGTGGGTCATGGTAAAATGGACGTTGTGGTTTACCATTGGATTTAGTGAACCTATTTTAGGCACCCTATGTACACTATTTATAAGGAATGGATCAAAAACCACATAGTTCTAGAGCGTTATTGGTGAATTTTACATGGATAACGGCCCATGAGCTTCAAAAAGAGGGGATGATGTGATCATTCCATGTTAACGGTAAAGTATTAGAGCCTATGGATGAATATTATGCATGGTTAGTTTTCAATATGAATATAATTATTTCACTGAGATGGGTTAGCCTGGGTAAAATCAAGATGGATACTGAGGAAGTGTCAAAGGGTTTAGATGGATGAGATGGAACCAACATGAAGAGGATAGTGCATGGCTTGAACCTTGTGTAGGTTTCATACTTGTCCCAATGGCTGGGAATCAAATTCCACATAGTTTTTGTGGGGAGATGGGACACTTGAGGAGGTGTTATGTGATATTGGATTGCATATATCGGGGCCTAGAGGATGTAGAACCCCTAGGATGTATTATGATAATCCTGAGAGATAAAGGATCAAAGGAAAGACCTGGATGAGACATGGATGAGACATGGATCATGGGATCAAACATTAAAAGTGGATTCCTACGTATCCAACTGGCTAAGAATCATAGTCCATGTACTTTAGGAATGAAGAATAGAGTCGGGGTGTACATAACAAATAATGACCCGAGGATATGCTCAGGGCCTATGCATGGAGGGCTGCCCATAGGGATCAGAGAACCTCAAGGAGGAGGATATGGTAGATGTATCCCAAAAAGGGAATTATTACATCAAGAGGGTAAATCCATAAGAAGTTCATCCATATTTTACCATTGGTTGAGATTGTGCCTCTATGAGGCTTCCTAGATATTCTAGTGGATAGGAATCAAAATATGTGTAGTTTGAAGGGGCGTACAGTTCAGTGTCGTGTGGGATGATAGTGAACTAATGTGAAAATGATGGTTTTGGGTTTGTACCAGGGGAGGATTTATAAATACCATGATTAGAAGACATGGATCAATGAATTGTAGTTTGGTAATAAGGGGACTGGGGAATACATATGGTTAGAGCCCCAATGTGGATGTCATGGTGGTTGTTATACTCTATGCAGATGCCAGTCAGTCACTGTATGAGAAACAATAGATAGGGGTAGACCTGATTAACTTGTAATGAAGGGTGTGTCCAAAAAATATTTTGTAGGTTTTATCTATTGTTTGAAGCCCATGAAGATGTATATAATGACATATTCTAGGGGAATCCCAAAGAGGATGTGCCGATGTACGGGGATGATGTGGCTCTGTGAACAATGAACAACATATCAAGGTGTGTCAGGGCTTATGCGGAGACTGCCAGAGGTGTGCATGGGGAAACTCCCAAGGGGGGAGATGGATGTCACTAATACACATTCTCTCTCTTATCCTCCCAATCTTTCTATGCATGTGAAAACTCACAGATTAACATCTTGTTTTGGGGTTGAGGGTGCTTGGTAGCTTAATGTACTATGGCTCGGATGATGAGGACCCACTCCTCATCCCATGGACTTACATAACATTTTCCCAACAACAGATGGAGAATAGAAGGAATAATAAATTCTGGATGGGAGTGAGGTGGATTAGTTTCCACTCAAGGGGATCAAGTAAGTGAGGTGCTGTGAAGAAGAAATAGTTGACATCGTACATATGCACAAAAGCCAGAGGAAGGAAAAAACTATATGGGCCACCTCTAGGGGAACTAGTAAATCACAATAGATAAGTTTCTAGGGCTGAATGGAAGATTTAAAGACTATATAGGGACAGTAAACATAAGAAAATCCTGATCATGCTTCCTTGGAATAAGGACGATGCATGGAGTACAGTGGAAGGGGTGAACATATGATTGATGACTTGTATGCAAAAGAATGGGGGACTAAACACATTATTTGTTGAACAATTCTATGTCTTGTGCACAAGAGGGATATCTTGTGTGCTCTTAACTTGGGTAAAATGGATATGGACTTGGGTCACGCCATAGTGTGCCCGCCTTAAGGGGGCCCATGGGATACCTATCATAAAATATTGATTACCTTGACAACAAGACATTGATGCGACCACATAAGTGGTCATCCTATATGCACAGTAGAGAAAGTTAAACTATTGGAGAATTAACCTTATGGAAGAGGGTATCCCTATATTATAGGCCAAAAAATTGGTGGTGTTACATAATAAGGCTAGAATAGAAGTGGTCGTTTTACTTTACATTAGGCATGAAGGACCATTACATGTGGGTCCACTCTCTTGTGTGCCATCCCAGTTTATTCCTTGCATTTGACATTTCTGTTACATAGATCTGAGTGAAAAAAACCATTTTACTTCACATTGGGTGAACATGTGGTTTGCGAATGGATTTAATACTTTCTCACAACAACCAAATCTTGCGCAAAAAACCCTTTGGATTTTGAGGATCATTCTACGAGTCAAAATATAACCTTGGGACACTCAATATGCCAATATATGGTCTCCAGATAAATTTTGGTAGAAAAATACCCCAATTAATCTCAGGTGAAAGGGTAATAGAATGTCGGATTCTAGGGGAAATGTCGATGATCACAAAAAAATTTCATTCGTTCATGTTAAATATAAGATCAAGTGCGTTAGGTGCCTGAAGAGCTCATGAATGACAAGGTTCGTAACTAAAAATATGTGGGATGGGGGAAGGAATTGTCCCTTGACATTTCGTATGACATAAAATACAGTCTCAAGAATGAATGATCCTTAGGTATGCCTGGATGCTCTCAAATTTAGTATGTGACTTATGTTCAACTAATGGTTCATGGAAATCATTGATGTAGTCATATTATTCAGGCATCACGATCATCAATCATGAATGCCATCATGAATAATTCACATTGGGGGAGTGTACTGGTCTAAATAAATTTGAAACATTCGTCTATACAAGACCTCTGTGGTGAGGACATAGATTACCTTTCAGTTTTACAACATTCCAATTTTGATTATATGTAAGTAGTTTACCGTTATACGACCTGGACATTTGCACGTAGTTTAGGGTCATACTGCATTGACCCTAGCTAATAGTTTGAGGTAATTTTGTACATACTATGATGTAATTTCATGGAATGCATGCATGATGCGGAGGGAATACATCTGATGTGAATATGTGAAATGAGGCCGGAACACCATAAAATTTTTTAGGAACATAGAGAAAATGTTCTTATGTGATTTATTTGGGAAAAAACCCTATAAGAACAAAATAATAAGAGAACTACTTCCAAATGTCACACCACATATTCCAATGAAGCTCGTAGTTTAAGGTCACATGGTTCTGACCATAATTGGAGCCATAGGTACATGGAGGTCAATGGACATGGGGTAGGACATGAAGGAAAAATTTCTTGTTGTCACTACATATCCAATAAGGATGTGAATCAATCCATATGCCATTATAGATGAATAAAATTGTTGGAGACCAACACTAGAGAGAAATCCTCTATAACGAGGATGATAATTCATCATATAATTATCGTGGGGAATCCTTCACATGTTCATGGTAGGGTTGCAGTTTAAAATTTAGTGTCATGGAAATAAACTCTTAGGTTATAGGTAATGATTTTGGAATATATAGTATGGGTTTTTTCACAAATAAAAAGAGTTTGAGCGTCACTTTGTATATTGTAATAAAGGGAATCAAGTTGCATGTATTTATGGAGTCTCGTTCACTTTTAATTCATGCGGTGAGGATGGGGGTTTTAACAGAGTTTATAGTCATAAATCTAGGGCATGTCACCCTAAAATGGTCTTATACTTCATATACCATACTGCTTAATATAATAAAACTAGTTTCTACTAAACAGGGACTTCCTGTAGGCCAGTGGTAGGCGATAAAGGCCAGTCACACTTCGGTTGTGGGTTCGATTCGCACAGCTTTGTCCGACGCGAAGGGCTGTCGCCCGTCCTGTAGGTTGTCCCTTTTCTAAAACTACATTACTATAAAATCACATAAATAATATCAAAAGATCTATCCTTAAACAATACTAACTTATGTCCAACATAATCCATTCCAATCATTAGGAAATACTTTAGTCCAAGATCATAATATAAATAAAATGATTACTTGAAATGTCATCAACCAAGCATGTGAATACCATCATTTATCCCCCATATATCTTGTTGGTCACATTCCAATCATGTGAATACATTAATCATGTATTCTCTTGAAAAATGATTACCCATTAAACCTTAGTGAAAACATGAATGCTGTCAAAAGTTAACTCTTTCCACATACCAAAATCCAAAAATTCTATTTACTAAAACCATGACATAACCTTCCCCTTATATCATTCATGAGCTCATGAATACTATCAAACATTTAATTTTCTCCTTATCCGCATATCATCAATATTCCAAAAATATCTGAATAACCTTTAATGGATACTGGTACCATTAATCATACACTTTCAAAACTCAAGGAAAGACAAAAATTTAACAATCCTTAGATGTCTCTTTATTCTATAGTACCATGAGATTACTTATACAACATTACACTTGATAAACATGTAATCATTCCACTACCTTCTTAAACCACCGACTGAGCTTCAACGATTCTTTCAACTCACATATCATTTGTAGTTTCTTCATCATCAACAACATAAATACTACTCATACGGCCATACTGATTCTCTTCATGAGACTTTACCTTAGGGCATTGGTTTTTATAATTCCCATACATTCCACATTTAAAACATTTAACCATTGTTGATGTCGTAGCAATACCATTACCCTCATCCATAGTGTTAATTGAACCTTTTCCTTTGAACATACTGGCTTTGTGTCCTTCTTTTCCACACCCAAATCATCTTCCAGTTCCCTTGAAACATTCTCCTCGATGCCTCTTCCCACATGATTTACATATGGGAAATTGAACTTTCTTTCCTCTGTGATCATCATGAAATCCATCATTCTCTTATTAGCCGAGTCAGGAAACATACCAAATTTGAGTTTATTGATCATATTATGAGATTTCTGATTCGACATAATAATGATGGTTGGACTTCTGAATCCCATTTCATTTGGTTTCTCATGAAGAATATCATTCCATTGTCCATAATATCCTCCATTATTGTGAATCATCTTGTTTCCAGCCATGTTCTAAAACCCAAAAAGAATAGTGTAAGAGGAAAAAATCATAATAAAGGGGGAGTAACTTCAATATCTAACATCTTAGGTTAAATTATAAGATCGTTACCATAGTTCTAGGACTATATCCTATACGTATACTTATCCTTAGGGGAATCCCTAGACATACCTTAGAAATATCTCTAGGGATATCATTAACATTTTCACATCCTAGTTTCCAAAGGTTGACTAAACCTTTCCTATGATACCAACTGTAGAGACCTGAAGCTTAATGTACATGGACATTACATTACTTTTGCGGAATACTTAACACATAACAAAAACAGACACACAAGGACCGTAATAATTTAGTGTCTTTGGAAACTCGAAATATAATCTTCTAATCGTGGTGAAAGAGCATCAACATCTCCCATAAATATCTTCCCCTTTTTTATACCTAAAACCTTTCTTTATATCCTGGGGAAAAGAAAACATAAAAGGTTGAGCTCAAATGCTCAGTAAGGGTAAACAAAAGAAATATCAATCACATCATATCCATAACAACATAACATTTTTGAAATCTTACCCTGAAAAAGAGATCATAATATCATGACATGGGATAAATCATAGTGGTGAAATGTAATCCCAATAATCATAACATAAAACATGAAACTTTGTGTCATATACACATAATCATAGAGAATCATTTCTTATTAGTCAAGACTCATTTCCAAGACTATCTTAGTGGACAAAGTCCCTTTCTGAACTGAGTTCACTCCTCGTTTCAGTCCTGTTTCACTGAACCGGTATAACCTACCATTCCAGCCATGTCTATCTCATGAGATATAAAATTTTTACCCAATGCATTGGAGGGAGATATAGGTCCCACCCATCTCATAATGATACCATTCTTATGTGTGCCACAAAATCATAAATCATACATCATTGCATAACCCATGTAATAAAAATGGTAATCTTAAACATCATGACATCATCAAAAAATTCATATAAGATAAAGTAATTCATAAAAATAATTCCATCACAACATAATCAAATCAATGTAATAATAGGGATATAAATAGAACTCTATATTATCTTATATGGAAAATAATTTTGATAAAACACTTGAACTCCATTCTTGAGGAAAATATCCTTTCAAATTCAAAAACAATTTCCTTTCCTAACATGCCATACAATTTTAAACTAAAAGAAGTTGATTAAAAATAAACATTAAAACTTGTTAAAGAAGCTTTTTGGAAATAATGTTTTAAAAATCCATTCATGCCGTATAAGTTAAAAAAAACATTCTTCGTACTTTTGTTGAAAAAGTCAAAAACTACCTCGTACAAAAAACGACAAAAGATTACTTTCATATCCTTTACTAAAAACTCACTGAAGGGTATAATTGGATTTAAACAATTGTAGGTGGGTGTAAATAATATTACATATTGAGGAAACATGGATGTGGATGATAAAATACAACCCAGTAAATACCAAAGTATAAGCAATCTTGGATAAAAATGAGATTGTGATATTTCCCTTACCTTAGGTCCGATTTGCTTCCTAAGTGTCC
This sequence comes from Viscum album, assembly GCA_963277665.1. Classification (NCBI taxonomy): domain Eukaryota; kingdom Viridiplantae; phylum Streptophyta; class Magnoliopsida; order Santalales; family Viscaceae; genus Viscum; species Viscum album. Next base: position 1,333,697,692 of record OY728122.1, on the reverse strand, counting down.
AAACCTCCGGTATAATGGTTTAAATAATGTCATTGACTTATTCCAGAATCATAATCATTGTTATGATATCATATATGGTTCAATTATGACTTTATATTACCCGTTCTTTTGTAAATTCCATGTTAAAGAGCGTTTTCGGTAAAATTGTTTCATTTGTCGTCCGTGTTTTGACTTGTAATTATACATATGATTACTTAGATCATGATTACATAATTCCAGAATATAAAACATGATTTATATATAATATATATTCAGAATATACATATATATAACAAATCAGTAAATGGAATGAAATACACCGTCCATGGAGACGATAGGCCGTACGTACGCATGAACGATGTTTTCGTTTCCTTATTGAGTTGAATGGAATTAAGTAGATGACATAAATATATATACAAATAAATCCAGTATCATTATTATGTCATATATTTCATGATTACTTATTATATATACTTTATAATCATTCATGAATGGTTAAAGTGGAGAATCAATCTCATCGCGTCGTGGAGATGGTAGTCTGTACGTACGCACGAGCGATGATATCGTTCTCATGATCGTGGGACTATATTGGAGTGTATGTATACTATTTCAGAATAAATATCACTTTAAAATAATTATATATAGTTATTATTTACACCATTATACCCATCCAAGTGAGGTGGTGGTGGAAAATAAATTTCACCACGGCGTGGAGATGGTATTCCGTACGTACGCACGCGCGGTGATTTCATTTTCCGTAGGATGGATATATAGTGAAATAGGGTTGTTTCATACTTATAATAACATATCAGTATATGCGTGACACTAATTTTATTACTTCATAATGAAATAACCTAAGAAGAAGAAGTGGAAGAAGAAATAAAGTTGAAAGAATCGGTAACGGACATTACCTCTTCTTTGAAGCGCCTCATTGAGATCTCCTTTTAGGGCACTAAAATTGGTCTTTGAGGAAGACCAGAACCTCTAGGATGTTTCTAGGGAAGTGGAGAATGTAATTTGTCAGGGGTTGGCCGAGCTTGAAGTCTCAATGTTTTGTGAGGAAGAGAGGGAGGAGGTGCCCTTTTATAAGGGAGGAGAGGGGCTCCTTTGGAAAACTAAAAATATTATTTTATTATAAAGTCATATTCGGCTTTAAATAGCTCCAAATTGATTTATTTCGAAGCTAATGTGGGGATGGATCGAAATCCTCTCATCCAATATAATTTAGACATGTTTAGGTTCCTATTTTAACCTTATCATTTATATTTAACATTAAGTTAAATAATTTTACTTTTACCGTGTCTTCTTGTGTTCTTACACTATAAGGTTAATAATCTTACTATAACAAGCCAAAAGAACTCCAAGTTGTTTATTATTAATATATATAACCTTATCTAATTCATTTGGACTAACCTTAGATTTTTAGGAATAAAATAACAATTAATAATATAATATTTGTTTTAAAAACTATTTTATGTCAATTTTGAGACTATTTGGTAATTGATTTTTCTGAAAATCATAACATAATGATTAGTTCAAAAAAAGTTAATTAAATCAATACTAACATGTCATATTAACCTATAAAATTAGTTTAATTCATAAAAAGTCTCAAATTAAATTTATTTGGGTATTTATAACATCAATTATGTCAATATTTCATTAATAAGATAATTACTGCATCATTGTTGTGTCATAAATAAATTAAATTATTTAATGTCTAAAAATTACAAATAAAATATCATTATGTAGGAAATTTTTTAGCATTCTGATTAATATTTATAGTCTAATTTATCTTATGTATGACCCTATATTATAAATGTTTTAGTAAATAAACCTTGATTTTAACTCTTTTAACTCTTCTTAGAATTAAACAATAATAAATGTCCTAATCTAATCCAAGTGGTCCTAAATGGTCATATTTTATTACTAAGATTGGTTTTGGTCGAATTACACTTATCCAATAGAATTAGGACATGTTTTAGGGTAATAATAATAACATTTTTCCCCTTAATTACCCTATTACCTTTTAACCGTTGTAAAAAAAGTAAAAAAGTTACTATTCACCAAAAATTATTTTCATCTCATTGAACCACATTTTAGTCCTCAATATTAACCGTGTCTCTCGGATTTTCAAAATTCTACTCACAGAAGCGGTAAAATTAAGTTTTATGAAAAATTCAGTTTTTTTAACTACCACTTAGTGGTTTCACTATTCATCAAAAAAAAAGAAAGTTTCCAGAAAAATACCAAAAAATAGGCCTAAGCTATATTTGATATTATGAATTCAAAAATGATTTTTATTTTACAAAATTCAAAACATATCAGTTACATTAACTAATTTAAAAATTAATTCCCCTCGTCAAAACAAATAGCGTGTTTTTAAAAGATAATAACTATCAAAAGATTGACAATTGTTTATGTCTGGTTTAAATGTAGAATTACATCCAATGACCAACATTGTATTAAATTGTAAAAATGTATTCTAAATATACTTTAAAACCACTCAAATTAATAATTTATCACTATTAATTATTTTGATTAAAAAAGTTGTTTTTAATTAAGATTTCGTAATTTTCACTATTCATCAGAATATGAAAGTTATCCGAAAAGTACCAAAATTTCCCATTAGGCTAAATTCGATACTCCGAATCCAAAAATGAAGTCCATTTTGAGAGATAAAATTTCTAAAATTTTAAAAGGTGGTTATTACTATTCATTACGGCTAGTTTTAATAATATTTTAATAGCATATCATTGTTTAGTGAAACTCAGTATTGCGTACTACACATGCTATCGAGGATGGTCGTGATTGCGTGTAATGAAAAGAAAGTCAAGGATGCGTGTTGTGCAAGCTCCTTTTGGTGTAGCATACAACAGAAGACATTAATGAAATTAAGAAGCACATTATTCATAAAATCTTGGGGTGTTACAAGAATGGTCCTTGACTTCCTTGAGTCGAATTACTTCTCCCCACTTGGATAAGAAATGTTTCATGATGATAATAAACCCACACTGACAAGATGTTTATGGTAGAAACGGTCCCATGAAATTTAGTCCACAAACTAAAAAAGGATAGAAGTACTTATTGATATTGAGGGTCTCTAGCTAAGGATGTAAATTTTTTCATTAACTTTTCATGCTTGGAACCTCTTTCCAAACTCGATAATGTTAGGGACCATGGTGGGAAACAATTAGCCCAATCATTGAATCTGGTTAGATATTTTCATAACATCATAATGAGACCTATAAGAATATGCATGGAATTAGATCATGAAATGGGGAATCTCATATCCATGTATGAATTGGAGTAAACTCTATCAAACTCACATTTTTAGAGGATATGATCATATATGGGACCACTCAATATGTGATCTATACAACATCTTAACAGATTATCTCACATTCAGAACAGTTTGTCCAAAGATGACCGTAGTATAGGTACACAACTGAAGGATTTTTCTTACCGGGGTTCTATTATACTGTGGTAGGTGAACATGGATTCCCCAGTGTGGAGGCTTCAGTGGTAGGGTAGCTTTCTCCCCATTATCATCATATAGAGTGACATGAGTAATGACCCATTGATGCAGCACCAGGAAGATCAAATCATCCAGGTTAGGTTCTAGGAGAGTCATGACAAGGCTAACTGATGCATTATAAAGACCATAATGTGACCCATTAATAAGAATTAACTTTGTTATGGAAGGCAACAAGGCCACAAAAATGAGACTGTGCTCTAAGAGGTTCACAAGCTCCATTTTACTAACGATATAGTCACTATTGATATTCTTGACAACCATATTAAAGTCCTCCATCACTTGCATATGGGGAACATATATCATGAGGGACTACTCTAGACCATTGATGAGGGCCTAATACTCTACCTCATTACTGGTGCAGCATTCTTATAATAAAAACAATTGGGTAAAGAAATAATGTGTAGGTGTGATGAAGACAATATGCATGTGTACTTTGTTGAGTATGTGGTCATCAAACCTTTTATTAGTGGGACTTCGGGAAGCCCCATCGATGTTCACATTCTAACATTGTATGATCTAGTCCATTAATAGAATGTCCTAATCTATAATTTCAGGTTCCATAGACTTCTATATGGGAGATGGATGGGAGGGATTGATGTTTTCTAGCACCTAACACTCAATAGATTTCAATGGGTTGAACCAGATGTCAAACTGTTGAAGGATCACTTCTCATAGTGTCATAAAACCAATCATCATAGGTCTATTCATATTGTACTTTAGTAGATCCACCCCTAATACCAATGGTATCTCATGATGCTATAGATAGTTCCACAGCCTCTTCAGTACAAAAACCAGTGTGTGTAAGATCTTCTCAACAGATGAATATATGGTCTCCGGTTCGAGATGAATTTGATTGAGATAGTATAAATTTTTCTCTATCCCTTCCTTATTATTCTAGGTGAAAAGGGACCTGAGGGATCATCCTAAGGAGGACACATAGATGACTAGTGGCTTACTAGGGATGGGTGGCATCAGAACCAGAGGCTGTAATAGGTACTAATCAATATCCTAAAAAGAGTTTTGACATTCATCATCCAAATGGTATACGACACCATTCATCATGATTTGGGAGAATGGATAACACTTTCAAGATAGATTCACATTGAAACATCATATGTATGCAACATTTTATTGGATGCATTTGAGATTTTGATGCTTTCTCAGAGGCAGAATATGATTGATTTCCTTGATCTTCTATGGATTGATCTCGATTCCTCTATATCAGATGATAAAGTTGAGAAACATTCCAGAGGGGAAATTGAATGAAAAATTCAACGGGTTCATATTCAGATCGAGGGAGGAGAGGATGCCGTACAATTTCACAAGTATATTGATATGACAAGAAATCTATTGGTGTGTTGACAAATAAATCATGCATGTAGAATTTTACCAACACCCCAAGTACTGGATTGAATTTGCGGTGCCTACCATGTTGATAGGTGGCTCATGTTTTCTTTATAAAAAAAGGCATACCTGGTAATAAAAAGGTTCCATGGGGTGTCCTGAAGGAGGTGGATTTTCCATCCATAAGGGAAATTTAGATATTATAATATCCATAATATCCATCCATGAATGAGAGGGCTTGGAATCCGACGATAGCATCGATCAATAACTCTATCATGGGAAGGGGGAATTGTCTTTCATACAGTGGCAGTTGAGATCCCAAATTTCTATGTAGACATTGATCTATTCATTATTTTCCCTGAGGGACACAATAATGACTCACCATATAGGGTACTAGAAATCTGTGAATAATTTGGCTTTGATGTGCTTGTCAACATTAATCTCAACCAAGAAGCTTTGAGAGGGATGCATCATTATAGGATGCTTTTTCAAACCATGATGACTTAAAGGGAGACCGACAAGGTAGATGGAAACCTCAAGATCTAGTCCTAGAATATGTTCAGGGTTCCAGAAAAATACATCCTAATTATACTTCATGAAATACACATACTTTTGTTGGTCTTCCACATGCATAGCTAGGTAGACCAGTATTGGTCTCAGATATACCGCGATACTAAGACTCACGTGTACAAATCACTGATGGTAGCGGATACACCTTCCAAAAATACGGGTGGAGAATATTCCAAATCCTCTAATCGTCCATAGTAAGAGGATCAGTGGTAGCGACAACTCTTATTAGTAGGATACTCCTAATGGAATTTAAGTTTTATCCTGAGCGGTAGTGGAATCTTCATTAGGAGACTCCAGTAATACTGAAACCAAGGATAAAAAAGTAGTTGATCTAATTCCATCAGGAATTAAACCCATCATTGCATGCATAATATTATCAATTGAGTAGTGATTTGTTGGATTTATTTGGTTCAATCCATCCCAAAAAAACTAGAATGAATGGAATATTTCTGTTTCCATGGGGAGAAAGTCCCGATAACTAACTGAGGTAGGGGCTCGAGTATCACACAATGATGATTATTTTAGGAATATGATGTTATCATACAACACTTTGTGTACATGGAAACATGATTCTCACTCCTTCTAGAGACAAAAAAAGTAGTGTCCCATCTCAGGGGTCAAAGCCTCCATTCGGTGATGTGGGTGGATAAAGGCATCATCCAGATCTATCCATAGGTCAATCAAAATGGATGTGTTCTTGACCTCATTGTCCTGAACCCATTTATCCTTACTTCTGTTTTTGTTGACCTCCAGGTATAAGTCTTAACAAGAGACAATGTGAGATGCATCACCTGAGAGCATACCCACTCAACCATTGAGTAAGTATGTGATGTATTGATGATATGAGGGAGGAACTACAGTGTGAGGATGGTTCCATGGTCTATGAATCATCCCATTGTGGATTTGTTCCTATGTGATGACCACGAATTAAATTATGGAGATCAAACCACTAAACTAGGTCTTTAGATGGCTCTTATCGAGTAGTGTTTGCTATGTCCTGTCATAACCAATAGTCTACTGAATGGAGGGACTCCAATCTTTTCTAGCCAACCCTAGTTTGAGATGCATCCAGGTAAGGATGAGATTGATCCTAGATCATTTGTCAAAAATAGAGTGGAATACCTCCACTCCTTTTAATTGTCTAGTGATTTATAATGGTCACATGTTCCCTAGTATGAGAGAACCTTAATCGTCTACTATGAATGAGATGACACCCTAACATTATGCATTAAAATATTCCTTATAATAGAAGGAATATATAGTTTCTTTGTTTTTATTGAATTGTAAGGGGATTATTGAATCCTCTAGGATAGATTCACACATTTCATCAGACAGGTGGAGATCTATAAATATGGAGTGATTTGAAGGAATGATATCAAGGTTATTGAGCACATCATAGTTTCGTGCAAGGTAAAAATTAATGCTCAAAGGTAGATTCTATCAGGAAGGTGGTATGATGGATTTTACATGTCATAATGATGGTTCTATGTAGTGCATGGAATATCCAATTTCTCGCTCCCTGAACCAAGAAAAAATATTACTGGCCGTTTGCTGGATGACTGAGGTTTAGTCATAGTAGTTCATATAGGATCATAGTGTGGCCAAAATATCACTTCCAGCTCATGCATCACAATTGGTAGTGTGAACAAATCTGATAAGATAAGACGATAGGTCTATCAACGATGAGTTCTATACTCAGTCTATTGTCTAGTCATAGTGGAATTCAAGGAATAGCTGAAAGCACTATCCAGTGCATTCTAACGATTCCTGTATGCATAGCTTGGTCAGTGATAGAATTGACTAGCGACATTGAGAGGATCTTTCTAGAGCTCCTAGTAGCTAAGAACCATGTAAGGGTTCACCATATTGATGGTAATCACTGAGGTAGACTCATGATCATCACATGAAAAATTAACCAATATTGGATGATCCTTAATGTGATTCCAATATATGGGGTCATTAAGCCACCGAGAGTATGTGATGGAATTGGCCCGGGAAGGGGCCATATATTTAACATATCTTGTCAGTGCCTTCCCTTCTATATGGAATAATATTGAGATGTAGAAGGACAATTTGGATCTCCAAGAGGTGTAGAGACTTCAAAAGACTAAAGAGGGTTCAAACAGGTATGGATGATACCATGAGCATGAGAGAGTACCTTGCGATCCATCTATGTGTCATACATCTGAGTCCCATAGCTAGAGACTAGTTTTCATTCACCCTCTTTGTCACTGTAAGTCCTTACAGGAATACATTCAACCTGTTCCAGGGTTGGGAACAACGTGACTATATTATTTTCAACATGGTTCTAGAGCCAGAACTTAAAGACATTGCATTCCATGACGGTATTTCTACTGAACTAGTGATAGGGGATGTAATTAGCGATATCAATTAGATCAACCTCCTCATGTCTACTGTATTCTAACAAATTTAAGATTCCTTGATCAAAGGTACTTCAGAACTAACTAATGTTGCTCAATTTTTATATAGTTTTGTCCTGAGGGGCGCAAGAGGCACGCCGACTGGGAGTCTGGTAATGATGCGGCTAAAGGACGGCTCAACCAGGGTGTGGCACAACTTGGGATGGTTCGGCCGGTGGGTGGCATGGTCGGTAGGAAGCGTGACCGGTGTGGCGCGGTTTGGCGTGGGGTGTTGCGGTTTGGGCCGGGGTGGCAGAGCATCACGGGGGCGACACAGGTTGCCTTCATCGCCTTCATCAACTCACCACCTCTTCACCATGTTGAAGTACCTCACAAAGAAGAATGATGGAGGGGGGGTCAGGCAATGTATGTTTAGCCTGCACCCTCCGCGTTTAGGGAGGTTGAAATTAGTTCATCAAGAACATAAATATATAAGAGACATGAAAGATATCTTAAAAACATCAATTCCAAATAATCCCTCATTAACAAAATATTCCCAACCCACAAGGAAAAACATTGTTGGATCAACATGATAATAAGTTGGTTTGTGTTCTTTTTTTGGAAGGAATGAAACAAGGGAATAAAATCAATAACAAAAATCCCCTTCCTTGATCATTTTTCTTCGACGTTGGCGTGAGAAGGCGGATGTCCATTTGTTGTAGAATAACATGTCCTACATTGAAGAATGATACAAGAGATGAAGTCAAAGTCATGGTCTATCTTCGTAGTCGAATGCGTTTCCTGTCAGCGTTCTCCATCGGTGGAGTATTCATTGTGGAAGAACATGTTCTTCGTTGGAGACCGTAATCCTCCATATGTTGGGTGTCACGTCACATTACCAGTGCTTCGTGGCTTGGTGATTTTGTCCCAAATCATCCTCCCAAACACTATATATATATAGGAGAGGGTGGATGTAGGTAACGATCGTTGAAATTTATGACGGTTCATTTATTAGGAGCCTTACTTATTTCCAACCACACTGTTACATAATTTAAAAAGGGGAATGCCAATTAATTTAAGCTAGTGCGATGATACAATGTGTTAGAAAGATTAATGTTATGTGTATTGGCGCAATTAAGGGGGAGTAGGTCAAGAGCCTCTCCCTCATTAATTGTGGGAGTTGAGGGTTTCTCCAAATTAAATGGGGGTTTCAAGGGGGTGTAATCCCGGGTGGTCCCCACCAACATAACCTCTCATGGGAGGATATGGTTCAGGTGGTCCCCACCACCTTAACCTCTCATTGGAGGTTAAGGTCTGCTGGTCCCCACATCCATCTACCACATGAAGGTTTAGTTCTGGTGGACCCCACCTAAAATATCCACATGGAAGGTCAAAATATAATAAAATTAAATTTATTTTATTTTATTATTTCCATGAAAATCCCAAAAACTAACTTTCGCCATTGTTTAACTACCATCGAGGTGAAAGTATCTTTAAGAGAATACCATCAATGTGAGTTCAATGGTGACTTCATATTTTAATTCCAACCACTGGTTCAAAAGATACATAACACCACTCAGGCGTTTATCGAACATACCCGAAAAAATGTTCGGAAAATTATTATCAGTCACCCTCGACCTACGCTAGTCTAGATTAGGCTCTTTCTAGGTGACAAATTCCCCAACGAACCCAAATGTGCTCTCTTATTTTCAATCTGAGTTACCGTATAGATGTTATGAATTTTTCAATAAAATAAATGCCACATAATTATTTTATTTGTTGCCAAAAGATAACTTTTCTGGTGGCCTGCACTGGCCAATGTTAGTATCTTCTTAAAGAAAGCATACCCTCATGAGTTCAGTGGTGGTCTCAGATTTTTAATCTGAGATACCAATTTTGACTTATAAGAATTTGAAAAATAAAATAATTTATTTTTTTATTTTATTTCGATTATTCCATTTTTGGGTTCTCTCACAAGAGGCCAGTGCCGACTAATATTATGTCGCACCTAGGTTAAACCCACCATCCTGAGCGAAATAGTGCCCTCATATTTCTGATCCAAGTAACCATTTAAGATTTATTACACTTTTTCTGGAAAACTTCTTATGGGCATTAACTTAAGCTTAACAAAACTTTGGGGGATCATTCCGAGCACTACGGGCTTCAGAACCATGTGCCGAAAGATTTCACAGACTCATAAAATTGCCATATATTTAAAAAAATTACATGGAAATTCCGAGTCTTTAAAACTTAGAACAATGATAAATAGTTTTTATCAAGAGGATGGTGAATCTTTTCATGAATCTTTGTATAAATTGAGGGATATTCTTAGGTAGTTTCCTCATCATCAACACTCATCTCACATTCTCATGGATACGTTATTTGAAGGGATGTCCTCCTCTGGACAGAATCTATTGATCATGCTACTTGGGATAACTACAATGATAATACATATGAAGAACATAGACAAATTTTTAATAACCTCTCACTGAATTCAGAACGTAAAAATTCATGAAGAAAAAGATTCAATAGAAATGTTAACCCAAAAACTTGTTAAATAAATGAAACTCAAGTTCAACTTGCTGTAATCACCAACCATATTCAATCCTTAATGAACCAGAATACAAAGAAAACTGTTCACCAACTTGGAAGTCAAAATACAAACCAATGTTTAAGTGAACAGTGTGTCCAGTGTGGTATGTTTGGGCACCCTGAAAACATTTTTTCCTAATTTTGATATGCCATACCAACAACAAGAAAATTAGAACATTGTTAACTATGATCCTAGAATACCTCCTAAAGAAGATCCATTTCCAAAAAATTATAACCAAGGCTATATGAACCACCCTAATATGTCCTGGAAATATCAAGGCTTAATTAAACATTCCCTTGCCCCTATTTTTTCTAATCAACCACGACCAAACATTCAAAATCCACATAGGGGTGACTCTTTTATTGTACATGGAAACAATGATAGTAACATGTCTTCTAAACATGATCTAATCTTTAACAAAATCAACTCTCAAGAAGAATGATACATGAATCAGCTACCCAAACATCAAAATCAATATGATTCAGATAAAATGCAAACTGATGTGAGAATGCCAAATATAGAAACATTGTTAGGTCAACTTTCTTGGTATTTTTCATCTAGGGAAAAAGGATGAATTCATAGTACCACTAAACATAACCCTAAAGAGAATGACATGGTTGTTGTCACTAGAAGTGGGCTTAATACTAAAACTGTTGCTAAAAAAGAAACTGAAAATTCTCAAATTGAAAATCTGATTCAATCTGGTAATAAAAATCTCTTATGTACACATGCTGGAAAATCCCAGAGAAGTAATGTAAATGATTAAAATCTGAATTTGTCACATGAATCTCAAGATTAAACTTCATTTAATAATAAAATGAATAAAGGAAAAGAAAAATTTGAAGAAGTGGTGAGGTATATGCCTACTATTCTGAAAAAAATTCCCCACCCATCCCTTTCCCTAAGAAACTGAATTCTCCAAGTAAAACCAGGGGAACATCTTCAGTTCCTTGGTCTCCTTTCTAAGAACCAAGTGAACATTCCTTTCATACAAGCCTTAATTCAATTCCCATATTACATTAATCTCTTAAGAAAATTATTTCGAAAAAAACTCTAGATGAATTTTCTAATTAAAACCTCACTGAAGAGTGCAATGGTGTACTTCAAAAGAAAATCCCCCCTAAACTGAAAGACCCAGGTAGTTTTTTCATACCTTACACACTAGGAAACTATGATCAGCTCAAATGTTTGAGTGATTTAGGTGCTAGCATTAATCTGCTCCCATAATCATTGTTTCAATAGTTGAGGTTGGGTGACCTTCAACCCACCACAAACATACTATAGTTAGCTGATAAATCATTCACTCATCATGTGGGTTGGGTAGATGATTTCCTAGATAGGGTTGGGATTCTGTTTTTTCCTGCAGACTTTTTAGTCATAGATATTGATTGTGATCATGATGTTCCCATCATTTTGGGTAGGCCCTTCTTGGACACAAGTGGTGTTGTTATTGATGTCTCTAAGGGTTAATTAATTTTAAAAATTGGAGAACAACAAGAAGAGTTCAATGTGTTTAAAAATGTTAAATGACCAACTGTTTATGAAAACTCTTCTAGAGTAGAGTCCTTAGAATATTAGAACTCAACTAAAAACATTGAAAAATCTTAAAATCAATCCTCTGTTAATGAAAATAATTGTGAAGATGAAAATATTTTTGAATCTGGCATAGAAATTGAAAATTCATCTCAAACACTTAAACTGGACAACTGTCTAGTTTCTACTGTTTAAGAGTCCACTATTTCTGAACATATGAGGTTTTTGAGTGAATTTGAGGGGTTTTCTGTTAACACAAACCTTGTTGAAAACATTTATGTTGTTGAGGGATAAATTATTAGAAAACATGCTCATTATAATCTGATTAACTTTTTGAAATCTGATTTGGAAAATCTAGATAGTGTACTTCCCACTTTGGATAGAAACAATGTTTCTTCTGAATCGAATCATGAAATTAAATATTATTCATCATTTAATTCTATTTTTTATAATTATGATGAAGATATTTGACCTCCGAGGCTGAATATTCTTTCATCTAGTGTAGAACCACATGTTCTTGAACTAAAACCAATACCATCCCATCATAAATATTCATTTCTAGGTGAGAATTCCAATTTACCTATCATAATAGAAGATATACTAAATGAAAGGAAAGAAAAATGATTTTAGAATGTTTTGAAAAAGTTTAAATCTTCTATAGGTTGGACAATAGATGATATCAAGGGTATTTGTCCCTCATTTTGTATGTATACAATACCTATGGAGCCTGACCATAAGCCTAGGGTTGAGTGTCAAAGAAGATTGAATCCAGACATGAATGAATTTGTGAGAGAGGATATGATCAAACTGTTAGGCATTGTAATGATATATCACATTTATGATAGTTCTTTGGTCATCCCTATTCAGTTTTCCCCCAAAAAGGGAGGATTCACTATAATTAAAAATGAAAAGAATGAAGAATTCCAAGTTAGGAAAGCCACAAAATGGAGAGTTTGTATCGATTATAGGATGTTGAATACATCCAATAGGAAGGACCATTTACCAATGCCCTTTTAGGACCAACGGCTTGAGAGGCTTGCTGGAAATGAGTTTTTCTATTTCCTTGATGGGTATTTTGGTTACAACCAAATTTCTGTTGATCTAGAGGATCTAGAAAAGACCACTTTCACATGCCACTTTGGAACATTTTCCTACATTCGGATTCCCTTTGGGATGTGTGGAGCTCCGGACACCATTCAATGGTGTATGGGGCCTCTCATTTCATATATGATTGAAAGTATCATTGAGGTTTTCAGGGATGATTTTTGTATTTTTGGTAGAAATTTTGATACTTGTCCTGGAAATCAAGAGTTAGTCTTAGATAGATGGATTGAAACAAACCTTATTATTAATTGGGAGAAGTTTAAATTAATGGTCACAGAAGGTATTGTGCTCAGTCATAAGCTGTCTAAGAGAGGTCTAGAATTTTATTATGCTATGATTGATGTTATTAAAAAACTGCAACCTCCTGTTACTGTCAAAGGTGTTAGAAATTTTCTAGGGCACGCTAGTTTCTACATCAACCATCATTACTACACCTGACTGGAAAGTACATTTCGAACTTATGTGTGATGCTACTGACATGACTGTAGGTCTTTTCCTTGGACAGAGGAAAGGATAGAAGTTGAATGTGGTGTATTATGCTAGTATACTACAAGATAATTCACAAAATAATTACACCACTAGTGAAAAATAATTGTTATCTGTTTTGTTTTCTCTAGAGAAGTTTAGACAGTACTTGTTAGGTTCCAAAGTCATCATTTTCACTAATCATTCTTCTTTAATGTACTTTTTTTCAAAGAAAGAAACTAATCCTAGGTTGATTAGATGGATTATATTGTAAATAGAGTTTGATTTAGAGATTAGGGATAAGTAGGGAGCTGAAAATTTAGTTGCTGACCATTTATTAAGGCTTCATTTTACTCAATCTGAAGATCATAATGAGATTAACTCTTCATTTCCTGATGAGAAGCTGCTTACTATGTCAAATAGAAAATTTTCTTGGTTTTCAGATTTTTCCAACTTCCATGAAGTATGTGTCTTTTCCAAAACTCTGTAAAATAATCGAAGAAAAAAAATTCATTTCTGAACTTAAAAATTACCTTTGGGATGATACCTTGCTGTTTTGGAGATTTGCTAATGGTATTATTAGGAGATATATATATGATGAAAAAATGCTATTTATCTTAGATATTTTACATTCATTTCCTTGGGAAGGTCACCATGGTAGTCAATGAACTTCCCAAAACTATTTTACAATCCTATTTGTATTGGTATTCTCTTTTAAGGATTCCAGGAGCCTTGTGGTTGGATTTGATAGATGTTAGAGGCTGGGTAATGTGGGTATGAAGCAAGAGTTACCACAAAAAGAAATTCTGGAAGTTGAAAATTTTGATTTCTGGGGTTTAGATTTTATGGGTCCATTTCCATCATCTCTTGGGAATGAGTATATAATAGTTTTTGTTGACTTTGTTTCTAAATGGGTTGAGGTTGTGGCCCTGCACAACGATCAAGCCAAATCTATAATAAAATTTGTGAAGAAGAACATCTTTACAAGATTTGGAGTCCTAAGAGATTTTATCACTGATAATGGAAAACATTTTAAGAAAAATAAATTTCATTCGTTGATGTAAAACTATGGTTGTGTTCATAAAACTTGTACTCCATATCATCCACAGTCTAGTGGAAAAGTTGAATTTTCAAACAGGGAACATAAACAAATTCGTGAGAAAACTGTGTCAAACTCCAGGAATTACTGGTCACTTAAAATGGATGAAGCTTTATGGGATTATATAACTTCTTCCCAGACCCCAATTGGTATGTCTTATTATAGGCTATTTTTTGGGAAATGCTATCATTTACTTGTGGAGTTTCAACATATGTCTTATTGGGCAGTTAAGGATCTAAACATTAATTTTTTAGAATACTGCTGAGAGGAGATTAATTGAGCTGAGAGAACACGATGAAATTAGGAGGGAGAGTTATGATAATTCAATAATTTATAAAGAGGGGAATAAAATCATTCATGATTCTATCATTCAAAACAAATAATTCAAAACGGGATAGAGGGTCCTTCTCTTCAACTCTAGACATAATCTCTTTTCTAGAAAGCTGATGTCCAAATGGTCTAGACCTTTTACAATTTTGAGAGTTCAGAATAATGGAGCCATTGAAATTGTAGGGGAAGAGAATAAACCCATCTAAGTCAATGGTAAGAGAGTGAAACATTATTTTTAGGGACTGCCAAAGGGATTGGTTACCTTCAATGTGCTTGAAAACTATTCTTGAATGAATTCTGGCTAGGGACATTAAACCTAGTGCTACATGGGAGGAAAACCATGGTTCATATTTTGTTTTCAATAAAAAATCGTAATTAAATAATGTTTAACTGAAGACTTTAAAATCAGTGCTTCATGGTAGTCAACCCCTTCTCTTCTTTTGTTTCATTTTTTGTAATGTTCAGTGTTGAATAAAGTGCTGCTTTGTTGTCTTCTATGTGCACTATATCTTTTTGATTTTTGTTCTTATTTTACATGCTATTTGTTTCTAGGATGATGTTGTAGTGTCATTTAAGGAGTGTAATTCCCATGATGAAGGAGTAATGGAAAATCTAGTCAAGGAAGTATATTTCCGTTAATAATTATTTTAAAATTTTTCTCGGATTGGAATAAAATTCTTCTACGTGTCATTATGTTGTGTTTCAAAATTTTACATGCTCCTCCTGCTGAAAATTTGAAATTATTGATAAATGTTGAAATAATCACTCATTGTATGAAATTATGTTTAGGGGTGGGGTACATGTTTGCGAGTCGTTGTGTTTTTTAGGGGTTGTGATTTGGTAAGGGGTCTTAGGAATGCATGATTTTTTCTTAATTTATCATTCAATTGAATCTTATTTTCTGAAATTACTTACAGCTAATTCTCTTTGAACCCACAAGTTACATGCCGTATTAGAACATTAATGGAAAATTTGTGTCACTGAACTTAAATGATAATGTTTGTTTTCCAAATGAACCTTCTGATTATTTATTCATTGTGGCAAACAAGATTTTTTATCTTTAATGTAAAATTTATAAATTTCATAATTCTACTTAATTGAAAATATGTTTTGAAACATAATTTATTAATTTTTCTTTTCCATGTTTAGAAGTCAACTTTGGGGAAAAAGTTGGATTTTATGTTTGGGGGAGGGGGTCAATTCTTGACTATGCCTAACTATGCTTAATTGTGATCCCATCAATTCCCACTGAAACTTCAAACTTTTTGTAAAAAAAATGATTAACATGTTTCAAAATTCTTGAATAATTTTAGGCTTTACTCTGTTCTAAACTGAGTTTTTCCTTAGGACCAGTACCTTGCTGGTATTTAAGATTTGTTTTGAATCTGAAATTCGTGATAATCGATGATTCATGAGTGGTCTATCGTAGTGATTGAATAGATATCATGGTTTAAGGAATTACTTATGAGAGTGATGTGGGTTATCTATTAGTGGAGTTATGATAATAACCCTCGGAAATAGATGTTTAAATTGATCCTAGGGGAGACACTTCTTTGTTATTTATTTAAAGTAATCACCTTAATGATCCATTGTAAATGGTTTTCATTAAAATATTTTGAAATTAGAGTAGTCTGGGCATCTGGGATCACCTAGTGAGTCTCTGAGACACTAGATGCTGGGTGTATCACTGTTAACTATAAGCCCCCTATTCACCTTGAATAAGATCCTTTTCACAGTGCATAACACATGATATATGGATTGGGAAAATTAAATAAAGTATATAAGGTCAAAAATGACTTCATTAAGGTTAGGGGAATGATGAACACTGGATGACGAAGGGGTTAATTGGTTTATATGGAAATTATTTAGGTTGTATCAATAAAGTGATTCAAAATTAAAAAAATAATTATTTTTGGAACCTATGATTCTCTCAAAGTACAATGTTCCCCGGTTAAGGCCTAAATTCTATTGATATTTTACCTCCTGTCAGTATTGAAAATAAAACCTGAACTTCGATTTAACTGATTTATTATGTTGTATCAAATATGATTCTTGACATCTTCATTGATGGATGTTCTTTGCATTATTAATTACCCTTGATTAGTTGTAATAGGCAGGATTCATATGAGTAATTAATTTTCTAAAAGCCTGTTGTTATGTTTTGTCATATGTTTTTTGAGTGTTGGGCATGTTACATTTTGAGAAAAATAATAAACCCTTCACTATTTCTCAAAGATAATAAAACATGAGATTGTTTGAGGAAAAACAATGATTAAGTATGGGGGAATTTTATGTGGATCTATTGTTACATAGTTTTTCAACATATTTTTTATTTATTTTTAAAGATTTAATCAATTATTTAATCACTTTATACTAAATAATTGTACTTTTTTTTATTTTTATAACTAAATCTGTTAATTAAAAAAAATTATAATTAATTAATTATTTTTATTATTTAAATTTATAATTTTGATATAATGTTTCTTACCTGATTTGATTATTTGATTATTAGTTATGTTAAATCAAAGCTTACCACCTTTTAATAATTCTACATTAATAATAAATATACATTTAATATACCTATTTGTGTTTTTATTATGTTAGTCTTTATTTTAATATTTTATCTTCTTATTTTGTTTCATTACAATTGGTTAACAATGTTAAATAACATTTCTAATCATCCTACTAGTTAATTTAGTTAATAATTTTAGTTCAAATTAAAAAAATTAGTTCATTTTTAATTTTATGTAATCACTTAGTTGTTTAAATAATTAATTAATTATTTTGAAACATTAATTAAATAATTTTAAGAATGCAGTTAAATTATAAATTCACTGATTTTTGTTTTTAGTCTACCAGTTAGACTGATATGAGCTATCGATGACTTACTGGATCACTGATGCTAACTTTTTCATTCACTAATTACCCTTTAAATTAATAATATAGTAATTTTAAATTAATTCATTTATCAATTTAGTTTATCAAATATTTAATTCTGAATTTATGTGTTATCTATTAATGATTTTTATTGTTTTTTATGTTAAAAGTTTAATGAAAATTCTGTTTTATATTTATAGTGTTTATCTTTATTTGTAATTAATTATTTTTTTCCTTTTTATTTAGTTTAATTAAGTTTTAATTTTATGTTCTATCTAATTTTTAATGTTCACCATTAATTTTTTATTGTAATGGTTACCCTTGGTTCTACCGGTGTCCCTTTTATTTTTGTTGCATAATGATGAGCTTTTAATTTTTTTATTTTTATCAGTGAACCCCGCACTGATTCTTACCATTGTTTTTAATCTAACGGTGGCCTTATGTAGATTACTGGTAGCTTTAATTTATATATATTGGTGACCTTCCACTGTACTCATCCCATGCACGTCATTGTTAGACTCCCCCTCTTGTAGATCACTGTTAGGCTTATCCTTTTCCTTCAATTAATTTCCTTGACTAACCGTTAGGCATCCTATAACCATTCCCATATTTCGTCTTCTCCATTTCTTTCTCATTGCTGCACAACATCCATCTCACCAACACTCCTTCACAATGGTACCTTGTGTCTCATAAACCCAAGAACTCAATGAATCTACCATTTCAGATCAAATGTATGTTTGAATTCCAGCCTCCATTCATCTCAGCTTCAAGAACCTCCAACTTCATTATCATGTTCAGGTGGGCTTCGCCACACCTTAATTTCTTCACCGAGATTGAAACTCTTTCCACCACATATTCTCTTCATCTTTTGTTCCTTCAACCATCATTTCAATCCATTCTTTTCAATGTCGTTTCCAATTTTTTTACCCCAACCACTCATCATTTTTGACACATACCAGATCTTCCAAAAAGGCCCAATTAACAAAAACTTTTTAAATCAGATTCAAAATCAACCAAAGGATCAATCATTGAACTGAAATTTAAACCACCGCCAGGAGAAACCGAGACGGACATAACCCACCCCTCACCGTAGAATCTTTTTGCCCTAGGAAGAGTCTTCTGTACTAGTCACCACGAGGAGGGTCCTCTATTGCTGATGTCCATATCATCAACCTACTGGGCGGATGATGCCGCAATTGAGATGTTTCGAGAATCCGATGAAGAATAACATACACCATGTTGTCGCACTGAGTGAGGAGGATCTGACCACTAGCAGACTGCCTTGGAAGATTCTTAAAGAAGATGGGGATCCTCCCCCTGTTTGTGCTGATTATGGGGGAGGAAGAAGGATGTTAATAAATAAAACTAAATTAAAACTAAATTAATAATGAATTTTAATATGAAATTAATATACTGATAATATTATAAACAGATAGTTTATAATAATAGATAAATAAACTATAAAATGTACTAATTAATTTAAAAATATTTGAAACTAAAGTATTAATATTAGTTATAAAATTAAAATAAACTAAAAAATAATTTAATTTATTATTAAAGTAATTTAACAATTTAATTTCATGAATAATAATTATAATAATAATAATAAAAACTTAGAACATTTAAAATGAATAACTAAAAATAACTAATAGATGAATAATAAAAATATTAAAATTAGTTAAAGAAAATATATGATAACTAAAATATTAATGCTACAATTATTAAATAAACTAATATAGATAAATTTAATACATTAATTAATATAATAAATTATAAATTTACTCTTTTATGAATATAATAATTATAAATTTTTGTTAATTATTTATAATTTTATAAATTGTGCTAATTAATTTTCAAAAACATTATATATATATAATTAAAACTAACAAAACATTAATAGTATAATTTATTATAATTATTATCCATCATAAATTAATTATGTAAATAATAACATGTAAAAACCATAATTAAAGTATGTTTATTAACAAATCCAAAAAAAACAATTATTTATTAATTTAAATTTAATCACATCTTATCATTATTTAATAAAACATTTTTTTGTTTATAAATGATTCCATTTAAACATTATTGCATTAATTAATTTTTCTGTTTTAACTTTGCAGGTTCATGGTGGAAACATTATCCTATCCAGGTGCAGGAAACTAACTTAGTAAGAGTTAGTTATGTGTGGAAAACTAGGACGACGTCCAAGTCTCTAAAAAAACGCATGTGTGCAGTGCATATGTGAAGTTATTTTGAAGTCAATGGAAAATGTTCAGTGACGAGTAGTAGAATACAACAAGATACATAAGCAGAGCATGCAGCAGATTGAGAGGGGAGTGATTCTTTCGGGAGATAAAACACATTCGAGGAGCCAGTGTCGAGGAGAGGAGACCAGAGGGTGACTCTGGAACCACTTACTGGAGCTATAGGAGTATAAGAGTTGAGTATCTTTTGAGGAGTCTGAATTACCTTGTGTTTGAATTCATACACTATTCAGAACATGTTTTCAATTACTGTTTTTACATTAAACATGTTTTCTATCTAAACCATTTGAATGAAGAATTTTCCATGGGATTTTAAGTAGATTGTTCGTTTATCAGTACTTTTATATCTCTGTTCCACTTTTTTTTCAACAATGTTTTAATTTAACATATTATAGATACAAGATCTATAGAGTTACTTAACTTCAATTCATAATATATAATATTACAAAAATATAAAAATTGAAAAATTAGAAAATTCACTCCGCTGCGGAAAACAGTGGGGCTTTCAAGAATGATATCGAAGATTAGTGGAAAAATTTACCGGCCCAGTGGGTTCGACCCGACATGACACATATAAAATAGTTAGTAGGATTATATATTTTAAACATTGACTGACATCAACGATAGTACAGGTCAATAACCAAAAACCTTAGCCATGTCAAATGAGAAGATCTGATTTCACATGTCTGGGAAAGGGACTCTAGGACCCTAGCCATGATGAGGGTACTGATTATGGAGAGGAGGTGGAATCATATTACCAATCATGGGAGATGGTGATTGGTGGGTTTCTTCCTGTAAATTTTGGGGTGGGTAGTGTTGAGCCGAGGGTTAGTCAAGATGCTGATGTATTTGGTGAGGCTATAGAGGAGGCTCTGGCGACAACAACTCGATTGGTCGGGGT
This sequence comes from Viscum album, assembly GCA_963277665.1. NCBI lineage: Eukaryota > Viridiplantae > Streptophyta > Magnoliopsida > Santalales > Viscaceae > Viscum > Viscum album. Next base: position 1,333,676,735 of record OY728122.1, on the reverse strand, counting down.
GGCTCTACCAGTGTATCAATAGTGACCTCATCCATAGTTGTCCTTATTGTAGGAGTTGAGGGAGGCAATGAACATTCCTTCTTGTCTTGTAGTAATACTTCTTCGAATAATTGAGTTGGGTTGGAAAAATATTAGAATCCACCTAGGATGTTCTGAGTGATCAAAGATGGTTCCGGTTGAGTTAGTACATTTACCAAACACATTGGGAAAAGAATCACATGATTCAATGAATTAACGAGGGAGTATGTGAGGCCAGTAAACATGGATAAATAGTCTATGACACCCTCATATGGACTTTTAAAGCCCTTGAAGATATATTTAATACTTTTTTTCCAAATGGGGGAGATAAATTGATATAATGTGTTTCCATGAAGATCCTCGCAACAAGTTATAGACCCGGTGGATTACTAGATGTACTAGAAAAATGTGGGCCTTCCAGTGTCTGTATGAAGATGTGGATCAAATTCCAGTAGCATGGAATCAAAACCCTAATAGTTTGGATGAGCATATAGTTTAATGTCATATAGGATTATATTGAATCAATGTGAAAATTATAGTTCTAGGATTGAACAATGGGGAGGCTTCCTATACACCATGTTTAGCAGATTTGGATCAAATTACACATAGTTTAGGAATTGGGGGAATTGTTCTTAAACATGGTTAGTGGCCTAAAGATATTTTCATGATCACTATTAAACTCTAAGCCCACATGATTTATGCTTTTTGTGAAAAACAAGAGAAAAAAGTAGACTAGATGGACTTGCCATGAAGGCTGTGACCACAAAGGATGATTGGGGGATTACAATTTGTTAGCGACACAGGGAGATAGATATTGAGACACACTTTAAGAGGGTTTCTTGAGTAGGAAGTAATAAGGTATGAATTAGATATGTCTCTTTGTAGAGGTAACAACCTATCATGGTGTGTTAGAGCTTACGTGGAGACTTCCTTAGGTGTACATGGAGACAGAGCCCAAAGGGAGAGTGAGTTGGATTGAACTAATTCTCTTTCTCCTTTAGATACTCTTAGCATTTCCATGGGTGTTGAAACTCGTATTTTAATTTTATGTGTTGGGGACAAGGGATCTTATCAGCTTAACATATTATAGCTCAGAATATGGGGAACTACACAAAATCTGTTGGACTTACATAACTTTTACCAACCATCACTTGGGGATGGGAAGAAACTTGAATTTTTAATGGGAGTGATGTGAAGGAGTGGTCAGTCAAGGGGATCATGTTAGAATGGATATCGGAAGAAGAAATATTTATTATAATACATACATGAAGAATCATAGTGTAGGTAAATACAACCTGGAGCCCCACTCAGGGGACAGGGAAATCACACCGCACAAGCCTAGAGGGCCAAAAGGAAGAGGTGTATGTAAGATATCTATGTTGCACCCAAAAATGGAATTATCTTGATTCCATGAAATAAGTAAATCACATGGATTACATAGTACGGGATGAAATGAAGACTAATACATGCATGAAATATTAAAGGGACGAAGAGAATGATGTGAAACATAGTGGTATGTCTTGAACTCAAGAGGGATCTTGTGTGCGTACTTGATATTAAAAATTGAAATGTGTGAGGTTCAAGACCTACTCAGCCTTCTTGATGGGGGGACCCTTGGGAGAATTGTCCTACTATATTAGTACCTTGAAATATTCAATTTCATATAATCATGGAAGGGGTTTTCTTACATGAAAGGGAGAGACAGTTCAATATCAGGAGTGTTACCCTTAAGGGAGGGGGTACCCTTCTATTTATAGGAAAAAATCTTGATAGTGGCACGTAAGTAGGCTAGAGCGAATATAGCCATTTTATGTCTTGTTGCAAGCTAATTGCCATTATGCATAATCCAAATAACTTGCACTCTAACCCAATTTATTCCGCATATATGAATTTTTCATTTTGGAAGTCAGATCCTATGAATACCATTTATTGTCGCATTGGGCACGCATGAGTCTTCTGTACGGCTTTCGACCATTCACACATAAACCATATATTGTATGAAAAAACCCTTTTTATTTATAGTATCATTTTCTGATTTAAAATATGAACTCATGTTTTTACAATACACCAATATATGGCCTTATGAAGAATTTGTTGAGGATGTATACCTTTTGAGTTTAATTTCATCTAAATACTAGAAATAACTCTTCAAGGGGATTGATCAAATTATCAGCTACAACATGAGATATAATACCACTAAATATAGGGGAATTTATCACAGGAAATTTTCCAACATAGGTGTAGTATGGTTATTCATCATCACCTGAGAAATATTTCCAAATATGGTCATGATACCCTCAGCTCCATCACTAATGGTGTTGACTTATAATGTTGGTAAATCACTACCTTTTCTATAGCTATTGATTCCATTAAATTAATTATGTTAAATCACAAAATAATGAAACCCGCCATGATAAATCATAATCATCGTTATTATTGAGAAAAAATGTCACTACCAGGAATTTTTATTACTCACATGTTTATCTAACATCTTTTTCTACTGGTTTCTACAAAACATTATCTAATACCATTTTTAACAACCATGACCATAGTAGACTACAGTTGGTGGTTATTTTATTAAATAAAATACATATAATATATCACGTCAACAAATATCTATCCATTTATTAGTCGTGAAGAACTAAATATATACATGGATCCCTTATAATATTGGAAATTGAACATAAAATGTAATAATGAAAAAATAAATTACTTCCTTAACACTTATTCAAATATAAATATTCATAACATGGGAAGGGAAAAACAAAAATGGGGTGATCTCAAATGATCATAAATGGTTCCATGAACCAATAATGAGTGAATAAAACCCAATATTGCATTGTAATTAGAGAAAAGTAAATAACTGGAAAAAAAAGATTCCATCAAAAATTTGAGAAAGAAAACATATCCATAGTATTTTTGTCATAGTAAATATATCATGGGAAGTATTGAATCCATACATAATGAAGAAAATGGTTAATATTGGGATGTTATGTATCTTAAACATGAACCATTAGACCATTATGATAGTTTATATCTATGGGTTAAAACCCATCTAATTCTGCATGGAAATAAACCCCAAGGGGTTTTTGGAAACTTTTTCTCATACGAGACGTATTGATGCATCTAGGGGCCATATAAAATTTATAGACAACATTAAATTCATGTCCAATTAATTAATCATATATTGATTTAATACATGAAAAATACGAATTATTAATATATCAGTATTGAGAAGAAAATATATACTTATCCATATTTACCCATTCCTAAAACACATTAATGCATTCCAGAGTCTTTAAAAAGATTTCTTTTACTGTATTAATGTTATAAAAATTAATTCATTGATTTCTAAGGTGGAATAGTATATATTACATATGAAATTATTTTTTTGGAATACCTATAATTGTTCAAAATAAATGAAGAGTCAATACATAGTGTATAAAATAAATATTAATACAGTGGGGAATGTGGTTTTGACATCAGTGATGTTAGAATTTAAATATATATTAGAACCTAATAAAGATTATTTGTTTTTATTTTTACCTCTTTTAAGATAAGTGGTGTAATTTTAGTCACATCATGTCATAAAAAATGGAGATTATGGTGCGTTATATACATAGTTATGGTTGGTCTGATTCTATAATACGATGAAATTAATATAATGATTAAATAAATTTTATTAAGGATAAAAATATTATTCATGATATATGTTAATCATTGAGGTATATGATCCTCGGCCGGAACCAACCTAGTTTATCCCCTAAACCTCGCACCTAATCAATCTTGGTATGTTCTTGAATCAGATTTTTGGTCAAATCAGGCTAGATAATAGTACCAAAGAATATAATAAGAGAACATCAGAATGTGTTTGACTGATAAAAAATAATCGACACCTAAATTTAATATCATATGACTTTATCATAAAGGAACCTGAATATAGTATGGAAACAATAATATCAACTAAATTTAACATGTAAGAGTAACATATTGATAATCATGAGAGTGTTCTAAACATCCTACGATGAGACTATAGTAGTACTTAGATTGGAAGTAGCTAAATCCATATGGATTCATTCCTATGATAATATCTTCTTTACTCTTCTGAACTAGTCTCACTAATTGAACTCCCCTATGTTCTCTACTATCATAGAGGATCTAGTTTATCTAATTGGGACTATATTGTAATCATCTCTAATATTTAATTAATACTTATAAGATCCCCATGAATAATAGTGATAGGTGGTGAGTTAGAAATAATCAAATTTCAATCTCAAAAAAATAATAAAATACCACAACTCAATATTAACCCCATACACCATCGAATTCGAAGCCCCTCAAAATCCAAAAAAATAATCACATACACACATAAGGGCTTTCGTTGGGGTACAATGATATTGAGTAAGAATTAATAAGCTTACTACTAGACCTTGTATTTTAAAATTAGTAGCATCTTCACAAAATACATATAAATAAAATTTAAATGTATTAAACCTTTGATAATCTTTTTTAAATTGAAAAATGGGCTTCTAGACCATTATTTTAAAATAATCAATCAAATCCAATTTTAGGATGCATTTAGAAAATTTTGAAAAATATAAATCCCATTTTTAAATAAAGGAATCCAAAAAAATATTATATATATACATATACCACTAAATATATACATTAATCTTTTAAATCATATACATACATATATATTTATATATATTTTAATATCCAAATGCACATATATATCAATATTCATAGGCTTCTACAAACAAATCAATTAGAGAAAAAAATTTCAAGACACATTTCAAAAATATTTTATTTAATAAGATAACCTCCCCAAAATTAACACGAAATAGTGAACCATGATGAATGATACCTCAATAACATATAATTATCGTATAGACCCATAAAAACCCCAAAAAACAACCAAAAAGTAAAATCCACCTAAAATAACCTTTTGAATTTTATAAAACATATAGAAAATACCCATTTTCTTAAAACCCAAATAAAAATTCTATATTCGTTATTATTCACATTATAATTAGATCATAACCTCTTAAAAGAACCAATTTTGGGTCCAATATATTTGTAAATACCAAGAAAAAATGGTCTGTAATGAAAAAACCCACATAATAATCTTCAAGAAAAGGTGTCTCGTTGTAATGAAACATCTATTAATTGATTAGTAACACTAAAGAATAAATTTTCATAGCTTTAATTATGAATAATCACTCATTAAAAAACACATCGCCTTCTGGGGATCAGAAAACAATATTCCAAGGAAAAAATAAATATGAAATCAAGGTACCCTAGAATATAAGGGGATGAATAATCATAACTAATGGTAATGAATAATAAATTATATTGAATAAATAAAAAAAAGGGGGAGAAAGAAGGATGTGTTCCCTTATCACTGACACATTCCACAAACAAACAATAAGATGAGGATAGCATTGGGTGTTTGAAACATGTGGTTATAATAAGTATTTTATATATTATGTTAATTGAGTAAGAATTATTGTTTTTGGACAGGGTTTACTAAATAATGTGCCCATCACTAAACACATCTGGGAACCAACATGGTTATCCCTCATGGTTTTAAGGACCCTGAAAAAAAATATAAATATAGATTTGTTATGAATTACGTTCGATCTCATGGTTTCCTTAATTATTTATAATAACTGTGTTTTGAGTAGTGTACCATTCAATGAAACTAGTAAAAAATTGTTCATGTAATAACTACTTAAAATTCTTGAGAAATTATATAGAATAATAAAATGATAAACTAAAATTAAAATTCATTGTTGAGATGTTACAATTCTAACCAACATTACCCATTAAACCATAATAATATGACCTAGTAAAAATGAAAATTAAAATAAATATAATAAATTCCTACAAGAAAAGTAGATACTTTGTAAAGATAGAACCCAAAATCAATAATAAATTAAAACACTAATTAACAATCCTATGTGGATATCCCAAAAATTATACTTATACTTACAATATAGGTCATTGAAAGAACCTATAGAATGAAACTAAAAAATATTCCAAAGGAACTACTATAATTGATTGAAAGAAAAAACTAATATCCAAATGAATAAAATAATATCATAAATAAATTTTTTTTGTCAAATCATATAACCAAAAAATATGAATATCGACTAGCCTATAAGGAAAGAGTAAAAATGAGATACATTAGATTCTTCTCAAATAACTATCAGGACTTGGAGTTATTTAATTATTTCATATCCAAGAAATTATTAATCTTATAAGATGCATGGAGGTGTCCAAACAAACCAAATAAATGAAAATTCCTCCATGCATTCGAGAATGTGGTCATGTAATTCCTGAACCGAAAACACTAGATGCATATAAAGGATTGATTATTTTCAAAAGTATTACATTTAAAAGAATAATTTTCTCCCATAAAAGGTCTCGTTAGCTTCCACACAACACCATATAGAGATACATAAACATATATTAAAGATAAAAGGACACCACCATTCATTGGGTTTCCTCTAAAATAGATCTCTTCAAGATATGATTTACCCACTAAATCATTAAATATGATAATCCCAATATAGATAACTCCAAAACAAGGATGAAAATGAAACAGCTACCGAAACTAATGATACATTAATTAATCACCGGGTACATCCTTATATGAAAATGGGATAAACTCACTAACAAGGTCAATGTAGTCTTTTTCCATTCATTAATAATATTATAGAATCCTGAGTTCCACATTATTTTCCATATTAAACTCTTCAATAATCGACCACTAAATGAATATGGTCTTAAAAAACCCCACATCATTCTTTCTTGAAACTCTGTCTAAGATATCATCTTCCACCGAATAGAACATGTCCCCTATGAAAAACCCCTAAAACCATCAATCATTGAGAAACATTAACACCCATAGAGTTTAATAGATTCTAATTTCAATAAATGCACAATATATCCTCTATATGACCTTTATCACCATTAAATATTTCTAGTGGAAATCAACTTTACAACTCCATCATTATTTTGGGTGGCCACATCAGCAGATGAGGCTACACACAATCCCCAATTATTCTATGTAACATAATTGTAGGAATAATCTAAATATAAAACCAAACAAATATCTCAATAAATAAAAATTAATAAAATCAAATACTTAATATGAAATAAAGATCAATTAAAAAAGACTAAATATAATCAATCAAAATCAGTAATCACAATGTGAAATATATCAACTTAAAACATCTCATAACATATAATTTTATATAAATAATAAAAAACATTCACTGTAAAACCATATTAAACCTATACATAAATTTAAATTAACAACACCTACATGAAATAAATTAAAATTCATAACGGTTCTTTATTTAAAACAATAAATGTTTGTAGAATTAAACTCTTCTCATTTCCTCTAAAAAAGCACCCTTTTGAGTTCCAAAACCAATTTCCACTTTATAAAAACTCTTTTTCAATATTGAAATAGTATTAAAATAAAACCATTTTTTCCACAAAAATGCAAGAAAATATCTTTCAAAACATTAATCTAAAATACATACACAACCTAATAAAACATGGATCAAAAGGATATAAACCTAAATATTCAATGGTATGATAGTGGAAGTGCATTTTTAATAGAACGTGCTAGAGGGACATGATCCAAACATAAATAATTCCATTTTTAGTAGATAGTTATAGATTAATATGCTCTATACAGGTTTTTAGACCATACAATATAACAGTTTCCCCGTTTATTCATCTTTTTTTCACCTTGTACAAATTTTAAAATATTTAAACTACTCATAAAACATAGATAAAATTACGAATAATATCAAACAAATCAAAAAATATCAGAAAAAAATATAGAAAATCCAATATTTAGGATTCAAAAACAAAAATACCATGAAAAAAAACATAAGATGAGTAAGAGCTAATGAAACTCTTCACAAACCTACCTATCATGTTCTAATAGTCCTAATATATTAACTACTATACATCCCAAAAGCCTAGGGCTAACTATTATCCATGGTATCAAAAAAATCATAGGGGCTCATACAATTTTGTCATACAAAATTCCAGGATTAGCCCCAAACCATGATCCTGAACTAATCCATGACATAAAAATAGTGTGTTCATGAAAGCCTTTTATTATGAACTATTTATTGGATATTTAACATGATTGAATGGTAAAAAATTTCATAATTAATAATTTTCAATATAGTGATCCACCTAGAAGTGTGACATGTCCTTTTTCTATGTTATAGAAAAATCATAGATAGAATAATAGATACAAGAAATACAAAATATAACATAACATGATTAAATATATAACTGAACATGAATAAATAATTAATGGAAAAGATATAATTATATAAAAATGGATTCCATCATGGTTGATATAACAAGAATGAAAAAATGAATTCTAAAATACTAGTATATTCCATAATATTAAATTATTAATAGAATCCTTCTAGAAAATTAACTCAATCCATGATTTATCCTTATAGACCCAAAATTTCAAAAAACATACTTGGCTATATCAACATCAAGTAAAACATTTATGGTGTGATCCTAATAGAGATAAATATTCAATAACTAGACATTCCATGCATTTCATTTTAAAAAACAGAATGGAAGGGATAGTTATAAATATTTATTTTTTATATTTTTTTAATAATATAGTAATAAAGATCCAATATATTTCTGTAAAAAAATAATAATCGAATCTAAAAATAAATATTAAATAAATAATGGTAAATCCATTGTATAATGATCACATTTTTATAAAATGCCTTTTAACACCTTTTTAAAAACACAATTAAATCATTCTAATGTAAATATAAACTAAAAAATGGACATGGGTAAAATTAATTTATAAAATTAATACAATTGAAGTAGCTATGTATGATATTAAAAAATTACTATAATACTGTAGGGAAATAATGAAATATAATGTTATATGTTGGAAAAAATAAAGGATATTTAATTCTGTGAAATTTGTAAACATCATGTGAGGAGAGACCATGTATATGCTATTTCAATACAAATAAAGGCATGTCATTGGATTCCTAAGGGAATAAATAAATTCTTTATCCAAACTAGATTCCTTGGTGGAAATATTCTATATCCTCTAATAAAATAGTAGATATATTCTCTCTAATTTTGACTATACTGCAACCTCATAACAAAAAAGTTTCCATGGATCCCAATGAATGATAAAAATAATAGGTGAGGCATAACATATCATATTTCTATTGTAAAATAAAAATTAAATGTCATAATTCCTTCCAACCTCCATATACCTTCAAGTAATAATCCCCTTTAAACCGAAACCATCACAATCACAAAAAAATGTATGATATTCCTTTATTCTACAGCTTCTTTGATAAAACATTATAGTGGTTCCAAATGGGTATTTAATTGAATCTTGTTTAATAATTCCTAAATACCATGGAAAACATTTCAAAATAAATACCATTACTAGATTACTTTTAATATTCCAAATAGTTCACTAGATCATGATATAGAAATACACAATCAAAAAAACTTTTATGAAGAATTTATAAAATCCTGAGACTACATAAAACCCATTAATTAACAACAGGATCCTTGAATATATTATATATATGTATATATATAATCATATCCACGTTCACATATATAGAAAACATATAGGAAGTTCCAATAAAAACAAATATATTCAATTAAAACTACTATTAAAAATCAACGGATTCCACCAGAATAACGTAGAAAAAATAATCAAAAAATAGAAAACCTTGTAAAATCATACCTCAATTACATAATATTAACATATGGAAGTATAAAAAACATATAAACTAAATTATTAAAAAAATACCCATAAAACTTATTAGGTATTTTACAAAACAGATATAGAATACTCCAATTTCCATAATTACATAATCAAAATTCTATATAAATTATCAAAGAATTATATAATTGAACCAAACCTAGTAAAAACCACTATTTTCGGAAGAACTCATTTTTAAATCTCAAGAATACATTCTGTGTTAGGGAAACAGAGATTCATGGAACACCTAATAATAAATGGAATTTATATGTGAAGAAACTTTATGTGTGGGAAGAAAAATCCCCAAAAAACAATCCTTGAACCCTAAACCCGCATGAATCACATGATAATATCACCCCAAAATGTTTAAGGTTTTCATCTATAATCCCATTAATTATTAGAAGAAGAAATAAGGGAATAATCAATATGAGAGAAAAAATCCATTTTCATTGAGGAATATCCAACCAAATGTATAAAATGAAGAACCAAATGATGAAGGAGAAAGAAGAAAAAATTACCCCATGTTCTCCCCAATGTACCCTAAATTAATTTGGATATGAAGAAGGTATTTATGGTTTAAAATTTCAATGTTATAATATGTATTTCATGATATGAGAAAATTGGGAAAGCTACATGTTCTGAACAAATGGATTACCAAACCATTCAATAATTTTACACTCATATGACTCATCTAGTCACCCCCATAGTTTGGCCTCACTGTTTGGTAAAACTTAATGTAACATTGAAAAGAATATTTGTAAATAAATTTTAGGTTTTTATAAACATAGTTTCTTGGATTATACTTATTATGTGAAAAAACAAATTCCAAAACCATCAAAAAATTCCAAATATATATTGAAAATTACAAGAAATTTATTTCCAAGCATGCACATCAATATTGGGATAAAAAAATAAATTTAAAGATGTGGTATTATAATCCCACCTCCATATGTGTAATATTTTATAGTGTAAAATAATCTTGTACAAATATTAAAAAACATATAGAATACCATAAAATATATAATATTTATAGTTATTTTATTAAATAATCCCAATATGTCAATATTGTTATTTTATAACACATTGGATTTTGTTTTATATAGAATGATATTTTGTAGAAAATAATGTCCTTACATGGTTAATAGATGTATAATTTTAATTTTAAGTGTTCAATGTAAATAAATATTAATCAATTTAGATATATAATAGTAGTAACTTTATATGATAAATTTTCTTAATAATTATTTGTAATGATACATTCCAATGTAAAAAGTTTCATTTTATTCAAAAAATATCTCAGAAGGAGTAAAATTAAAAACATCAAACATACTAATGATAAATATATAAATAGATCTATGTTGAAAACAAAATATATTATGATTGTAATATTTAATAGGGTGGATTAAATGTTCTTAAATAAAATTTCTATCATTCTTAAAATTGAGAATATTATTCATCCTACAACTATTATTAAAAAAGTATTACATGAGAGGTTATTCAAAATAAATATGGTTTATGGGAACTTTTATCATATGATCATGTTGAGAAATATTTGAATTTACTAGTGATTCCATGAGTTAAAATATTCATAAATAAGTTGTAAACATATGTATTATTTGGAGGGAAATATATGCAAAATAATTAGACAGATAACTCTTAATTGTTTTGTTGATATTTTTAATTGATTTTTATAATAAAAAATATATCTTGATTTATTTATGATATTATAATAATTATCATTTTCCATAGTTTCAGTATATAATCATTATATGAAAAGATTATAAAACTCAATTTTTTCTTTGATAATTCCCTACATAATATTTATTAAAGAGTATTATCACCTATGTTGAAATAGTAAGGTTATAATGAATTTGATTTTTATAGTGATACACAATATTTGTATGAGATACGCAATATTTTTTGTTTACAAGATGGATATAAAAGTATACCACATTGTCATTCATAAAATTTTCCTTTGGTATACCGGAGGTATATATTTCATATTGAATCCGCTTATTTGATGATAGAAGGAATATGTGGAATGTGAACCATCATTATTTTATTAATTTGTGATCCAATAAATGATTATGAGTTAATAAAGGGAACTCATGTATTATTTGGATAATTTCATATGTTCTGGTTTAATATAAATGTGATATTTTATCTCAAAAAATATTTATTACATCTGGTCCCTAGTTGAGATAGAAAAAAAAGTGTTTTTTCTACTCCAAGACGATTGATTTTTGATATTAGTATCTATTATGTGAGGGTTATGTGATTTTTTCATCTATAAAGTTAAATTATATATGATGTGTTCATACTAGTAGATATATTATAAATTGATAATTGATATCTTATAAGGGGATATTTAGTAATGAAAAATTCATGGAACATGGTTACTTGATGTCTATGAAAAAGTGATTGTTTGATTATGAATAATTTTATGTGATATTGAAAGTAGATAAATGTATAATGTTAAATTTATTTAATATATATCCCAAAAATATATAACTTGAGATATATTTAAGTTATTCTAGTGGTCACTCTTTACATAAAACGAAAAATTGAGTAATTGAATATTGTTTTAAATACTAAAAACCTCAAAGGGTTTCACATCATGGGTGAATTATTGGTGATTATATTTTATAAAAAAAGAAAAGATACTCCAAAATTGTGATATAGTTAATAAATTTTTTGATTGGGATGTTTATTTCCAATTAAATACATATGAAGTGATAAAAGGTGAAATGTATGATAGTTTTTGGAAATAATTTGGGAAATATCATAAGGGATTTTATATATGGTTTCAAAATTTATTTGTTTTGTACAAAACAAGGAGAGATAACATACATGATATTATACTTTTGTGTATGTGTTATATTGATTAATATATACCTTAAATCGTTTTTATATTAATGATATATTTTTGTAAAAATCATAAGAGATGGTATATAGATTTTGTACGGTATATAATACATGTGTTATCATATATCATAAATAATGGTTTGGAATAACATAGGATATGATATTGTGATATAATGAAATTTTCTTAACCCTAGTTTATTTTATCATATTGTAATATCATATGTGTTGTGAAATATAAATTATATTCTATGATTAATGAAAATGGATGTTGAATATTAGTTATTAATTTCAATTTATTTTTCCATGTTATATATCATTTTTTAATTATCTTTGATATGATGAAATGTTTTTGTGAATTGGTAGTGTGTTTAATTTTAAAAAACCATGATTGAATTAAAACTCAAACATTAAATAACATTTGAAAAAAAATTCGTATGGGTTCATTGTGTGCCCAAAGTAAATTCTAATATAAGACCATGATATGAAAATTGTAGGTGACATTATTTTAATACTCCCAAGATGAATATATCTTCCACTTATTTGTTTACCTTTGAATGAAACTAGCACACCATGGTCGAAAGTATTATCCATACAATTAATTGTGTATATTTTTACCATATAGATACCCTATGGGGAATGAATATTTTTTATGATTATTTGTAATCATTATAAAGATTATTGATTAAAATTGGATGAATAGACAACCTAACTATATTTTATATTAATTATTTTATGTTTTTACCTTTTATATTTCAATTCGACGATCCTATTATTTTAAATTTTTTTAATAACATATATTGTTTTATGATTTTTTATTATATACTATTAAACTAATTAGTTTTATAAATATAAATATCATGATAACATTAAATATTTTCATTTCTTTGCATCACTGTCATTGACCCACTCAATAATACAATGTAAAATAAGGAGAAATGACTCATATATATTGGTTATTGACTATCCCCAATGGATTAACATATCAATATTGGGGAGTCATTGTAAATTGATATTATAAACTATAATTCACCCCATCACATAATAAATAAATCTATAATGTTATAAAATAATAAAACTATATATAAATCATAAAAACCCCTACAAAAATATAATAATATAAACAATATATATAATTGTTTTATATTGATTAATACTTTTCATATGTTTGATATTATAAATATAACATTAGGTGTCAATCATATAAATGTAATATCCCAAAAAGAAATAATAAAGGATGAATTTATATACATAATGTTTTAGAATATGTAGTGAGTATGATGACTCAGTAAGATATATACAAATATCCTATATATTATACTATAATTTACTATAAATATATACATATGAATGATAATAAATAAAAAATATAACTTAATTATAACCCATCAGATTTTTATCTATCCATTAAAGTCTGCATGTGTTCATTTTTTCACCATGAGACCAAAACCTACCATTTCAACCATGTGTTTATATGACATTTTAGATAAAATCAACAATGTATTCATTATTTTATATCAAGACACATCGATATCTTGTGAATTTCATATTAGTATCACAAAAACAAAACTTTTATAACATATCATATGTACTTCAAATCATATCATTATACTTCACATTAATATGTTGTAGAATTATATAGTCAATCTCCAAAGAAAAATATATCATCTTCCATATAAAATTAATTTTATACCATCAAATAATTTAAATATGTTGTATCCATTGTGATTCTCATAAAAATAATTTACATTCCAATGTCAACCAAGTATCCAAACATCACACATGTGATATAGATTGTATAATGTAAATGATATATATGGCATGTTTCATTGCATGTTGTATGTATTGGCGGTTTTGATTGGTGGTTATAGGAATGAAGGTTAATTAGATCTTAGATTTATTTTGGAAGAGTTGTTTTATAGTAGGGTGATGTACATCGTGGTGTGAGATTAGGTTTGGAAATTGTGTTAATGTATACAAATATGTTCTGGCCTATCTATATAGGCTATTACTTCTAGAGTCATCTCTATTTCATAGATGGAGTTGAGTCAACACATGGAATACTAGGGTATGAAATATTATATCAGATAGATCTAATTTGAAGGACTCTTCATGGTACGGATCATAGTGTAGTGATATTGGTGAATCATGAAGAATAATGGGAGTGATCAGGGTATTCATAAAATAATTTTAGAAGATTCTAAGGAATTATCCCACTAGTGGTGTGGAGAGGATATATTATTTTTCAAAGTTGTTATTTTCTAAGAATGTATAAATTCAAAATTCCCTCCATGTTCATTTATATTCCTTGTGTTTCAATTGAACCTAAGGTGATCAATTCTACCTATTTGGAGTTATTTTTTTCCTCCAAAATTTATCTTGGTCCTTTTCATTTTGAGTTTTAGACCCAAAAATCCAAGTTGAGTTTCATTATTCTTTTCCTTGGTTATCCCCATGTTCCTTCATCATGGTATTATTGTATAATGTGTCATTAATTAGTGTTTGGGGATCATTATTTCATTACATGAATGAGGAATCTAACTGGTGGTCCATAACTCATTTCAATCTCATTCTCCTTCTTGATTTAACAGTTTGTGTCAATTCTTCATTTTAGTTTGGGTATTCCTATACAATTATTCTTTCAATTGGAATAATAATATTGATAATATTATTTTAATCTTGTGACAACATGGTATTGTATTATTATTTTATATGGTTTCAAATGAATTCATTTGAATTATTTGTTAAAATGGAAATGTTCCAACATGTGTGAAATGCTCATTAAATATTAAAGATCTAGATGATGATAACACATTGGTAAATAATAAAATCAATATTGGTGGGAAATCATTTCTGTTGATGGATTTTTGTGTCTTATATATGTTTATTGGTATTTTATTTCAAATATTTAGTGGTTTTTGATGTTACTAAAACCACTTATGAAATTTATAATTGAATGATTCATTGAAAATGGTAACATGAAGAATTTTTTTTAACAAAATAATATGAGAATAATAATTTATGTTGACTATTAGTTCACGACGTTTTATGGGATTTTATTCCAATGCTAAAAATGAGTGTTATGATGTTCTTTTTTGGTATGGGTTCCTTAAATATGGATAAATTGGTTTTTATGATAATAATAAAAATATTAATTGAATGGAATTTGTAATTATATATTGGTTTTTAATGACCAAAATTTTTTAATATGACATGGAAAATGATAATGTGGTGGTTTTATTTTTGTGCTATAATTGATATGGATATGAAAACTAGTTAATTGGTATTTTTATTAATAAAAAACTAATGAGTTAGAAATTATGTGGAAATTCTCAAAAATCCATCAATAGAAGTGATTATTGGATTGAGAAATAAAAAATTTAATAAATGAATTGGGTGGTGGACATTAATATGTAGATGGGTAGGTTATGATTTGGTATTAGATGAAATATATAATCAATGTGTAGTTTATAATTATTGCTGATTGAATCAAATGGTTATTGGATGAGATTAATGTGGATATTGGGTTTGTGAATTATCGTTTATGAATTTTGGGGAATGAATATAATAATAAATGTAATGAGGATAGAAATTAGTATGGGATGGAATTTAGGAATGATTTGAAATGTGAAATATTATATAATTTTATTCAATTAGTTATGGTTTCAATTATTTTTTTTGATGTAAGGTGTATGTCAATATTTTTGTGTATGGTTTTCAGGTTGATATCATTGAATTGTTTATATTGGTGTTGGAATGTGACATGTTTAAGGAGGAAGGATGATGTAAACATATGATTTGTGATCCATCTCAGTTGGTATAAGATTATAGGATATAAAAGATTTCATTTGGATTATTCTTATGGTCTGTGATGGATCGAGGTAGAAAAGATAATATATGTTATAATGTGTTAATGTGAGTTATGTGGTGTAATGGAAGAACCCTTTTATTATAGTTAGGATGATGATTAATAGTGGGGGTCCTGCATAGTAGGGAGATGGTACGATGTTGATGTCCAACATGTTCATAATTTCCAACTGTGATGTGCATGTGTAGATGATGAAGATGTGGTTCATATTACAACTAATAGGTTGTGGATGTATGAATATAATGTGGGTAACACCCCAGCCAGACCACATGAATGTTTCCCATATAGGGATACTATGTGGCCTCATGTTCACCTCCCCAAACAATATATGCCACACACTATTATTGAGAGACTATGATCTTCATGGGGAGGCTATACAAACTAATATATGTTAGGTGGTTCATTCATGAATATATAAACAATCAGCACGACTGTTCCATATAATTGACTTCCAAAAATCTATTTTAGACCAAAAACTAAGAACCCCATGGGTCCCCACAATAATGAATTTAATTTTGTAAATATATCTACACGATGCATAAAAAATAAGAGTAGAAGTTGGTAAACACGGTATCAATATATTAATAAATGTTACATGGGACAATATATGCAAAATAATAATTGAAAATAAAATTTATTGGATTTTTACCCAACTCAGACAATCTATCCTCCTAAATCATAAACCATTGTGACCTCATAACTGAATTAAATGGCTATCTCTAGTCAATAAATATTCTTTGAGAGAAATTATTAATGTCCACCCACATACATAAAACTCATTTTGTGTATATATTTATGTTTTGAGTCTAATGACCCATTAGATAATTTACAATTCATACTAATTTCTTCTATGATAAAGTATATATTATTGAATCAAATATGTATGGTGCAGTCACTAACCAGAAAACATCCCACTTGGGAAACATATGATGGTGTCACCCTAAACATATATGTAGGTTATTTTGATGTTAAAAAATATACCTCAAAGCATATGTATAGATATCATAGACTGTTCTATAGTTTATTTGAACATGTTAAACCGGCCAACTTATGGGACTTTTTTCAGCCCCAGAATAAATAACTGAGCAAAATAAGTTCATTATCTAGTGATGAGATTCTTCAAAGTGTAGGTATTCAATTTTGGAAAATATACAGATCCTCAAAATAAAAATGTAGTGTTATAGGGAATTGTATTCATCACTATAATATATAATACACCCGAGGGAAACATTCCCATCCCCAAAAGGGGTAATCTAGCTAGTTAGAATATACTCATTACTAGAATGTTAGAAGTTTCTCAAGAGAAATATACCAAGCCCTAGAACCGTGAAACCATACACCCATGAGAATTTATATCCACTATCTAGAAACAAATAATAGTCCTCCATTAAACAAGGATTATGTCTCACCCCCAGTACTATAATTATTATTCAAAAATCAAAAATCTATACAATTAAAAAAACATATACACATGGTACAAATTTCATCCCTGGGCTATTTAACATATTCTACCCTGGAATTCCACCATGGAAAATTAAATATACCATACATATATATTCATCAATAAATAAACTCTACATGGGAACCATATCTTCCACAAATTTCTTAAATCATGCACCTAGGGTTGTCATGACCCAACCCTACCCGGTCTCGAGCCGCAACTACCCCAGGCCCGCCTCCATAGGTCAGGGGCTGGCGACCAGCACTGAAGGAACCATAACTCGGGGAGGCCTATACATAAGTACCTGTACACACACACGTAGCACACTCAATGCAAAAGTGAAGAGTAAAAAAGGAGAAGTAAAGGGAAACTACTATAAATATAACCCAAAGATGTGCATCGACCTCTAAACAGTACAAAGTACAAGCTGAAAGTCAACTGAAAAAAGGGGCAAAACAGGCGCCCAACCAAAAAGTGCCACAACCCTGCAACTGGTAAACAAAAGAAAACAGCTGGTAGGGTCCCCCACCTGGAATCCGACTCCGACCACCACACGCAGTCCAAGCACCTGGATCTTAAGCTCCTCTGACGTCACGCTCCACCTATCCGTCTTCTTCAAGGGCACACCAAGTGCGAGCAAAAACCAAGCAGGAGTGAGTATAAAAATACTCAGTAGGATACCCCGAAGGCTTGAGGGAGCAACAAAGAAGGTATCGAAGGGTGAGAAGTAGAGCGAACAGAAAAGTAGAGGAGTATAACTAAAGGTGCAGTAAGAGTATAGTAAAGAGTCCAGCTCAACCCAACAAGAGGAAAGAAGGGGGACTTGTCCAGGCGCAAGGAGATGGAAATGGTGAGAAGATGAACTTCCCGTCAAGTCTTCGCTACCTATCGCAGGAGTGTAGACTCGTCCAACCATGAGAATCTAGACACTGAAAGCACGTGGAATACCCCACGCATCTTCTCCAAACTTGGAAGTAGAGTAACCAAAACCAAGAAGTGGGTACTAGAAAAAGGTATATAAAAGCCCATATGCTAAACAAGATGCTCGAACAAACTCGTAAGGGGATCTCCGTCTCGTAGCTCAGCCCAAGAAAGAGTAGCCCACAGTCCCCAAGGTCACACCATCGATGACCAGCATCCTGCACATTTTCCCCGAACCGCAAGCCAAGGGCTCAATCTCCACACATCGACACTGTCCGCTTTGGGCGGCACTGACACACCCGCACGGTTTTAGGTCACGTCACAAGGACGCGTCTCGGTGTGGGAAATTGCTCCCTGTGTTGAGAGTTCCGGGGGAATGTCATCCACAACTCGTCACTGCCTCGCAGTTGAGATTTCTACTGAAAGTCGACAGGCGACCCCCTGCCCAGACCCGCTGGAGGATCCCTTGAAGTCAACGGGTTCCCACTACAGGGAGACCCGGAAAGTCGACGGGTGCCACACTGCCCAGTCCTATAACAGGGTAATCCACTAGAGGGAGACCCGGCTAAAGTCGGAGATGGGACCAATGCCCAGCCCTGCTGGAGGTAACCTGGCATCGGGGACCACTGCCTAGCCCAGCTGGAGGTAATCCAGGCATCGGGGACCACTGCCCAGCCCAGCTGGAGGTAAACCCGGCATCGGGGACCACTGCCCAGCACAGCTGGAGGTAAGCCCGGTATCGGGGACCACTGCCCAGCCCAGATAGAGGTAAGCCCGGCATCGGGGACCACTGCCCCACCCCGCTGGAGGTAAGCCTGAAACTGCTCTGGCCATCCCTGCTGGATGGTAATGCTCGGTGAACCCCACTGTACTGGCCATCCCTCCTGGATGGTAATCCACTGACGAGCCATGCTCGATACAACCTCAGCCCTGCTGGAAACAACCTCAGCCCTACTGGAAACAACCTCAGCCCTGCTGGAAAAACCTCATCCCTCCTGTAAAAAACCTCATCCCTAATGGAACAGCCTCATTCCTACTGGAAACAACCTCAGCCCTGCTGGAACAACCTTAGCCCTGCTGGAAACAACCTCATCCCTGCTGGAACAACCTCCTGGGTAGAGGATCGGTGCCCGTGTAAAGTGTTGGTCACACCGAAACCACAAGCTCTACCAGGGAACACAGAGCAATGGGAGAACTCCTCAGGCCTCATAAGTAAATCACTCTCCAATATGATGAGTCGCTGTCGAAGTAGACCGAGACATCTCATCCCAGAAAGTGGGGAAAACACCCACGTTGTACGAACACCCGTAGTCGCAGATGGTGTCGCAGTCCGGTGAAAGGGGCATGGTACTGAAACCCCTCCCAGCTGAGGAAGTAGAGGAACCAAACCATCTCTGCCTACCAAACCATCGAGAACAAGACCAGGGAGAGACCACTCAACCCTACTGGTCAAACAGAAGAGCACCAATCAAGGGGAAACTCCACCATGATGGTCAAACAAACGAGCCTAGAGGAACCCTCTATGTCACGAGAGGTCAAAGTATGTAAAGCAGATCACGGCACGCATGTGGATCCCACGCGACGTGTGGCCCCAAGTCAACCCCAACAGAGCGCCCAAACATCCTCAGGTACAAACAACCACACGCACCTCCAAGTGCTCCCGTATACTCCCAAAATATACCTCATTCCAGCCCAAAGACTATCGTGCACACGACACCCAGCGTCAACCCGAAGGCCTGATGTAACAACTCCGCCTCAAAGGCCCAGGCACAGCCAACCACATCTCGTGGACCAATTATATCACTCTCCCAAGAGTGTGCGATCACACGCCAAAGGTCCTCTACAAACAAGGTAGGGAGAACCACCACTGGAGCACCTTCCATGATTCCAAATTTAACAAGATCGCGTAAGAGGCTCCGCACAACCAAATGGATCACACCGTTGTAATCCTCGCAGAAAAACACGCGAGATCGACTACTTACTCGCCTCCAAAGGATATCCAGCGAAAGAGTCACCAACACTGCCTCACGCCCGAACGACATCCCGTGATCCCGAGCCTCGGCCCCGAAAACAGTCGGGCGCATCGCACCATTGGGATCCCCTTGGGAAAACACGTCAAAAGCACTACTCACTTGAGTGCAACGGATATCCGGAGAAAAAGGTGAATCGCGGCACACTGCATACAAGCGGTGCCACGTGGGACCCGCATCCCGGTCCCGAAACTCATTGAACGGATCGCACCGTTGTGATCCTCTCGAAAAAGTACACGAAATGGACTACTCACTTGTCCAAAAAGGTCGACCGGTGATAAAGCTGGAAATCACCGTCAACTCCCGAAACGACCCTCGCGGGGCCCGCACCATCGTGCGGAATTACAACGGGCAGACTGCGCCAACGCGTAGCCCTCGGAAAAACACCCAACATCGACTGCTCGCACGCCCTGAACGGACGACCGAGGAAAAAGTCGCTAAAAGATGCACGCAGCACAAAAGACAGGTCGTGGGGCCCGCACCTCAACTTCGGCCTCAACACCTAAAACCACCCTGGAATGCTTCACCTCGATGCCAGGGTCCCAACGCCACCAACGGCACTCAAAACGGACGTCGGACGCGTCCGCGCTGTCCAAAACAAGAATCTCGGGGATTACGCTCGTCCACTTAAGGACACATCGCGCCTCAGCGCCCCCCGCCCCGTTTCGGGAATTAAAAATTCCCGAAACCTTCTCAAAAAGACCATCTCATCAATACGGTTCCACTGCCACAGACGGTACTCAAAACGGACACCCGTAGTGGGAATTACGTGTGTCCGAACACCGAGGGGGCAAGGCCCCTGGGGCTGGACCGGCAGGGACCGGCCCGCGGCTTAGCCGCGCGGCCGGTCGTGACCGCCGCGTGAAGACCCGCATGGCGTGGGACTTTTTCGCCGCACAGGGGTCGCGCGACATGACCCCGCGGTCGTCGCTCCCTGGCGACTGCCGCCTCACCGGGCACTCCGCCAGACACCCCTGCCGCGCCGGGCACTCCGCCAGACACCCCTGCCGACGCCCGTGGACACTCCGCTAGACACCCCTGCCGCGCCCAGCGCCTCCCCCCGACACCCGTGATGACGCCCACGGACACCGCTTGAGGCCGCCCGCCGCACGCCGTGACACCGCCTGAGGCCGCCGCCGTGCCAGGGCTCGCCGGACCACCAGAAAAACCCACAACCTTCGACAATCGACCCCGGCCTCCTCCGAGCTCGGATTTTGATTCCGAAAAATGCCTTGGAGAGATAAAAATGTATAATATGCATTTATGGGCTTTGATCGAAGTTTTTACATTGAATAGATAGTTCAAAACGTTCTCAAAGTAGTTATGGGAATAGAAAATGCAAACGCAACATCCTACCTCGTGGGGCTTCGCCCGAAGCTTCGCGACGATCCGCCGGCACCACCGCACCTCGCTGGAGTCGCCTCGCCGGACCGTCTCGCAGGAGGTGGAGGAGGAGAGGGAGAGTAGGGGCTTCCAGGGGGATGGGTAAGGAGAAGAGGGAGGTGGGTGTGTTAAGCGTTTAAATAGAAAACGCTTAACCACCCGCCCGTCGGCCCGAACCCGAACTCCCGACGGGGTCGCAGTTAAGCCTCCCATTGGGTAAAAACCACCTACCGAGCACAACGGTGGTATCAAAATTTTAATCCAAGACCCCGTTCAAAAGTTAAAAAATTTAACGTCCGAAGCTGCTAAATTACGAAAACGCCCCTGCGGCCATTTTTTTCACAAACGGCTCGTGCCCGCGAAACTTATACCCCTCCTAGGGTAAACGACACATTCCAAACTAAACAATGCCCTCAGTTTTCTAATCTGAGCCACTGTTTAAGAGATACCTGCGTTTCAACATTAAACGAATATATTAATTAATTAATTTATATGTTTAACGTTCCGGGAGCATGCGAGGGGTCCAAATATCCAGCGCTGACACCTTTTCTGTCATTCCTATGGTAAACACCCTATTCTGGATCCATCCATACACTCGGATCTCTGATCCGGATCACCGTTTAGGAGTTGTCCCATTTATTTGGAGTTTCCAGTGTGAACACACTGACGTTTAATTCCGGCCACTCCGGGGCTCAGAATCGCACGCCGTATGAAGGCGCTGCTCTGGAATATCATCAAGAATATTCCAAAGTCTTTAGTAGAAGATACTGGGTTCTTACATCATTCCCTCCTTCAAGCTTTTTGTCCCCTAAAAGAAAAACTAGGGAGCAACATAGGGTACTAAGCCCACACCTGGATTTCCCATACATAGAAGAACCCATGCGCAGCTCTTCATCACCACACACATACCAAAGGATTGATATGTTCATGCTAGGTCAGCCCTTGCCGACGTCATGCACCCATTCCAGACATTGGGGTTAGGGCAAGGCGGTAGGAAACCTCGCAATCCCTTTGCACGGTCTCAAACGGCCTAAAGGCCTTTGGGGGTATCTCACCTCCCCGGTCAAACCTCTACGTCGAACGTCGCGACTGGAATCACCACCCGCACCTGTAACAAGGCCCGGTGATTCCATCCATCAGAATATCCATATGGTGAAACACCCAAGGATATCTGGTTATGCATGGTTCCACATTCGATTCTCTCTTACATGCTCAAAAGGTGAAGAAGTCAACACCATCGACTAAAGGAATAGGTCTCATGCCTTTTTCCTTACCAACACAGGGTTACACCCGATGCCCTGCATCACCCTAGTAACACCTCAAACAAAGAGAAGGGAGAAAATACTTTCCCATGCAGAGCCTAAAAATTCTAGTGCTAAAATTAGAAGAGCTATAGAGAGTACCTCTTATCACCTCATGCTCTGCAGGACAATAGACATCGAAAGCTCGCGGCTGTCCTCGGTCCCAACTGTCAGCTCCCAGAGCCTGACGTGCACCACCTACTGGTGATGGGAAGACCTCGTAACGTCGTCCCCCACTACCAGCTCCTCCTGATCCTCTGCTAGCACCACCTCTCTGGGTACCACTCCGATCACGGCGCTGCCTCTGTCGTGGTGGTGCACCTGCTGCCTGCCCGAAGCTCCCAGCAACTCGGGTTGGGTAGTCTCGTGCCAGGTGACCTCGCCCGTCACAAGAATAGCACCGCCGCTCTCTGGGTTTCCCTGGTGCCCTCTGGCGCCACTATGGTGTACAACCACGTCCCTGAGTCTGGTTGTCATAAAGCCACCTGCGTCGAGGTCCTACTTACCGACACCCACTACTTGTGGTAGACGTCTCAGCTCTAATGTGCCTACTGCCACTACCAACTCCATAACGTTATAGGAAGCCCTCTGTCACCAGCGCTTGCTCTAGAACCTCGGCATATGTGGAAATGCCCAAGGGTACTATGACAGCACGAATCTCTCGGCGGAGACCCTAGTCAAACATTCGCGCTCGTAGGTTGTCGTCATGGACCAAGTCCGGGTAAAAGAATACATGGTCTGCAAAACTAGCGGCGTACTCGGACACCGTCATCCCTCCCTGCTGAAACTGCAGGAGCTACTAAATCTGAATGGAGCGCAAGAAGGAGGGGCAAAACTCCTCACAAAACAAAAACTGGAAGTCGCCCCACGAATGTGATGACTCGTCAAGAAACTGAGTCACCAGACTCCACCAACGCTGAGCTGCACCATGAAAAAGGGTGGGTGCCAAAGCCACTCTCTGATCTGTTAGCGTCTGCACAATCCTGAAATGGCAAACCACTGCCTTGAGCCAAACCTCTGCTGTCTGAGGGTCTGGCTCACCACTGAACCTCATCGGTCTCTGCCGCTGGGACTCATGGAGTGTGCTCAACCTGCGCTCAAGCTCATCCTGCTCTGCTGAAACTGCCTGCTTCTCAACAGGTGGGTGGTGCTGCTACCAGCCCACCCGGAGAAAGGGGCTCGCATGATGTGTAACGCCCCGACCCCAGCTACCCAGAGTCGGTGCATTACTTACGTAACATTGTCATGATCACAAGAAAGATCAAATCTCGAAAGACCGATTGGTTTAGTAGCCTTGGAAACACTAGATATATTCATAAGTTTTACATTACATCATAAAATCAAAAAACTACTACAACAACATAATGTTTCCACAGTCCACACTACAATCCCCTCATAATATCCCTGCAGGTCATTCATAACTTACATCTTCACTTCCTGGGAAAAATAAAACATAGAAAAGGGGTGAGCTCAAATGCCCAGTAAGGATAACAATATAGCGGAAACTTTCATCAATAAGAATAAACATTTAGGCAATGTATAAATAAAAAAAAGCCTTTTAAACATGAAATTTCAACATGGTATGGCATAAATAAAATGAAATAATGCCATTTACTTATTCACATGGATATTCCACTAATCGAATAATCACATGCAAAAATAAATAACCACTTTCATAATGTTGGAATGCATAATGCCAGACTATCATAACCACATAGCCAAGGCCTCGTGCCAAGACTACAAATAAGATTTTGTCAAGGCCTTGTGCCAAGACACTAGTTTGTCTCATGAGACCTACCGATGCATCGAGGAGCTATAGCGGGCTCCACCCGTCACTTATTAAGTCCAATGCATTCCCATATGAAAAGGTTTAAACATAACATAAACATTCGTATTAAAACTAGCATACGAAATGTCAATACTTTCACAATAAACTATGAATGGTATAAAAATAGCACATCCACAGTCAAACATATCACAAAACCTTCAATACAATATAGAAGTTTTGTATCATAATAAATCAACTTCAAATAATCTTAAAATCCATCAAAGGATGTTGACATAGATGAAATCAAAATTCTTTTTAAAGAAATATCTCCTTTTATTTTGAAATCATTTAAGATCCATATAAAATAAAACATTTTCTTTGAAAATATTCTTATAAGCTTGTAAGGAAAGCTTTGAAGATTTTATAACGGCGTAAAATAACCGCACCCGCCGTATAAGTTAAAAAAAAACATTCTTACCTCAATTCTGTCGAAAAGGTTAAAAAGGACCTTGTTTTGAAAACGACGGAAAGATTCCTTCATAAACCTCTTATAAAAAGTCAAAAAAAGGGTATAAATGACTTTAACCCATTTTCTTGTAAATATTAAAAATGTTTTGCAATACATTTTTAAGAAACATGGATGTGGATGATAAAGAGATCCCAGTAGATTATTACGTATAAACAACCTCGGATAATGAAGAGATTGTGAAATAACCCTTACCTTGTACTTTTCCTTGGTTGGGGTAGGTTAACCTCCTGTATAATGGTGAAATAGTTGTTATTAAATTATACAAGAATCATATATATTAATATGATATCATATATGATCTTTTAACATTGATTTGTTAATAATATCTTAGAATTATCGTCGTTTCGGGAGTTAACTTACTCATTTTCTTTTATATGTTTTGTTACATAAGCCATGGTTGTTGTATCTTATTCATATCCAGAATGATATACAGTCCTTAAACATCATTTTTAAATCATCAAATGATAATTATACTTGAATGGATACGATGGAGAATGAATCTCATCGCGTTCGTGGAGACGGTAGTCCGTACGTACGCACGAGCGACAATATCATTCTTTTGATATTAAAATAATATATAAATGGATGGTATATCATATATAACGAATCATTAACATGTTATATTTATTATTTACATGAGTTACACATCATTATTATACCCATCCAAATAATATTATATTGAATAACAATTACACCACGACGTGGAGACGGTAAGCCGTACGTACGCACGTATGGTGACATGTTATTCAAAGGGTGGATAGAATACTGAATATGATTGTACCATATTTATAATAACATCACAGTATATGTGAGATACTGGAGTTATTATTTCAGAATGGTAAGAACAAAGGAAGAAGAAGTGGAAGAAGAAATGAACTTAGAAAAGGGTGGTGAAATCATTACCTCTTCTTCGGGTTCTTCCTTTTGATTTGATCAAAAGGGCTCCTTAGGTTGGCTTTCTGATCAAACTAAGGCCTCTAGGTTGTATTGAGGGATGTTGGGAGAGTATTTGGGCAGAGTTTGGCCGAACCAAAAGGCTTTAGAGGTGTGAAGAAATGAGAAGGAGGAGTGCCCTTTTATAAGAGGGGTGAGGGGCACCTTTGGAAAAGCTAGAAATATTAATTTATAATAAATTCATATTCGGTTTCTAAAGGCTCCAAAGTTGACTATTCAAAGGATAAGGTGGGGATAGGTCGAAAACCACTCAACCAATAGAATTTAGACAGGTTTGGGTACTTATATTAACCTTATCTTTAAGTATTAACTCTAAGTTAATTAGTTTCACTTTTACAATGTCTTTTTGTATTTTTATATAATATGGTTAATAAACATACTATATACATCCAAGAGACCCCCAAGTGGTCCATTAATGAGGAACCTATCATAATATAAGTCTCTTGGCCGAACCTTAGATTTTTAGGAATTTAATATCAATTAATAATATAATATTTGTTTTAAGAACTCTTTTATGTCAATTTTGACACTATTCAATAGTTGATTTTTGTGAAACTCCTAACAGATTGATTACTTCGAACAAAGTCAATTAAATCAATCCTAATATATCATATTATCATAGAAAATTAGTTTAATTCATTAAAAGTTTCATATTATAATTATTTGGGTATTTATAAGATCAATTATTTTTATTTTTCACTATTTTAGTAATTACTGCATCATCATTGTGTCATAAATAAAATAAATTATTTAATGTCTAAAAATTATAAGTAAAATATCATTATGTAGGAAATCGTTTTATCTTTCTAATGAATATTTATAATCGAAAATACAACATGTATAACCCTATGTAAAAATTGTTCTTCTAAAAGATGTAAGCTTATGTCATTTTTATTTTTATTTTAACTTTATTAATATAATGTGTCCCTACCACATACAAGTGGCTCCAAGGGGTCCCCAAATTGACCCAAGGATGCCCATGGTCGGGTATGTGTCCACCAATAAGGTTAGGACACGTTTTAGGGTAATTTCGTATTATTATAATATTATTTTTTTAACCCTTATTTACCGGATTTACCCTTTAACCATGGTAAATAAAATATTTACCACAGTAACTATTCAAAATGTCTAAAAATAAAAGTTACCTATTTACACAATTTGAACATCCTGATTCCAAATATGGAATCCATTATCCTAAATTCAAAACACAGAAGTGGCAGAAATTAATTTAAAATTAATTCCCGCTGTCAAAACAAAAAGCGTGTTTTTAAGAGATAATAACTATCAAAAGATTGACACTTGTTTATGTTCGGTTTAATTGCAAAATTATGTCCAATGATAAACATTAAATTGAATGGTAAAAATATATTCTAAATATACTTTAAAACCACTCAAATTCATAATTTATCACTATTAATTATTTTGATTAAAAAAGTTGTTTTTAATTAAAATTTAGAAATTTTCACTATTCATCAAAATATGAAAGTTATTCGAAAAGTACCAAAATTTCACCTTAGGCTAAATTCGATATTCTGAGTCCAAAAATGAAGTCCATTTTCAAATATAAAATATATATAATTTCAAAAATTAGGTATTACTATTCACAACGGCTAGTTTAATTAGTTGTGGTGTGTGTTAGAACTCGAGGTTGCGTACAACACACGCTATCGCATTATTCGAAGGGAAACGTACCATAGAAGCTTGGGGTGTCACATTCTCCCCTCCTTAAAATAATTGCGTCCTCGCAATTTCTAGGGTATTACTGTATAAAAAGACTCGGGTGGTTCTTCATCATAAGTTCCTCGGGTTCCCACGTTGCCTCTTCCATCTTATGGTTTCTCCCCAAAACTTTTACCAGACGTGTCGTCCGGTTTCTCAGTACTTGTTCTCTTGTATCAAGAATCCTGACGGGCTCTTCGCAATAAGACAGATCGGGTTCCAGTTCTAATTCCTCATAGGTGAGTACATGCGTTGGGTCAGGCATGTATTTTCTCAACAAAGATACGTGGAACACATCGTGAACTTTGGAGAGACTTGGCGGCATTGCCAATCGGTAAGCTACAGCCCCAATTCGTTCTAGAATTTCGAAAGGTCCGATGTACCTGGGACTCAATTTACCTTTCTTACCAAAACGCATGACTCCCTTCCACGGAGATACCTTCAGGAAAACATGATCACCGACTTGAAATTCCAAATCCTTCCTTCGATTATCGGCATAGCTCTTCTGCCTACTTTGAGCTGCTTTAATGTGATTTTGGATTACCTTTACCTTTTCCATCGTTTCCTCCACCAGTTCTAGACCTACAAGTTTTCTTTCACCGACGTCATCCCAACAGGTTGGTGTACGACATCTCTTTCCGTATAACGCTTCATATGGTACCATCTGAATACTCGAATGGAAGCTATTGTTATAGGAAAATTCTACCAGAGGTAAATATTGATCCCACATACCCTGAAAGTCAAGTGAGCAAGATCTCAACATGTCTTCTAAGGTTTGAATAGTCCGTTCTGACTGTCCGTCTGTCTGAGGGTGGTAAGCAGTGCTCAAATGAAGTTCAGTATCCAGGGATTTCTGAAGACTTTTCCAAAACCTTGAAGTAAAACGGGGATCACGATCAGAAACAATCGATAGGGGTACTCCATGAAGTCTCACAACTTCATTAATGTATAGTCTTGCTAGACGTTCCAGGGGTAGATCTTCTCTTATAGCAAGAAAATGTGCTGACTTGGTAAGACGATCAACAATAACCCATATTGCATCGTTCCTTATAGGAGTCTTTGGTAGCCCCATGACAAAGTCCATTGTAATATTGTCCCATTTCCACTCCGGTATGGGAAGCGGTTGCATGACTCCTCCAGGCTGTTGCCTTCCAGCTTTCACTTGTTGACAAACCATACATCTTGACACAAAATCAGCAATCTCCCTCTTCATGTTGTCCCACCAAAAATGTTCCTTCAAATCTCTATACATTTTGGTGCTCCCAGGGTGTATAGAGAAATTGGAACTATGAGCGTCATCCAGCAATTCCCTTTTTAGATCAGGTAAATCGGGAACACAAAGTCTCTCCCCGAATTTCAAAATTCCATCTTCATACACAAAGTCTCTCAATCTCCCATCATTCACAGCTTTAATCTTCTTTTGGAATTCTTCATCATTGGTATGAGAACTCTTAATCCTTTCTAGTAAAGATGGTTTGGCAACCATTTGAAAAAGCATTGATGTTTCACCTTCCCTGGTTATTCCCATGTCCATCTTCACTAGATCCATGAAAATTGGATCCCTTTCAATTCTCATATTGTTCAAAACTCCATGGTCTTTTCTACTCAAAGCATCTGCCACCTTTTTTGCCTTCCCTGGGTGGTAGTGTATCGTACAATCATAATCCTTGAGTAATTCAAGCCATCTCCTTTGCCTCATGTTGAGTTCTTTTTGTGAGAAAATATACTTCAAACTCTTGTGATCAGTATAAATCTCACATTTTTCACCATAGAGGTAGTGCCTCCATATTTTCAAAGCAAAGATCACTGCTGCTAACTCGAGATCATGAGTAGGATAGTTTTGTTCATGAATTTTCAACTGTCGTGATGCATAGGCAATAACTCTATCATTCTGCATAAGGACCCAGCCAAGTCCTTTCTTTGATGCATCACTATAAATAACGAACCCATCATTCCCCGATGGTAGAGTCAATATAGGAGCATTGACTAATCTTCTCTTCAGTTCTTCGAAACATTCTTCACACTCTTTTGTCCAAACAAATTTAACCCCTTTACGTGTGAGCTTCGTTAATGGGTTTGCCAATCGGGCAAAATTCTGGACGAAACGTCGATAATAACCTGCCAAACCAATAAAACTACGTACCTCAGTTATACTCGTAGGTGCTGGCCATTCTTGGATTGCCTTGGTCTTAGAAGGATCAACAGAGATTCCATCTTTAGAGACAATATGGCCAAGAAAAGAAATCTCCTGAAGCCAGAATTCACACTTGCTAAACTTTCCATATAATTCATGCCTCCTCAGAGTCTTCAAGATAATGCGCAAGTGATTTTCATGATCTTCATAGGTTTTGGAGTATACCAATATATCATCAATAAATACTACCACAAATTCATCGAGATACTCCTTGAAAACTCTATTCATCAGATCCATGAATACAGAGGGTGCATTAGTCAATCCAAACGGCATTACAGTAAACTCGTAATGCCCGTACCTGGTTCGAAATGCTGTCTTCGGAATGTCTTCCTTCTTCACACACAACTGATGGTATCCAGATCGAAGGTCAATCTTTGAAAAGTATTGAGCTCCATGCAGTTGGTCAAATAAATCATCAATACGAGGTAGGGGATACTTGTTCTTTATCGTTATAGCATTGATCTCCCTGTAATCGATACATAACCTCATAGATCCATCTTTCTTTTTAACAAAAAGAACAGGGGCTCCCCATGGAGAAACACTAGGGTGAATAAATCTCTTATTACTCAATTCCTCTAGTTGTTTCTTTAGTTCGACTAGCTCTACAGTGGCCATTCTATAAGGGGTCTTCGATATAGGCCTTGATCCAGGAATCAAATCAATAGAAAACTCTAGTTCTCGTTCTGGAGGATGTCCAGGTAAATCTGCTGGAAATACATCTACAAATTCTTTCACAACAGGTACATCCTCTATTTGAACATTCCTTTCCTCACCGATAGTTACTTCATTCTCTTCCTCCCCAATAATTGAATTAAGTTGAGCTACTGGGGGTGGGTCTAAATAAGAATTAGGTGGTGACGATTCTGCTCTAAAAATAAGGTGCTCCTTATCATTATCATCATGAATCGTAACCTCTTTCTTCTTACAATAAATCTTCGCATCATAGTCCGAAAGCCAGTCCATACCGAGGATTATATCAAACTCAATCATAGGTATGACGATGAAATCAGCAGATAAAGAAAATTTATGTGCTCTAATGGGGACTGATTCACAAAACTTTGTTGCAACGATACTTCCCTTAGGAGTTTTAACTGACAACTCCTTTATTAAATCAAATTGGAAATATCTAATTTTCTTAGCAAACTGGGAAGATATGAAACAATGCGATGATCCAGAATCAAATAATGCATATGCTAAACTTGAGGAAACCATTAAATTACCTGCCACCACGTCTTTCGGAGCTTCTACCTCAGAAGTAGTGATAGCATAAGCCTGGCCTTGATCCCTTGGCCTTTTCTGAGGTAAGTTCTCCTGACGCTTAGGACATGCATTTGCATAATGCCCCATCTCCCTGCAATTGTAGCACTGAACGTTGGTAGCTTCCTTCTTCCCCTTGCAATCATGAGCTTGGTGGCCTTTTTCACCACACTTGTAACAGACTCCCATTCCCTTCAGGCAAGCACCGGGGTGTTTCTTCCCACACTTACCACAAGATGGATATTCAACCTTTCCCTTCTTCCCCTTATTTCCATTCCCAGATTGATCAGCAGGTCTCTTCTTCTCTTGCTTTGGTTTAAAGTCATAAGACATAGAGAATTCCTTTTCGGTCTTCATAGCACATGAGACAATGTCTTCGTACGATGAAAAGGATTGTGAGACTAATGCTCGACGGAGAAATGGTTTTAACCCATCAAAGAAACGATCAATATTACTTCTTGGGTTGCAAATATAATCACCAGCGTACCTCGCTAACCTTGTAAAGTTAGCCTCATACTTTGTGACATTATCATCCTCCTTTTGTCTCAGACTCAGAAATTGCCTTTCCATATCTGCTCGATGGTCGCGAGGAAAGTATTTTTCTAAAAACAGATCTTTGAACTCCCTCCATTCCATGTTTGATACTTCATCATCTTCCTTCATGTTTTGAATCAATGACCACCATTGATCAGCATCTCCAGTGAGGCGGTAAACTGCCATGGTAACTTTTTCCCTTTCACTACTCCCTAAAGCCTGAAATATTTTCTCTAGGGAAAATATCCATTGCTCAGCTACTAAGGGATTTGTACTCCCATTGAACGTTGGTGGTTGTTGTCTCATGAATCGATCTAACATTGATCCTCCACGCTGCGGACCAGGGTGCTCCATACGGGTAAGGTTATTATTCATAACCTGAGTAAGTTGTCCTAGTATGGTGATTAGTTGATCAGCACCAGTTGCATCACTAGCCCCACTATAATTATCTTGAGCAGGAGGGCAATCCCTACATGGAGTGCGCGCATTGATACGGTTTCCATTTCTTCCACTAGGCGCCATTTCTAAACAATGGCATAAACTAGATCAGTTTATGAATCAAAATACATAATCCCATACTTATAAAACACTTAACATAAATTGAACTATTTATGGATATAATCCATAATCATAAAAATGTTTTCTTTGAGGAAGTATATACTCATAAACCCTTCATAATGATTTGTAAAGAAAATGAGAGTTATCCTAAGCATATCCCCCGGGAGTGTCGTAACCAAGAGTGCAGCA
Source organism: Viscum album (assembly GCA_963277665.1). Taxonomy (NCBI): domain Eukaryota; kingdom Viridiplantae; phylum Streptophyta; class Magnoliopsida; order Santalales; family Viscaceae; genus Viscum; species Viscum album. The sequence goes on along the minus strand of OY728122.1, from coordinate 1,333,643,404 downwards.
AGGCCCGTTGTCGTGCACCAGTTCCCGTTCGAGTCTAGCTCAAAGCGGTGTTTTCGGGTTTTACCCCTAGGTACATCTGTGCCAGAGCCGCCTCTACCTGCTCGTATCCAGACAGGGATGTATTGCTCGGAAAACTCACAAAGTCTCTACAATACCAAAATTCTAGGAAGTTCTTCTATACTAATCCTCAAAGTTCATCTTAGGTCTATGTGCTCTAATCAGAGTTTATCTAAATCTAGCTTCCAAGGTTTGTACTAAACTTCCTCTGATACCAACTGTAACGCCCCGACCCCAGCTACCCAGAGTCGGTGCCTTACTTACGTAACATTGGAATGATCACAAGAAAGATCAAATCTCGAAAGACCGATTGGTTTAGTAGCCTTGGAAACACTAGATATATTCATAAGTTTTACATTACATCATAAAATCAAAAAACTACTACAACAACATAATGTTTCCACAGTCCACACTACAATCCCCTCATAATATCCCTGCAGGTCATTCATAACTTACATCTTCACTTCCTGGGAAAAATAAAACATAGAAAAGGGGTGAGCTCAAATGCCCAGTAAGGATAACAATATAGCGGAAACTTTCATAAATAAGAATAAACATTTAAGGCAATGTATAACTAAAACAAAAGCCTTTTAAACATGAAATTTCAACATGGTATGGCATAAATAAAATGAAATAATGCCATTTACTTATTCACATGGATATTCCACTAATCGAATAATCACATGCAAAAATAAATAACCACTTTCATAATGTTGGAATGCATAATGCCAGACTATCATAACCACATAGCCAAGGCCTCGTGCCAAGACTACAAATAAGATTTTGTCAAGGCCTTGTGCCAAGACACTAGTTTGTCTCATGAGACCTACCGATGCATTGAGGAGCTATAGCGGGCTCCACCCGTCACTTATTAAGTCCAATGCATTCCCATATGAAAAGGTTTAAACATAACATAAACATTCGTATTAAAACTAGCATACGAAATGTCAATACTTTCACAATAAACTATGAATGGTATAAAAATAGCACATCCACAGTCAAACATATCACAAAACCTTCAATACAATATAGAAGTTTTGTATCATAATAAATCAACTTCAAATAATCTTAAAATCCATCAAAGGATGTTGACATAGATGAAATCAAAATTCTTTTTAAAGAAATATCTCCTTTTATTTTGAAATCATTTAAGATCCATATAAAATAAAACATTTTCTTTGAAAATATTCTTATAAGCTTGTAAGGAAAGCTTTGAAGATTTTATAACGGCGTAAAATAACCGCACCCGCTGTATAAGTTAAAAAAAACATTCTTACCTCAATTCTGTCGAAAAGGTTAAAAAGGACCTTGTTTTGAAAACGATGGAAAGATTCCTTCATAAACCTCTTATAAAAAGTCAAAAAAAGGGTATAAATGACTTTAACCCATTTTCTTGTAAATATTAAAAATGTTTTGAAATACATTTTTAAAAAACATGGATGTGGATGATAAAGAGATCCCAGTAGATTATTACGTATAAACAACCTCGGATAATGAAGAGATTGTGAAATAACCCTTACCTTGTACTTTTCCTTGGTTGGGGTAGGTTAACCTCCTGTATAATGGTGAAATAGTTGTTATTAAATTATACAAGAATCATATATATTAATATGATATCATATATGATCTTTTAACATTGATTTGTTAATAATATCTTAGAATTATCGTCGTTTCGGGAGTTAACTTACTCATTTTCTTTTATATGTTTTGTTACATAAGCCATGGTTGTTGTATCTTATTCATATCCAGAATGATATACAGTCCTTAAACATCATTTTTAAATCATCAAATGATAATTATACTTGAATGGATACGATGGAGAATGAATCTCATCGCGTTCGTGGAGACGGTAGTCCGTACGTACGCACGAGCGACAATATCATTCTTTTGATATTAAAATAATATATAAATGGATGGTATATCATATATAAAGAATCATTAACATGTTATATTTATTATTTACATGAGTTACACATCATTATTATACCCATCCAAATAATATTATATTGAATAACAATTACACCACGACGTGGAGACGGTAAGCCGTACGTACGCACGTATGGTGACATGTTATTCAAAGGGTGGATAGAATACTGAATATGATTGTACCATATTTATAATAACATCACAGTATATGTGAGATACTGGAGTTATTATTTCAGAATGGTAAGAACAAAGGAAGAAGAAGTGGAAGAAGAAATGAACTTAGAAAAGGGTGGTGAAATCATTACCTCTTCTTCGGGTTCTTCCTTTTGATTTGATCAAAAGGGCTCCTTAGGTTGGCTTTCTGATCAAACTAAGGCCTCTAGGTTGTATTGAGGGATGTTGGGAGAGTATTTGGGCAGAGTTTGGCCGAACCAAAAGGCTTTAGAGGTGTGGAGAAATGAGAAGGAGGAGTGCCCTTTTATAAGAGGGGTGAGGGGCACCTTTGGAAAAGCTAGAAATATTAATTTATAATAAATTCATATTCGGTTTCTAAAGGCTCCAAAGTTGACTATTCAAAGGATAAGGTGGGGATAGGTCGAAAACCACTCAACCAATAGAATTTAGACAGGTTTGGGTACTTATATTAACCTTATCTTTAAGTATTAACTCTAAGTTAATTAGTTTCACTTTTACAATGTCTTTTTGTATTTTTATATAATATGGTTAATAAACATACTATATACATCCAAGAGACCCCCAAGTGGTCCATTAATGAAGAACCTATCATAATATAAGTCTCTTGGCCGAACCTTAGATTTTTAGGAATTTAATATCAATTAATAATATAATATTTGTTTTAAGAACTCTTTTATGTCAATTTTGACACTATTCAATAGTTGATTTTTGTGAAACTCCTAACAGATTGATTACTTCGAACAAAGTCAATTAAATCAATCCTAATATATCATATTATCATAGAAAATTAGTTTAATTCATTAAAAGTTTCATATTATAATTATTTGGGTATTTATAAGATCAATTATTTTTATTTTTCACTATTTTAGTAATTACTGCATCATCATTGTGTCATAAATAAAATAAATTATTTAATGTCTAAAAATTATAAGTAAAATATCATTATGTAGGAAATCGTTTTATCTTTCTAATGAATATTTATAATCGAAAATACAACATGTATAACCCTATGTAAAAATTGTTCTTCTAAAAGATGTAAGCTTATGTCATTTTTATTTTTATTTTAACTTTATTAATATAATGTGTCCCTACCACATACAAGTGGCTCCAAGGGGTCCCCAAATTGACCCAAGGATGCCCATGGTCGGGTATGTGTCCACCAATAAGGTTAGGACACGTTTTAGGGTAATTTCGTATTATTATAATATTATTTTTTTAACCCTTATTTACCGGATTTACCCTTTAACCATGGTAAATAAAATATTTACCACAGTAACTATTCAAAATGTCTAAAAATAAAAGTTACCTATTTACACAATTTGAACATCCTGATTCCAAATATGGAATCCATTATCCTAAATTCAAAACACAGAAGTGGCAGAAATTAATTTAAAATTAATTCCCGCTGTCAAAACAAAAAGCGTGTTTTTAAGAGATAATAACTATCAAAAGATTGACACTTGTTTATGTTCGGTTTAATTGCAAAATTATGTCCAATGATAAACATTAAATTGAATGGTAAAAATATATTCTAAATATACTTTAAAACCACTCAAATTCATAATTTATCACTATTAATTATTTTGATTAAAAAAGTTGTTTTTAATTAAAATTTAGAAATTTTCACTAATCATCAAAATATGAAAGTTATTCGAAAAGTACCAAAATTTCACCTTAGGCTAAATTCGATATTCTGAGTCCAAAAATGAAGTCCATTTTCAAATATAAAATATATATAATTTCAAAAATTAGGTATTACTATTCACAACGGCTAGTTTAATTAGTTGTGGTGTGTGTTAGAACTCGAGGTTGCGTACAACACACGCTATCGCATTATTCGAAGGGAAACGTACCATAGAAGCTTGGGGTGTTACATTCTCCCCTCCTTAAAATAATTGCGTCCTCGCAATTTCTAGGGTATTACTGTATAAAAAGACTCGGGTGGTTCTTCATCATAAGTTCCTCGGGTTCCCACGTTGCCTCTTCCATCTTATGGTTTCTCCACAAAACTTTTACCAGACGTGTCGTCCGGTTTCTCAGTACTTGTTCTCTTGTATCAAGAATCCTGACGGGCTCTTCGCAATAAGACAGATCGGGTTCCAGTTCTAATTCCTCATAGGTGAGTACATGCGTTGGGTCAGGCATGTATTTTCTCAACAAAGATACGTGGAACACATCGTGAACTTTGGAGAGACTTGGCGGCATTGCCAATCGGTAAGCTACAGCCCCAATTCGTTCTAGAATTTCGAAAGGTCCGATGTACCTGGGACTCAATTTACCTTTCTTACCAAAACGCATGACTCCCTTCCACGGAGATACCTTCAGGAAAACATGATCACCGACTTGAAATTCCAAATCCTTCCTTCGATTATCGGCATAGCTCTTCTGCCTACTTTGAGCTGCTTTAATGTGATTTTGGATTACCTTTACCTTTTCCATCGTTTCCTCCACCAGTTCTAGACCTACAAGTTTTCTTTCACCGACGTCATCCCAACAGGTTGGTGTACGACATCTCTTTCCGTATAACGCTTCATATGGTGCCATCTGAATACTCGAATGGAAGCTATTGTTATAGGAAAATTCTACCAGAGGTAAATATTGATCCCACATACCCTGAAAGTCAAGTGAGCAAGATCTCAACATGTCTTCTAAGGTTTGAATAGTCCGTTCTGACTGTCCGTCTGTCTGAGGGTGGTAAGCAGTGCTCAAATGAAGTTCAGTATCCAGGGATTTCTGAAGACTTTTCCAAAACCTTGAAGTAAAACGGGGATCACGATCAGAAACAATCGATAGGGGTACTCCATGAAGTCTCACAACTTCATTAATGTATAGTCTTGCTAGACGTTCCAGGGGTAGATCTTCTCTTATAGCAAGAAAATGTGCTGACTTGGTAAGACGATCAACAATAACCCATATTGCATCGTTCCTTCTAGGAGTCTTTGGTAGCCCCATGACAAAGTCCATTGTAATATTGTCCCATTTCCACTCCGGTATGGGAAGCGGTTGCATGACTCCTCCAGGCTGTTGCCTTCCAGCTTTCACTTGTTGACAAACCATACATCTTGACACAAAATCAGCAATCTCCCTCTTCATGTTGTCCCACCAAAAATGTTCCTTCAAATCTCTATACATTTTGGTGCTCCCAGGGTGTATAGAGAAATTGGAACTATGAGCGTCATCCAGCAATTCCCTTTTTAGATCAGGTAAATCGGGAACACAAAGTCTCTCCCCGAATTTCAAAATTCCATCTTCATACACAAAGTCTCTCAATCTCCCATCATTCACAGCTTTAATCTTCTTTTGGAATTCTTCATCATTGGTATGAGAACTCTTAATCCTTTCTAGTAAAGATGGTTTGGCAACCATTTGAAAAAGCATTGATGTTTCACCTTCCCTGGTTATTCCCATGTCCATCTTCACTAGATCCATGAAAATTGGATCCCTTTCAATTCTCATATTGTTCAAAACTCCATGGTCTTTTCTACTCAAAGCATCTGCCACCTTTTTTGCCTTCCCTGGGTGGTAGTGTATCGTACAATCATAATCCTTGAGTAATTCAAGCCATCTCCTTTGCCTCATGTTGAGTTCTTTTTGTGAGAAAATATACTTCAAACTCTTGTGATCAGTATAAATCTCACATTTTTCACCATAGAGGTAGTGCCTCCATATTTTCAAAGCAAAGATCACTGCTGCTAACTCGAGATCATGAGTAGGATAGTTTTGTTCATGAATTTTCAACTGTCGTGATGCATAGGCAATAACTCTATCATTCTGCATAAGGACCCAGCCAAGTCCTTTCTTTGATGCATCACTATAAATAACGAACCCATCATTCCCCGATGGTAGAGTCAATATAGGAGCATTGACTAATCTTCTCTTCAGTTCTTCAAAACATTCTTCACACTCTTTTGTCCAAACAAATTTAACCCCTTTACGTGTGAGCTTCGTTAATGGGTTTGCCAATCGGGAAAAATTCTGGACGAAACGTCGATAATAACCTGCCAAACCAATAAAACTACGTACCTCAGTTATACTCGTAGGTGCTGGCCATTCTTGGATTGCCTTGGTCTTAGAAGGATCAACAGAGATTCCATCTTTAGAGACAATATGGCCAAGAAAAGAAATCTCCTGAAGCCAGAATTCACACTTGCTAAACTTTCCATATAATTCATGCCTCCTCAGAGTCTTCAAGATAATGCGCAAGTGATTTTCATGATCTTCATAGGTTTTGGAGTATACCAATATATCATCAATAAATACTACCACAAATTCATCGAGATACTCCTTGAAAACTCTATTCATCAGATCCATGAATACAGAGGGTGCATTAGTCAATCCAAACGGCATTACAGTAAACTCGTAATGCCCGTACCTGGTTCGAAATGCTGTCTTCGGAATGTCTTCCTTCTTCACACACAACTGATGGTATCCAGATCGAAGGTCAATCTTTGAAAAGTATTGAGCTCCATGCAGTTGGTCAAATAAATCATCAATACGAGGTAGGGGATACTTGTTCTTTATCGTTATAGCATTGATCTCCCTGTAATCGATACATAACCTCATAGATCCATCTTTCTTTTTAACAAAAAGAACAGGGGCTCCCCATGGAGAAACACTAGGGTGAATAAATCTCTTATTACTCAATTCCTCTAGTTGTTTCTTTAGTTCGACTAGCTCTACAGTGGCCATTCTATAAGGGGTCTTCGATATAGGCCTTGATCCAGGAATCAAATCAATAGAAAACTCTAGTTCTCGTTCTGGAGGATGTCCAGGTAAATCTGCTGGAAATACATCTACAAATTCTTTCACAACAGGTACATCCTCTATTTGAACATTCCTTTCCTCGCCGATAGTTACTTCATTCTCTTCCTCCCCAATAATTGAATTAAGTTGAGCTACTGGGGGTGGGTCTAAATAAGAATTAGGTGGTGACGATTCTGCTCTAAAAATAAGGTGCTCCTTATCATTATCATCATGAATCGTAACCTCTTTCTTCTTACAATAAATCTTCGCATCATAGTTCGAAAGCCAGTCCATACCGAGGATTATATCAAACTCAATCATAGGTATGACGATGAAATCAGCAGATAAAGAAAATTTATGTGCTCTAATGGGGACTGATTCACAAAACTTTGTTGCAACAATACTTCCCTTAGGAGTTTTAACTGACAACTCCTTTATTAAATCAAATTGGAAATATCTAATTTTCTTAGCAAACTGGGAAGATATGAAACAATGCGATGATCCAGAATCAAATAATGCATATGCTAAACTTGAGGAAACCATTAAATTACCTGCCACCACGTCTTTCGGAGCTTCTACCTCAGAAGTAGTGATAGCATAAGCCTGGCCTTGATCCCTTGGCCTTTTCTGAGGTAAGTTCTCCTGACGCTTAGGACATGCATTTGCATAATGCCCCATCTCCCTGCAATTGTAGCACTGAACGTTGGTAGCTTCCTTCTTCCCCTTGCAATCATGAGCTTGGTGGCCTTTTTCACCACACTTGTAACAGACTCCCATTCCCTTCAGGCAAGCACCGGGGTGTTTCTTCCCACACTTACCACAAGATGGATATTCAACCTTTCCCTTCTTCCCCTTATTTCCATTCCCAGATTGATCAGCAGGTCTCTTCTTCTCTTGCTTTGGTTTAAAGTCATAAGACATAGAGAATTCCTTTTCGGTCTTCATAGCACATGAGACAATGTCTTCGTACGATGAAAAGGATTGTGAGACTAATGCTCGACGGAGAAATGGTTTTAACCCATCAAAGAAACGATCAATCTTACTTCTTGGGTTGCAAATATAATCACCAGCGTACCTCGCTAACCTTGTAAAGTTAGCCTCATACTTTGTGACATTATCATCCTCCTTTTGTCTCAGACTCAGAAATTGCCTTTCCATATCTGCTCGATGGTCGCGAGGAAAGTATTTTTCTAAAAACAGATCTTTGAACTCCCTCCATTCCATGTTTGATACTTCATCATCTTCCTTCATGTTTTGAATCAATGACCACCATTGATCAGCATCTCCAGTGAGGCGGTAAACTGCCATGGTAACTTTTTCCCTTTCACTACTCCCTAAAGCCTGAAATATTTTCTCTAGGGAAAATATCCATTGCTCAGCTACTAAGGGATTTGTACTCCCATTGAACGTTGGTGGTTGTTGTCTCATGAATCGATCTAACATTGATCCTCCACGCTGCGGACCAGGGTGCTCCATACGGGTAAGGTTATTATTCATAACCTGAGTAAGTTGTCCTAGTATGGTGATTAGTTGATCAGCACCAGTTGCATCACTAGCCCCACTATAATTATCTTGAGCAGGAGGGCAATCCCTACATGGAGTGCGCGCATTGATACGGTTTCCATTTCTTCCACTAGGCGCCATTTCTAAACAATGGCATAAACTAGATCAGTTTATGAATCAAAATACATAATCCCATACTTATAAAACACTTAACATAAATTGAACTATTTATGGATATAATCCATAATCATAAAAATGTTTTCTTTGAGGAAGTATATACTCATAAACCCTTCATAATGATTTGTAAAGAAAATGAGAGTTATCCTAAGCATATCCCCCGGGAGTGTCGTAACCAAGAGTGCAGCAAGGCCCGTTGTCGTGCACCAGTTCCCGTTCGAGTCTAGCTCAAAGCGGTGTTTTCGGGTTTTACCCCTAGGTACATCTGTGCCAGAGCCGCCTCTACCTGCTCGTATCCAGACAGGGATGTATTGCTCGGAAAACTCACAAAGTCTCTACAATACCAAAATTCTAGGAAGTTCTTCTATACTAATCCTCAAAGTTCATCTTAGGTCTATGTGCTCTAATCAGAGTTTATCTAAATCTAGCTTCCAAGGTTTGTACTAAACTTCCTCTGATACCAACTGTAACGCCCCGACCCCAGCTACCCAGAGTCGGTGCCTTACTTACGTAACATTGGAATGATCACAAGAAAGATCAAATCTCGAAAGACCGATTGGTTTAGTAGCCTTGGAAACACTAGATATATTCATAAGTTTTACATTACATCATAAAATCAAAAAACTACTACAACAACATAATGTTTCCACAGTCCACACTAAAATCCCCTCATAATATCCCTGCAGGTCATTCATAACTTACATCTTCACTTCCTGGGAAAAATAAAACATAGAAAAGGGGTGAGCTCAAATGCCCAGTAAGGATAACAATATAGCGGAAACTTTCATAAATAAGAATAAACATTTAAGGCAATGTATAACTAAAACAAAAGCCTTTTAAACATGAAATTTCAACATGGTATGGCATAAATAAAATGAAATAATGCCATTTACTTATTCACATGGATATTCCACTAATCGAATAATCACATGCAAAAATAAATAACCACTTTCATAATGTTGGAATGCATAATGCCAGACTATCATAACCACATAGCCAAGGCCTCGTGCCAAGACTACAAATAAGATTTTGTCAAGGCCTTGTGCCAAGACACTAGTTTGTCTCATGAGACCTACCGATGCATCGAGGAGCTATAGCGGGCTCCACCCGTCACTTATTAAGTCCAATGCATTCCCATATGAAAAGGTTTAAACATAACATAAACATTCGTATTAAAACTAGCATACGAAATGTCAATACTTTCACAATAAACTATGAATGGTATAAAAATAGCACATCCACAGTCAAACATATCACAAAACCTTCAATACAATATAGAAGTTTTGTATCATAATAAATCAACTTCAAATAATCTTAAAATCCATCAAAGGATGTTGACATAGATGAAATCAAAATTCTTTTTAAAGAAATATCTCCTTTTATTTTGAAATCATTTAAGATCCATATAAAATAAAACATTTTCTTTGAAAATATTCTTATAAGCTTGTAAGGAAAGCTTTGAAGATTTTATAACGGCGTAAAATAACCGCACCCGCCGTATAAGTTAAAAAAAACATTCTTACCTCAATTCTGTCGAAAAGGTTAAAAAGGACCTTGTTTTGAAAACGATGGAAAGATTCCTTCATAAACCTCTTATAAAAAGTCAAAAAAAGGGTATAAATGACTTTAACCCATTTTCTTGTAAATATTAAAAATGTTTTGAAATACATTTTTAAAAAACATGGATGTGGATGATAAAGAGATCCCAGTAGATTATTACGTATAAACAACCTCGGATAATGAAGAGATTGTGAAATAACACTTACCTTGTACTTTTCCTTGGTTGGGGTAGGTTAACCTCCTGTATAATGGTGAAATAGTTGTTATTAAATTATACAAGAATCATATATATTAATATGATATCATATATGATCTTTTAACATTGATTTGTTAATAATATCTTAGAATTATCGTCGTTTCGGGAGTTAACTTACTCATTTTCTTTTATATGTTTTGTTACATAAGCCATGGTTGTTGTATCTTATTCATATCCAGAATGATATACAGTCCTTAAACATCATTTTTAAATCATCAAATGATAATTATACTTGAATGGATACGATGGAGAATGAATCTCATCGCGTTCGTGGAGACGGTAGTCCGTACGTACGCACGAGCGACAATATCATTCTTTTGATATTAAAATAATATATAAATGGATGGTATATCATATATAAAGAATCATTAACATGTTATATTTATTATTTACATGAGTTACACATCATTATTATACCCATCCAAATAATATTATATTGAATAACAATTACACCACGACGTGGAGACGGTAAGCCGTACGTACGCACGTATGGTGACATGTTATTCAAAGGGTGGATAGAATACTGAATATGATTGTACCATATTTATAATAACATCACAGTATATGTGAGATACTGGAGTTATTATTTCAGAATGGTAAGAACAAAGGAAGAAGAAGTGGAAGAAGAAATGAACTTAGAAAAGGGTGGTGAAATCATTACCTCTTCTTCGGGTTCTTCCTTTTGATTTGATCAAAAGGGCTCCTTAGGTTGGCTTTCTGATCAAACTAAGGCCTCTAGGTTGTATTGAGGGATGTTGGGAGAGTATTGGGGCAGAGTTTGTCCGAACCAAAAGGCTTTAGAGGTGTGGAGAAATGAGAAGGAGGAGTGCCCTTTTATAAGAGGGGTGAGGGGCACCTTTGGAAAAGCTAGAAATATTAATTTATAATAAATTCATATTCGGTTTCTAAAGGCTCCAAAGTTGACTATTCAAAGGATAAGGTGGGGATAGGTCGAAAACCACTCAACCAATAGAATTTAGACAGGTTTGGGTACTTATATTAACCTTATCTTTAAGTATTAACTCTAAGTTAATTAGTTTCACTTTTACAATGTCTTTTTGTATTTTTATATAATATGGTTAATAAACTTACTATATACATCCAAGCGACCCCCAAGTGGTCCATTAATGAGGAACCTATCATAATATAAGTCTCTTGGCCGAACCTTAGATTTTTAGGAATTTAATATCAATTAATAATATAATATTTGTTTTAAGAACTCTTTTATGTCAATTTTGACACTATTCAATAGTTGATTTTTGTGAAACTCCTAATAGATTTATTACTTAGAACAAAGTCAATTAAATCAATCCTATGTAAAAATTGTTCTTCTAAAAGATGTAAGCTTATGCCATTTTTATTTTTATTTTAACTTTATTAATATAATGTGTCCCTACCACATACAAGTGGCTCCAAGGGGTCCCCAAATTGACCCAAGGATGCCCATGGTCGGGTATGTGTCCACCAATAAGGTTAGGACACGTTTTAGGGTAATTTTGTATTATTATAATATTATTTTTTTAACCCTTATTTACCGGATTTACCCTTTAACCATGGTAAATAAAATATTTACCACAGTAACTATTCAAAATGTCTAAAAATAAAAGTTACCTATTTACACAATTTGAACATCCTGATTCCAAATATGGAATCCATTTTCCTAAATTCAAAACACAGAAGTGGCAGAAATTAATTTAAAATTAATTCCCGCTGTCAAAACAAAAAGCGTGTTTTTAAGAGATAATAACTATCAAAAGATTGACACTTGTTTATGTTCGGTTTAATTGCAAAATTATGTCCAATGATAAACATTAAATTGAATGGTAAAAATATATTCTAAATATACATTAAAACCACTCAAATTCATAATTTATCACTATTAATTATTTTGATTAAAAAAGTTGTTTTTAATTAAAATTTAGAAATTTTCACTATTCATCAAAATATGAAAGTTATTCGAAAAGTACCAAAATTTCACCTTAGGCTAAATTCGATATTCCGAGTCCAAAAATGAAGTTCATTTTCAAATATAAAATATATATAATTTCAAAAATTAGGTATTACTATTCACAACGGCTAGTTTAATTAGTTGTGGTGTGTGTTAGAACTCGAGGTTGCGTACAACACACGCTATCGCATTATTCGAAGGGAAACGTACCATAGAAGCTTGGGGTGTTACATGATGGGTCCTGGACTGTGGCCTCGTAGCTCACAGGGTCATCGTCACGAACCAAAGCTGGTATCTTGGCTGGCTGTCCTCACAGAGACATCATGAATATTATTAAGGAGTGTCGCGGTCAAATGAGCATATATGTATATACCGATAACAACAACAATGGGGTCCTGACTCAAGAAGGACAGTCAAGACTCAGTCCTATGTGATGCACAAAAAAATTTTCCTGCAACAACTTTCTCAGCATGCCGAGTCGACAAGCGGGTTATCAAGGTCCGAGTGAATGGATACGTCGACCGCCACACCATCACTGGGCTCCCTGGCCTAAGAGCCGCTCTCGAGACATGTTAACACTATTTCCCTAAATCCCAACCAGTTCCATTTATTTTAGGGACGTCCGAACAATGCCCCATGGAATGAACCACCTTTGATACCACTTTCTCACGACTCGACCCTACTTGGGCTCGAGCCGCAACAACCCCAGGCCAGCTTCGATAGGCCAGGGGCTGGCGACCAGCGCCGAAGGCACCATAACTTTGGGAGGCCTTTTCCTAAGTACCTGTACACACACACGCAGCACACTCAATGCAAAAGTGCAGAGCAAAAAGGAGATGTAATGGGAAACTGCTATAAATATAACCCACAGATGTGCATCAACCTCTAAACAGTACAAAGTACAAGCTAAAAGTAAACTGAAATGAAAAGGGGAAAAACACGTGCCCAACCAAAAAGTGTCACAACCCGGCAACAGGTAAAGAAAAGAAAACTGCTGGTAGGGTCCCCCACCTGGAACCCAACTCCGACCACCGCACATAGTCCAAGCTCCTGGCTCCTAATCTCCTCTGACGTCTCTCTCCACCTGTCTGTTGTCTGCAAGGGCACACCAAGTGCGGGCATAGCCCAAGTAAGGGTGGGTAGAAAAATACTCAGTAGGATACCTCGAAGGCTCGAGGTAACAACAAAGGAGGTACCAAAGGGTGAGCAGTAGAGCAAACAGAAAAGTATAGGAGTACAACTGAAAGTGCAGTAAGAGTACAGTAATGATTCCAGCTCAACCCAACAAGAGGAATGAAGGGGGACTCGTCCAGGCGCAAGGAGCTGGAAACAGTGAGAAGATGAACTTCCTGTCGAGTCTTCTCTACCTATAGCAGGAGAGTAGACTCATCCAACCACGAGAAGCTAGACACGGAAATCACATGGCATACCCCTCACGTCTTCACCTCTCCTAGAAGGAGAGTAACCAAACCCAAGAAGTGGGTACTAGAACAAGGTATATACAAGCCCATATGCTCAACAAGAAGCTCGAACAAACTCATAAGGGGATCTCCATCCCGTAGCTCAGCCCAATAAAGAGTATCCAACAGTCTAAGAGGTAACACCATTGATGCCCAGCATCCCGCACGTCTTCCCCGAACAGCAAGCCAAGGGCTCAATCACCACACCTCAACACTGTCCGCATTGTGCGGCACTGACTCGCCCGCATGGTTTTAGGTCGCGTCACAAGGACACGTCTCGGTGGGGGGAAAGCGCTCCCCATGCTTGAGTGTTCTGGGGGAACGTCAACCACATCTTGTCACTGCCCCGCAGTCGAGAGATCTGCTCAAAGTCGACAGGCGACCCCCTGACCAGCCCCGTTGGAGGATCCCTGGAAGTCAACTGGTTCCCACTACAGGGAGACCCGGAAAGTCGACGGGAGCCACACTGCCCAGTCCCGTAACAGGGTAATCCACTGGAGGGTGACCCGGCTAATGTCGGCGACAGGACCACTACCCATCCCACCTGGAGGTAACTCGGCATCGGGGACCACTGACCAACCCAGCTGGAGGTAAGACCGGCATCGGGGACCACTGCCCAGCCCAGCTGGAGGTATGTCCGGCATCGGGGACCACTGCCTAGCCCAGCTGGAGGTAAGCCCGGCATCGGGGACCAATGCGTAGCCCAGCTGGAGGTAAGCCCCGCATCGGGGACCAATGCCCAACCCAACTAGAGGTAAGCCCGGCATCGGGGACCACTGCCCAGCCCTGCTGGAGGTAAGCCCGGAACTGATCTGGCCATTCCTGCTGAATGGTACTGCTCGGTGAACCCCGCTGTACTGGCCATCCCTTCTGGATGGTAACCCACTGACGAGCCATGCTTGATACAACCTCAGCCATGCTGGAAACAACCTCATCCATGCTGGAAACAACCTAAGCCCTGCTAGAACAACCTCAGCCCTGCTGGAAAAAACATCAGCCCTACTGGAACAACCTCAGCCCTACAGGAAACAACCTCAGCCCTGCTGGAACAACCTCAGCCCTGCAGGAAACAACCTCAGCCCTACTGGAACAACCTCATGGGTAGAGGATCGGTGCTCATGTAAAGTGTTGGTCACACCGAAACCACAAGCTCTACCAGGGAACAAGGAGCAACTGGAGAACTCCCAAGGCCTCACAAGGCGATCACTCTCCAATCTGTTGAGTCACTGTCGAAGCGGACCAAAACATCTCATCCCAGAATGCCGGGAAAACACCCACGTTGTACGAGCACCCGTAGTCGCAGACGGTGTCGCAGTTCAGTGAAAGGGGCAAGGTACTGAAACCCCTCCCAGCTGAGGAAGCAGAGGAACCAAATCATCTTTGCCAGCCAAACCATCAAGAACAAGACTAGGGGGAGACCGCTCAACCTTACTAGTCAGACAAAAGAGCACCAAGCCAGGGGAAACTCCACCCTGCTGGTCAAACAAATGAGCGTAGAGGAACCCTCTACGTCGCGAGAGATCAATGTACGTAAAGCAGATCACGACACTCATGTGGGGCCCACGCGACGTGTGGCCCCAAGTCAACCCCAACTGAGCGCACAAACATCCTCAGGTAAAAACAACCACATGTACCTCCAAGCGCTCCCGTATACTCCCGGAGTATAAGTCATTCCAGCCCAAAGGCTATCGTGCACACGGTACCCAACGTCAATGTGAATGCGTAATGTAACAACTCCACCTCAAAGGCCTAGGAACGGCCAACCACATCTCGTGGACCAATTATATCACTCTCCCAAGAGTGCGCGATCACACGCCAAAGGTCCGCTACAAACAAGGTAGGGAGAACCAGCACTGGAGCACCTTTCATGCTTCCACATTTAACAAGATCACGAAAGAGGCTCCACCCAACCAAATAGATTGTACCGTTGTAATCCTCGTGGAAAAACACGCGAGATCGACTACTTACTCGCCTCCAACGGATATCCGACGAAAGAGTCACCAACATTGCCTCACGCCCGAACGACGTCCCGTGATCCCGAGCCTCATCCCCCAAAACAGTCGGGCGCATCGCACCATTGCGATCCCCTCGGGAAAACACGTTAAAAGAACTACTCACTTGAGTGCAACGCATATCCGGAGAAAACGGTGCATCCCCGCGCACCGCACACGAGAGGTGCCACGTGGGACCCGCATCCCGGTCCCCAAACTCAACAAACGGATCACACCGTTGCGATCCTCTCGAAAAAGTAAATGAAATGGACTATTCACTTGTCCAAAACGGTCGACCAGTGATAAAGTTGTAAATCACCGTCAACTCCCGAAACGGCCCTCGTGGGGCCCGAACCATCGTGCCGAATTACAGCGGGCAGACTGCGCCAACGCGTTGCCCTCGTAAAAACACCCAACATCGACTGCTTGCACGCCCTGAACGGACGACCGAGGAAAAAGTCGCTAAAAGCTGCACGGAGCTCAAAAGACAGGTCGTGGGGCCTGCACCTCAACTTCGGCCTCAACGCCTGAAACCACCTTGGAAAGCTCCGCCTCGACGCCAGGGTCCCAATGCCGCCGACGACGCTCAAAATAGAAGTTGGACGCTTCCGCGCCATCCAAAACCTGAATCTCAGGGATTACGCTCGTCCACTTTAGGACATGTCGCGCCTCAGTGCCCCCCCCCGTTTCGGGAATTAAAAATCCCATAAACCATCTCAAAAAGACCGTCTCGTCAATACGGTTCCACCGCCGCAGACGGTACTCAAAACGGACACCCGTAGCTGGAATTACGGGTGTCCGAATGCCGAGGAGGCAAGGCCCCTGGGGCTGGACCGGCCTGGACCAGTCGGTCTACCCGGCATGGGCCGGTCGCGGCCGCCGCGTGAAGACCCGCGCGGCGCGGGTCTTTGTGGCCCCACATGGGCCGCGCGACGCGACCCCGCGGTCGCCGCTCCCTGGCGATGACCGCCTCACAGGGCACTCCGCCAGACACCCCTGCCGTGCCTAGCGCCTCCCCCGGACACCCGCTATGACGCCTGCGGACACCGCCTGAGGCCGCCCGCCGCACGCCGTGACCCCGCCTGAGGCTGCCGCTGCGCCAGGGCTCGCCGGACCACCAAAAAACCCCCAACCTTCGATGGTCGACCCCGGCCTTTTCCGAGCTCGTATTTTGATTCCGAAAAATGCGTTGGAGAGATAAAAATGTATACAATGCATTTATGGGATCTGATCGATGTTTTGAAAAGGAATCGGCAGTGCAAAACAAGCTCAAAGAAGGTACGGGAATGGAAAATGTAAACGCAACATCCTACCTCGTGGGGCTTCGCCCGAAGCTTCGCGACGATCCGCCAGCACCACCGCACCTCGCCAGAGTCGCCTCGCCGGACCGTCTCGCCGGAGGTGGAGGAGAGGGAGAGGATGCGCTGCCAGGGGGGATGGGGAAGGAGAAGAGGGAGGGGGTGTGTTATGCGTTTAAATAGAGAACTCTTAACCACCCGCCCGTCTGCCCGAACCCGAACTCCCGACGGGGTCACGGTTATGCCTCCCTTAGGGTAAACACCACCTCTCGAGCACAACGGAGGTCTCAGAATTTTAATCTGAGACCCCGTTTAGATGTTATAAAATTTAATGTCTGAAGCCGCTAAATTACGAAAATGCCCCTGGGGCCATTTTTTTCACAAACGGCCCGCGCCCGGGAAACTTATACCCCTCCTAGGGTAAACGGCACATTCTGAACTTAACGGTGCCCTCAGTTTTCTAATCTGAGCCACTGTTTAAGAGATACATGCGTTTCAACATTAAATGAATAAATTAATTAATTTATTTATCCGTTTAACGTTCCAGGAGCGGGCGAGGGGTCCAAACATCCCGCGCGGACATGTTTTATGTCGTTCCTAGGGTAAAAACCACATTCTGGATCCATCCTTACACTCGGATCTCTGATCCGGATCACCTTTTAGTCGTGATCCCATTTATTTGGTGTTTCCAGTGTGAACGCACTGAAAATTTTATTCCGGCCACTCCGGGGCTCGGAATCGCACGCTGTCTGAAGGCACTGCTCTAGAATATCATCAAGAATATTCCAAAGTATTTCGTAGCAAAAACCAGGTTCTTACAAGGGTATTATACCTCAGATCCTCTATCACATGACACATATACCACATAGGTTTCTCATCTACAAAAAATTTCAAATATATTCATGGTTTTCCTCTCTGGTTCAAGACATATACCTCCTACAACCAACTCAGTATCATAAAATAATTCAGGTTTTAAAGTTACACCCATAATCATCAAAACCAAAAACCCACTCCTTCCATCTCTAAGGAAAAATTGATGTGGTGTTACCCTTAAATTCCTCGAGGATAAATTGTTGAATATAAACGCCACATGATTTCCTAAATTTAATTTCCAACCCTTATCCCTAGCCAATAATTCCAGTCATAAATTCTGTCATTATATTGTAGCATACATAAAACTTTTCTCTACTCTGTATGGGGTTTGTCACATCCATTATGATCAATCCACCACTTTGATACCATATATAACCTCTATCTACCAACACACATAACATGAATCATCATGAAATAATAATAACACAAGGAAAAGAATACATTGGGATACATGAAAATGTGATCATGCTTTAGAAAATAGGTCATCACCCATATGATGTTAAATAGATTAAAATAACTCAACAAGGCCTCATAGGATTCCTATTGAACCCAATTAATACTCATGAAAAAACAATTTGAAAAGAATCCATGTACAGTCTTAAAAATGTCAGAATGTAGAAAAAAAAAAAAAATTGAACAATTCAATACATTTTTGAAATACCATTTCAAAACCCATTACCTCACTCACTAGTTTTTACATTGAGACCCCATCTAAATCAAAACATTTTAAAAAATTATTTAAAAACAAAACCTCATTATATTTTAAAAACTCATGAAACCATGAAACCAATATATATTCCACTGACATTTTCTTGACAAAGGATCCAATATAGATATGTTACGAAAGCTATGCATCACTTTTTGGAAATTTGGATGACACGATCCCATCACAATATATGGTGAGATCCCAAAAGATAGAAAAAATACCAAAAAATTATTATTGTGGTACATACACATAAAATAACAATATAATAAAGATAATCAAATACAATTTAGGATATATTCCCCAATCGAATGCATTCATATAATTCACAGATTGACCATCACTTTTAGGGATGATCCCAGAATCATCCCAACTCTCATGAACCTAAATCAAGGCACAAAATCTATTAATTATTTATATGAAATTAATTTTATTATTAGTAAAAAACATTGAAATATTCATTTGGTAACATACCTCTATCCATGAGTTGTACAATTGTCTAAAAACATCATACTTGGATTTCATCTATTGTAACTATTTGAAATCCCCATCATATATAAATAAGTACACTATGATTTTGGGGAATTTTCACCCATGTACCAGACCAATTTTCCAAAAAATTGAGGGTAAAATAAAAAAATTAGGGTTGAGAGAGGATAAGTAGATGTATCCATCATTGGAATCACCATGAAAAGTATCCCAAATAAAGTAATATTGAAGGAATAATTTTTGAAGATACCTCCTAGTCATTATGCACATGAGAAAAGATGAAAAGTGGATGTGAGATTAAAACCATATAGGGGAAAATGGGAACCTCTCATTTTTAATGAAATACGGTAGGATTAATAATTTTATAATTTTTTTTAAAAACAATTACAAATTTTGAAGTCCTCACTGTCCAAGGACACCCATTTTACATAATTTGGCCAAACAATTTTTAAAACCATGAAACTAATGTAAAAAATCCTTATTCAATTCAATTGTTGATTTTGCATGTTTTTTTCTCAAACCTATTCTATAACCCTATGTAAAATTATACTTCATGGGTACACCACATGGTTTCCACTAATTGTGCATTATATATATGCAAGGATAAAGTCTATTCTAAACATCCAAATTTTAATCTTTTTCTCTCATGAAATGTTCGATCACTTTATAGACCTCCCTAAGAATGATCCATATCTAAAAATATCACCATGGGATGGTCAAATACTCTGAATTTTTATATAATTTTCAAATATTGAAATAAACCCTAATAAAAAATAACTCCAAATTCTATATAAATTTATAATAAAAAGGAGTTGGGTTTAATGACCTCACTATCATAATAATTTTCTTCATGGGGAATGCAATGTAGTATCATTTCAATCATATGCAAATTACCTCAATTGATAATTCACTACCAACAAACAAAATTCTATCTCTGAACCCCAATCCATCATACAAAGTCAATATAAATCGTATTAGACAGAACATATCAGCTTCTTTATAGTAATCCCTATCTAATACATTGGTGACATCAGTCATATCATGTATGGTTCACCTCACTTGGATTTTACCTCCCAACATATATTTTTAAAATATTACATGTTATACCTATTAAGGTAAACTTATCCTAAAATAATTTCAACATGTCCTATTGATGCATCTCCAACTCAACCAAGTTGGCCATGATTATATTACATCAATGAGCATTTCTAAACTATCCAAACACCCCAAACCAACATATGAACCTAAATCTCACTGTCATCTCATGATTTTATTGTCATCCAAACTAACTAACTATTATAATCTACACCAATCACTATTTCAACACCAATCATACTCAATATTTGTTTCCACTACAATATAATTCTCTTACCATGGCCAAATTATCAATAGTATTCCATAATAACCACATCTATCCACCGACTAGTTAGACAATAATCTTGAATCAGCACAATGGTTGTACAAAAATAACATATTCGTACTCCCCACTATATTAGAATCATTATCATCACCCACTAACCAAACATCTAAAATAAAATGAGCCATACCATGTCTATTACCATACATAATAAATGGACATGACCACCCGATTCATACCCGGATCTAACATGAATCACATGTAACCACAAACCAATTCATTTCTCAACTACACCCATCTTTCTGAAAACACCAATGTTTAATCAATCAATTAATTTATTGGTTTTTTGATTAACTATATAATAATCAATAAATAGATTCTAATAATATCTAATGGAAATACACACCATAAGAATTACCTACAAAAAACACACATCATTATATCCAACATATGAAATCATCAAAACACACGTCATGTGTTCCAAACCCTGAACACATCATCTTGAATCAATCTACTTGATCACAACATCCATATACATCCATGAGTCCACTACAAGTGTCTCTCCTAAATCATACAAGAAATACCCGAGAAATACATAATAAAATACATGATTCAATCTCAGTAAACCACTAAAATTATAATAAACCACCTTTTTTAAAAAGGGTTTCTTTCTGTGAACCAAAATAACCAATCAAAAAGAACCACCTAACTATATATGGTTCATTCTCATGGAAATTGACATAATAGGTGATCACAAAGCTCCAGCATCCGGGTAACACATGAACAAACAAAATATCCAATAAAAATGGTTTCCATAAGACCTAGTTTGTTTTTTTAGAAACACATTCAACCATTTTTACACACTCTAAAACTAAACTGAGCATTCTTAAACAAATTATTTTGTAATGGTTTTAACCAAAAACAATATCACATAAATTTCTAGTATGGCTAGTCACTTTCCCGAAAATGATTTCCTTTACAAAAATATATATTCAAATATAATAAAAATAATACTTTCCTCATTTTCTCAAAATCCAAAAGTACCCTTCTATTTCAAAATCAACATCATAGGGATCCATTTCATGTAAAATTGACATTATTTTTTTCGCACACCTCGGGAAATAGATTTTAATATCTTTTAATGAAAATTTTTATCTCTACCCCATAATCATAAAAATAATTTTCTTATGGGATCCATATTATCCTAATACCAACCAAGGAATGAACCCATTGAATCCATATTAGTTTAATCACCCAAACTAAAATATTTTCAAAATCATTAATTATATAATATTTTTTAATTATTAATGGTTTTGATATTGTAAAATGGCAAAAAACATCCCATTGGTGTGTGTATCATTCCTTAAGAATAGTAATATTGTGTTGAATGATCAAATAACATATTCATAGTTGATCCATTTGAATTGTAGATATTATTTTACATCCTACAATGAGATTATCAGAATAATAAAACCACTATTTCTTCCATAATTTCTTAGTATCAGTACTAGACATCCCTAATTAACAAGGGTATCAAATGATATCATATTGGCATAACATATTCTTGGTCACGATTCAGTGTCTTGAACACCAATCATGGTAACTTACTAATTCCATACACTAGAAAAACATTATCTAATACCTCTTTTTAATCCCCCATCTAGGGTTACCTATATAACACATATGTGCAGATTATAAATCACCACATGCAAATCTATTGATATTTAGAGAATGATTTCTATTAAATATGTCCAAAGATAGATATTGAGAGTCTCTTACAAATAATTTAATCCCTTAGGGCCATGCATGAATCTAAAAAATATTCTTCATCCCCCATCCATATAATGGACATCCCAAATGATATTGTAGATAGAAAATGGGGATCATTGTGAGCCCCACAAGTCTATAATAAAAAATTACAAAACACTTCTATATAATTCATCAATAATAATAGATTATAATTATTAAAACATAGACTAATAATAGGAATAAATGGAACACAATTTATTTTATAGTGAAAAATATCTGATAAGAAAAAAATATCCTCTCATCCAAGTCAAATAATCCAACCTATTGAATCCATGACCGCTATTACTTTCTACGAGAACAATAATCCCAGCTCAAATTGATACATTTTCCCTAAGAGAGAACCTGAATTAATAACCATGTATATCGAAACACATGTGATGTATATTGGGAGGGGGTGAGTCCAAAACCCAATAATAAATTCCCAATGCCTCAATAATAATAAGTAATGATGTGATAAAATTGATGTGAATGATATATAAATAAATATATCATCAAATCATGAATGTGATACAAAAAAAAAGATAAATATAAAATGAAGGCACCCCTATCATATTAGTTTAATATTCCTGTGTAAACCTAGCCACATTAATCCATATCTATACCTACATAATCCAGTGTGAGACTGTCTCTAAACATGTCACATCATCCACATCCAGGGAAAATGAAAAGACGAGAACAAATATCTTAACTTCATACTTGATTCATCCATTATATAGGTAACTCATGACACTACATACTACCTAGTGGATATATAGACATCTTAGGAATAATAGAAATGAAATGGGGGATATATATTCATAAAAATAATGTGTTAGGTACCCAAAGGAAATATACACATCCCTAGAACTTGTAAGCAACCTTAGAAAAATATAAACATCACCAAAACATAATTATTTTCTAGGGGTAATTATAACCATACAAATAACATCGTATGAATATAACCTAGGTTGTAACATCCCCTACCCATAAAATGGTATCATTCATCTATTACATGCCGATTGAATCTTAACCCCTATTCCTAAACCATCTTCCAAAAATACCACATATAATTTTATAAAAAACATATACCTGTGTATTAAGACTCACCTTTAAACAATTTAACTAGAGAAAATAAGGAATTAAACCCTTGAATATTTATTACACGAAACCCATGGGGAACCCTCTCATCAAAAAAAAAATATTAAGGAAACATTTAAAAAATTACACATTATAAACATAGAAACATCACATGTATACCACACTTTTCAACAATCTTCCCAAACACATCAAATATTATCATAGTTATCCACTAATTTAAATGACCATTCCACACCACTTTTTGGTTTTATGGTGACATCTAATTTCATCACAACACATTACAACACAAACACTCTTTAGGGATGACATGTTACAAGGGAACCCACTAGGGTCCCCGAGGTCATATAATAGCATATACACCATATATGGTTTCTTAAAACACATTCCCATATCTTATCCCCTTCTCCTCATGTTGGGTGATTACACCCCACATCATTTTGAGGGTCCATCAGGTAAAACTCAACCCTCTTTGGGGTGTGTCAAATACATCTATATCATGCTTACATTTTAATACTGAAAGAAACCACCATGGTAAAACAAACATAACAAACATAATTATGCAACAAGTAGTACACAAGGAAAAAATATTAAATGGATCATGTAAAACCACACCAACATTTTTAAAATGGAATCACCCACATGTGGTCAAACAGACTAAAATAACTCTCCAAGACTCTTGGGATTGTTGTCTAAACACAATAAAAACATCGTTAAAAATTATTTATAAAAGCAACAATGTGTCATATTACCCGAATTTGGCCTATGTAAAAAATCCATTCAAAACATTATTTTATAAAATAATTCGGTTTTTGGAAAACTATTTCAATACCAAAAAACACAACCAATTTTTTACTATTAAATTCAATTTTAATTATTTCCTTTTAAAAACATCTTTGGATTTTTATTCTTCTGTCCCATTTTAAATCAACTCACTCCACCAATAAAACCTTAAAGAGGTCCAACATAATTATTTCAACCATGGTTCTACAATTAAACTATTTAGAATGTTATCTGTTAAATATTGAAAAGTTAGATGACTACATCCCATCCCAATCTATGGGGGATATCACAAAAATCATGGAACATGAATACTTTTTTAATAATAGTGTTATGAAGATAAAAACATAAACAAATGGTAAAAATATTTGGTAAAATAAAGTCTATTTACCTCTATCGAATAAATTTTCCTTTAATTAAAATCATACCTATCACTAACTAGGAACATCCTTATTTTGACACGACTCACGATCACTTTTATCAAACCAATATATCTAATAGTTAATTATAAATAGTTTATAATTACTGATTCGTTATAATTATTATATTTATAATTAATATATCATTAAATTATATTAATTAAAATTGGGATAAATTCATAAGACCACACTATATAATCCTAGCATATAGAAACCATGATAATTGGGGTTCAGTCCAATACTTACATCTCCCTAAACTTAATATATAAAAAATACAATAACTGTAGGCCAAATGAATTAATTTTTTGGTAAAACTTTTAATAATTAATACAACAATATATATCCGAATAAAAAGTGTGGAACGCCATGCTGACCTAATAATAGGATTACTGCTAGATATTCGATATGATATCCCATTTATCTCAGGAAAATTACACCATGCTCTTGATGAAGCATCACTCAAACACTAAACGATGTCAGCAAAAAGTAGAGTGAAAAGAAGAAGAAGAATATAGTAGGGAGGAGAGGGGATAAATAATAGGAGACATTAAAGGAATTACCTTCAAAATTCCACCACATCAAGTGGTTTTAAGGATGAAAATAGGTAGATTTAACTTTGTTATCATTCAAGAAAGGGTAGTAGATTATGAGATATGGAATTAAAATTCATTAGGGGAATATGGTAAAGTCCCATTTTTAATGAAATCATTAATGTCGAATGGGTTTTCAACAAAATATTTCCAATTGTTCCCAAACCAATTCAAATTTCATAATCTATGTCCACACACCCCCACATGATTCATCAGCATGATTTTCAAATTATTTCTCCAACCATGTAAATGCCTTCCAAATATAAATTTTTTATTTCATATGGTTTTTCAAAAAGGATAAATAAACAATGAACCAATCCCATAAATAAAACATAGTCCCATAATAACAAAACATAATTTCCCCTCATAATTTTGTATACCTTTACGGGTAAAAGAATTTACAATTTTCCTAAATTTTACCCAATCTTTCGGAGACTCACCAGAGAACCTAAGTAATTACTAGATCCTCAATCCACTTCCAAAGTCATAACCTTGATATGATTCAACTACCAATTGTTTGATATTAATATAAATTCTAAAAATATCCCCCTAACAAAAAATTAAACAATTTATGAAAATTATAACTGAAAATGGATTTCGGTTTCACTTGCGAGTGATGAAAAATGAAGAAAAATGGAATGAGGTTTTCACCATTTTTATGTTACCCTACATGTATATTTTATCAGTGGTTGATAAAACAGTGATGTTTTCATGGATATGTGGTGATGTACTATGTGATTGTGTAATTGTGGGGTTATATGTCATATCACACTTTATTTATTCATAATACTTACAGTAAATAGATGATAATTTGATTTGGAGAAGGATCCTATTGTGTACTCTAAATTTCTCACCGACTGTAGTTTCCATACTATATCGCAGGACAGTCTGAGATGCATGGGAGCTTCTGTTCATGTAACATGGATAGAGATGATGGATAATATGGAGTCCTACAAACTATATATTTCATATATTTTATATTGTTTTTAGTATAGTTAAATGACATATGGTATGATAAAAACAAACATTCTTCTTAAATATAATTACCTTAGTGTTTATTTGGGGTTTATTTTATTAATACATGGATTTTATAAGGTTAATGGAAGTAATATATTTGGTTTTTACCATTAGATGTAGACTCTAGCCTAGGTCACATTGTAGGCGATCATTATGGGTCAATCTCCCCATCAATGCAAGAAAAATATGACTCCAAGTGTGGGAAAATCCTGATATAGTTGTACTAGTGCATCTGGTTGAGTGTCAGTATGGTGTTTTGATTTATGAATGGGTAAGGATTAAATGGGTTTGGTGTAGAAATTGTGGATTTTGATCCAGACCTGATATTTTGACCATATATACCAGCTACGATATTGATATATTGGGGCCCCATGATCTGATGCAAGGACATTAAAAATAATAATAATAATTATGTAATTTTATACCTATTCCATGGTTAAAATAATTAGATGATGAAAAAATTATTATAAATAGTTTTATTTAAATTTTAATTATAGGTGTTACCAATGATTCAATTATTTTATTTTGGTGTCATCTATTTTGTGTTTTTACAGTTCTCATGTTGAAATGGTATTGATTTCATAACATAAATTAGAAAATTATTTTTAATTGGAATATCTTTTCCAAATAATTACCTGTTTTGTTCATGGACATGTTGATACAATAATTTTTATAACAAATTTTCCCTTAAATTTAATGTACACGACTATTGATATAAAGTGTATCATGTAAGTCTACCCCTATGTTTTTTAAAATTAATAGCAATAAATGTTTAAAGAGTTCCTATTTTATATAATCACAATTTTTATTTGGAATATTAAATAATTAATCCCACAATGAAATAATGGTTTTTATGTTAAAAATAATATTTTGGATCTCATACATGGAATATGTAAACATCAGAATGTTCTTTTGATCCATGTGTTATATTCCATGGATAAAATATTATTTGTATCTATAGGAAATTTAATTTTGCAATGGAATTTTTAAAATTATTTATGAAATTAAAGGTAGATATAAAGAATTATAAGATAAAAATAGTATATTTAGGGAAAATTTTCATGAATTAAAACATTTTATCAACAAATTCAATTTTTACATTTTTTGAATATTGAAATATTTATTTTCTATGTATTTCATTGTAAATAAACTATCATCTCAGGTCCACTGAAATATTTATATTCACTCTTATGATTAATTTTTATATTATAATAACATATCATGTCAGATAACGTGTTTATGTCAAATAATTAATATATAGATAATTTATTCATTTTGAATGTATGATTAAATGAATCACAATAATACCAAAATAAAATATGGTTCATTTAGTACATCTGTATTTTTGAAATTTTAATTATTAATATATGTTTACCAAAATAATTTTTTTTGCTGAGTATAGTGCACCAAGTATATGGAAATAATTTCATGTCAACCTTTTTGTAATATTAAATCATGCTTCATTGGAAATGTTATTTTTTATTAATTTGTAGTTTTATCATGATCTGTATAAATCATGAATGTATTGAATCTGCATTTTCATTTTCTAATGCATAAGCACAATACATTGATATTATTGAATCAATAATTATTACAATATTAAATATATATATATATATATGACCATTTATTTTATAGTTTCTTTCTCAGGGTGCTGATATTGTTTTCATGTAAAATAAATTATAAATTCAGAATTACCAATATAAAAGTAGTTAAAATAATGTTTCTCTAATAAAATAAAATTAATCATATATATGTGTTGTATTATTTCATAACACTATAATGTTGTCCTTGATTTATATTTCCTGATATATATATTTTTTACACTTCTATTTATTTAATATATGGGTCCTTCTTCAACAAAATGTTATATTTATAATGATGATGATGAAATACATGTTTGAATTCAATAAATGAGATAAATTTCATAAGAAAAACATTATAAATTCTTGTGAAGGCACATTTTAAAATATAATAATTTATGATTTTTGTAATACATTTTCTATTTTTCGATTGTATTCTTATTTTATTGTAATCCAATTATTATCCTTAGTTGGGGTTTTTGTGTATGTTTTTGGAAGTGCCACAATGGATGGGTTATTGAGTTTCTAAAATTGTGGTGGTATGTTATGTATTATTGATTAAATAAGGTTTTATTGCTACTATATGGTGATTTAAGTAGTCTTGTGTGTTAGCTATTGGAGTTGGCTTCCAAATTTAGCTTGAAGCATTGTGGTTATTGTGATAGATGTAGAATGATGTTGATCTTTATAAGGAGTAATTATGTGTCTATATTTGAGTTTGTGAGGGAATGTCATTTGAGAAGTGATGTAGGTGAATTGATTTGTTTAACATCAAAGAGATATTGTCCTGATAGATGATTGATTTTATTTTTTAATTTATTCAATAATATAAATTTTCAAAGGGGATATATACCATCAAAATAACACGGATACATTTGGTAAGCAAAGGATAATGTAGATTATTGGTATATAACATTAAATAAATTTCAATGGAAGAACATACCAAAAATAATAGATGTATCATCTAAACATGTTTCATATGGTTATTTTGAAGGGTTTGAGGGTTTCATTGATTTTGTGAGGACCCCAAATCAATTATTTTTTTCACTGTTTGTTGGACACTTTTGGATGATGACTCAATGATGGTAGGTAACGATGCACAGAAAAGCATAAGATATATCAATTAGAATTTCCCAAATTATTAAACAGTATTTAAATTTATGAGTGTGGATATATGATCATATTTTAGAACAATAAGAGATTAATTAGGTGGATGAGATTGTACAAAGTTATAGGAACCATTTTACGGATCTTATTAGTTGGTATATGTCATTATTATTTGATTAGAGAGAATGGGTGAAATATTTAGATTCATTCAGTGGGATAATATTCAATATGCCTTTACGTATTTTTATTTAGTGTGTTTTAATATATTCATAGGCTGATAATGGAAATTAGAAAAAGGCTTGATCACTGAGATTAATTTTTAATGATTTGTTTTATGGTAATTTCAGTATTATTGGAAAAATATTAATCATTTTTCATGTTTTTATATGTATATTTACCAGTAGTAGTGTGTTTTTGTATACCATATTCTTTTAACAACAAAATTGTAGAGGATTTTGAAATCATTATAATATGTCTATTTATAGTTATTCAAATGTTAATATATTTTTAATTAATTTCATATTTTAGCTGAATGTTTTAAATAAATTTTGAATTGAAGAGTGCTATTTAGTTTTTACATGTATGTAAACGAAATTGAGTATTTACAATTCAAAACTACCTAGAAAAATATATACTTAATTGACTCATATGAGGATTGAGTATTGAGAACCTTATGGGAATACAGAAAATACAGAAGAAGAAGTAGAATTTAGTGATCCATAAAATCTAGGTTTTTCATTGAGTTATATAATAAAGATACCCTTGATTCCTTGAGAACATATCAAGATTCTGAAATCCTAATTGGTCAAGGCATGAGGAACATCATATAAAATTCACATATCACTAAAAAGAAAAATAACTACTTTGAAAATTTTAGAAATAAAAGATATGATCTGTTTATGAAATTGATAAAAATAAATATCATATTGATTATGTAGGGATATTCTATATGGGATTGGATTTTCATACTTAATTCCCAATTCAAAGTCCTTGCTAACAATATATTTGAGAAACATTTTTCTAAAAATTCCTCCTAAGATGACTATCTAGCATTTGTAAGCATCACATCCACCATAAATGATGTGTTCATTCACATCATGCCCAATAATGATATAAGGTAATTATTAATGAAAGATCATGAAATCCCTATTTCACTACATTAACATAATAGAGTTTTAAATTAAATAGAAATGTATTTCATGGACAATCATGTTTTGTTATTTAGGATAATGTTGCTAGTGATACTTGTAAATTGATCAGAGGAGACGTTTCAAAAAAATGTTGGGTTCTAGATAAAAAATGAATCAAATATAATATTCTTATACTCTTGGAGTGGGTAGATTATATGTATTGAGCATATAATATTTTGGAATACTAGTTATAAATCTACTATGTTATTTATTTGTAGATAATCAATGTATTTGAATAATTGTAGTTTCATTTTGAATTTTGGATGGATTTATTTCTTATAATTGTGTTTTTGTGTTTAGCTATATTTTCTATGAATCTTATAATTCTTTAATGATTCCATTTAAATATTACTAAAAAATGATATGGGGTAGTCGATTTCAAAAGATGTAACTATTTTGTAACATCACTTGAGAGAAAGTAGTTTTTTATAGAAAGTTTGTTTTGATTCAGTACGTATGATGTTATTTTATAATCTTATAAACGGTTATATTTTTATTATAGAGGTATGTTAAATTTTTGTTATCTTTTATAGTGATTTATATATAATAAAAGTGTTATTGTTTTGGTTTAGCCATGTCCACAAAGGTGAGTGTTGTTTAATAATTTTGTTTTAGAGGTTTCTCTTGAGGATGTGTTATAGATGATAGTTATTAAACCCCTATTAGGGAATTTTTTCTATCAGGGAAGTGTATCATTTGAGATCTTTTTATTGTAATCATCAATACATTTCAGACCCATTTCATTTCAGGTTTTAGGAATTAATGGATTCAACATTTGGTTTTAATAAGAAATATTAAGTGAGGCTAGAATTTTTGCTGGATGAGGAATGGTACATTATTGTGGTGTATGTTAAATAATAAGCATCAACATGAAATTTTGTTCATGTCATGGTGATAAATCATTCTTTGTATATGTAGTCTATTAAAATTATCTTCCACTCTATTTAAAGGCATGATTATTTTCATGGCGAGTTGTTTCTTCTCAAAAAATTAAAGATCATTATGATTTTGTTTCTAGGGTTCTACAAATTGGGAGTCATGCTGTTGGGATAATGGTATACTGTTATTAACATATAGATAATTTTTATATACCCCCTTACAAATTTTCATGGCAATGTCCATAATCTATGTGAAATTCCTATATTTTAATTATACCTAAATTTTTCTGAAATGTTTGAATTAATCATGATTGAAGTCAATTTACGATTTTAAACATAAATATCATCATAGATATCCAAATTTAATGAATAGTTTTTTAACAATTCCATATACATGTTACAAACAATCATCCAACTAGAGCATTGTAAAATCCATCCATGTGAAGGGACATATGGACCACCTAAGAAGGTTCATCGAATCAATGATGAAAACTAGATTAGTTATGATGAATAAATTTATTAGATCATTTGTGATTCCTAAATTTGAAGAAACTCATTAATATGTTTGAGTAAATGCAAACAAATATCAGATAAAAATTTTAATTCCCAAATTAACCAATAACTGGGTAAATTTATGCAATATTGTTCATCAAAGAATTCAATATGATATTTGAAAATAAAATAATATATTGAATTTTATCCCATACAATGTCTTAATTTTGATTATATTTTTTTATGTGGAAATGAAATATATATATATATATATATATATATAATAAAAAAACATAGATCAAATGGTTTTGAGCTAAATATATCTTCCGGATCTAAACATTATTCAAAATTGAGGTTATGAAAAAATCTAGTATAATTCTCCACAACATCACATGGTTTGGAAAATATCCATAACATTGGATCAAAAATTATAAGATATACCAAATTTAGAATATGAAATTTCCACATTAATATATATATCTGCTGAGATTAATATATCATGATATTCAAGAAATATAAATGGTAAAATGGTTAATACAACTTGATGGTTAGTATTTTAATGAATAATTCAACCACATTATACTATAAATACATTCCCCTTTTCTAATTCATAGGGTTTGGAACATCATCACTTATGAGTAAACATTTCAATGACTAAAGTCTAATCATCGGACTATGAGGACCAACTATACTTGAGTTCCTACTTAGTAAACCTCTGCAACATTGTTTTTAATGTTTATACATCCTATTTCAATTGTATCATCAAATGTGTTTATGTTAAAAATTTTATAAAATATTAATTCAAGTACATACATCATATATTATTATCATCCACCCTATTTTCTGTAATATTATTATTCATAACACTATTTAAATCCATTTGAAATTTATTCTTAATTCAAAATTTCTCATTTAATTCAATGTTCATGGTTAACTCTCTTTACCATTCGAGTGTGTCTTCTATGGAAAACTCTTTTATAGTCCCATTATTTTTTTTATCTCATAATCATATATATGAAAGCCTATATTATTAACCATATCAATTTTCTAGTAAATCATCTTTTGGGGTCAGTCATAATGTGTGCACTCAAACTGATTTAGAGATTTCATTATTGACTCGTGTTTTTTGTGAATTATTTGTGGATATTGAATGGATTATTATAGAGACCAAGAACACATATGACATATGTTTCTGATGCCTTCTTTTATAAATATAAATTTATAAAATATATTAAATATATTAAATATATCATGTCTGTGTATTTTAGGAAAAAATATAATTAGATATAAATGGAGGAAAGGGTTAGAAATATAAGAGGACCACTGAGTTCAGAACATGGGTATTAACATAGGCATGACCCAACAGTTTTCAGTCTAGTGAGTTTGTTGAAAATTAATCATTGGTATAAATTGAATTGAAATTTAAATTAATTAATTCATTTAATTTAATTTATTCCATGATATAAACACTTCTATAATCATATGGTTACGTGGGATTACTAGGTTTAGAGGATAAACCTCGAGATCCAAAGTTCCATTAGAGAGCATTGTAAGAGATACTATTGGTGGATGATGATCAGATAAAATATGAACAATCGATGCATTGAGAAATCAAGGGATCTTTCCAAGTATCATGGAATATCTCCATTCATCATCAATGATCGATCCAACCCATGGTACTTTATTTTTTTGATTGGGATTAATTCCCCATTTTCTATTTCTATAATGAACCATGACAAATCAACCAACAGATTGGCCCATAAATCATTCATATTTTACATTGGGTATTTTTATTCATGAATTGGGATAATTTACTTGTGATTATTTTTCATCTCATAATTTTTCATTCTAATGGAAATTAATTGAATCCAACACATAAATTGGAAAATGTTCATTCATAATTTTTGTAGTTGGGATTTTCTCCATATATTGATTTTTTCATTGTAGGAAAATAGAGAGACTAAAGGTTTGAAAACTAATAAGGAAATCATTCCTAGTGTACCAATTTTGTAGAACAATGATTCTATATCATTGATCCAAACTCGTAATGATTTGACCGTGGTTTAATAACACATACGGTAGTGGATTGGATGATGTAGAAAACTAGTTTTATTGTTCTTCATTGTTCAATAAAGATCACTATTTAAAGTAATTTTTTGAATGTATTCAATTTTTGGTTTCTGATGATTCCATGATTTAATGGGGTATAAAAAATTACACATCGATTTTTTCATGGGGTGCAACTAGATCGGTGGCAGGAGATGCAGGAGTAGACGTGTGGTTCCAGATCTAGAGTTCTAGAAAATTGTAATGTGCATGTAATGTACTATGAAGCGACACATAGTATGGGACCCTCTCAGTAGGGGATTAGGTTTTAGGGGAAATATAAGAATCACATGGCATGTTACTATTTCACAAACCATGTGAAACCTCCCTGATGGCATGGTGTATACCTTAGAGGGTACACATACATAGCTAGAGAGTAGATGGGAAAAAGCATTTTGTGTACTCCTATACAGACATGTATAGGCTAGGAACACATAGTCTAATCTATATACCAGTACAATGGATGATGAAAAAAGGTATCCACACACCATGTTCAATTACATGGTCACAGACATAGACTCAATCCAAAAAACAAGTGTAGGACCCAGGTTTGAAGTGACATGGGTTGTACCCTACTAGATGTTTTGTACTTCCTTAATATTGGATTGGATTATTTATCCTTTTATCTTTGACAAGATTCATTAGGGTCTATTCCCCATATACATTACTTAATGATTAGTATAGAATAACATCATACACATAGGATAGTGATCCTTTCATCATGTCATCTTGGATATAGTTGCCTCAATCCTTCCACGAGTCCAAACATGAGACCATCTATCAACATATTTTCTAATCTTTTGTATGTGGTATCATCATGACCAATACCACATAGGGACCAATCCCCTACTTAGAAACATAGTAATTATTGAGTTGTTTGTATACCCCATGGACATGGTAGTGATAATAATCTATGTAATGTATCATATTATACATACAATGTCTTCTTCTAAGGGTGATACCTTATGAGAACTATATCCAAGATTGATTTAATCAGTGTTTTGACTTCTGGAGTGTGTTCTTCCCAACAAGTTCTATGTGTAACTATCGATCTAGAATACTATGTTGGTGTTATGGTTTTGACATTAAAATTGAGATTTTTTTTATTTTTTAACTGTATATATATTCTCATTATTTGTGATATATACATATACATATATTGAGATAATTGTTATACTTAAGTAATATGTTTTTTGGTTTCATGGTACCCTATATAGAATTGTTATACTCACCCCTGCATAGTGTTTTTATTCATGTGTCATTTCCAGTGAAGATGATCGACCCATAGACAATATCCATTTGAGACCAAGACTAGTTATTAAATAGGGATACTATATAGAGTGAGGTGTGTTCCTGTGGTATCATGAGGGTTTTCAAAAATTTAATTCCAGTTTAAAATAGTCTTTTGAGATATTTTGTGGGTGGGAATTTGGCCAAGTTTACATTAATTTAATTCATATAAAACGCTATTTTTTGGATTAGATTTATTAATTATGGTTTTCATTCATTAGTTTTACATTTCATCATTTTATGGGCTATGAGTTGTCTTTTTGTTTACAGGTACATTGGCTAAGGCCTCCCAAGATACTGCTATGCCTACTCGATGCTATTTTACATTCCATATCCTATTAAAGGATGGCTTCGGTAATCACAACATGGTAACCACTAGGATTTGTCCTGAAAGAGGGGATCTATAAATTTGATTACAAATTAAGAACATAGTCTAATATTTTGGTTTGTGGAAATATTGTTATGTGTTTCGAGTTCAGTTTTTAGAACATGGAATCTGGTGTTGGAGTGGTGGTTGATAGATCCATACACCCAATCTTTTACCTCATTCCTTACGACACAGTATATGATATCACTTTTTATGGAGATATAATTTAAATGAATAATATAACAATGTGATTTGATTTTAATGTACTTCTTTGGTCTCTCTCTAGATAATCTCATTGACTGTGGTACACCTTTTTTTCATGATTCCTCCATGAGGTATTCCATTTTTTATTCAGGACCTAGATCAAATGTATGATCCCCTTGAAAAAGAGGAATCATTATAAGGAAAAATTATATATGTGTTACCTTCATGTGGTACACCATGCACACCACTAACTATAGATAAAAATATGTTACCCCTAGTTCATGTGAACGAGGTGGGTATACTAAGAGCACCTCATGAGTTTTACTGATAGCGAATACTCAAATTAAGTGTTGATCTCAACCCAATTGCAACTAAGGAATATCTTGAGGCTATGAAATGCATATTCATTTTGGTTAAAAGACCATCATATCATTTGGTGGACCTGGAAGTGATATGTTTACATGGATTAGTAGGACCATGGTGGGGATTAGTGACTGAGTTTTATGATAAGTAATCTCTTTCAGGGTCATATTTTTATTTCTTATTCATAGAAGAGTTTACAATAGATGTGGTAAGGCTTTTCCATATTAAAGAGATTCTAAAGAATAAATAAGGAATCACGAATATAGCTATGTATTAATGGATGTTTACCAACCTCATAGGTTATATGATGGATAAGGTTCAAGATCAGTTTTTCTGGGTACATACCTTTGAATGAGGGCAATGTAGAGACATCTAAGCAATATTTGTACCTATATGAATTCCTACATATGATTGGATTCCAAAGAGATATTTGGTGGTAAATAATTTCGTGTCTCAGCAGACATGAATAGAGGTTTCAATTATTGGGCCCACATGAACAGAGACCATGGTTTTAGGGAGCAGATGTTAGTATCATAGACCTAGATGTGAGAGACATATCAAGAGGAGGTCCCATGATAGAGGGCATGTGGTTCAGGGATCACTATATTTGTCATATTATCTGTGGGAGTGATGGTGGAACAAATGAGACAACTCAGAAAATTTTCAAGATATTGTATTACCTTTTATATGGATGATAGAGAGATAGTGGATGTGCATCCTAGGAAGTGGATGTAGTAGTAATGGGAAGGTCCACCAGTAGATTAATGTGGAAGAGGATATTGAATTATATCTAGAGGTGGGATATGCTTTGATTTATTACCACTTCCACTACTAGAGGTCCCCAACAGGCTCCTAGAGCTGGAGGACAATGGTAGGGGAAGCTGAGGGTGGATAAGGATTAAAACCCAGAGTATCTAGGAATGATACGAAGTAAGATCTATGTATTTTGTACATTAGATGTTTTATTTATTGCCTTATGATCTAGTCATTCCTTTTTTTCCAACAATCTGGTTTGAGAAGTAGTGATTTTGGTAGATCCATTGGCTCGAAACTTACAGCATATACTCTTATTTATGATGACTCGGTTATCAATTAATTATGATAACATTTTGAACCGAATCATAGAGGTGATAGTTTCTGTGGGTATATTTTTTTAGATGATTTGATGCCTTATGTTTTCATACCAGGAATGGATTGGATATATATAGTTCATTCCAAGAATAACTATCATTAATAAGATTCAGTGTGTCCACATAGATGTGACTAGGTATTCATTTGTGGGTGAAAAGGAAACCAACACATCGTAGGGTGAACTCATGTATAGGATAGTGCAGATGATTACTCATCATTTGGATAGAATGACCCTTGGTGAAGTAAATTTTGGTGAGATCCATGTTCCCTACTGAGGTGGTTGATTATGAGGATGTCTTCTTTGAAGATGTTTCAAGCATACCCCCCAACTAAGATATAGACTTCTACATTAATATACACCTTAAAAAGAGTCCAATATATATACCAGTATGTCAGATAGCTCTTGCATAGATTCATTAAATGAGGCTATATTAGGATTAAATGCAAAGAAGGGGATTTATAACACCAAGTGTTTCCCCCCTGGGAAGCCCCAATTTTTTCCAATAGTGTAGATGAGAGATTGAGGTTATTTTTGCCCTACTATAACATGAATCATGCCAATTTGGTGAATAGGTATCCAATATCAAGGATCGATGAACTCTTTGATCAGTTGAGAGGGGCATGATGGTTTTCAAAGGTTTCCATAGATAAGGAAATCATAATTTACAAGTATAGATTATGGAAATTCTAGAAATGGCATTTGGATATAACTAGCGTCACTATAAATACATGGAGATTCCCTTTGGTGTGACAAACACCCCAATAGTATTCATGGGACTCTAGAAACCATATCATTCATCCATCATTAGAAAATTTCATGATGGTTTTTATTAATGATGTCATATTGTACACAGAATACTTGGAGGACCATGAGAGAAAATTGAGGATGGTTCAACACATAAACATTGAGCACCAACGTTATAGGATGATTTCAAGGTGTTTGTTCTGGATACAGGTGTTCTACTTCCTAGGAAACATTATATTAGATTATGGACTAGTAGATGAACCGACCATGGTAGAGGTAGTGTTATCTTTGGAGACAACTAGAAATGCGATGGAGGGGTAGATATTCCATAAACTGGATGACAATTACTAGAGATTCATACATGATTTTCCCAGTGTACTAAAACCCATAAAGTTTTTGACATGAAATGGGAATACATTCAAGTGGAATGAAAAATGTAATCATTCTTTTTAGGGGTTGAGTAACAGATTGATGAGTTCTCCAATCCTGAAACTTCTAGATATGGTTTTTGAGTATCTATTGATTTGTGATACATCGGGTACCATAAATTTTTATGTTCTGATATTGAGGCAGGTAGTGATTTTCAATTGATAATTTTAGTGGATACCATATGAATATATCTACAAGATTCATTATCTTGAGTTATTAGTTGTATTCATAACATAAATATTGTGGTGACACTAACTGATGGGTGAGTAGTTTATCATATATTTTGACCAATAGAGTCTAAACAATATCTT
Organism: Viscum album; assembly: GCA_963277665.1. Classification (NCBI taxonomy): domain Eukaryota; kingdom Viridiplantae; phylum Streptophyta; class Magnoliopsida; order Santalales; family Viscaceae; genus Viscum; species Viscum album. The sequence continues at coordinate 1,333,604,983 of OY728122.1, read as the reverse complement.
CATATAGAAGGATCATAAATTATGATAGAAGTGGTGGCTAGAGATACTCATGGATTATGACTTTGAGATTATATGTACTCATTGAGTGGTGAATGTTGTAGAATAATCTCTTATCATGAGATATTGTTCACTATTAATGAACAAGGAATCAACAATGGTGGAATATTTTATAGGTTCCCATTATATATGGGAATGGATAAGCTTACCTCTAGTTGATATTTTTACCACAACACTTTTACTAAAATTCAAGGAGACATAGAATTGGGATACTAACTATGATACCCTACATAATCAAATATCCGCTATATGTGCACCTGATATATTTTATGAAGGTGGGGAGCAGGGTGTTCTTTTCGAAGTTTGCATGATGGTACCACTGATGTTGAGGGAGTATGGTAAAAGAGTGTTTCATACATCTTCATTAGCAATACATCTAGGATTGGAAATGATGTACTGGTACCTATGATGTCTATTTTGGTATTCAATAATGATGAAGGGAGATTGAGAGTTTATTTCTAGATTCTATTATTTTTAGTAATAAAATGATGAGATCCAATTCTAGTGTGTTCATCTCAACTCCTTGAGGTTCCATAATAGATGTGGGATGATAAATTCCTGAAAATCATGAAGGGAATAAAGAATATTTCTAGGGGACATGATACCATCATTTTGATTTTATACTAGATCACAATGATAGACCAATACATAGTTATTCAGGAGTAGAATTCAGTAAGGATCACGTGATGCCTCTATGTAATAGAGATATTTTAACTCCATGTAGTTCCCTCAACTATTTCTTCCAAAAAATAATTATACAAAATATATTGGTTATGGTAGGGATTTTAGGATGTGTTTGAATTCAGATACATGTGACCACATCATTTAATTCAATGACTGAGCAGACCGTTCAAGTTCTCGAGGACAGGTTTTGATCTGTCTTATTAGACATTGGTTATAACTAGTAATATCGCCTACCTATTGTGGAGTGTGACTAAAAAATAGATTACATTCCACCATTGGTGTGGAACCATTAGAATATTTTTATAGGCTGCCATGGTGGACACCAATTTACTATACATTCTTATGAAAGTGAACACTTATGGTCCCAAAGATGGTGTGAGCTACTAATAAGAAGGTGCATATAATCTTGGAGTAGTTGAGGAATGGAAAAATATTTATATGTATTATGAAAACAAATGATGTTGGACATTGGAGTTCATGGAGGGAGGCCTCATGTTCATGTGGGTTTCACATCAATATGGGTTATGAAGATTTGTTCAAGGTGGAATGCTATATTTGATAACTATTTACCCTTTCTAGATACTATAAAGATTTTATGAGGTGGTGTACCACTTAGATCACCCTCTATATATGGACTAGTTACATGACTTCTCCCACATTTCCCATCTATGGGTGGTACATGAATGACACATCAATAGTTATTGACAAGGGTGAACTAAACATCAAGGGTGGAACAACCATTAATGAGTAACCTACAAATATGGATGATAGGCATGAGAGATTCATTTGTGGGTGAGTGGTTCATTCTATCCATGTCCTATGGTATCCAAAGAATCAATAGAAGTGTAGGTGGTAGTGGGATGCTCAGATTCAGGCTTAGTACCCACCTATCTTTGGTTATTTAGATATTTTGTATTTTTTGGACATTAAACCCCATGGTGTGGAGAATGTAATCACCCAAGTTTTCCATGTATTTTTTTATATTGTATGAATTATTCTTAAGACCATGCAGTGAGACTAGAAGTTCTTTCAAAGATTATTTTTGTCGGAATACATTATTAAAACATAATAAATATTTTAAATAGCTCTTGCATGAGGGTCTCTTGAATAAGTGGAATAACTTCTAAATAGAGGTTCATATCAGAAATAAAAGTGCATGATTTAGTTAAAAATATAGTTTTTACCCTAGGAACAATAGTAAAATTGTCAGTGTGGTGAGTTTGTGGAAATGTATATGGGGATAAAATGAATTAAATAATATAATAAATTATTTGATTTCATTTATTTATAAATAAACTGACATATTCTATATGTTTATGGTTATGGTGGACTCATAGTTTTTCCTGTTAAAACATACATATCCAAAGGACCATTGGAGGACATTGATGGGGATTCTGTTGGCGGATGATGACCAGATTGAAGATTGATGACTAGTGTGAGATTGAATCCTAGGATATTACTAATGATCATTGTGCTTCTCCATCATTCTTCATAAATTAATCCAATTGGATTTAGGATGTTTTTTATTTGTATTCATTACTTATTCCCTATTTATTGGAAAAATGTGGATCAATCAATAAATAGATTGATCCAGGGATAATGAATACTATGTGCTAGGTTAGTTATATTTGGGAAATGTGATATTTTCATTGTGATTATTAGTTCTCTCTTCATTAATAATTATAACAAAAAAGTAATCCAAGACAACATAAAAAATGGATATGGTTCATTCCTCATGTTTTTCCCATTCTAATTCTTCATTGATCACATGAAAATATTTTGGTCCAAAATTCAAGAAATACCATTGAAATAGATTATTTAAGGCACATTTATTTGTTCAATGATTCTATATCAATGAACAAGTATTAGTAAGGCATAATAGTGGAGCGACGATGGAAGTGGGAGAGAAAAAGATGATGTAGAAACCATGGATTTTTTGTTCTTCATCGTGAAACAAAAAAGACTATTCTAATCAGTTTTTGAGCATATTTTATGGATTTTTTTATAATTAGACGACATTAAGCACCATCTAATGTTACTCCTTGATTATGGAATTTGTTTGTGATGGATCGATGGATAGAAGTGAGAAAATGACGTGCAATCCTAGATATGGAGTTCTATAAAATTTAAAATACTATGGCTTGTACTGTATTTCAACACTCATTGCGTGACACTCCAATTGATGTGTAGTGTTTCAAGAGAAAGATATGTATTAAATAGTGTGTGACCATGAAAAATAGTATGCAACCACACCCAGATGGCTCATCAAGTACCCTAGAGTGTAAAACAACACTACGTGGGAGTACATGGAAATGAGAACAGAATGGACACCTACACAAACTTGGATGTGATGAGAATTCATAGGCTAAGACTTGTACAGGTACCCAGATATACACACTTCATTTATAGTTAGATAAAAATGGACACATACATGGGATGTTTACATGGTTTTGAGTAGGTATCGGCGAGACATAGTATGTATCCCTATAACATGATGTGTACTACCTCAATGTTCGATTGGATACCTTTACCTCTATATCATGTAAATGTTTCATTTGGGTGTGCTCTATATAACTATATGGGTTAGAATATAATCACATCATACACATAGGACATAGATCCCATAATCCGAACTTATTGGATAGAGTTATTGGAATCCATGTGTGATACACTGAGTGAAATCCTCTATCATCCTATTTTCCATGGTAGAGTTCTTGGTATTATCAGGATTGACACAACATGGGGACTAATCCTATACTTATTAGGTTCATCAAAATTGAGTTGTTGTAATGCCCCATGGAAAATTGAGGGATCCTGTTCTTTTTGTCATTTCTATTCATACATATAGTTTATTCTTATAGCGACATGAACCAAGGATAAAACCCACTCAGAGGGAGGCCATCAATGTTATCTAACTCATGGAATGTACTCTCTCAGTTGGTTTCTATGATAAACTTTTGATCTCAGATCCAAGGATGGTTTTACCATTGATGCGTTATGATTAATACTATGTGTATATTTTTAGTATATTGAGCTATTATTGTTATTTTTTTTTGTAAGAATATACATGGATAGAGATGAATATTATTATTTTGTTGTTAGATTTATTATTTAATGGTATCCTACTAAGTATTATTGTACTCACCTCTGTAAAACATTTTTTCTACATGTGTCGTGTTTTTTTAAAATCTATTGACCCTCTGATCGAGTCCTAGAGTGAATAAGTGTAGGAGGTGCTTAGTGACACAGGACAAATCTAGGTGTGTTCCTATGGTATCTTGAAAAAAAATCCCCAGTTTACTTTTGGGATTTAATTTTTTTTCAGACTCTTTGTGGTGGGATGGTATTTGGCACAATTTACATTCTATTACTTCATGTCTTATTATGGTTGCAGAATCAGATGAATGCATACATTTTTCATTTAGTTATTTAATATTTTATTATTATATTTTCTTGGAAATGTTTTAATGTGTACTTGAACATAGTATAATTCCTCACATGTTAGTGAAATGCCTACCTGATGACATTTTACTTCCCTAGCCTGTTGGAGGAGAGATTGGGGAGTCACAACACATGCCCCATTAGGATGGGTCATTCCACTATTGGTCATTATATATTATTCATGTTAATATTTTCTATGCTAAAAATTAATATTTCCTGTAATGCCCTGAACCAAGAAGCCCAGAGCTGCTGCATTATTATGTATCATTGGCATGATCACAAAAGATCAAGTCTCGAATGAATGATTAGTTTAGTAGCCGTTGATGTACTAGATACATTCATCAGGTTTACATTACATCCTAAAATGGAAAACTACAAAAATATTATTTCTATAGACAACATTGAGATCCCATAAGCTAACCCTACAATTCAGTCATAATATACATCTTTGCATCCTTAGAAAAATAAAACATAGAATGGGGTGAGCTCAGATGCTCGGTAAGGATAACAATATAGCGGAAACTTTCATAAATAAGAATAAACATTTAAGGAAATGAATATAAATAAAACAAAAGCCTTTTAATCATTAACTTCGGCATAATATGGCAGAGGCAAAATAAAATAATTCCATTTAATTATTCAAATGGATATTCTACAAGTCAAATAATCACCTGCAATATCAATAGCCACATTCATAATGATGGACTGCATAATGTCAGACTTTCAATACCACATTGTCAAGGCCTTGTGCCAAGAATACAAATAATATTTTTTCAAGGCCTTGTTCTAAGACACTAGTTAGTCTCATGAGACCTACCGATACATCGAGGAGCAATAGTAGGCTCCACCCGTCACTTACTAAGTCCAATGCATTCCTCATATGGAATGTTTGAATCATAACATAAACATTCGTATTAAAACTAGCATATGAAATGTAAATACCATATCCACAAACCATGAATGGTACCAAAATAGCACATCCACAGTAAAACATAAATCATTCTATACAATATGCAATATTTTATTGCAACAGATTAACCTCAATCAAGAATAATGATGTATATTTACATAAATGAAATTAATCAACAAAACTATTTGAGAGAAATATACCCCTTTTTCTTGAAATCATTTAAAAGACACACTATTCTTCAAGAAGCCATTTAAAAATAGATTTTTGAATCAAAGTGTCCCATAACACTTTGAATAATTTAAAAGAAATTTTAATTTTAAATCATTAATGTACATATAAATAAATCCTGAAAACCATTTTTAAAATGTGGACATTAATGAGAAATAATTAGAAGAATAATTTTTTAAAACATTTAAAATGATATTATAGTTAGAGTTACTAAACAAATGAGAGATTCTTGAATACAAATAAATAATGTAATAAAAACATTATAATATCATGAGAATAAAGGATTTCATTATATACTATGTCAAAGGACAATATATAAACCCTTTAAAAGTGAATTGGTGCATAACAACAAAGAAGTCTCAAAAGACTCTAAATTGAGATGAAATACCTTATAAAGACAATATCCTTTGGTAAAGGATAAATCAATGAAATAATTATGTCTGAAAAATATAAATATACTAAATATTATTGGATATTCAGTGTAAGTCAATCAGAGGACATTCACACGTATTCGTGTAAAAACAACACCAAAGACTTGGATGGTTAACTCAATGAATGGAAATTGAGTTAAGATCAAGTTTTTATCAATTAATTGAGAAATAATAAATGGAGTGATTATGTGTATCAAGAAAATATCAACACAATGGGGAGTGGAAATTAATACATAAATAATAAATAGTGATTCCACGCATAATCTTGGAGTAAAATTATCAATGAAGGATGCGTAAATCCCACTGAGAGGAAATTGAAATTTAAAATTCCCTTACCGATTTGGTAACTTATGAAACATACAACACAAGAAAAAAAAAGATCATAATATTATGATGAAAATAACCCTAAATTAAATTATATAACACCAAAAATAAAATCATGGACAATACATACTCCACACCAAAGGAAATAGTGGCCAATATAGTATAAATCTCACGGGAATAAAAAGTCAGATGAAAAACCCATACTTCATTGTAATCAATAGAGTTGTATGAAAATAAGTTAATAAAAACCAAATTAATCATAGAATACCATGAATATAAATAGAATAATGATAATATATATTAAATTATATTACACAATACATCACATCCAGTAAGTAAGTGGTGACCAATGGAAATCTCATAGAATTAAAAGTGAGATAAGAAACCCCTTAACATTTACTTTTCCTTGGTCAAGGGTAGGTTAAACTCCTTTATAATGGTAAAATAATTGCTATTAAATTATACATGAATCAGATACATTAATATGATATCATATATGACCTTTCAATATAGATTTGTTAACAATATTTTATTATTATCATCGTTTCGGGTGTTAACTGATTCGTTTTACATTATATGCTATGTTACGTAAGTAAAGTTTTTTATTTATAGGATGTATGTTGTTCATATTCAGAATTTTATTATGTCTTAAAAAAAATTTTAGTCATATAATGAAAATTAGTCTTGAATGGACACGATGGGGAATGAATCGCATCGCATTCGCGGAGATGGTAATCTGTACGTAAGCACGAGCGACAGTATCATTCTTTTGATATTAAAATAATATATAATTGGATGGTATATGATATATAAAGAATAATTATATTTTTATATTTTTTATTTAAATCAATTATACATCACTATTATACCCTTCCAAATAATAATGTATTGAATAATAATTACTCCACGATGTGGAGACAGTAAGCCGTATGTACGCACGTATGGGGATAATTCATTCAAAGGATGGATAGAGTAATGAATATGGTTGTAACATATTTATAATGAAATCATAGCATATAGAAGATACTGGAGTTATTATTTTATAATGGAAAGTACAAAGAAAGAGTAAGTTGAAGACGAAAGGAACATGAAAGAGGTGATGAAATATTTACCTCTTCTTCAGGTTTTTCATTTTGATTTGATCAAAAGGGCTTCATAGGTTGGATTTCTGACTAAAGGAATTCCTCTAGGATGAAGGGAGGATAGTTGATAGGGTATTTGGGTAGGGGTTTTCCGAGACAAATGTCTTTGAAGGTGTGAATTAGATAGAAGGGGAAGTTCCCTTTTACAAGAGGGGTGAGGGGGACCTTATGAAAAGTTATAAATATTATATTATAATAAAATCATTTTTGGTTTCTAATGGCTCCAAAATGAATTATTTAAATGATATGGTGGGGATTGGATGAAAACCACTCTACCAATAGTTTTTAGATATTTTTGGGTTAATATATTAACTTTATCATTTAGATTTAACTCATGGTTAAATAGTTTGACATTTACCATGTCTCTTTGCATATTTATATTATATGGTTAATAAAATTACTATAAACATCCAAGAGAACCCCAAGTGGTTCATTAATGACATATATAATATTATTTAAGACCTTTGGCCAGTCCATATATTTTTAAGAATAGAATATCATTTAATAATATAATTTTTGTTTTAAAAACTCTTTTATGTCCATTTTGACACTATTTGGTATTTTGTTTTTTCTAAATTCATAACAGCATTATCACTTTGATAAAAATTCATCTAACCAACCCTAAAATGTAATATTAACCTAAAATATTATTTTAATTCATAAAAATTCAAAAATTAAATTTATTTGGATATTTATAATATTAATTATTTTAATATTTCGTTAATTAGGTAATTAATGCATCATCATTGTGTCATAAATAAATTAAATTATTTAATGTATAAAAATATAAATTAAATTCCATTATATAGGAATTAATTTTATCTTTATAGTGAACATTTATAGCTGAATTTATGTTATGTATAACCCTATATTAAAAATGTTTTAGTTATTAAACACCGATTTTTTAACTCTTATTTAAATAAAATAATAATAAATGTCATAATCTAATCCAAGTGGACCTAACAAGTCATATTTTATTCGTAAGGTTTTTTTGTCACATTACACTTATCTAATAGAATTTGGACATGAGTTTGGGTAATAATAATATCATTTTTAGACTTAATTACCCTATATTCTTTTAGCCGTGGTAAATAAAAGTTAAAAGATACTATTTAGAAAAAATTATTTTCGTCGTATTGAACCAAATTTTACTTAATAATATCAACTTTGTCTCTCATAATTTTTAAGTTCAACTTACAGAAGCTGTAAAATTATGTTTTATGTAAATTTGAAAATTCTCCTAGGAGGTGGGTAAAAGACGGTAAAAAGTTCAATAAAATTTAATAAATCTAATTTTATTATAAAATGACACCAATAAATTAAATTGAAATTATATAGGTATTATACATCTATTTTGAATTAAAATAAATAAAATAAAATAAATACTTATATTAATAAAAAGTCAGTTTTAAACTATATAGCATTGTTTTTCACTATTCATAAAAAATTGAGTGTTTTCAGAAGAAAAAAAAAATTACCATATGCTAATTTCGATATACCAAATTAAAAAATAAATTATATTTTACCAAATTAAAATCATAGATGTTTCATTATTTAATTTAAAATTAATTCCCATTGTCAAAATCCAAAAGCGGGTTTTGAAAAAAAAGTAAAATCTATCAAAAGGTTGACATGTGTTTATGTCAAATTTATATATTAAATTACTTATATTAACCTACACAGTATTAAATGTGAAAAATATATTCTATGTATACATCCAAACCATTCAAATACATAATTTAACACTATAAATTATTTCAATTAAAAATTTTGTTTTCAATTAAAATTTATTATTTTTCAGCATTCAACAAAATATAAATGTTATGACAAAAGTACAAAATATTTACCCAAAATAAATTTCTATGTCCCGATTATAAATAAGAATTTAATTTCATTAAATTAAAAATATAAAAGTGTCAAATATATGTTTTAAAAAGGGTTTTTCATTAAAAGGTGGTAACATTGCATTTTTTTCAAAAATATATCTTTTATGTGAAAAGATGAATTTCTTCTTATATTATGTATAAGAAAAATATGATATGGATTCTAAAATTATATGATTTATATAAAATTTAAAATTACATTAATAATATTCATAACCCCTTTTGAAAGGCATGTTTGGTAAGTCCGGGTGTGCTCGAACTCGGTGTCGTGTGTGGCGCAAGATATTGAATTACTTTAAATAAAATAACATACTATGAAATCATGGGGTGTTACATTATTCCACCCTTTTGGAAATTGCGACCTCACAATTTTAAAATTTGGCTTGGGAACTTCATTGAAAGTCCCATATCAGAAAAATTGTCAATAAAACTATCTCCTTAAATGAACGAAATAGAAGTACAAAGGTCACCCGATATAACACACACAAGGATTCCATGTAAGAAAACATGGTTATGGAATATAAAATAAATGTCATGTTCTAGTGGAGAGTGATAGAAAACATGATTAAGAGAGAGTTAACAACAAGAAACCCACAAACCTGTGATGAGATAATGATTCATTAGATTCCTAGTAGCAAAAGTAAAATGATATTGTTTTTTTGTTTTACGTTCCATTTCATAAATTTGAGGAATTTATTTATGAGATTAAATAAAATCATAAAGAGATATAATTACATTTTAAGTAGAGTTTCGTCCTTTAATAAATTTCTACCACTAACACCTATTTTTTTTCAAACTATGAGTATTCAATATGACTTGTTCAAAACTTAAGTGCTAGAATCAACTTCATGAGAGTCACATAATCACAAAGGATAAACTATATATATTTACCCTGTCTTTAGAGATTAACCAAAAAAAATTTAGTACTTGATCAGGTGATCCCCAAAAAGGATAATCCTTTAGAGAGAGAAATGCTTATCTTAATTTCAAAAATTAAACCAATAATACCAAAATTTCAATAAATACCATTAAATAAGCAATTTCCCTTAAAATACATCAATATAATCCAAACTAATACTAAATCCCAAAACATAGAAGAATTTGATTATGCAGTTTTCCACATTAAATTGTATTTCCAAATAACATCCACTACACTTAATGTCAAATACTTAAAAGTAATTAACCTAATAACATATTTTATATGATAGGTTAAACATTACATAAATGATCCAAATAACTATAAATCCACAATAAACACATAGATAAATATCCACCATTACTCCTCAAATGAAATCCCATAGTATTCTAATTTCGTTAGGCATATAGTATTCCCAACAGAGCGAACATCTTCCAAAATAAAATTTATCACTTAATCCCCAAATGATTTTTCTATAGAAAGGATATCCATTTGATAAGACATAAGATCCCAATTGAACTTATTATTGATCGATAAAATAATTTAACTAAAAAGAATTTGTCAAACTAACCAGGGACTTCACGTAGTCCAATGGTTGGCGATAAAACCCTATCGCACTGTGGTTGTGGGTTCGATTTCTGTAGCTTTTTAGGACACGATGGGTTGTCACATAGTATGCATGTTTTTATTTTTTCAAAAACTATATTTTATAATATTCCAAAATGTGATAAATTCATCAAAATAACTATAACATAATTTCACTACAAATGTTATCTCATACCTCACATTTTCATCCAAAAATTTAATAACATGTAATTGCCTCAAATTCCAGGATCATATAAACCCAAAGGGTTATTTATAACTATATAAACTAAAGAAAAAAAAATTCTTCCTAAAATAGAATTTTCACATAATAAATTTTTGGGTTACACATAAGGGAAAAGTCATCCAATGTAATCCCATAAAAAAAAGAGCACGAATACATTTACACATTTCACCATCCATTTATTTCCACATAGGTTTTTCATGACCAAGGGGTTATACTATAGAATAGCTCATTCACTCAGGTAATTCCTAGGTCTCCTACATTTACAGAAAATGATTGTAAATAGATTCCTAGGATCATTTTTATTTTTTTCTATAGTACTCTTCATTTTTCATCGGAAATTATTTACGTTATGTCCTTCTTTCCCACACATATAGAATTTCATTATTACATTGAGACACTAACCTAGGTTTCTCCTTCCACATTTCCTGCAAGATGGAAATTGAGATATTTTTTCCACGGTCTCCACTGCTGGAGCTCTTATCATTCACCGCATTTCTCTTCTTTGTTGAGTCTGGGAGTTGGTTAATATTTATGTTTTTGATCATATTTTTAGAATAATGATTCGACATGAACATGATATCTTTTACACCTATCAACATTCCATTTCGTTTCTCATTACCTCTACCAAGGACACCTTGTACATCATGTTCAATGTTACTATGACTTCCTTGTAATCCAGCCATTGACATAAACAAGAAAGAATAGTGTAAGTAAGAAAATCATTTAGAGAATATCATATCACCTTATTTTCAATCTAAAATGCCTTAGGATTAATTATGGATATTTATTCTGATCTTATTTTAAAATCCTTCAACAAATTTTGTAAGGAAAATGTGAATTATCCTAAGCATATCCCCCATGATTTTCATAACCAAGAGTGCACCAAGGCCCATTGTTGTGCACCAGTTCCCGTTCGAGTCTACCTCAAAGCGTTGTTTTCGGGTTTTAACCCTAGGTACATCTATGCCAGAGTTGCCTCTACCTGCTCATATCTAGATAGGGAATTATTTCATAGAAATCCCATAAAATCTCTAAAATATTAAAATTTTAGGAAGTTCTTCTATACTAATCCTTAATGTCTATCTTAGGGATATGTGCTCTAATCAGAGTTTATCAAAATCTAGATTCCAATGTTTGTACTAAACTTCTCGGATACCAACTGTAATGCCCCGACCCCACCAATGTCGGTGCATTATTAAGTATCATTGTCATGATCATAAAATATAAAGTCTAAAAAGCCTGATTATTTTAGTATCCTTGGATGTAATAGATACACTCATAAGGTTCACATTACATAATTTAATGGAAAAATTCAACAAACTTTGTTTCCATATACAACACTGAGATCCCATAAACTATCCCTATAGATCAGTCATAATATAGTTTTTCACACCCTGGGAAAAATAAATCATTGAAAGGGGTGAGGTCAGATTCTCAGAAAGGATAACAATATAGATGAAACATTTATAAATAAGCATTAACATTTAAGGCAATATATAAGACTAAAACAAAATCCTTTCAAACTTGAAATTCAGCATAATATGGAAAAGTTAAAGTCGAATAATTTTATTTACTTATTCACATGGATATTCTACTAGTCAAATAATCACCATCAATATCATAAGTCACATTCATAATGATGGAATGCATAATGCAAGACTTTCATAACCACATAGTCAAGGCCTTGTGCCAATACTACAAATAAGGTTTTGTCAAAGACTTGTGCCTAGACAATAGTTTGAATCATGAGTCCTACCGATACATTGAGTAGCTATAGAGGGATCCACCCATCACTTACTAAGTCCAATACATTCCTCATATGAAACGTTTGAAATATAACATAAACATTCGTATTAAAACTAGCATACAAAATGTCAATACATTATCCAAAAAACCATAAATGGTATAAAAATAGCACATCGACAGAAAAACATAACTCATTCAATAAAATATAATTATTTTGTTTTAATAGATTAACCACAATCAAGAATAATGAATGATATTGACATAGATGAAAATAATAATCAAAACTATTAGAGAGAAATATCCCCCTTTTTCATGAAATCATTTAAAAGTCACACTATTTTTCAAGATGTCGTTTAACAAAAGATTTTTGAATCAAAGTATCCCATACCACATTTAAACATTTGAATGGAATTATAATTTTAAAACATTAATTTCTATATAAATAAATCCTTAAAACCAATTTTAAGACATAGACATTAATGAGAAATATTTAGAAGAATAAATTTTTAAAACATTTAAAATGATATTTTAGTTAGAGTTCCAAACCAAATGAGAGACACTTGAATAAAAATAATTGAGGTAATAAAGCATTATATAATCTTTAGAAAAAAGGAATTCCAGGTATACTATGTCAAAGGACAGTATATACACCATATAAAAGTAAATTGGTGCATAACAACAAAGGAATCTCAAAGGAATGTAAATTGAGATGAAATCTCTTATAAAGACAGTATCCTTAGAAAATGGATAAATCAATGACATAATTATGTGTGACAATTACAAATACACTCAACATGATTGGGTATTCGGTGTAAATAAATTGGAGTACATTCACACATATTCTTGTGAAAACAACACCAATGATGTATATTTAACTTAATGAATGGAAATTTAGTTAAGATCAAGTTTAAATAAATGACATGAGAAATTATCAATGGAGTGATTATGTGTATCAAATTTATATCCACACAATGGGGAGTGGAAATTACTACATAAATAATAAATAGTGATTCCACACATAATCTGGGAGTAAAACAATCAATGAATCATGTGTAAAGAACACTGAGTTGAAATTGAAATTTGAAATTCCCTTTTAGATTTATTAACTTATGAAACATACAACCCATGAAATTAGTATCATAAAATGAACATGTAAATACCAATAAATTAATTTATATTACACCAAGAATACAATCATGGACAATACATATGCCACACAAAATGAAAAAGTTTCCAATATAGCATGAATATCACAGGAAAAAAAGTGAGATGAAAAACCCTTACTTCATTGTAATAAATTAAGTCGAATTAACAAAATTAAATAACCACCAAATTAATCACATAATACCATGAATATAGAGAGAATAAGGATAATATATATCAACTGGATGTACAAAATACACCATATCCAATAAATAAGTGGAAAATAATGGAATTATCATAGAATTAAAAGTGAGATAAGAAACCCCTTACCTTGTACTTTTCCTTGGTAGAGGGTAGATTATCCTCTTGTATAATGGTGAAATAATTTTTATTAAATTATACAAGAATAATATACATTAATATGATATCATATATGACCTTTCAATATTGCATGGTAAATAATATTTTAGTATTATCATCGTTTTAGGTGTGTACTGACTCATTTTCCTTTACATGATTTGTTATTTAAGTAATGTTTTTTTATGGATAGGATGTATCTTATACATATTCATAATTATATTAAGCCATTAAACATTATTTTTAATCATATAATGAAAATTAGTCTCGAATGGATACGATGGGGAATGAATCTCATCGTGTTTGCAGAGACGGTAATCCATACGTATGAACGAGCGACAATATCATTATTCTAATGTTAAAATAATTTATAATTGGATGGTATATCATATATAAATAATCATTTTCATATTATATTTATTATTTAAATCAATTATACATCATTATTATACCCATCCAAACAATTATGTATTGAATAACAATTACACCACGATGTGGAGACGGAAAGTAGAATGTACGCACGTATTGTGACATGTCATTAAAAGGATGGATAGAATCATGAATATTGTTTTACCATATTTATAATAACATCACATTATATATAATATACTGGAGTTATTAGTTTAGAATGGAAACGACAAAGAAAGTGGAAGTGGAAGAAGAATGGAAGATGAAAGAGGGGATGAAATATTTATCTCTTCTTCGGGTTCTTGCTTTTGATTTGATTAAAAGGGCTTCTTAGGTTGGCTTTCTGACTAAATAAAGGCCTCTAATATGAAGGTAGGATAGTTGGGATTGTATTTTGGTTGGTTTTTGATGATCCAAATGGCATTGAAGATTATAATTAGAGAGAAGGGGAAGTTCCCATTTATAAGAGGGGTGAGGGACATCTTACGAAAAGTTAGAACTATTAGTTTATAATAAAATCATTTTTGGTTTCTAATGGATCAAAAATAAATTATTTAAAGGATAAAATAGGTAGGGGTATAAAAAAACTCAACCAATAGATTTTATATAGGTTTGGGTAATAATATTAACTTTATATTTTAGATTTAACTCATAGTAAAATAGTTTGACATTTACCATGGCTCTTGAGATTTTTATATTATATGTTTAATAAAAATACTATAAACTTCCAAAATAACCTCAAGTGGTTCATTAATGACATATATAATATTATTTAATACCTTTTAGTGATCATTATATTTTTAGGAATATAATATCAATGAATAATATAATATTTGTTTTAAAAACACTTTTATGTCTATTTTGACACTATTTGGTATTTTGTTTTTGCTAAATTCATAACAACATTATTACATTAAAAAATTTACCTAACAAACCCTAACATGTCATATTAACCTAGGATATAAGTGGAATTCATAAAAAGTCTCAAATTACATTTATATGGATATTTATAATATCGATTATTTTAATATTTCATTAATTATGTAATTACTACATCATCATTGTGTCATCAATAAATTAAATTACTTAATGTCTAAAAATATAAATAAAATAGCATTATTTAGGAAATATTTTTATCTTTTTAATGAACATTTATTGTCAAATTTATCTTTTGTATAACCCTATATTAAAAATGCTCTAGTTATTAAACATTGATTTTAACTCTTTTAACTCTTCTTTAAATAAAATAATAATAAATGTCCTAATCTAATCCAAGTGGATGTAAAGGATCATATTTTATTAATAATGTTGTTTTTGTTAGAATTAAACTTATACAATAGAATTAGGACATGTGTTAGGGAAATAATAATATCATTTTTATCCTTAATTACCCTATTTACTTTTAATCGTGGTAAATAAAAGTAGAATGTTACTATTCCCCAAAACATATTTTCATCTTATTGAACCACATTTTACTTACTGATATCAGTTGTGTCTCTAATATTTTTTAAATTCAACTCACAGAAGTGGTAAAATTATATTTTATGTAAATTTGCAAATTCACCAAGGAGGTGGGTAAAAGAGGGTAAAAAGTTCAATAAACTTTTATACATCTAATTTTATTATAAAATGACCCCAATGAATTAAATTGAATGTATATATGTATTATCAATATATTTTTACTTAAAATAAAGGTAAATAAAATAAATAATCATTTAAATACAAAGTCAGTTTTAAACTATAACACAGTATTTTTCATTATTCATAAAAAATTGAATGTTTTCAGAAAAATACCAAAAATAAACCCTAAGATAATTCTGATATTCCGAATTCAAAAATGAATTCTATTTTAAAAAATTAATAACATAGAAGTTTCATTAATTAATTTAATATTAATTCCCATTTTCAAAACTGAAAAGAGGGTTTTTTTAAAAAAAGTAATAACTATAAAAAGATTGGCATGTGTTTATGTCAAATTTAAATGTGAAATTACTTATAGTCACCTACATAGTATTAAATGATAAAAATATAATCTAATTATACTTTCACACCATAAAAATAGACAATTTAACACTATAAATTATATCGATTACAAAAGTTGTTTTCAATTAAATTTTAATATTTTTTAGTATTGTTCAAAATATTAATCTTATTAGAAAAGCACGAAAAATTTATCCAAAATAAGTTTTTTTTGTACCGATTCTAATGAATAATTTATTTTCATTAAATGAATATATTAAAGTGTCAAATATTGGTTTTAAATAGGGTTTTACATTAAAAGGTGGTAAAATTGCCATTTTTTTGTTGAAAAATACTTCATTTATCTGAAAAAATAAACTTGTTCTTATATTATGTCTAAGAAACGCATAATATGGATTCTAAAAGTATATGGAGAATATATAATTCAAAATTCAGTTAATACTATTCATAACCGCTTTTGAATGGCTAGTTTGGTAAGTCGTGGTGCACTCGAACTCGGTGTTGTGTTCAGTGCAAACTATTGAATTGAATTAAATAAAATAACTTACTATGAAATCTTGGGGTGTTACATTTCATTTATTAGGGACAATATTGGGTTAACAAGTTGATTTTATGGATTATTGGACCCATAAATACACAATTATAAATAAGTATTGATTTAGATCAGTACCCTCATAGAGGATTGGATTAAATCATCATTATTAGAGAATTTTAATCAAAATCAACATGTGATGATTGTGTTAATGTAATGTTTTGTATTGGATTTCTCAAGGATATAATAAGATTACATTCATAATGAGGAAATCACCTAAATATTGTCTATACTATAAAATTAAATTAATAAATCATTCATTTCTCCTAAACTCCACACCCCCACCCAATTTTAAAATATGAAAACAATAAAAAATTACTCTATAATATAGTAGAATCACACAGAATTTGGACAATGTTGCACAACAAACATTATAGTAGAGGACAATTCAATCAAAATGTCGATATACAATAATCAAAAGGGCATCAAATGGTTCCATTTCCTAGGATGGTAAAATTAGTTGTAACTGGTTCTTTTCTTCATAAAAATTTCATTGATAAACCTAAAATGATAATAAAACTATATAAAAAATAGATAAAAACCATCTTTCTATATCATCACCACCATTCACATAAAACTGAATGATTGAGTGACTGTAAATTCCTTGTATCCTCCTAAATCATCGCATTGAATTTTTTAAAACATAAATAATGTGAATTCATTTCCGAATTTGGAGGAATGATAGGGGTAGTCAAAACATTATCAAAAAATTGATCTAGATATAGATAATCCATGGGAATAAATCCTCAATGAACTCTGCACCCTTGATTTTAATTAACAAGCCCTTGGTATTTAATATCCAATCATCGATGATGATTTCAACCTCAATTTAGGTTAAATTTATCTTCCATTTCATTTCCATGGGATACCTACTAATAATCCATATCATTACCTTAATTAGATCCCAGTATTGTTCTCTACCATGAAGTGTATGAAATTTTTTGAAGAAAAAAATGTATCTTTTATAAATCACATTATCCCAAGATAAATCATTGAAATCAGGGCCCTAATATAACCCACCATTTTCTAAATACTCGTGGAACAAATTGAAGCCATTATCTCTATAAAAATTAATTACTACTTCCCAAACTGGTTCAATATGAAAGGATATAAGTGGAGACATCAACTCCCAAATGAATCACACCCTGAATTCTAGGAGAGGACTATGAATTTGGTTGAAACCATCCTACAATACTAAATTCTGGACTAACTATTGATCAAATACATATGTGAAGGGTTATTAGATATGTAGAGAACTCTCATCTATTTTTCAATAGGTTGTGTTCTTGTAGATGTAGCACCCGTAAGTAAGAAAAATCTCAAATGTAATATTGATGTAATCATTATCATACTTGAAACACAATCCCATGATCAAATAAGACATTTCCAGTAGAATCTATCTATAGATCCTTACATAATGACTTAGTGAAGAATGAGAAGACAAGTTTTTTTTTAAAACTACTCATGGTTTGAAAAGAACCAACCTATTCATTTTTTATGAAAATTAGTGACAGGAATTGGTTTCCCAATTCATGTCACCTATGGAATTTATTAATGTCTAAAAAGGACAGTACAAGCTCAGTGTGTAAAGAACTTACACCAGTAGGGATTTAAAGGGGTTACAAAAAACTCAATCAAAATAAACCAATTCTTGAAGAAAACCCAGGAGAATCACCAGTCAATTGTTTCTTTCAAAGTTGGATCTTCAAATATGCAGTCCATCCAAAAAATCAAAGAGCTTTCCTATTGGAAAAATTAGAATAGTCCGAGACTTCCTCCCCTGCAGTAAGCATGAACTTGAGGAATGATAAAAGCAGGATAGGAAGAGCATTTAAGGACCTCAATCCTCATCCATTCAACCTCAATCATAAGAAAAAAAATATCAGGCTAGTACCGAGGAATTACTATCCTCTAATCCTAGACTTCAACAGCATCATAAGAGCAAGCATCAAGCAGACCACAATGCAAACACCAAAAGAAAACATGGACAAAATACCAGTAAGAGACAGCATGTTGAAAAGAAAACAGTCAGAAATCCCTCCAACAAGAATCTTCATGTTAATACAAGAACCAAAATTCCGAGAAGAAAAGACAAAATCATTAGAAAGTGTACATGGATAGATTTATTATTTTGTTAAAATAATATCACTTCACTATGAGATATCTCTCTGCTGAAATCTCACACAGTTAAAATCTTTGAAAAGAAATATCCATTTGTTCCTCCATGTAAGAGAGTCGTTGTTTCACCTACTCAGTATAGTGATGAGCAGACTCTTAATTTGATTGAACAATAGTATTCGTTTCTTAGGGAATTTGAGAATAATCTTTCTTAGACACACACATAGAATTTCTGACAATGGTACTTTCTGTTTGAGAGTAATCCCTGTGCTTTCTAGTATTTTTAATATTTGGAGTGATGAAACCATCAGAATCCACCATAGGCTTTTTACCTTTTTTGGCCATTGATTTCAAGTATGTTTCTTCAACCTGCATAGGAGGATCTACCTCGTCCTATGAGGAATCACTAGAGTCCATGACATACTGTTTGTTTCTGTCTTATAAATAGTGGAGCAAATTATTTTGTTAATCTATAGTAAGGGGTGGTACAACATACTCCTTACCCTCAAAAACACCAACATGGGGATCTTCCTCCTGAATGGAAGCTTAAACATTGAAAGCAGACTCATTCCCAATATCATCCATGACAGTATTGATATAGTCATAAATTTTATTTTATGTTACTTGTTTAATTTTTGTTTCATCTATGGCCTCAGGATTAGCTTCGCTACTTTTAACATTAGAAGGAATTGCCAAACCATCTTGGTTAATATTTCACTTTTCCTTAGGGCAGTGAATTGTATGAGCATTAACAATTGATTTTGAAGGTTCCTTTTTAACCCTAAAATAGTTAACCCAATATGGGGGAGGATTCGATTACCTCTCACATTCATTGAATAGATGTCCAACTCTGAAACATTTATTACAATAATTTGGAATATTTTCAAAGACCACATCCTAAGTAAACGCTTTATCCCCGTTATGAATCCAAAAGTGAGATGGAATATCCCTTGAGATATCAATTTCAGGGAAGATCCTAGAAATAGAGGGTCTTAATAGGTTCAATGTAGCTGAGTCCAATATAATTGGGGTCCCAAAAATACTATCAATTGAAAAGAGTGCCTTCCATTTAAAAAGATGCAGCGGTAAACCAGGAAATCCTATCCAAATTCAAACAATAGGGGGTTCGGAACCAGTATTATAATCTGGAGAGCATTTAAACACCTTCATAGTAGACTTTCCAAAACTCCATGAACCACACATCCATAGACGATAGTAATTATAATTTGAAGAGAATCGTAATAGAACATTCCACGAGTTTAACAACTCGATATAAAAATTAGAAAAACCAATATTTTAAAGGGTATTTCGTAGGAACAGGAGAGAAGGATGATACTTAAATAACTTTCCCTCAAGGTAATAATTAAGATCTGAGGTAAGAGATTTTACATAATCTTTTTTGAAAGATATAGAAGTAATACCTCGATGCTTGAACGTTTTTGGATAAATTAGATCCTCAATATTCAATTCAATATAAGGTACATGACTTGCAACCAAATCTGTAAAAGATCTTTCACCACGTATCCCTGCCGAGCTAGGGTTTTTCACCATTTGGCCCACGATATGCAGCGCCCTCTCACTCTCCATCCTCCAACAACCTCTTCATCTCCATAGTCTCAGTTCATTAGACCAAATAAATATTGTTACATCCCAGAAGACCATTCGACTGAAACATTTCCAAAACTACATGATGTTCCAGCAGACTGATCATGTCTAATTGAGGTCAATAAAAAAATTTCTCAGAGGGACACCAACCCTAAAAAACTAAGTCAGTTCATTAGAAACTCCTACAAACCTCAGTATGATCCCTTCTCTCCTTCTTATTTCCTAGGATGGAAATACCATCCAATATTATGGTATGGTAATTCCATCTTCCAACCCCCAATATTATCTCCTCAAAATTAAAACTTGTTCTAATATGGTCATGGTTGTAGTAACATCTAAGAATTTTATCATTGTGGTCATCTACATCATAGGAGAAATCATTATCTTTCTCATATTGTCTTCCACTATCCTAGTGGTTCATCCCAATTCTAACCCCATTACAATTGGTTTCCAAAGAACATAATAATGTTAATCCCAATATACAACATGATATTATTACATGAAAAAATGGTGATGTTATCTGGAAGATCATTCCACCATCACCAATTCTCACCTAATAAATATTGAAATCCAAATTGTTGATCTTGCATCACACATATTTATATGTTGTCTTGAATAATGAAGGGAACAAAAATATATAAAATGTACAGATATCCAATCCATCAACTCCTACCATTCCTATATGGATCCTAATTCATTTTCCTCAATCTATCTATATGCCTAGGAAACCCTTTTATATAACCTATGAAATTTTTGAAATGTTTATGCGTGTTGAAGTCATCATTCCTCTCTTGGATGATATTTAAAAAAATATTACGTAAAAAAAGTTTTTTTTTTCCAAAAATTGGACTCTTAAAAAATTGAAAATTTTTCAACCCAAAAGTATATACCAATGATGTAAAATGGTATATGCACACTTATAGTTCTATGACAAAAATAGATTTTACACATTGATGATACACTGATAGGAATATGATCCTTAATAAATGTCATTCCAAAATCTATATTCCAAAAAATTGTTATACGACCCTTTCATGAAATTTGGTTTTTAATTGAGTTTGAAAATAAAATTACCTCCAGTCATATTGGAATAATCGAGGATGTATTTGTTTGAGTAAATAATTTTATCTCCCCATCTAATTTATAAGCCCTTGAAGTAGTTAGTGATATATATTCTCTATGATCCCAAATAATTATTGTAAGACCATTCCTCATGATAGGTAGAAATAAAATTTATATTCATGTGGATGTTTTATCAATGTTAATGGGTGACCAGCAGGTTATGTTCAATATTTTTGAAGACATCTAATACCCATGAGTGGATTACTCTTTATTCACTATCCATTATTACAAGAAAAATAATGTGACTGGATTGAACCATGTTTCATGAAATTGTTCATGTTATATTGAGAGAAGAGTTTCTACATTTTTTAACATGATTAACCAATTATGAAATGGAGATATTTTTTTGACCATTCATTTATGAACTCTATTGATATGAATGATCTTGAAAAATATTTGGAATCCCATCTCACATTGGATATCTACAGCTCCAATATGGAAACTACTATGAAAATTGAATTAAAACTAACAAGAATCCCTTGATCTATTCCTATGATTTTTCCCTCACATGAGAGAGAAAATTAATTTGAAACCTATTCAAATCCATTTTAAGTAAACATTCATTCTATATGATTTCCCTTACTCTATCATCAACATTGAGACACTTAATAAAACTATAGAGTTTGATTATGTTTTGGTGTTAGAAGAAAAGGGGATTATTTGGGACCACATATTATATACTAAGTTTGAAACATAAACATTGTATGCATCACATCCATATTGAATAATTTTCAAAACAAATATCGAAACATAAAATAATACACTATCCACTCACAGATGAGGTAGTTTGGGAATAGATTACAAATATTCATCAAGATATTCTTATCCACCCAATTTTATTATAGTGAATGGGTTAGTCTAATTTAAATTATTCGTAATAATGTTGAGATAACATTAGTCCAAAATTACACTAGATTATTGGTCATAAAACAAGATAAAAAATTCAATGTGTTTATCAATGTTTAGAGATTTAATATTGAAACAAGAACCCACTTCCTCTTAATGATCAAATTTTATAATTATTAGATATAAAATCACATTATTTCCTTATTGATGGATAATACATTACATAAACCACCCAAGAACACCACTTTCCCAAGAAATAACAGTTTTAAATTTCACCATTGGAATAGAAAAATATAGGTTAATTCCATCAATCTTATTCAATACCCTTAAAATATTACTAGGATGTATTATTAGTACCGTTTATATATTTATTGAGAATTTAATGGAGGAATAAATTGATGAATTTAAAATTTATATTTAGTTATTTTGAATCATTTTGAAATCACTCTCTCTAGTTCTAAAGAAATGTTTCGAGTGTTAAAGTTTGAGGAATTTTTAAAAATTCAACATCATGATTATGGACCAGACTATTGTAGGAATTATAATTTATTCTGTGGGTATGCAATTCAATATAAATTTTGTAGATATGATCTAATATTTTCCAAAAAAACATCTTTTAAAGACAATCATTAATTCAATGGACACTATAGTTTATATTAAATATTAATTCATAACATTCATTGGCATTCCCTCCCCCTCATTCAGATACTCTAGATTGTTTTTACATTCCATTTCGATGAGGCTCACAAGATAGAATTTGTGGAACTCCAATTTTTTTACTTCTTCTCATATAATCGAACATAAAGATTGGTCCTGACCCATCGACTTGATGTGTGATTTAATTTCTTGGTCCATTTTGTCCAATCAGGGTCTAAGAGGAGATAATTTAATCATTTCATCTATTATTTATCAAAAACATTGGATAAACCCCAATTTCACTACACCATCATTAAAAATTGAATTTTAGTTATGGTTTTTTTCATGGATAAATTCTAACTGTGTCACCTAGGATCCAAAAATAATCATTTTTATAGAACATTTAGATTTAGTATTCGTACTCAAGAGAATTTACAATAAACCAATTCTTATAATACAGATCCTAATGATAAAATAGATTTTTCCAGGAGATCGAAGATAGGTTTGGAAAAGAAATCATTGTGGATAATCATTATAGTAATATTTTTAATTCTTCTAATTCATAAATCATTGATCCTAAACAACCAAATGAAAACCTATCAAATCTCACTCCAATAATACAAGGGTATTTCCATATTCAAAATTACTTTTGTTCATGTTATTCTATGGATAATTTTTAAAAAAATAAAAAAAGAAAAAGCTGAAAAGATATTCAAAACACTGTTTTGGGTATATAACAATCTATAGAAAAAAACGACAATATTGTTACTAGAAGATGTACAATAGAATGTGAAAATTCATCCACCACTGAGTTATTCAACTAAATACCCAATAGAGATCAAATTGGGCCAAAAAGGACCTACTAAAACATCCAAAAAAGTTGGATTATTTTGGACAACACACTGATGGACACACATGAATTATTTAATCATGTACCATTTGGACGTGGCTTGGCACAAATTACCCAAGAAAGGAAATACCCTAGAAGCCCATAATATAATATGAGTTAACTAATTTTGTAGATATTTTTTTGGGAACCTCCACTCCCCCTTAAAATAGACTCACATATACCCTTCATCTATTAGAATATGTTTACATGTGAATTAAGAACAATCTAGTAGAAAGATGAGGCTCATATTTTTAGTGACTTCCTAAAAATCCACATCATCCTTTGCTTTGGAACCCCTTCTTCATTGGTATGTGACTTATATATCCTTTTCTATAATCTATAAATGGATTATATTTGGAATAATAATCAGGTTATATTCAATACATCGATTGTATATCACTTACAACAAAATTCCATGGCATAAAATTCAAAAAAATAACAAAAAAATAGTGATTAATAAAATTGTTATGCTCATAAGAAAAAAAATTGCATGGAAGAATTTGTGAAGAGCTTTGGGATAATAAAACAACATATATAACACCAACAGTTATGTCTTATAATAACATATTTTTGGTAAATAATATCATTTTTCTATGGAAATCATACATATGTAGTTTTGGGCTATGAAAACCTAAAACATTGATTATAAAAAAATATGGTTTATAGATATTGTTGTATCTGAATAAACTTGAGGGGATTTGACTAATTTTATTTAGGAATTTAAATATATATAAATAAAATCCAGTGGTGTTGAATGAAAGTCACATCTTAGGAAATGAAATTAAAGAAGTTTAAAATTAAATTCACTTCAATTATCGATTTTAAATTTTTTAAGATAAGAAATGTTCCCTCATAGAAACTCCTGTTAATGTTATTATTGTTTACCCATTAAGAAAATTGTAAATAATAGAAATATATTCAAAATTTACGTTCACTATTAGTGGTAATCAACTAATTCATCACCATGGGAGGATACACAAACTGAGAACCACAACCACTTCCATCGGTTCCACATCTATTGGAGTACACCAATATTTATATGGATATAATAACACCAAAAATCTAAACCATGGGAACCTCTTTCCCATTTACTCCATATACCTCCCAACCCCCTACCATCTCTCTCACTCATTTTTTATCTTGTTCCCTCTCTTCCTACTTCTTCATCATTCATTATCATCATCATCCTTATTTTTTTACTACTTACTCCAACTACTATTTCATTGCCTCCTTATTTTATTAGGGTTTTTTGTTCAAAAATATACAAAAAAAGGGACATTATTACTCAATAACAATTTTTCAAATTTTTTCAAACTAGTCTAGGAAGAATGATTTCATTAATTCATCTAAACATATTTTATTTTCATTATAAAACATGTTTACTAAATTTTGTGTCAAGAAGAATAATTTTGAAATGTTCATTTTTTATTTGAAAATTGATTATAATCCTACCATGAGTAATAAAAAATTTATTTTAAGGTAACCTATGACCATCATTTCTTATGGTGTGTTTTCACTACCTATTGTGAGTCTTATGATTATGGATGTTAGGTAAGAATTTCCAATATTGTTGTGAATTGATATGATATCATAATTTTCTAAACTACAAGGGATTAAAAATAAGAAAATATCCATACATTTACCTCACACTAATCCACATTTTCAGATCCCAAAATATTATATGGAAACTATTTTTTGATAGAAAATTTAATCTAAAAAAACCATACCCCACCAAAAGTTTACAGGGCTTTTTATTTCATGATTTGTTTAAATTTATGTGTGAGGGTATGGATTTAATTTTGGGAATTTATTCCATGATTTTAAATAATTCATTATATTACCAAGGTAAATTATAAATGTATGTGTGTAGGATTTGTCTTCATTCTGATTTGTTTTGGATTAGATTCAAATTTATGTCATTTTTTACAACTATTATTGAAAAGTGTTAAAAATGAAAAAAACTCTGGAAAATTTTAAAAATAGACAAGAAAATTAAATTAAGGAATTTTTTCATTTTAAGGTGAAAATATAATCATCAATAATATTTAACCTAGTTATACCTATAACAATATGTGTATTAAGTGGATCAAAAAGTTTTCATATATGATTGTGATATTTCTTCCAAATCAATCATCTAAAAAAAGAGAAATAGAACACTTACACCATGTTTTTTAATCATTGAGATCAGTGTTAACATTTGTATATACTTAATCATTTCTTACTATTATAATTGTATCACTCTATATTTTCATTCTTGGAACATTCATTCACTTGTAAATATGTGTCTCAATTTCAATACAGGTCTCATTGATGAAATAATGTACGGATTTTTCCATATTAATGTATTCTCCTATGTTTCCACCCTTTTAGCCTTTTCATTCCTACCATACCATATCCACAAATAGTTATAAAAATAAAACATTAAAACTATTGAAATTATAGTAGTGAATGTAATATGAGATCTCTTAAAAACAATGTAATTTTTTATTTTTTATTGTTGAATGATGGAACACCATTGAAAATTTTACATCATCTTGATAAGAGTTTGGTTTGAGTTCCTACAATTTAATTTTCAAATTTTAAACATATAAATGATTTTTTGATTAATTATTTTTATTTATATTTTTTTGAGTACATTACAGATGAGTAACCTAGTATAGACCCCACTATAATATGATAAATTGGTTTTTTAATATTTCTTGTTGAGTGAAATTGATTTTGTTATATTTTTATATTTTTTTATACATTTAGAAATGAAATAGATTAAGTGAAAGAGAGAAAATTTTAAAAAATTATTCATAATTTTTTATATAATCCATTCCAATTTTCTAGGAAATGTGATTTATTGGTGTGAAATTCCAATATTTTAATATAAAAAATTGTAATAATTGATGGAATTAATATTTATCATAGTCATATTTCTATTTTAAGTATACTTCATGAACTAAAAATTCCAATTGTATGATTATTATTTTATTTTATTCTATATTCAATTTAATTAAAACAATTCAACTAAATCATTGGTGAATTTTTCCATTTGAATGGTTGAAAAGAACACACTAGGCGGCACAACAAATCAATTACTAAAATTGGAACGATAATAATGAATGAATTTATAGTGATAAATTAATATTTAAAATATTATGATGGACTATAATAATCCTCTAGGATATATAAAAACATATTATATAAAAAATATTCTCTCCAACACAATTAATAAGTGGACCAATTTATGCATGAATTTCCACCCAAAAATTATTTACATTATTTGAAATCATACCCCAGTTGTTGAATTTTATCCCATTCCAGTCCCCCAATTCAGAAGCATTTTTTTAGAACAAATTAGAAATATATAGTAATTTTTCAGAATAAGTGGTTAAATATGAAAGAAAATTTGAGATCCATCTCCCATTTACATATAGGAAATGGAAAATTTCGATATAATTTTAGAAAACAACCCTTGATTTTGGAACACAAATATATTATTAGACCTAAATGTCCCAATGATGAAAACATTGGTTGATGAAATATTTGCATATGCACACACACACCTATATATTATGTGGAATATATCTAATTCTTTGACTATCTAAATGGATAAATGGTAAATTGAACTTGAGGGGTAGTTTTGGATGGAAAACAGACCACCAAATTTGCATATAAATACATTCCCTTATTCTCCGTGATTTCATGGAACTTATACCCAATATAAGATACATTTACATGATCAATTCCTTTGAAGATAATTTTGAGGATATTAGAAACTAATTTTTCTTCAAGATAAAACTATCCTCCATTCATTGTTTTCATGTTCTTTTGTTCTACATTCAATTTAAATCTTGTTATTATAGGAGTTGTAAATTTATTTACATATTAGTAAACATATATTAATAATATATAATTTTCATCCACCCTCTATTTTTAGTATTAAAACTCTAAAAAATTAAAAATAAATTGGAAAGAGTCCATTTTTTACATTTACTCATTCAATAAATTGTGTGTGTTTAACTATCTTCACCATTCATGTGTCTTTTCAGCACACAAACCTTTTCAAGTCCCATTATTTTTATATTAATTTTAATAGATAACTATATAAAATATCAAACTGATTTTTTATCATATTAAAGGATGGGTAAATCATATATTGGGGTGAGACATAATATTTTGATATTAGGTGATTGATATATATTTTTACAAAAAATATTCTCAATGTTAATATCTTGTATGTTAACGCATAAAATTTAATTGATTAATGAAATTATTGTTCAAAATTTTGGATTTCATCGATTTTTGTTATAATAAATACCGTTAAATAAAAAATAAATTATTGACATCAGCAACCTAGTCGAGTCTTGTATTATCCCCTCAATATTTGTGTCTTCCAATATAAATTTTCTTGCGATGTGGGAGTAAATTTCATAAAATATATCAGAATGCTCATGGATATCAAAATTTGATTCCCAAATATTGAAATCACCCCTATAATTATCATATTAAATTAATCAATCATTCATTTCACCTAAAATTCAGAATAAAACCATGCCTCCATTTAATAGAGAAAAAACAATCGACTCTAATATATATTTAAATATTTTAGGATATCATATGACTTTTTATTAAAAAAATATTTAAGAGTCGTTGGAATTTTAATGGTCTAGATGAGAAAATCAAGCATTCATAATGGTCATATCAAGACTTCCATTGATGATTATATTAAAATATTTTTTCTATGATGAATTTGGAGGATATAAGTCAATTCAATTCAATATTTTTGGAGATTCAATGGATTTAAACCCATCATATCACAACAATGATATATCGTTTCATGTTAATATAACATTACATCCCATGTACGATATCATTAGTCAAGTAAAATTCAAATAGATTCAGTTTATTTCTATTAAACCAAATTTTTAAAGAGACACATTCTTCTATATCATTGAGTCCTTCATCAAATCACTTATCCTCGATCCTTGTGTGAAATATATCATCCCATTTGAGCAGTTTTTATTCCTTAATTACCCTATCTCTCACCCAAAACCATTAGCAGGAAGAGGTTTCATACTTTGTTGGATTTGGTTTTTTATGATTTCACTATTTTGTTGGTTCATATATCTTCTTCTAATAGTTTTTGAAACCACTTCTGTTCTCCACCAACTTCTTCGTTTAAATATATTTAATTTATTTTGGAATTTAATGATAATAGAAATAAATTTTTGATGTGAATACACATAATGAATATTAATAAACATTATAAGTTATTATTACATTGAAACTGATAATGGTGGGTTTAGGGTGTTGGTGTTTCACTAATTTTCCATTAATAGTTTTTTTATTCTTGTTTGTGATAAATATAATGTCTATGGAATAAAACATAGGAATGAAAATTGGGAAATATATTAATATGAAATGATCAATGGTGTTTTAAATTGAACCAGGAATAATATAATTTGGTGTTTGCTATAAATATGATAACGGGACAAGTAAGAGTTCGTAATGGATGAAATTAAATAATTAATGGGTTGTTAATATATTTTGATGATTGAATGGTTGTTGGATGAGTTTAATGTAATTGGTGGTTTAAGGAATTATCTTCATTTAATATGATAGAGTGAATGAAATAATTAATATAATGAGGATAGTAATGTTGAGTGGTGATATATTGAAATGATGTGATTTGTTAAATTATTAATCATGTGATTCATTTAGTTTTTTGTTTTATTTATTATGTTGATGAATATTTGAAGTGGATAGTGATATTTTTGTATTTATTTTTATGTTTTTATTTTGAAAATATGGATTTTTTGTTGGAATTTGATATAGTGAATGAGTATAGAAGTTGAAAAATTATCAGCACTGACGGATATTAATTTCTATGTTCTTAAAGGATATATATGATCTATTTTAGTTTATTATTATTGTATATGATGACACCATGTTTGTATAAACTTACAATTTTGAATCTATTAAGGTATAGTATGTTGTGTATGAGATGACCTTGTGTGGGTATTAATGTGATGATCAATCATGATGGGGTTCATTTAATGTAATAGGAGGGAATGAGGTTAATGTAATGTATGTTCATGTTACCCTAATATAATATAGATGTGGAGTTGATGATGACCATATGGTTCTAATTATAATGTAGTGGATGTAGATTAATGGATATAGGAAGAGGGTTTACTAAGAAGTAATGAAAATGAGGTTGATTCCATTCATGATTACCTTACCATAAGAATTTTTGGTTGGAAAGGTGGATACCTACTAATGTATTTTTGGATATGTGTTGATGCACTATGTGATGGTTATATCCGAGATATGTTTGGGGTATAATGTTATTTTGACATGTGGTGTGGTTTGTTCCTGGGATTAAGTGATATTTTATAATATTATTCTTAAATTTAACCATTTCTGTATCCATGGTATGTTAGTGGAGGTTTTTAAAATCAAATCACTAAAAGTTTGAATTGGAGGAGTCTCTTTGATGATAGGTGGGCGTGATGTGGATTTATGTGATCATTTTTTGTATTTTTCGTTTATGGTTCTGGATTTTATAGTATTTCTAGTATATTGTTTGTAAAATTTGTGGGGAATCTTGGATGGAGAAATGGTTGATGATATTAAAAGAGAAGATAGAATTTTAGGGAGATGATGTGGATTCTAATGTTTGGTAATTATTTTTCTCATCCTTATTTCAACTAATATATATATGTATATATATTCTAGTTTGTATCCTTATTTCATACTCTGTGATATTTATTACACATGGATGTTGTATTTTTTTGGATGATGATCATACTTATTACTCCAAAGTGCATACCCATCACATTTTTTTAATGTTTTTAAGTTATTTTTTAAACAATGAGGGTGTATCTATTTTTATATCTTGAATAGAGATAAATGATGATTTATAGACTTTAATTCTTGATATATAAGGTTTTTTATGATTCATATGTGAAATGTTTATGAAATTTAGGTTGTGGAATGCTTTATTATTTGTTAATTGTAAATATTTTGGTGTTTATTTCTGTTTTAATTTTTAATTTATAGGATTTCATAATACGAATGTCTCCCATATGCATGATATATAGCCTATGATCATCTATCCAACTAAAGGTCTATTGGTGTCAATAATATAGGGAAACTCTCACTATCACTACAATCTCACAAGGAGTTATAGTGGGAAAGGTTCATGAAAAATACAACCTTATGGGTTACATCATAAATTAGTGATCTTATGGAAACATTTTCCATGTAATATTATTTTATAATTTTATAAAATCACATACATATTCTGTGGATCACAAATCAAAAATATATCAATCAAGGTCCAAGGAATGAAATAGTTTCACTATATTTGTTTTAAGAGGACCAAAACATTACAAATTTTTCTTTATAATAAAATAGCTATTCAAAATAGTTTTCGTTAAAAAAATAATATATTTAAATATATTGAAAACTACATAAAAATGAAGTAAAATATATTAACATTATATTATTTGGAACCATTTTTTGAAAATAACTATGAAATTGAAATATTAATATTTAAAAAATATCTATATTCATTACATAGAGAACAAAATAACAACCCATGAGTGGATAATTAGTTTTCTCATAATCCCTTACTAATGTATTCAAATTACTTATTTAAAGTGCAACTATTCCATTGAATCAACATTTACTCAGTTTCCCAATGGAATATTATGAATTTAAATGAAATTGGACAATGAATTTTAATTACATATTTTATAAATACCATAATACCATGAAAATATATAATTATCAAATACAACTCCTTATAGATCCAATATAAAAAAACATTTACAGATCTACAATATATTATTTATACTTGGAATATTTTCCATCCTCATAATAGTATTTTTAAAAGAATATTTATTAATTTTAAAAATATTGGTACCCCTTGGGGACCCCAATGTGATATTCATAGGAACTCCATGATTATATTATATGTACATGACATGTCAGTTTTTTTGTTAATGTACTAGCATGTTTGATTTGTAATAAATTTTGAAGATTGATGTACCCTTGCAAGATACGTTTTATTATGATGTTGAAGAGGAATATTATGAGATATAATTAAGTATGAGAAGTAGTGTTGGATGAAGAACAACGAGGATCTAGATTCATATATGAAATTTTAATTGGTATATTTTTCATATCATCAATTCATGTCAAAGAATATATTTTATAGTATTATATCATTTATTAGCTTGAGGAAGAGAATATATCCTAGAATATTTTTCCAATTTCTACAATATTACAAGAACATTGAAATATTGTTACATATTAAAAGAACTATACAAAAAGATAGAGTGGTTGTATGAACCATCAATAGGATTCATCTATAGATCATTACAATGATGATAAGTACGTGACATGATAATATTATATATATGTGTGTGTGTGATTTATAATACTATGTTTGGTGTTTTTATTGATGTTAAATTCCTACGATTGGTATAAGTATTTATGTATCACATGACATTATCACTTGATTGGTAAATAATCTACCAGTATTGAGGATTATTTTTATAATGAGTATTAACTAATCCATGGGATCATGAATGAAGGTGAATAAAATATTGGATACTGGATATGATGAAATTAGGTGTTATGGGTCATAGTTGAGTAAGAGGCCCAATAAATCAGATATGTATAGAGCCAAAAAAATTCCATATCTATTGCATTATGTTTTGATTGAATAATAATTTCATATAATGATGCCCGGTGGAAATATCCATTATTCATTGAAGATTATGATAAATAATATATATGATTTGATCACAATATGGTGTTTTGAAAGACATCCCTTAGTTGATTCCTGGGAAAATTTATTATGAAATAAAATCAAGAAATCATCCATTTCCGTAGTCATAAACCTTTATATATATTGCGTGAAAAAATAATGAAGAAATTATGTCATGATATTAACCTCGTGTTTTACATCAAAAAATCCCTGATAAGTTTTCAATATTAAATCAAAATGATTTTCATATCTTATATAAACACGATTATTAATTACAAAAATGTGTAGATAATTATATAAAATTATGTTTTATATGAATAGTTCTCATTGAAGTTTGAATTTATTAGTAAGGAATATATTTACATGCATGAATTCATTACACATATAAATAATTTCATAGTTTATCAACATTATTTTAGGGGTTGTGATGATTATGTTCATGGATTATGTGTTCATGGTTTCATATAATTGAATAAGGTATAGTTAATAAAAAATGATTTCTTCTACCATAGTAATGATTTATATGTAATAAATCATGAGTAATGAATGTAAACAAAATGACATAAATCATTTTAAGAAAAATATATTTGCTCATGGAATTCAGATATGGCCTAGATTAGACCAACCATGTTGGGGAATAACCCCTAACATAATTGTTTTTCCCAATTCCAAAAAATATTTATTTCAAATATTGTATCACTTTAGAATATAATAATTATTTTTAATGATTTATTTTCATATTAATGTTGATGGTATTTTCAATATAATATTTTTTAATGTAAAATAAACCGAGAGGAGTAAATTCAAGATTCTAGGATTAATAATGTTATTTGATAAATGAGTACAATTATAAAGTATCTCTGTAAACGAATGATACAACTATTTTAGAAATGTTATTTTTTCCATTGAGTTAAAGATACTATATAATATTACAGGAAATAATGATTTAACAATGACATCAGGTAGGTCTTTAGAGAATAATAATATAACAATATCCATTACATTATTGATAACTATGAATGTTGTATGAAGATCATTATTGTTCACAATAGTTTGTTATAGACCATGTTTTCATTATATTGTCATTTATATACATGGAGTATTTTTTACTAATATCATACCCCATTGAATGTTGAGACCCGAAAAATGATGTACATGGACACTACATTACTTTTGCAGAATACTTAATACATAACAAAAACAGACACAGAAGGACCATAATAGTTTAGTGTCCTTGGAAACTCGGAATATAAACATCTAATCATGTTGAAAGATCTTCAACATCTCCCATAACAATCTTCCCCTTTTCGTTTCCTTACCTAAAACCATTCTTTAAATCCTGGGGAAAAGAAAACATACAAAGGATGAGCTCAAATGCTCAGTAAGGGTAAGCATAGAGAACATAAAACAATCCTTAAACATTTGAATGTAAAAAACATGATCATAAAATCTAAAAATCAAAATCTTGAGCAATGACATAAAACATGGAAGTACGTAAGGCATAGATCATGAAGAAATATTAATCAAGATAAATTAGCATGGGAATAAAACAATTAATTTTGGAAACAATTAAGCACATGATATGATTTCTATTGTAGCCAAGGCATTGCTGCCAAGACCATCTTAGTGGACAAAGTCCCTTTCTGAATCGAGTTCACTCCTTGTTCCAGTCCTTTATTACTGAACCAGTTTAACGTTCCATTCCAGCCATGTCTATCTCATGATATATAAATATTTACGCAATGAATTAGCGTGAGATATAGGTCCCACCCATCTCATAATGAAATCATTCTTACTTCTGCCACAAAATAAACATACGCCATTAATAATAATAACCCAATAAATAAAATGGGTTTCATAAACATCATCCCATCATTACATAATCCATATAAAGAAATGGATATCATTTCATAATAAGGAAAGTTAAACCATGTAAATCATAGAGACATTATAGTTGAAACATACACATATTAAATAATTTCATCTTAGATGAAAAATTGTATTGATAAAACACTTGAAATGAATTCTTGAGGAAAATATCCTTTCTTCTTCAAAACGTCATTTAATTTTAAAAGAAAAATATTTTGTTGAAAATAGTCATGAAATATTTTGGAGGAAGCTTCATGAAAATATGGATTTATAAAACCATAAAAATCCTTTCATGTCGTATATGTTAAAAAACATTCTTCTTGTACTTTTTTCAAAAAGTCAAAAAGTACCTTGTAGGGTAAATAAAAGAATGATTCCTTACATACCATGTGGTAAAAGTCAAAATGGGTAAAAAGGAATTTAAACCTACATGAATAAACTTTTATAAAACATGGACATGGAAGATAGAAATTACCCCAGTAAATACTTACGAATAAGCAATCTCTGATGAAAATGAGATTTGCAAAATTATCTCTTACTGTAGGTCCGATATGATTCGTACATATCCAATACTCCTATATAATTATTTAAATAATTCCCCTTACTTATTAAAGAATAATATTCATTGTTATTATATCATATATGGTTCACTTATGACTTTATATTACCCGTTCTTTTGTAAATTTATGTTAAAGTAGTGTTTTGGGTAAAATCGTTTCATTTGTCGTCCGTGTTTTGACTTGTAATTATTCATATGATTAATTAGATCATTATTACATAATTCAATAATATAAAACATTATTTATATATAATATATATTCAGAATATACATATATATAATAGATCGATAAATGGAACGAAATACACCGTTCATGGAGACGGTGGGTCGTACGTACGCATGAACTATGTTTTCGTTTCCTCGTTGAATTGAATGGAATTAATTGGATGACACACATATACATATATATAAATACAGTATCATTATTATGTCATATATTTCATGATTACTTATTATATATACTTTTTAATCATTTATGAATGGTTAATCATTGAGAATGAATCTCATCGAGTCGTGGAGACGGTATTCCGTACGTACGCACGAGCTATGATATCGTTCCCATGATCATGGAATTTTATTGGAGTGTATGTATACTATTTCAGAATCAATATCACTTTACAATAATCATATATAGTTATTATATACACCATTATACCCATCCAAGTAACGTGGTCGTAGAAAATAGATTACACCACGGCGTAGAGACGGTATTCCGTACGTACGCACGCGCGGTGATTTTGTTTTCTGTAGGATGGATAAGAGGTGAAATAGGGTTGTTTCATATTTATAATAACATATCAGTATATTAGGGATACTGATGTTATTACCTCATAATGAAACAACTAAAGAAGAGGGAGTAGAAGAAGAATGGAACTTGAAGAAAACGGTTGAAGGTATTTCCTTTTTCTCGAAGTGTCTCCTTTAAACATTCTCTTAAGGCACTAGATTTGGTTTTTTGAGAAGACACTTACCTATATTAGGTTTATAAGGAAGTGGGGAAGTGAAATGGGTAGGGGTTGGCCGAGATTGAAGGCTCAAATTGGTGTGAGGAAGAGAGGGAGGAGGTTCCCTTTTATAATGGAGGAGAGGGGCACCTTTGGAATGTGTGGAAATATTATTTTATTATAAACATATCATTAGTTTCAAAATGTCCAAAAATCATTATAGATGATGATAAGATGACTCATGGACGAAATAAAATCATCCAATCATAATTGGACATGTTTTGTAAAATATTTTAATCATTATAATCTTATTTATTTAAATCATTTATTAATGAGGTAAATACTTTATCATTATTATGTCATAAATAATTTAATTTATTTGGTTTCTAAAAATTATAAAAAAATATAATTATGTAGGAAATCGTTTTTTCTTTCCAATGAATATTTATAGTCTAAAATATAATTTTTATAACCCCTTATAAAAATTAATTACTAAAGGATTTTTGTTAATGTCAATTTTGTCTTTACATTAAATTAATTAATCCAAATTGTCATTGTCACTACCAAGTGGCTCAATGGGGTCCCAAAATCGACCCAAGGATGACCATGGTCGACCAATAATCATCCAATAATGTTAGAAGAAGTTTCATTGTAATTTTGAATTATTATAATATTCTTTTAACCTTGAATTACCCTATTTACCTTTAACTATAATAAAATTTACCGTTGTTACTATTCATAAAGACCAAAAATAAAAAGTAGTCTGTTAATATAATTTGGACCCACTGATTCCAAATATGGAATCCATTTTTAAATATTCAAGACACATAAGTTGCAGAATTTAAATTAAAATCAATCCCGTTGTCGAAAGAAAACGAGTTTTTGTTTAAAACATTGCAAAAGATTGAATTTATTTAACCTACGAATTCAATGTAAAATCAAGGGTAATGGCATACATTATCTTAAATGGTAAAAATATATTCTATTTATACTTTTAAACCATTCAATATTATAATTTATTCACATAAGTTATTATGATGAAAAAAGTAGTTTTTAATTAAAACATAGCGTGTGTTTACTATTCATTAAAATATAAAAGTTGTCAGAATAATATGAAAAAAATTTACAAGGTAAAATTTTATATACTGATTCCAAATAATAATTTTATTTTGTAAAATTGAACTTATAAAGATGTCAAAAACTAGATTTAAAGTGGGTGCTCCATCGAATGGTGGCAAAACTGCATTATTTTTTAAAAATACTTATTTTACCCGAAATATTTATTTTGTTCTTATACCATGTTCTAGAAAATGTGTAAGATGAATAATAATGTTATAAAATTCAAAATTTATATAATACTATTCATAATGGCTAGTTCATAATAATATTATAATAATATATCATTGTTTAGAAAAACCTGGTATTACGTACAACACACGCTATCGAGGAAGGTCGTGATTGCGTGTAATGAAAGACAAGTCAAGGTTGCGTGTTGTGCAAGAATCCATTATTATTTCGTATAACAGAATCCAACCATATTTCATTTATACATTGAATATATATATATACACTCAATGTTTCGTAGAATGACTATTATAAAACGAACTTGAAATTGGGTGTAACACAATCTAAGAATAGTGTTGTGTATACTTCAAGCCAATACAGTGTGGCGTATAGAACATGATAATATTGTTGTAGCATAAAACACATGAAATCAAATAAATTAGAAATAATACTTATCATAAAATATCGGGTTGTTACAATCTACCCCCCTTAAAATGAATTTCTCCCTCAAAATTCGTCGGGGTTATAAATGGGTTGCTACTCAAAATTTTCTTTAATAGAATCCCATATAGTAAAATGGAATACCAAAACGTGGCTTTAAAAACTAATATATGAAACGTAACGGTTACCCAAATTAACTCATCACTGGGTTTCCACGTAGGAGAACATAGGTGAAAATATGGATATGGAAGAGAAATATAACCATCAAGTTCTTGATGGAGAGTGGTAGAGAACATGGCTATAAAAAAGCCATCAATCACAAATCCATAGATTTGTGATGATCTAAGGTACCATCTTATTCCTCGGATATAAGTGCACCAGGAAAACATTTTTGGTTTTCAATATCATTTCCCTAAAGTTGAAAATTTTAAATTAGAAGAAATACTTGCTTGATTTTGGTACAATCTCTCCGTTGTTCGTTCTTTTAACAATTTTCACTTCATCTCTTAACGAAATAAAGTTGAATTTGTTATTCGTGAAGAGTTAGAAGATCATGTGACAGAATGGTGGGTCATTCCAACTGTTTCAAGAAAAAGTTATCAAATATACATAAGTCCATCTATGGTGAGGATAATCATATATGATTCCAAAAATTAACTTATAATTCATATATCATACTGCTTAATAAAATAAAACTAGTTTCTTCTAACCAGTGACTTCCTGTAGGCCAGTGGTAAGTGATAAAGGCAAGTCGCACTTCGGTTGTGGGTTCGATTCCCACAGCCTTGTCCAACGCGATGGGATGTCTCCCATCCTGCATGTTATCCTTTTTCTAAAACTACATTACTATAACATCACAACAATAATATCGAAAAAACATCTATCCTTAAACAATACTAACTTATGACCAACATAATCCATTCCAATCATTAGGCTTATCCATAACACAATAGTCCACTCTCATATTATAGTGAAAACGATTACCAGATATTTCATATAACAAGCAAGTTAATACCATCGTTGATCCCCAATATCATAAGATATGTCTTGTTGGTCACATTCCAAACATTCGAACGTCTTAATCATGTATTCTCTGGAAAAAATGAATACCCATTTAATCATAGTGAAAACATGAGTGCTATCAAAATTTAACTGTATTCACAAACAAAAACCTCAGACCATGATATAACTATTTCCTTATATCAGTCATGAACTCATGAATACTGTCAAATATTTCATTTTCTCCTTATCCCTTCATAAGGCGCATATCATCTTTTTTCCGAAAATATCTCAATCACTTTTCATGGTTACCGGTACCATAAAATTATTGAAAACCACAATATACCAAAACATAAATATTCCAATATTCCATGATACTATATACAACATTATTTTTGAATCCCATTACATAAACACTTAATCATTCGACCACATCGTTGTCATATTCAACATCGCCAATAGTGATTGCATGTGACTTCCCTTTGTCCTTTGCCTTAAGTGGTTGCTCATGTCCATCATCACTAACCCTTGGATTAGAGAATTTATTAGCATAATGCCCCATTTCCTTGCACTTGAAGCATTGAAGTGTTGGTGGTGCGTTCTCTGCAGTCTTTTCTTTATTCACATCATTAGAAACCCTTTTTCCATTACATCAACACTCAGCTACTGGATATCCTTCTTTTCCACACATAAAAAATTTTCTAGTCCATTTAAGACAATCTCCACCATGCTTCATTCCACACTTTGAGCATAAGGAAACATTCATCTTCTTTTCACCATTATTATGAGATTTCTCCTTGAACTACATCTTTTTTTTCTTGTCAAATCTATGAGATGGATAAGTAACACCATCTTCCATTTCTACCTTGATAGCACAACGCACAATTTCTTCATAGCTACTAAAGTCTCTTATAGATAATGCCCTTCGATGATTTGGTTTTAAGCCACTGAAGAATCGATCAACTTTACGTTCAGGTTGGATGATAAATCCAGATGCATACCTTGCAAGCCATGTAAAATTCTTTTCGTATACCCCAAGAAATTCATCATCCTTTTTCATTAGTTCAAGAAACTCCTTCTCCATCTTTGTTCGAAGAATATGAGGGAAGTAATTAATGAAAAATAAGTTCTTGAACTCGTCCCATTCCATGGAATCAATTTCATCTCTTGGCCTCATATTCTTGATAAGATTCCACCATTGATCAGCTTCACCTTCCAACCGATACACTGCAAAGATGAATTTATCATGTTTAGAACATTGAAGAACTGAAAATATCTTTTCAGTGGTACTGATTAATTGTTCAGGAACAAGTGGATCAGAAGACCCAATGAAAGAAGGTGGACGTTGCCTCATGAAGGACTCAATAGAATATTGTTCCCTTCTCTGCTCATTTGGATGTCCAGAATGATTCATAGATTATGTAAGTATAGCAATATGATTTTCACTCCATCTCCCATTACATTTGTTTGTTCAGGAGGACAATCATTGCATTGTCCATTGCATTGATCAATACGGTTCCTTCGGGTTCCAGCCATCGACTAAAACCCAAAAAAAATAGTGTGAGAGGAAAAATTCATTCTAGGGAAAAAACATCGTATAGGGGGAGTACCCTCAATATCTAACCTCTTAGGTTAAATTCTAAGATCATTAGCACAAATCTATGACTATAACCTATACGTATACTTAACCATAGGGACATCCCTAGACATACCTTAGAAATATCTATTTGGATCTCACTGAAGTTTTCGCATCCTAGTTTTCAATGGTTAACTAAACCTTTCCTCTGATACCAACTGTAGAGACCTGAAACTAGACGTACATCGACATTACATTAGATTTGAGGAATTCAAAATACATAACAAAAACAGACACACAAGGAATGTAATAGTTTAGTGTCTTTGGAAACTCAGAATAGAAACATCTAATCATGTTGAAATATCTTAAACATCTCCCATAAGGATCTTCCCATTTTCGTTTCCTTACCTAAAACCTTTCGTTAAATTCTTGGTAAAAGAAAACATATAAAAGGTGAGCTCAAAGGCTCAGTAAGGGTAAGCATAGAGAACATAAAACAACCCTTAGACATTTGAATGTAAAAAACATGAGCATAAAATCTAAACAACAAAATCTTGAGAAATGACATAAAACATGGCAGTACGTAAGGCATAGATCATGAAGAAACATTAATCATGATAAATTAGCATTGGAATAAAACATGTAATTGTGGAAACCATTAAGCACATGATATTATTTCCATAGTAGCCAAGGCATTGATACAAAGACCATCTTAGTGGACAAAGTCCTTTTCTGAATCGAGTTCACTTCTCGTTCAGGTCCTGTATTACTGAACCGGTTTAACTTTCGGTTCTAGCCATGTCTATCTCATGAGATATAAATCTTTACCCAATGCATTGGTGGGAGATATAGGTCCCACCAATCGCATAATGAAATCATTCTTACTTGTGCCACAAAATAAGCATACATAATTAATAATAATAACCCAATAAATAAAATGGGTTTCATAAACATCATCCCATCATTACATAATCCATTTAAAGAAATGGCTATCATTTCATAATAAGGAAAGTGAATCCATGTAAATCATAGATACATTAAACTTGAAACATACACATATGAAATAATTTCATTTTACATGAAAAATGGTTTTGATAAAACACATTGAAATGAATTCTTGAGGAAAATATTGTTTCTTCATCAAAACGTCATGTAATTTTAAAAGAAAGGGATTTTGTTGAAAATAGTCATGAAATCTTTTGGAGGAAGCTTCATGAAAATATGGCTTTATTAAACCATAAAAATCATTTCATGTCGTCTATGTTAATAAAAACATTGTTCTCATACTTTTGTCGGAAAAGTCAAAAAGTACCTTATAGGGTAAATAAAAGAATGATTCCTTCGATACCATGTGGTAAAAGTCAAAATAGGTAAAAAGGACATTAAATAAACATGAATACACTATTATAAAAAATGGACATGGAAGATAGAAATAACCCCAATAAATACTTACGGATAAGCAATCTTAGTTAAAAATGAGATTTGAAAAATTATCCCTTACCTTATGTCCGATATGCTTCGTACGTATCCAAACCTCCTGTATACTAATTTAAATAATGTCATTGACTTATTAAATAATCATATTTATTGTTATTATATCATATATGGTTCACTTATGACTTTATATTACCCGTTCTTTTGTAAATTTATGTAAATGTAGCGTTTTGGGTAAAATCGTTTCATTTGTCACCCGTGTTTTGACTTGTAATTATTCATGTTATTACATTGATCATTATTACTTAATTCCAGAATATACAACATGATTTACATATAATATATATTCAGAATATACATATATAGAATAGATCGATAAATGGAAAGAAATACACCGTTCATGGAGACGGTAGGCCGTACATACCAATGAACGCTTTTTTGTTTCCTCGTTGAATTGAATGGAATTAATTTTATGACATACATATACATATACATAAATAAATTATTATTATTATGTCATATATTTCATGATTACTTATTATATATACTTTATAATCGTTTATGAATGGTTAATCATTGAGAATGAATCTCATCACGTCGTGGAGATGGTATTCCTTACGTACGCACGAGCGATGATATCATTCCCATGATCGTGGAATTTTATTGGAGTGTATGTATACTATTAAAGAATAAATATCACTTTACAATAATAATATATAGTTATTATTTACACCATTATACCCATCCATGTACGGTGGTGGTGGAAAATAGATTACACCACGACGTGGAGATGGTATTCCGTACGTACGCACGAATGATGATTTAGTTTTTCGTAGGATGGATAAAAGGTGAAATAGGGTTGTTTCATATTTATAATAACATATCAGTATATTAGGGATACTGATTTTGTTACCTCATAATGAAACAACTAATGAAGATGGAGTATAAGATGAATGGAACTTGAAGAAAATGGTAGAAGGTATTACCTCTTTCTCGAAGTGTCTCCTTTAAACTTTCTCTTAATGCACTAGAGTTGGTCTTTTGAGAAAACCAGTACCTCTAGTAGGTTTATAAGGAAGTGGGGAAGTTAAATGGTCAGGGGTTGGCCGAGCATGAAGGCTCAAATTGGTGTGAGGAAGAGAGGGAGGAGGTGCCCTTTTATAAGGGAGGAGAGGGGCACCTTAGGAATGTGTGGAAATATTATTTCATTATATACTTATGTTCGGTTTCAAAAGGTCCAAAAATCATTAAAGTTGCAGATAAGATGACAAATGGTCGAAATAAAATCATCCAATCAGAATTGGACATGTTTTTGAAAATATTTTAATCATTATAATCTTATTTATTTAAATCATTTATTAACGAGATAAATACTTCATCATTATGATGTCATAAATAATTTAATTTTTTTGGTGTCTAAAAATTATAAAAAAATAAAATTATGTAGGTAATATTTTTTTATTTCCAATGAATATTGATAGTCTAAAATATAATTTATATAACCCCTTATAAAAATTAATTACTAAAGGAATTTTGTTAATGTCAATTTTGTCTTTACATAAAATTAATTAATCCAAATTGACATTGTCACTACCAAGTGGATCAATGGGGTCCCAAAATCGACCCAACGATGCCCATGGTCAGTCAATACTCATCCAATAAGGTTATGACAAGCGTCAATTTAATTTTGAATTATTATAATATTCTTTTAACCTTAAATTACCCTATTTACCTTTAACTTTGGTAAATAAAATTTACCGTTTTTACTATTCATAAAGCCCGAAAATAAAAATTAGTCTATTAATATAATTTATACCAACTGATTCAAAATATGGAACCCATTTTCCAAATTCAATACAGAGAAGTTTTAGAAATTAAATTAAAATTAATCTCGTTGTCGAATGAAAATGGGTTTTTGTTTAAAACATTGCAAAAGATTGAATTTATTTAACCTACGAAT
Organism: Viscum album; assembly: GCA_963277665.1. NCBI lineage: Eukaryota > Viridiplantae > Streptophyta > Magnoliopsida > Santalales > Viscaceae > Viscum > Viscum album. Next base: position 1,333,560,863 of record OY728122.1, on the reverse strand, counting down.
TCAATGTAAAATCAAGGATAATGACATAAATTATATTAAATGATTAAAATATATTCTATTTATACTTTTAAACCATTAAATATTATAATTTAATCACATTAGTTATTACGATGAAAAAAGTTGTTTTTAATTATAATATAGCGTGTTTTTACTATTCGTTAAAATATAAAAGTTGTCAGAATAATAGGAAAAATTTATCCAAGGTAAAATTTTATATCCTGATTCCAAATAATAATTTTATTTTTTAAAATTGAACCCATAAACATGTCAAAAACAAGATTTAAAGTAGGTGCTCTATCAAAAGGTGGAAAAACTGCATTTTTTTTAAAATACTTATTTTACCCGAAATATTTATTTTGTTCTTATACCATGTTATAGAAAATGTGTAAGATGAATAATAATGTTATAAAATTCAAATTTTAGTTAATACTATTCATAATGTCTTGTTCATAATAATATTATAACAATGTATCGTTGTTTAGTAAAACCCAGTATTGCGTACAACACACGCTATCGAGGAAGGTCACGATTGCGTGTAATGCAAGCCGAGTCAGGGTTGCTTGTTGTGCAAGAATCCTTTATTATTTCATATAACATAATCCAACCATATTTAATTTATACATTGAATATATATATATATATAGACTCAATGTTTCATAGAATGAATATTATAAAACGAACTTGAAATTGTGTGTAACATAATCTAAGAATAGTGTTGTGTATACTTCAAGCTAATACAATGTGGTGTATAGAACAAGATAATCTTGTTGTAGCATAAAACACATGATATGAAATAAATTAAAAATAATACTTATCATAAAATATTGGGTTGTTACATTGAATACTTTTTTTAATCCATAAAAATAGGATGTAAATATTTTTATCATGAAAATAGAAATTTACATTGAAGATGTAACCACTTGATCACAAGAGGGTACAAACCTATTAATATCATTCATGTATATGTATTTTTATTTTTTTAACTCTTTATCCTACATTATTATCATCACTATTTCTTAATTAATCAATGATCCATGCACAAAAAGTAAATATAAGAGTGGTGTATTAAATAAGGTAAATGGTTGACAATATTTTATACTAGTCACCAACTATTAATTCACCCCTACCCCCAATGGTTATAAATATATAAAAATGATTTTTAATTTATATAGAAGTTATTTCAATACAAATAATATATAATTATATACTCTATTTCACTACTAGATTTACAATTTTGGTATATTCCATTGTAATATATGAGTATCATTATTCAATAAAAATTTAACCGAGGTTTGTCTCTATTTTTAAATAATAAGGTCTTAGGTATCCTTAAAGTGATCATGGGTTATATTAAAAATTGTGATAACATAACTTAAACTAGATCTATCTATATAGAATTGTATATTAATTGATTTATGTTATCATTCTGTTACATAAAAAACACTATTATCTTTTGAATTTATTTAATCAACTGGTGTGGAGATTATAGTTAAATTTATTTAGAGGTTATTGAATTTATAATGATTAGTAGATTAAAAATTATGATTAATGTCTTCTAATTCAACTATATACATTTTTTGAATTCTATATTTTGATAATGATGTAAAATTTTATTGATATATCTATAAAAATTTCATATGATTTTTCTATTTGAAAATTTTGAAACATTGTCAAAAAAGGCATTGTTGAATATTATGAAAATGGATGCAAAGAAATTATTAAAATTTTTTATTGACTCATAAATTGTAATTATTGATTTTAGAATGTTCTATAGTGATTAAGAAATGAAAAAATAAAAAAAATATTAAGCTATCCAGGAATGAGTGAATTATTTAAAGGGGGTTAAATATATTATAATGATATTTTATAATTTCAATGACTTAGAGGTAAACCTATAATACCAGTAAATACATGATCCCCTAAATATATTAACCCATCCATTCTAAAATGAAGTGGAAATAAAAAAATAATAATTCTCACATAATGTTTAAAAAATTTGGTCCCCGTTTTGGCACTTACTACTTCCTATAGTATTTGTATATCATACTCCACAGATTTTGCACAAATTATTATTCCATTATTATAATTCAATGGGCCATGTTCTATAATGCATTATTGTTTTTTTAAGTTCATTCATATAATACCCGTGGAATTTATCATCCTATATGTACTAATATGATTTGAATAGCTTATGTATGATTAGATTAGAATATGGGTTTCTTTTTAAATAATTGATGGTATTTCTCTCTGATACTTCAAGAATATAAAAATAGAAAGTGCTCACCTCATCAAGACCTTTATCCAATACTGTAAAACCATGAACACAGTTTGATCATCCATTCTCACACTGTGTTGAATGGTTTGATGATCTTTATCATAGACTCAAATGATAGAAAAACCGGGCTTATACATGTTTTTCTAACCTATCTGGAAATATTTCCTTATGCTTTATTTATATATATATATTATAGATATTTTTTTGACATTTTCACCTTTTTGAACTTCTCCAATTTAATGAGACTAATTAATATTCTTGAATGAATTTAATTTAGGTAATTCCACTATAACTCAGCTTCTAAATATTTCTCAAAATTGAATGGTATAATGAGATCCTCCATGAATTTCCTCAACCATCTTTTTAAAAAGCACTTATCAATGATATCAGATATTTAATTATTAGTTTAATCACCGTATCCATTACAGTTCTTTATGCTACCTTCAGTAAATATCAATTAGTAAAATTAAATATAGAGAAAAGTTTTACAATGATAACCTATTTACAAAATTCCGATATAATTGAACATGTCAATTCCAGAAGACTCTTACCATGATATCCTCTAATGTTCACTATTTAAACTCTAGTTGATTTCATACACAACCATATCATGGAATGAACCATATCCTAGAATGAACCATATCATAATGGTGAAATATCATCAAATAACACATCTGGAATAAAAATATAGTTATTTACATGAGGATATGGAAATTAAAATCAATATTGCGTCATCCCAATAGATATTTAGAATTATCCTATGAAATATTTTATTAAATAGAATGAACATTAGTATTATGGGTAAATTTAAATTATTTTATATGTGATATTCATAAAGCATTGATGTTTCCTAATCAGGATACAAGTGTCAAAGAGAGTGGTAGGGGTGAATTAGTGATATCTTTTTCTTTTTTATATTTCCTTTCTCTTCGAAACAAAATTCACCTCCTTTTAAAGAGTTATTTCCCTACTGATCACACACAACCACAAGATAACAATATTTACAAGGATCACTACTAAAAAAGAGTATCTATATCCTTGGTATGGTACATAAATAATCCAGTACCACCAAATCCAATAGAAAACAATTATTTGATGTAGGGTACAATGAGTAGGTCATACTGTTACATTCATGTCTCACTTGGGAGATAATCATCATGTGTGTGTGCACCCTCTTAGCAAAAATAGGGGAATAAATTATCTATGTGCTTTGTAACAAGATTTCAAAAATCTGATCTTTGAAAAAAAACTCTTCTATTTCCTATCCAGAAGATGACATGAAATACCTGGACTTCACAATAATGCTTAATCTTATACCCCCAGTCATATCTCTATCTTATTGAATTAACTTCTCACATAACTTGTGTACTCAAATCTTCATCTCGGAGAGCTCCTTTTCCTAGATATGTAATGAATCTCCCATCTTCGCAGAGCACTCTAGTTCAGAATGATTTGTTGTACACAAATCACACTAGATCATAGAGATCACTAACTCATGGAGCACAAATTTTTCATGTCGAAGCTCACAGGTTTCAAAAATCTCATAAAATCACCATGTATCCTATATACATCGCAGAGCATACTGCCTTCACAGAGATCACGTTCTCCATGAACCTTCATCACATTTTGAGAGTACTAAAATTCTTGTTAAGTCTCTCTACTGTTATTGATGGGGAAGTAGCCTATCTATTATAGTTTCCAACCTACTCTAGAACCTTAATACCACCTCAGTGCCTCGCCCTTAACAAATTGTAGATAAAAAAAAATTCCACCCAAATTTAATCTATTCTGTGAAAAACTATGGATATTTTCAGGATTCTCAATGATCATTGAAACTAAAAATATTTTTATCAAATCCTTTTCACCACCTAAATTTGTCAATTTCAACTCTCTTTTCCACCACAATTCTTTCCTTCAAATATTTTCACATCATCCATTCGCAATGCTTATTGTAGTCATAGATAACATTGTCAACTATATGTGTTTCTATACGAAGAACTATTCATAAATCATATCTTGGTGAAATTAAATCCTTTTCTATATTTTGATGTTATATTCAAGGAAATTCCCTTTTCACAATTCCATTCCTACTCCAATTTTTGGACCCCAAAAAATTGGCAAACACAAGAAAATTGTGCCACCATACACACCAGCTTTGACAAGACCAAAAATAATAATTGACCACATATGTTCTCCCCATTTCCTTCATAACGATTGCAACATATGTTCTCCAATGAAATTATGATTTTTGGGAAACACATATCAGAAAATCATCATAATATTTACCATGGAATGTGTAGTAACATTTATATCACTCCTCACCAACTTATTCAAAGTGCAATGATTTCTTTTCTTCTCCAACTTATTTGAAAACCAAAGAAAATACCTCGTGCATGAACAGACTTCGTCATCCAACGTTTTCCAAAAAAAACTTATGAGAAGATTTCACACATTATAATTCTTCAATATTAATGAATTAATATGAAAATATATTTTTATGACTAATCCACTGATGTTCTACCATGGAATCCAACAACTTGAATCCCTTATTTGAATATTTAATTCTATATTTCATCAATAATTTATTCCATCAAATTTTAAAATATTCATAATGTAATTAATAGTATGAATTCATTATTTAAAATTCATATTCTATTACACCTTATGATTATATTGACCTTAGGAGGTTCTAAATCTTTTGATGTACCAATGGTTAAGCCTTACGAAGTTCTAATATATCATACATTGTTAATAAATAAAAATATAAAGTGATTTTATATGAATCTTATAAATAATTTCAACCATATTAAATTCATAAAATAAACATTATGAAGTCCAATTTACCATACAATGATAGTACTCATTATTAAGCAGTCATTCAACATTATGTAGTCAATAAAAGTTTCCCAGGAACTTCTAATTCATCATTATAGTGTCAGGAATATTCCTTATAATTCTTTATTCATCCTTATAATTAAATGGATGATCCTTATAAACAATTATTTCTTCATTGTGAGGATATTTAATATTTTAATTATGTTTTTTGTGACTCTTATGAAAATAGTTATTTGGTAATTTTTAGCTCTACCAAATAATTCAAAAACAATTCAAAAAATCACATAATTTTTTTCAATATGTTCATGGTTTCTGGTATTATGTACAGAAAATTTTAATTCATCCTACCAAAATATCATAGTGATAATAAAACCACCTAATAAATACAAAAAACTAAAAAATTTCAAAAAAAATAAATGGGTCGTCTCATTAAAAGCCGACTTCAATTTTTCATAGGAATATTGATATGGAACAAGGATATAAAAATTTAATTGGTGGATATTACTTATAATTTGAATAAATGTTTCCAATAAATATGATCATAATTTACATTGACTCATTGTCAATGGAAAATATTAAAAACACATATATTCCATTTTATGTTTAATAACATATCAAAATTTGATCTCTTATGACCATTATAGATTGATAGAATGTATTTTTTATGAACATTTCATTGTTCTAATGAAAAAATATATTTTATAGTTCACTATAATGAAATAATTATTTTATATTTTTTTCTACTAATAAAATAGGCCACCAGAATGAAATAATACTTTAATATTAGTTTCTAAAAAAATTAGTTTTTAAGTTGAATAAAATGAAAATATATGTAATCATGATTCGTACTATAATATTTTTAGGATTAAAAATTGTAGAAAGGTTATTGTTAAGAGTGGGGTTGATACAAATATAGACATCCAAATGAATGAGAAATCATAATATCGTATAACATTTAAATAATGAGAATTCATCTTTGATAAAACCCACTTATTTCAAATTTCAGTATTTGAAGAAGAATCATTATTGTTTGAAAACCCAATAAAATTAGAATGGGGAATATTATAGGATATAATTACCAATAATTAGAGGATGAATAATAATAACTCATAAAAAAAGAAAGGTGATGTTTCTAAAACATATACGAATGGATAATGGAATATCATGAATTTTAATGCAAACACATACATCAAAAGGAAATCATAGATTCAGGGGTTTTCATTATATTTGGTTTCTTTGGATACAATTTCTTCAAATCCTAGTAAAATAATTCAATAATGAAAAGAAAAAACAACACACACCCAAATAAGTCTATAGAAAATGAAGAATCTGTTACCAGGATCGGTTCACTCAAGGGGACATGTCAATCATGTAAAAATTTCAGATACTATATAAAAACATTCCTCTAAAATATATTGAAAATTTAAAAAATTATTGTTAATTTGAATTATCATATGAAATGTAGTCATAATTATATTCCTAAAAAGGGAGTAGTGAAAATGAATGTGGATCTCACCAATCAAAAGGCCAGTTAAAAGAAGAAGTGGGATGTAGTTAGAAATGAATCCTCATAATCAGTTATATACTTTAGAAATATATTCCCATATTCAAGAGGAACTGAAAATTTTTCTATTTAAATCAAATATATAATTTCCAATGTAATAATCATTTATTCTCTACAAGTGGGAACCTCTAATTATTATGAAAGAATTAATTTTGATAATCTTATAAACTAAATTAGAAAAAGAAGAATCCATTAAGCTATTAATGTTAATAATAATTAAAATAATATACATGATAAAGAGGATTCAGAATAGATAGTGAATAAGAGTATAAATTGAAAAAAATTGTTTCACTAATCAAGGAAACACTCTCTTATCAACGACTTTATTAATAGATATTGAATCATCATATTTTTTTATCATATTTTACCGAAAATATTTTAATATAAAAATTATCTTGATAAGTTAAATTGAAGAGGTTTATTCAAAGGAATTTCTTTATAAGGATTTTTTATGGAACACATAGATATTTTGAATGATTACTCATTTTTTGTAAAAAAATTTCTCTCTCATAGTATAATAGTTATTATTTAATATTCTCAACATAACATTTTAATTGATTTAAATATTCAAATTTTTTTGGGCTATCAAAATTTGAAATTGGTTATTAATAGTCATTAGAATTATTACCCATAAAAATATTAATGATTAATCATTTATTTATTTCTTTAATTATTGTAATACAATTATGCATTCTAAAAGGTGATAATAATAACATTTATTCAATATTAAAGGAAGGGTGAATAATTAATTTATGAAAAATGTTTACATATATGAATAAAATTTTACACTCATTGAAAGGGTTGTTATCAAACCATGCATGGGGTATACTCCACAGTAAAATACTATCCCCTTAATCTAAATTTTTGTTTAGAATTTTTTGTGAAGGTGGTTAAATGGATCAAATAATCAAAGAGTTTTTATTAATTCAATATTTTTTTATTATTTGATGTTATTTTCATACTCTATGTTAGTAAAATTATTTTACGTTCTTTTATAATGTTTCATATACCAGTGTCTAATATTTTTATGAGGATTTTAAATAGTTTTCTTAAAAACCATGGGGATTAATTTTAACAATATTATAATGAATTTATTGTCCACACATTACATGTTGGATTTTATATCAATATAAATTAATATAAACATTATAACAATTTAAGATAAGGATATAATCAATAGAATAATTTACGCAAGAGTGATTTGATTGATTTAGAAGTATAAGGCTTTCCACATTTTAATTGAAGGTATAAAAGTATAATTATTTGACTAATATCAATTATGTTCTATATTCATAAATGATAGGACTATAGTTGGAGCTTCCATTTTATCTATAATGGAAAAAAATGATGCAGATTAATATATTCTATATTGGATTGCAGAGTAGAATAATGTGTAGAAGGAGTTCCATTCCAAATAAGATTTCAATTTAAATGATGTTTTGAGATTTAACATTAAAATTATTCAACCCAATTTTTTTGCGTTTAGAAACTCAAAAATTTTAAGAATTTAGATTTATAAAAATATGAATAGTTAAAGAGGATTAAATATATATATATATATATATATCAATTATTTTTTTGGTAGTTGGGTCTTATTATTTCAATTAGTTATATTAATAGACATCCTAATCGATTCGTAATATTTACACCATCACACCCTCTCATTTTATGTCTTTCCAAGGTAAAGAACATCATTTAGAACTCAATATTGGTCTTGGATATCCAATATATGATCCAATTTGATTGTTATTCTGCATGAAACCAGATGTAAAATACATAAATTTGATTAATTTTAATATGTTTTTTCCCATGGGAAGGTTTTTCCACATAAGTCCAATGACTACGAAATTTATACCCCACATAGGTTAAACACCAATTTCCAAATTCAACTCTATCCTCAAATTTCCTATATGTGTAACCATTTAAGATTTATCTCATTTATTTCGCATGAAGAGTTTTTAATATACTTAAAAAAATTTAAAAAATATTTTTGGGCCCATCAGGCATCAGAATTTCACCCTGTCTGAGTGCCCATATCTATAAATAAATATATACATATATTTCAATGCATTAAAAGGAAACAACTAGGTCCCTACATCATTCCATCCTTCAATATTTTCATCCCCAAAAAAAACTAAAAAAACAACTCAATATTTTGATCCCCCATTTGTCCCTCCCATGCCAAATAAATCTCATGCATGTTTTTCTATTTCCATATGACATGAACCAAGGGGATGTCCCATCAACATAAGGTTCATTGCTATAGATCCTTGATCTCTACTGGGTGGTCTACAATGGTGGCCCCATCTTCAATGTCCATCTCATCTCAGTCGATGATGTTTGTAGGATCATGCTTGTATCACCTCAGCTATTACACATAGAAGATAGCATGCATCCTCTTTATCTATTGGGGTTGGTCAAGGTGGTAGTAAACCTCACCAACCCTACCGATGCTCTCAAAATCCCTAATGGACCATGGGGAAAATGTCAGTCCCCAGTCGATCCTCTGCATTCCACATCATCAGGAGACTCTCAAGAAAACATTGTATCCCTGCTCAAATTCTAGTGGTCGATGAGGGATGTCTACATATAATTTTTGTCTACTCTAGGTAGTATTTATCTATTCATGGAAGACCATAGCTTCTCTATTTTTTCTCACACCAAACTTGGGCCCATTACGGATGATTCACTACCCTCCATCCAGCACAAGGGTGACATGAAACCTATTTTGTATTTTCCTAATAAGGATCAACACCGATGGTAGAGTGATAGTTTCTATTTTTCTCAATCTCTACTAAAGGTAAGTGATACTACCAACTTTGGATGATATCTTGCACACAATTACTCAACATGTCCTACAACACTTTGATAGTGAGCTCAGTCTACACATCGATCTAGGGGAATGGTTATACTCATCCATAGTAGGGTTCTGAAGGCATCCTAGAGTCCTCTCCAAAATTTTGTTGTAAACCACATGTCACAATCGATGACAATCATCGAGGGTACCCCCTGAAGGCAGACGACCTACCATATGAAAAACTTCCCCAAACAATACATCAAACTATGATCGGTGATATAATGGATGTTTACCTACTTGGTATTTCGGTCCACTATGACATGGATGGATTCATCTCGCTTTACTATGTTTGGTAGCCCTATTATGAAGTCCTTGTATATTTCATCTCACTTCCACTCTGAGATATTGAGGGGATACAACACATTGGATTGAACCTGATGCTCAGCCTTCACCTACTAACTGTTAAGGCATAAATAATGAACTCAGAAATTCCCATTCTCATGTTGGACCAACAAATATTTCATTGAGGAAACATTTAAACCTTTCCTAGACACAGATATACAACTAATGGTGAAGTATGGAACTCCCACATAACTTCCTCCCTCACCATGACTAGAATCATCGTTCTCCCCTAGAAAAATATCTAATGATTCCTACCTTATAAATACTCATTAGGTGTGTCGGTTGTGGATATATGGTCATGTATAAATTTGTTATAGATATATACTGTCTTTTAATCTATCACATGCCCATGGAGTGATGGAGTCAGCACCATTGACTATATAAAAATTGTACACTTCTTCTCTACCAAGATCCACTATAGGTAATCTAACTGCATTGAAGATTCATTCACTAGTAAATCCAGTGAATTATTGGTGATATAATCAACTATAGTGTTACCCATCCTCAGGGTAAAGACAATCAGGATGTCATAGTTTGAAAGTATGTCCAACCAACATCACTGCGTCAAATTCTGATCTCTCTAAGTAATGATATAATGAAGGCTTCGGTGGTCTAGGTAAACCAAAAAGATATATCCTAGGAGGTAGTGTCCCCATATCCTCAGGGAGAAGAATACCATTGTGATCCATTTCCTGAGTCACATTGTTCTTGTCATGGGGTCAAAACTTCCTTGACCCATATGTGATGACTGCTCATAGTTGCATCAAAATGCAACTGATCACAACTCCCAAGGAATCATATTGCACAACGAACTCAACGCCCACATATGATAGTCACAGAACATGAGGGCTCATCAACCACTACCTTAACTCCTTGAAGGCCTTTCGGTAGTTCCAAGACCATTTAAATGGTTGTAACTTCATCATTAGAGTGGTCAAAGGTTCCTTGATACTGGAGAACTTTTCTACAAATATCTGGTAGTACCATTACAAATCAAGAATAATCCACACATCTGAAACATTCATGGATGGATCCCAAGAATGAACATCCTCAGACTTTAATAGATCCAATGATAATAATTCTTTAGGAATGAATATTCCCACATTAGGAACCTCATGTATCTAGAACTGACACATTGAGAGCATTCCAAATAGCTTGTGCTCTCGAAGCAAATCAAGGACCATCCACAAATTATTGGTGTTCTCCATCTCAGATGTTGATTAAACAAGTATGTTGTCTATGGAATAAAAAATCAATCAAAATATGGCTAGAATACCTAGTTCATCAAGCACAGGTGAACTGTGGTGATGTTTGTCTCACTGAAGGAAATCGCTAGGAACTCGTAATTCCCCTAATGATAATAAAAGGCCTTATTTGGAATATCAGCCCCAAGAATAAGTAGCTGGGGGTAGAAGAATCTCAGAACGACCATGGAGAACCACCTTGTACCTCAAAATTTGGCTATGAGGTCATTTATCCGTTACTTGGGTTACATATTCTTTATCATGTCGTGGTCCAGGCGACAATAATTCAAAAAATCCATAAACCTCCATTTTCCTTCTTCACAAGTAGAAATCAGGATGCTCTGAACCGACACATTATGAATAATAAAAACCTTCTCGTGAAGGGCATCCAATTTTAATCATGGCTCTCAGAGATCATTGGGGCCATCTAATATGATGTGTAATATATTGGCAGAGTCCTTGTTTGAAAATCGATTCAAAACTCCATCTCTTATAGTAGAGGTAGTCCCAAGATATCACCATGGCAGAATTCCATGTAATTGTCCACAACTGATGGAAAACCGGTGCATGAGAATTCTAATACTCCAAGGTTTATTCATACTAAATTATGGAAAAAATTATGTACTATTTTGTTCACTACAATCATTTTCCATGTTGTGAGGTCGCATTTACCTAGAATGGTGAACCCCTGACTATATGTGTGTAGACATCTGACTAGATTGTAGTGATAGTCAATATGGGATCCAACCATGGATACCCAATCCATTCCCAGGATGACGTCATAAGGTTCATGTGTGACAACCAGAAGGCCCCACATGAATATTACTATATCAAATAAAATAATGTATGGTAGGTATATAAAATATACTGAATAGGGATGTCCCATAGGATAATCCAGGAAAATAATATGGGAGATCACCTCTATTTAGACCTTGATATCACATAGCGAGAGTAATGATATAAAATACTAACCAAATACAATGTCTACTAGTACTGATGAATGAGTAGATTAACCAAATATCATACATTCAATCATCTCGTGTGTAGAAAGATCATGAAAATCTTTATCCTATTGATGTATACTATCCAAACCACTAGCTCCATGTGCTTAATGTGGGCCCCCAGATGGTGGTGGTGGTGGAAACTCATATCATCATCCCCCACCACTAGTTCCTCCAACTCCTGCTCCTCTATCATCATTGACTCTATGGGGACCACCCTGATCAAAGTGATTCCTCTGAAGTGGTGGTCACCTGCTTCCTTCCTGGGATGCTCAGCTCGTCTGGTCTAGAAATATCATGGCATTTGACCATGCCCATCACACATAAAACTCTACCCCTATCCAGGCTGACCTATTGATCAACATGGTCCAGGGGCTGTCTAACCAAGTGGTTAAGGGTGATATTGGTGAGGTCTCCAACATTGCGGTCCTACAACCATACATCCATCACATGCTTTGGACCTCATTTCTTTAAATCGGCCACTGTCAGTCCTAATATCCTGGCATCTCTCTGCTAGGAAACACATCGTCAAGACAACCAACTCCAACACCCAAATAGTGGTATGACTCTACAGGGCCACTAACCTAACACTAATCTCTCAGTGAAGACCCTACACGAACATCTAATTTTATAAGTTACTGTCACAAATAATATATAGGGATTAGCATGTAAGGTCTTTAAATATAGTCATGTACATAGCTACTATCATGGCTCCCTACTGCATCTATAGATTCTCCTAATTCCTAATGGATCAAAAGAATGAGCGGAATTATACCTAGTGAAATAGCTATTGAATTTCATCCCACAAGAGAGTCCATTCATCTTTCATCTGGTAACTAAACCATAATGTCACCCAGCCAGCCTAAAGAAAAGCCTACCTAAAAATTCTACCTCTTGGCCATCTAGTTTCTGCACCATCTTGAAAATCTAGATCAAAGAATACATAAAGTCATTTTATGAAAAAGGGTTTGGATCACCTTGATAATTCATCATCCTCTACCACTGTTACTCACAAAGCGCACTCATCCTATGATCATCGTCAACATGTGCTACTGAAACTAACTACTAATCCACTGGAGGTGGTACTGTTGATTTTCCATGTGGAGGATGTAGATCACATAATAGCCACAGAACTGAGGCATCATCAGTCGCACATTCATCATCACGATCCATAGTGGGTAGCTTAGATGGCTATCATCGTGGAGGCATCCTACAAATTACCAAAGAGCAATTATGTCATATGAGCATATTTATTTATATTTTTCAATAAAAAACAAATGGGCTATGAATTGAAACGTAAAGTCATATACTCAATCCTATATGATTTTTGTACCATTAATCATTTCAAAATGGGTCTCATCATGTCGAGTCGATAGGTGGGTAATCGGGCTCCTAGTTAATGGATTCATCATCCGCTGCACCATCACTGGACTCACTGACATGGGATCCTCACTAAAGAAAAGTAGAAATTTTTCCCTCTAACCAACCTATCCACTTAATGATAAACATCCAAACAACATCCCATATAAAGAACTTGCCTCTAATACCACTTTTTCATGACCCGACCCATACTGGGTCCCAAGCAGCAACTACCCAAAGTCTACCTTAATATGCCATAGGATGAAACTAGTGCTGAAGGGACAACAAACATGGGGAATAAATTTTTAACATACATGTACCCACACATAGACATGGCCAAATCAATGAAAAGTGTAGAGGGAAACATGTAAACGATTAAACATCATGTAAAATAAAACCCAAGAATTCATAGACAACTATTATGGTATGATTACAATAATGTAAACCAAAAAAGATAAAATAAATATCAAACATGTATAGTGTCTCAACCTAGAAGAAACATAATGTAAATATACAAATAAATCCCTACACTTAGAATCCAACTGTGACCACCACACGCTGTCTAGACACCAGCAATACTAATCTCTCTGATGTCCTGATGAAACCAGTTCATCATCTTCCTAAGGCATGATAAATTCTGGAAAATCCAATGTCACAGTGATTTATAAACATAATCTGTAGGATACCTCAAAATAAAGGTGGAGCAGTTAGAGATACAATAGAGAAGAAAGTACATCAGACAGAAAAATAGTAATGTAAACGTGTGTATCTCAAAACAACAAATATGGGAAGTATTATCATTTAGAAACAAGGGGTATAGATGGTAAGAAGGTGAAATTTTCATCGAGTCATCACTACCTATAGTACGAGTGTAGAATCATACTACCCTGAGAAAAAAGATATGGAAAGAACATGGAATACCCCTCACACCTTTTCCTCTCTTAGATGGAGAGTAACCATAACCCAAGGAGTGGCTACTACAATCGGGTGTCAATATATATGCTCAAACCAACGAAACTCGAATGAGAGAGACTAAGGGGGTCTTCATATCAAATATCAGCACAATTAAGGAATCATCAAATGTTCCAAGAGATACCATGATCGATGACCAACATATTCATGTCTTCACTAAACTGTATGTCAAAGAGGCTCAAACAACACACATTGATACTATCCATTCTGGATGGGTCTGTCTCATACAAACTGTATTAGGTCACATCATCAAGATGCATCTTGGTGTGTAAAGCACCAATATTACTTATCATTAAAAGGTTATGAAATAACATTCATCGTCACTGATGCATAGGAAAGAAGCCTTCTCAACTCAAGGGCCCACACCCAGCCCGGGTGGAGGATGCCACTCAAGAATTGTGGAGGACCCATGCCAAGCCCACTAGAGGGTGTTGCTCAAATATGTTGAAGACCCATGCCTATCCTGGTTAAATGGGTCCACTCTATCTTCATTAAGGACCAATTCCCATCTTGGCTGGAATGTGCCCCCATATTATGTTGAGGACTCATTCCCTACCCACATGAAGGGTACCCCTCATAATTCCCTGATATAATCACTTGATCACTGCTTCAATCGAACATCTCCTAAGGATGCATCGTGTTTAGAACACATTTATTTGTAACATAGATATCGAAAATATTGTCACCACTGCGTTCGATGTGAAAAAACACACAATATAGGTTATTCATTTTCCCAAAATGGAAAATTGGTGATAACTGTTCTTTTCACCACAAGGAACCATAATGGGTCAATGTGGGGCCAGCCTTCCCACCCCGAACATCAAATTATCAATTTTTTTCTCAAAGTGATCGTGTCGAAAATAGTTAGGAACTACTGAATATGGAACATAAAAAATATTCCCATTTTAAATGTAATGGTCATTTTTGACCAAATAAGAGGGTCTTGGGGCTCGTCTAATGACTCACGGTCAGTCAGGCACCCGATCGACCGCCTCGTGGTTGACCGGCCAACCATGCCTGCACAAAAGATGTTTCCTCGATGGTCAAACTATGATCTGACTCATCAGGTTTGACCCAAAACATTTATCCTGGGTGGCCCTCTCACTAACACGGCTTGACCTACTCGCCAACTAGGCCCATCCTGCTGCAGACACCAGGTCCATCCCATGATCTGGTCACTAGTCGCGTGATTGGAAGCACTAGTCACTGCATAGGGTTGTGTGGCGTGACCCTACATAGATGATAGTAGGTCCATGTGGCTCGACTGCATTTTGGGATCACTTGTACCATGGTAATGCCACCATTTTGCGGCCTTCCCCTAGATGCCTCCTCATAGGCGGCACCTTGACCGTTCATTTAACGGACCATCGGGCTCAAAATGGTCACCCGATCATGATTCCATCCATAGAATGGGGTATCTTGCGATGATTCCATCATTTCAAAGGCCTCTTATATTTGATCCACTGGTGATCCTACATGCCCAAATTTTGTTATTGGATACCCACAATGACTGAAAACAAATAAGGTTTTAAGTAATGATCAATGTCTGTTTTCATGGATGAGCCCATAACGGTCCCCACGATGGTAGTGTTTCCCCCAAAACACAATTATATTCACCATCACAGATCTAATCACTCCCCACCTCCTATACTTAGTGCATGTAGTGAGTGAATCCTCATCCTATTGTGGCTTCGTGAGGCTCTGAAACTCTCAGAAAACCTATTGTTTACTACTTCATTCTCTAACATCCATTGATCTGGAAAGGGTTTTAATAGTGACACGGTGCTTTTCCAGTGATCGTGCTTTTGTTGCTGCTCCCTGGTGGTTGCTTTAGTGCTTCGGGTCGGCTGTTGGTGTACAAGAGGGTCTGGTCTACGTGTGCGGGTTTGATGGCGGCAGCGGGGTTTGCGGCTCTGGATTCGGTGGTGTATTCCCCTCGATCATTTATGGATGTCCTTAATTCTGTGTAGGGTCGTGATTCATGATCCTCATTTGAGGTTTTTGGTGTTGGTTTTTCTATGGGCCAACATCATTGGGTGGATCTCTTCCATGATGATTTAGATTGGATCTGATTTCATGTCGAAGTAGATTGTTTCTTCTATTATGATTATTTATATTGTTGAGTTTGGTGAAGTGATTTTGTTATTGGATGTGCTTGTTCTCATTGTGTGATTTTCTTCATGGATGATGTTTTTCGGTTCAAGGATGGATTTTTGGTGGTATTCTGTTTGAAGTTTGAGAGTCAATGAAACTATATTATCTTACAAGAAAAGGCTTATGAAGGGGATTAGAGAGGTGGTTTTCTCCTGATTGTTGATTTACGATTTGGATGTTTGAAAATGTATGACTTTTCCATCAATTCCATGCCCATGCCTTCATGCACGGGACTCCTTTTTGTGAAAAGATGAGTATGAGAAACAAATTTAATGTTTATGATGATGGGTGGGGCTCTTTTGTATTGGATGTAATGAGTTGTTTGTTCTTAAACTATTGTATTGTGCTGTTTTGAAATTTTTTTTCTCTAAATTCATGTATTGTTTCTCATTTTTTATTCAATAGTGACTGAATAATAAAAAGGTAATTTTCAGCAATGAACCTGCTCATGAGGCCATATATGATTTAAGGATATAATGTGAAAAACAAGATCATACGGGAAAAAATCCAATATAAATTTGAATCGGAATCCAAACGAGATAAATCGTACTCCATAATGGTCGCTCGTCGTTAGTATTACATCAATGACCCTCCTAATTCAATCCGCCTAAGATTTGTTGGAGGTTAATCATCGATTTGGTGAAGAACAGTGATAAACAACTAGAGATAGAGAGAGAGATCTCTGTTGTAGATAGATAAATAGATTTTTTTTAACCCTAATCTAAATTAGTTAATTCTAATTATAGAAATTCAGATCAGTGCGCAAAACTGAAAGCATCATGCCCTCTCATTTTATGTCACACCAATGAAAAACATCCCATCCTAAACTCAATGGTGGTCTCAAATTTAAAATATAATCTACCATTAGAATGTTATTTAGCCTAACCTCAGGTGTAAAATAAGTACATTTTAATATTTTTATTTTTTATTTTTCACCTATGTATGTTTTTCCATGGAAGTCTTGCGTTGATGAATGTATTACCCCACATAGGGTAAACACTAGGTCCCAAACTGAACCATGTCCTCATATTTCCAATATCTGTTACATTTTAGGAGTGATCCCATTTTGTCATGTATATCGTATATAATATACTTAGTATTTTTATTTAATTAATTCTGGAAACACCAGGCCTTAGAATTGAATGTCGTCTGAGCACCCACCACTAGAAATATATATAGAAATATTTTAATGTATTACAAGGAAAAAAAGTATCTATATATAATATATTTTATATTATGAAAATATTATACAAACATTTCAAACATTTATCATGGATTTAGAGACATTATGTAAGAGATTCCCATCTCAATTTTTTACATCTATGAGGCACATACCATATTCACCACCTATTTCTTTTATGTGGGGAACATATATCTCATAAGGGTATTCTATGATTATAAAAATAAATATTATTGGTCTTTTTCTATCTATATCAGGATATATATCTCAAGGGATATTATGTTCAATAGTTTATAAAGAAAAAAATTGATTTTGCCATAATTTTCATTCCACGAGTCATATGAAATGTTATCCACCAAATCTATTATCATGAGGTTCTAATATAACCAATTTGACATGAAATATCCTGAATTTATTTATTATTTTTATATCTTATTTTTTAACTAATTTTAATATATGATGGGGCTTGTGAGGAAGTGGTACAATTGAGGAATCTGTTTTTTGATACAATCTCATAATTTATCAGGTTGGTTTATGATTATGATTCCAATGGTAAAACATAAGATCAATATCTCAGGAAACTAATGGATTTTCGTCTTTTATGGGTATGTTCTAATAATATATGTTTTCCCTTCATTTTAATAGCTTTATGTACTCAATTGTATAACAGATATTTTTTTAGATAAATCACCTCCATTTTACTCATTGGTTGAAACCCGTTTTTTATCACAAACATTGGCATTTTAAATCATTTTTAAAACATTTTATAATAAACTCCAAATGATTTATAAATTTACTTTTATCTATTTATTAATATATAAAAAATTTCTTGAATTGATTCCAGAAGTCATTTCTATAAAATCCCTATTTATCATTCAATAAAAATGTGAAGGGAATATTTTCATTAAAGTTTATGATGTGAACATTATTTTAGAATATCATGAGAAGGCATTTATTAAAAATTATTTATAAGATTAAATGATAATTTTATATACATTTCTTTTCAATTTTTTTTATTTAAAATAGTATCTTCAAATTAAATAGATATATTCCTCAATAACTATTTTAAATGTATCCTAAAGTATGATTTATAATTATTTAGTATTCCTTTAAATGAAATGGACATTGAAAATGTATCAGGTTGGAAATTTTATTTCTAAAACAGGAAAATATATTTCTATAAGAAACATGTTAAAATATTTCTAAATATTCATTTATATAATTAAATTTCTCATTTCTTGTAAAAGGATTCCCAAAGCTTTTTTCAAATTTTTAGTTTTAAAAAGTGATTTTCAATGAAATGTTATTTTCCTAATGGAATATTCAAGTGTATTTTAAAAATCATTTTCCATAAATGATGAAATCTATTGATGTTATATTTTCATTATTTTTTAAAATATTTAATGATACGGCCCTAATTTTTTCATTTAAGTTTTAATGTTTATGTTGAATAAATTTTTCTGAAATCCATTCATTTTTCAAATGTTTTATATGGTTAGTTGGTGAAATTTATATGAAATCTATATTCTTTACAAATTATATTATTAATTTTTCAGGATTTTTTGGGTCTCATATGTATGGATTTTATTATATGATGTGCTGAAACTATATCTCCCTACAATGAATTATGTAAAACATTGTATCTCATGTTATAGAAATGTGAGAAATGTCGATGGGCTTACTCCACTATGGTAAATAGTTTTGTTCTGATCCACAATGGGAAACATGTGAATCTTCATCCAGTATGGGATATATTTCCATATTTACACACAATATAAAGCCTGTGATATGTCTAGATAAAATATATTGATGATATTGGTAGTTATCCTTGAATTTTGAAATGGTTGTTGTCCATTTTTGATGGTGACATACTTTTATGAAATGATCATATAGATAATGATATATTAATGATTATTTCTCACTCATATTGAATTTTTTAATGAATAAATAACGTTTTATTCCATAACTCATGTTTAGGATCAATGTTCATTTGTAAGTGGATATACTAAGTTACTTTCATGATCACATACCCTTATTCATATCTTATGATTTCATAAGACCCTATATTTTCATATCCTAAGTTTAACCTAACAAATAATTTGATAACACCATTTCGTATGGTTTTTACCCATTTTATGAAGCCATTTTTTGTTGGGTATGCCAATAAGGATTACAATTTGAAAATATATTTGTGTAATGTGTTAAATATAATTGATGAAATAAAAAATATTGGGTATCTTTTATCCAATGACACTAAACTATTATGGTTATATGGAATTTGTTTCTTAAATGCGTTAATTATTAATATTAAAATATGATATTCTTATATATATTATCATTAGTCTTTATAAAATGATCCTTCAGAATAATTATATTGATGTTTTGTTTCTAGAATTTGGGACTCCATTTTTGGTAGATAAACCATTGGTGAGTTGTTTTTCTCCTCATATAGCATCATATGTTTATTGAACCAGTTGTCATAATGTTTCCTATGAGAATGTTCATGATGGTGTATTTTCATAAATCCATATTTAAAATACAGTCTAGGTAATTAAAATGTTATATGATATGCACCAAACATTCAGATGGACGTGAATGAGAAATTAAATTTCAGTTTTTTTAATTGAAATACATTCCAAAAGGTCAATTTCTGCAAGTAGAAACCATTATTTTCATCAATGTATTTCAGTGATAATATATATTATGGATGATATTTCAATTTATTTCATGGTAGTGTTTTATCTTACTCCTCAATGAATGAATTAAATAACATTTGTGAATCAATCAACTGGACAAATAATGTCACTTTTTCATTCATGATGCAAAAACACTTGGGGAATTGGAAAATTTCTACAAGAATGTTATTTTTAATTTTCACATATTTCGAGCTATAATAAATTATAAGATTAATCCCTAGTTCACATCACATTCATGGAGAGGCCTCCAAGTGGAAATGAGATATTAGGTGGGTTTGAGCATGTGTTATTCTCTATAAAAGTATATCATGAAAGAACCTTCTATAATGATCATGGATGACATGCTTCAGGATTGCATCAATAGCTTTTTTAGACATTGGGATAGCCAATTGGGACAAATATAGTTTTTTTTATAATAATATTCAGCAGTACTTCATCATGATAGAGCCCTATAATTTCTTATATGGATACCATTGTAGATCTATGTTTTGTTGGGAGATAATTAGTAGAGCTTCCTTGAATGGATTTAGTTTTTATATGTTATTATGGATGATATTTTCTATTCAACATAATATGGAAATGAATCAATGATGATATTAATATTTTTTTTATATTCTTAAAATCTTATTTGAAAAATTAGCCTAATAAATATGTGTTTCTGAGAGTTCCACCTCATTGGTGTACATAATCGGTTGTAAAAAATGGAGAACATTCATTGAAATTCATTTTATGAGTTTAGGTTGTTGAGAATATTGGAATAGTTTTATACATCTATGATTTTACACAACATTTGATATCAATTCATAATAGTTTCCATGTGTAAAAAATTGAAATCTCTCTTTGACCCATCAAATTTTGTAGCTATGAAGATATAAATGTTGAACCCAATTTTTACATGACATAGAATCATGTTAGGATTATTGATTCTATATTAATGGCTTTTCATGAGATTTCTATATTCATTCCATGAGTGTAATTGTTGCATATTTTTCATTAAAATGAGACTTTTGTGTGTGAAAAACTTGTTTTATAATATTGTTTCATATTTTTGGTCTTGAGGTATTCATTAAAGTCTTTCTATAGTTTATAAGGAGTATATGTCTTGGTGAAGTTTTCATCACATTACCTTATTTCATTTAATTCCAATTCCATTTCATCAATCCACTTTGTTAGTTCATTGTTCCATGTCTTCTAGTAACCTATGGATTTTTTTCTATAGAATTTGGTAGTGGGATACACAATATATGATTTTGTATATGGTGTAAACCCTTTGCTTTGTGGTGTGGATGGATGTTCAACGGAATAATTATTTAAGGGGAATAATTCATTGGTTTTTCCTATTTTGACACCCTTACGGAATGTTGGTGGGTTACATTAATAGACATACCTCAAAAAATGGAGTGGCTAATGTGTGGATATCTGGATGTGACATAGAGTCTCATTTACGAGTTTATATTCCTCTAAATTTTTTTGAAGATTCAATAAGTTTCAAATTATATTCCAATGCTTAACCCCATCTGAAACTAATCTGACCGATCTTTTCATAATGGTCACATGAGGAAATTTTACTTAGGTTGATTGGGGTGTAGTACAAAAGAATAATTTCTAGATTTTGGAGAATACTTATGTGGGATCCTATATTTTTTGTTATTCATTTTTATTCCCATCTTCTATGACCGTTTGGAGTGGGATATGGCTTGGTGTTTAGTTTTAATTCATTTTAAATACTGAACCACATATTTTTCTTCCCCCTTAAACCAGAATCTAATTCTAGATATTGATTTTTTTCAATAGTTATTTTTTCTCCTCGAGACGTCATTCTTCATGGACTAGATCACTGGTGTAATCATTTGATATCCCTCTCATTAGTAAGATTTATTCTTATATCAGAATACAATTTTCTTCTCTTGTATCTTTTTTTTATGATGAATCCTAATGTTATTGATGTCTTGGATTCTAGGTTTTTTGGTATTATTACTCTATGGTCTACTCCATGATCTCCATCTCTTTCAATTATCTATTAGAAAATCCAAAATAGTTATTTAGTATTCTATTTTTTTATTATTTAATCGGGTGATAAAAAGTTAGGTGGTTACATGAGGTACTTACCTACACCCAATCATTGATTTTTTCATGATTTGAAATGAATTTTCAAGTATTTTTTAAACACTGATTTTTTTATTTTCTGATTGATATTAATGGATTATATTTCTCATATACAATCTGTTTTCAAAGTATTTGGATGTAGGATGAGTTTTTAAAAAATATGGGTTGAATGTAAATATTACCATTATTAAAAATAATATCTTCATATGAAATATTATTTTCAATGTCACGTCCTTTATGAAAAAATCTATTTTGTATTTAAAATTGAAAATTCATGTTTTAAAAAAATATGGGCATTGGACTATGAATGATGAACGGAATTGAAATCAATGATGTTCCCATGATTGGTTAATATATGGAAGAACAAGTGAGCATGAGTAGTTATTTTGTTATTTTGACATGTTTCCTAGGACTATAGCCATAAAAATGATAAAATATGAAAACTATAACTAATATTAGATTGGTATGATTTCCCCTGATTAGTCGTTGATGGATTCTCTCCCAATTTCATTATCCTAGGGTTCTGTGCTCCCATATTGAGTTGTGGTGGTTTATTTAGATATTTGGGGATTCTATCCCATGGAAATATATAATGGGAGAGATTATGAACATGTTCCTTCAATTTGATTTTATTATTCGATTCTAGTGAATATATAACTTCTTCATTCATTTAATTTATGTTTAATGAGAAATGTTCTTTTATCCTTGTTTTGACAAATTAATCATCTAATTGTCCTTAATAATGACTTGAGTGAAATGTGAAAATGTATTTTCATATCACATTTTTGAAATAGTTAATAATACATGGTTTATTTCTTTTATAACTTGTTATGGGACAATTCACTGAATTCTATAGGGTAGTTTTTCTTTCAACCTACATTTACCCTTAGGAATTTGTAGATTTTTATGCTATTCCATATAAATGGAAATGTTCCACATTGAGTTGGTAGATACTGTTTAGTATGGGACCCTAGATTGATGATGGTGACTGATGGATTTATGGTATACTAATTACATGTGTATTGGGATACATTGAATTTATGGTGGAAGAATTATCATTTATATTATGTTTTAATTTGTGAACATTATCAATCCACATGGATATCTTTTATCCTTTCTACGTGATTAGAATAAAAATATTTATTTCTTTTATCTCCCAATATTATTTATCAATTGTTTGTTCTTTTGAAAAAATTTCCCTTGATGTTTGATATATTGTAAATTTCTAGTCACAAACTCATTTGGATCCAGATCATCATAAAGGGTATAACAGAGTTGGATTGGCTGCTAGTGTACTATGGGGCCCAAGTTGATTATGAAACATCCTCTACAATACCCTATGATAAATATAACTATATCATAAATGTTTCATATATAATAATTTTTTTCCATTAGATTATTAATAAGATTATTAATTCAATGCTGTTTGTACTTCTAATTTTTAAAGGGATTTTAATGATCAATAATTATTGAAAAATCAGATATTTCATTACACTTTTTGTACCAAAATCAATGGAATCGAAAATATGAGATAAACATCATAATAAAATATTCCACCATGTTATTATCTAGTTTAAATTTAAAATTCCATTGGACTGTTGAATAAAAAGTACATTGTAGTAGATATCTAATATATAATTATAAAAAAACAATTGAGAAATATACATCTCACTATAGATATAACCCGATCAAATACAGTAAAAAACATAATTTAAAAAATCATAAGGATGTCAGAAAAAATTCCAATGTTACACTATATAATCCCAGATCAAAACATTCAGTGTAGGGCCTCATAGCTTCCATCTATCCCAAATATGGTATTATATATCCTACATGTATTTACCACTCAAAAATTATTATATAATTGAAACAACGTGATAATAAATTAACACACTACTTATAAAAACATATTTTCTTCTTAGGAATATGTTTCAAATTTTATGCCATTTATAAAATCATATTTCGACATGCCACAGATAAGGAAAACCAATAGATATCCATGACTATCCCTGATGATAGCATGAGATATACATATTCAGATACTCTTAATACACAATCCCGAAGGAATATCAATATCTTATACTCTGTCTATAAAATAAACATTGATCAAGAATTCATCAACATATTATGGTGGATTTAATGAATATGATTCACGAGCATAAATAAAAAAATATTAGGGATATTTTCCAAAATTGCAACACTTACTATCAATGGTTTCTCAAATGATCAAATGTGGTTTTATCAATTGAAAAAAATACCATCAAAAATAGAATAACACTATAATTATTTATTATAACATACTTGTGTATATTTCATCTAAACTGGTTTCACATGTGGTCTTTATACAAGAGAACATTTAGATATACTATAAGTGTTTTGAGTAACAATAAACGGAAATCGTATTGACGTGGTATAAAATTATTACAACAAACCTTAATATCTCCCACTTCATCTCTATTTTTCATGTAATAAAACCATCATGTATGTACCATCATGTTATTGTAAATAATATCCCTTTGTGTATTATTTCATATGTACATAGTGTAACCCCCACCCCCACTCGAAGATCGCAAAATGTGACATTCCTCATAGTTGAGGGAATTAAAACCTACTACATAAAATCCCATATATATCAATATCCCAGAATATATCCCCATCTATCATGTAAAAGTCACTTAAAAATCAACCTTATGATCTATTTCAAAATATATAATACTATTTTCCTCACATCAATTAGGGTTCTCTCTAAAAAAATTCCTTATCTGCTACAAATGAATAGGTAACAAGTAAAAATAATATCATATATGAAATGAGAACTGAGGACAACCCTAATAAATGCAAACAATCCTTTCAAGCCTTTTCAAAAACTAATATTTGGAAAAAATGAAAAAAAATTGCGACACACATTATGTACTATATTAATGAAGTATTCCCTATTAAGAGTACTATAGTAACTTTATCATTCATGATAACCAATTTTTTAGGAATTCTCAATCATAAAATGTGTTATTAAACACATCCCATCATATGTTATTTTAATTTTCATCTACAAAATAGATATATCACCAGCTTTCACTAGTCATTATAGAATGGACGACAGGACCCCAGATAAACATGATTACACTTTAAATAATTTACAAAATTTAATAATTAAATCTCACATATAATCTGAAAATCATAGAGCAAAATGGTTTTTTTTCTTTAGAGATAACATTTTGAGAAAATATTACACATTATCACTTCAAAATACCAAGTAAACATATCTATATAAAACATCATTATATACATAGTCCTATATATAACTTCATTGGTAACATGTAATGAAAAGAAAGTTATATTAAATTATCACTAACAGAAAACTTAATAACGAGTATATAAAGGAAACATCATAATTTTTGGATAAATATATAGTTACAAAGACGATATTATAGTAATTTGTATTCTTAATACATATATGAACATCAATAACTATTAAATATAAATATAAGTCCCTAAAAATATCACCATGAATGAATAAGTGTTACATCCTCTCATTGAATGATGTAATAATAATAACAGACCATTTAATCATAATGGAGAAATGTGGAATGAAATATAAATTTGGATTAAGCATAAGCATTTGAAATCATTTCATATTTCATGCTTTGATAATGATTCCACCATAATATATTAGAACAAGTATCATAACCTATTTCCTATAGTGGATAGAGAATCACAACATGTTTCCCACACTGTATCGAATATGACACCTTTTTCCTAAAAAATAAATCAAATGTTATCAAAAATTTAAAAATGATTTGGAGTGATATATAGGACCACATCCATCACATTAGGATATAAAATTGATTTGTTCTCCCCATGGAATGAATCAGTCGTCATATCATGAGAAAAAAATAATAATACAAATGGGATTTATATCATTTCAAAATGGGATGACATAACATAACATCATGTGTAAATAGAAACGTTACAAAAAGGAATATTAGATGAATAAAAAATATATAAATTCTGAAAATAAACTAAATTTATATAAATAATTAGGGGTTAGATGATAAAAAGGTATGATTATG
The DNA here is from genome assembly GCA_963277665.1 of Viscum album. NCBI lineage: Eukaryota > Viridiplantae > Streptophyta > Magnoliopsida > Santalales > Viscaceae > Viscum > Viscum album. The sequence goes on along the minus strand of OY728122.1, from coordinate 1,333,534,208 downwards.
GAACGAAATTTCTTTCCCTAATTTGAACTATTCTAAAGAAATACCCATATCAATGATAGAGTTGGAAAAGGTTATTTCAAAACAGATATAGATAAATATTATAATAACTAAAGGGAATACATATTTTAATTTCCGTATATGAAAATATGTACACATTGATAATAACTAATATGGACATTGAGGATAATGATTCAATAGGAACGACAAGACTATTCATCAAAACACCATATCTTTATTGAGAGTTAAATTCATTGAAGATGAATAATTTGATATGAGGTTGAAATTTACCTTGATTCATTTCGAAACTGACTTATAGAATGTTGAATTTTATTATAAAATAATCATAGTATTGTTTATTTACAGAATGAAGATTAAGATTTAATGAAATGATAATTGAGTTGACTAATCCATTATAGGTTTTATAACATTTTAATCAAAAGAACTATATAAATATAACATGAAATGAAAAATTAAATATCATAAATAAAGATATTTTTTGGGTATATTATTCTATGGGGGAATTATATTCACAATATAAATTAAATTAGGTGTATATTTTGAAACATGTATCAAAGATTGAAATTTGAGATGAGAAACCCATTCCAATAGAACTAACACTCTTGGTGATAATGTATAGCCTCTTTAATGACTAAATTAATTTCGTTAAATGTCTAATTATATAAATTATGGTGTATTAAATTCTTTTTCTCCATTCATTTTCATATTCCATTCATTTAATGTACATTTTTTTCTCTCATTGGTCACTTATGGTTGTTTGGTATATTCCACTAAAACAAGATTGATACATTGATCATTGTAAAAGGGTTTGTAAAATACATTCATCATCTCATTAGAATTTGAGATATGTGTCATTAATAATTCTTGTAACATATTTTATTTATTCCCCTAGATTTTGAGAAATATAATCCAATAATAAAAATTATCTCAACGTTCTTATTTTAGGTCGTTTAATTTAATATGAACGTTTATTATTCTTATAGTGAAAAAATGAAATTTGTTCATTATATAATGTAAATTTATTCTCTAATATAATATTTATTCATTTAATCCAATTTTATAACTGTCTATGTAATACGGTGTTGAATAATCAGTTACATCATTACTGGTGAATGTGAACAGACCATATCACATGAGGAATTTTCATTATAGAATGACCAAGTGGAAGGTAGATAATAGGTATTTCATAGTCATAATAAAAATTTAGTTGAATAATAATATTATTTTATTTATATTACTTTTCATGTAATGGTTATAAAGGATTTAGAATAATAATAAATTAAAAATAAATGAAAATGATTTATTTGAGTTATAATATTACTCAAAAAGTTGACACCTTTTCAAATTAAAAAAATTCTATGAAAGATGATACTTTGATGACACAAAAACATGTAGCATTTTTCTAAGAGAGTTTCAAAATAAAATTTTATTATTGATAACCTCGTAATATTTTTTTAGGGTAGGTGTGGTGGTTAATATTACTTTTATGGGTGAGAGGGTTGATTTTTAAAAAATATTTGATTCATAATATAAAAAGTTAAGTCTTAATAACAAAAATTCAACCTTTACCATTTAAAGGTATCCTAACTTACCTTCAATGTTGTTTCAACAATATTAAGTATTTCTCTAACGGTAGATACAATTTCAGTTATGATCCTAGTGTGTAAGAAACCTTACTGTTATCATGTATCTTTACCATGATTTAAAAAATTATCTTTTAACTTTGATTATTATAGTTTATTTAGAATTTCATGATAATAAAAACACATTGACTAAAACTGAAAAAGAAAAATTCTGTATAATTAGATCATTTAAAATCATATTGGAAGAAAATTTAAACATATATATTTCTAATTGGGTTAATATTCCATTCTTCAATTCTACAAATGTGAGTTATTTTTATCTGTAAATCATCCACAATCAATTGATTATAATCACTTTACGAAATTAGTCAACCAATAATGGAGAGTTTTTATAAATGAAACATATCCTTCAAAAAATCTAAATTAGTAGTGACTAAATATAATTTTTCTTCATTTTAAAATACTAAAAAAATTCAGCCAGCTGAATTGAAGAAAAAACCAACTTACCTTTACCATTATAAAGAGCCTAACTGAATTTCACTCCTTTCATAGATGGTTTTATTGTGTTTCTGTGAGCTCTCTGTATAAACAATAGATAGAATTTATGGATACTGTAATTTATTAAAAATAAATTATCTACTAATGTTATCAGAAATCATATATTAGGATTTATGTTATAAGAATGTCACAATATCATAGTTATCCGAGATGATCCAGGTATAATTACCCCTTAAAATCATAATATACGAACATAGAATAACATAAAAAATTGGAGCAGAAAAAATTGAAGTCAATCAATCATATTCCAAGGTGAGTTATAATTAGAATTATACCATAGTTTATCATGAATCACTACCTATTTCATATATTTCTTCAATAATCACATATATTTTTTAATATTGGACTAAGAATAAGAAAAATTATAATCAAATAGTAATATTTAAGTCATTTTACAAATAATTTTGAGGGTAATATAAAACCCCAGCATTCACATAATGAAAAACCATAAATATGTGTTCCACAAGAAATCAATCAATCATCATATCGTGAAAATACTATAGAAATAAAAATGTTTTCATGTAAAATCCAATGAGTACCGCATAAAATTATATCATGAATAAATTGATTATTACACAAAATTCAATTTTATAAATGTAATATTAAAACATTTGTAGTATTATAATACAAATTTCATTATAAGAGATACATATTTTTAAAATATCACAAAAATTCGATGTGGGTTCTTGAAAACATTTCGATAATAATTTGTATCTTTACCATAAAAGGTAAACATGTCAGTCACATTTAATACTAAATTTAGGGAGACATAATGGATGTTATTAGAAAACATAAAATTTGAGGAATACAAAATTTATAAAATTTTAATATAAATTAATTTTATTTATATAAATGTTTAGTGGATGATAAAAATATAATTTTTTAAATTGATGTTCCTTTTTATCCCTTTGGTATAATTTAAAAAAAACATCAAACAACGACTATGAAAATTTATTTTGAAAACGAATATTTTTATTAATAAATGATATACATTACTCTAAAAAATATATTATTTCTACAAAAATATGAAATTATATGAAGATGAATATTGTGATGTGGGTATGTATTTCCGTAGAGAAAAATAGACAATATTGTATATAAAATTGTAATTTTAGAATAAAATGGACCAAGTATAGTAAAATTGTGGATTGTAACACCCCAAGATTCTACGGTACGCTTCTCTTTGAATAATGTGATAGCGTGGGTTGTACGCAACACCGAGTTCTAACACACCATAACCAATCAAACTAGCCGTTATGAATAGTAATACCTACTTTTTGAAATTATATATATTTTATATTTTAAAATAGTCTTCATTTCTGGATTTAGAATATTGAATTTAGCCTAAGGTGAAATTTTGGTACTTTTCGGATAACTTTCATATTTTGATGAATAGTGAAAATTACTAAATTTTAATTAAAAACAACTTTTTAATCAAAATAATTAATAGTAATAAATTATGAATTTGAGTGGTTTTAAATTATATTTAGAATATATTTTTACCATTTAATATAATGTTGTTCATTGGACATAATTTTACATTTAAACTGAACATAAACAAGTGTCAATCTTTTGATAATTATTATCTCTTAAAAACAGGATTTTTGTTTTGACAGCGAGAATTAAATTTAAATTCATTTCTGACACTTCTGTATTTTGAATTTAGAAAAATGGATTCCATATTTGGAATCAGGATGTCCATATTGTGTAAATAGTTAACTTTTATTTTTAGACATTTTGAATAATTACTGTTGTAAATATTTTATTTAACATGGTTAAGGGTAAATCTGGTAAATAAGGGTTAAAAAATAATATTATAATAATACTAAATTACCCTAAAATGTGACCTAGCCCTATTTGTTGATACATGTTCGACCATAGTCATCTTTGGGTCGATTATGGGACCCCATGGTGCCACTTGTAGGTGATAGGGACACATTGTTTTTAATTAAGTTAAAATGAATACAAAAATGACACAAGCATATATCTTTTATAAAAACAATTTTTACATTGGGTTATATATTTTGGATTTAAGATTATAAATATTAATTAGAAATATAAAAAGATTTCCTACATAATAATATTTTATTTATAATTTTTAGACATTAAATAATTTAATTTATTTATGACACAATGATGATGTGGTAATTACTATAATAGTGAATATTAAAATAATTGATATTATAAATACCCAAATAAATATAATATGAAACTTTTAATGAATTAAACTAATTTTCTAGGATAATATGATATATTAGTATTAATTTAATTGACTTTTTTCGAAGTAATCAATCTGTTATGAGTTTCAAAAAAATCAACTATTGAATAGTGTCAAAAATTGACATAAAAGAGTTCTTAAAACAAATATTATATTATTAATTGATATTAAATTCCTAAAAATATAAGGTTCTCCCAAGAGACCTATATCATTATAGGTTCATCATTAATGGACCACTTTGGGGTATCTTGGATGTATATAGTAAGTTTAGTAACCATATTATATAAAAATACAAAGAGACATTGTAAAAGTGAAACTAATTAACTTAGTGTTAATACTTAAATATAAGGTTAATATAAGTACCCAAACCTGTCTAAATTATATTGGTTGAGTTGTTTTCGACCTATAACCACCTTAACATTTAAATAATCAACTTTGGAGCCATTAGAAACCGAATATGAATATATTATAAACTAATATTTCTAGCTTTTCCAAAGGTGCCCCTCACCCCTCTTATAAAAGGGCATTCCTCATTCTCATTTCTTCACACCATAAAAGCCTTTTTTTTCGTCCAAAATCTGCCCAAATACTCTCCAAAATTCCCTCACTACAACCTAGAGGCCTTAGTTTGATCAGAAAGCCAACCTAAGGATCCCTTTTGACAAATCAAAAGGAAGAACCCGAAGAAGAGGTAATGATTTCACCACCCATTTCCAAGTTCATTTCTTCTTCCACTTCTTCTTCCTTTGTTGTTACCATTATAAAATAATAACTCCAGTATCATATATATACTATGATGTTATTATAAATATGGTACAACCATATTCAGTATTCTATCCACCCTTTGAATAACATGTCACCATACATGTGTACGTACGACTTACCGTCTCCACGCCGTGGTGTAATTGTTATTCAATATATTATTATTTGGATGGTTATAATAATGATGTGTAACTCAAGTAAATAATAAATATAACATGTTAATGACTCTTTATATATGATATATCATCCGTTTATATATTATTTTAATATCAATAAAATGATATTTTCGCTCGTGCGTACGTACGGACTACCGTCTCCACTAACGCGATGAGATTCATTCTGCATCGTAACCATTAAAGTATAATTATCATTTGATGATTTTAAAATGATGTTAAAGGACTTGATATCATTTTGGATATGAATAATTTACAACCTATCCTTTACAAACATTTCTTACGTAACAAAACATATAAAAGACAAGTAAGTTAACACCCGAAACAACGATAATACTAAGATATTATTATCAAATCAATATTAAAAGATCATATATGATATCATATTAATGTATATGATTCTTGAATAATTTAATAACAATTATTTCACCATTATACAGGAGGTCAACCTACCCCAACCAAGGAAAAGTACAAGGTAAGGGTTATTTCACAATCTCTTCATTATCCGAGGTTGTTTATACGTAATAATCTACAGGGATCTCTTTATCATCCACATCCATGTTTCTTCAAAATGTATTTCAAAACATTTTTATTATTTAAAAGAATATGGGTTAAAGTAATTTATACCCTTGTTTGACTTTTTATAAGAGGAATCTTTCCGTCGTTTTCAAAACAAGGTCCTTTTTAACCTTTTCGACATAATTAAGGTAAGAATGTTTTTTAACTAATACGGCGGGTGCGGTTATTTTCCGCCGTTATAAAATCTTCAAAGCTTTCCTTACAAGATTATAAGAATATTTTCTAAGAAAATGTTTTATTTTATATGGATCTTAAATGATTTCAAAAAAAATAGAAAGAGATATTTCGCTAAAAAGAGTTTTGATTTCATCTATGTCAACATCCTTTTATGGATTTTACGCATATTTGAAGTTGATTTATTATAATACAAAACTTCTATATTGTATTGAAGGTTTTGTGATATGTTTGACTATGTATGTGCTATTTTTATACCATTCATAGTTTATGGTGAAATTATTGACATTTCGTATGGTATTTTTAATACGAATGTTTATATTATGTTTAAACCTTTTCATATGGGAATGCATTGGACTTAATATGTGACGGGTGGAGCCCGCTATAGCTCCTCGATGCATCGGTAGGTCTCATGAGACAAACTACTGTCTTGGCATAAGGCCTTGGCAAAATCTTATTTGTAGTCTTGGCACGAGGCCTTGGCTATATGGTTATGATAGTCTGGCATTATGCATTCCAACATTATGAAAGTGGTTATTGATTTTGCATGTGATTATTCGATTAGTAGAATATCCATGTGAATGAGTAAATGGCATTATTTCTTTTTATTTTTGCCATACAATGTTGAATGTTCATGTTTTAAAGGCTTTTGTTTTAGTTATACATTGCCTTAAATGATTATTCTTATTTATGAAAGTTTCCGCTATATTGTTATCCTTACTGGGCATTTGAGCTCACCCCTTTTCTATGTTTTATTTTTCCCAGGAAGTGAAGAAGTAAATTATGAATGACCTACAGGGATATTATGTGGGGATATGAGTATGGATTATGGAGACATTATGTTGTTGTAGTAGTTTTTCCTTTTATGATGTAATGTAAAACTTATGAATATATCTAGTGTTTCCAAGGCTACTAAACCAATCGGTCTTTCGAGATTTGATCTTTCTTGTGATCATGCCAATGTTATGTAATAATGCACCGACTCTGGGTAACTAGGGTCGGGGCGTTACAGTTGGTATCAGAGGAAGGTATAGTACAAACCTTGGAAGCTAGATTTAGATAAACTCTGATTAGAGCACGTAAACCTAAGATGAAATTTTGAGGATTAATATAGAAGAACTTCCTAGAATTTTGGTATTGTAGAGATTTTATGAGTTTTCCGAGCAATACATCCCTGTCTGGATACAAGCAGGTAGAGGCGGCTTTGGCACAGATGTACCTAGGGGTAAAACCCGAAAACACCGCTTTGAGCTAGACTCGAACGGGAACTGGTGCACGACAATGGGCCTTGCTGCACTCTTGGATACAACACTCCCGGGGGATATGCTTAGGATAACTCTCATTTTCATTACAAATCATTATGAAGAGTTTATGAGTATATACTTCCTCAAAGAAAACATTTTTATGATTATGGATTATATCTATAAATAGTTCAATTTATGTTAAGTGTTTTATAAGTATGGGATTATGTATTTTGATTCATAAACTGATCTAGTTTATGCCATTGTTTATAAATGGTGCCAAGTGGAAGAAATGGAAACCGTATCAATGCACGCACTCCATGTAGGGATTTCCCTCTTGCTCAAGATAATTATAGTGGAGCTGGTGATGTAACTGGTGCCGATCAGCTAATCACTATACTGGGACAACTTACTCAGGTTATGAATAATAAACATACCCGTATGGAGCACCCTGATCCACAACGTGGAGGATCAATGTTAGATCGATTCATGAGGCAACAACCACCAACGTTCAATGGGAGTACAAATCCCTTAGTAGCTGAGCAATTGATAAATTCCCTAGAGAAAATATTTCAGGCTTTGGGGAGCAGTGAAAGGGAAAAAGTTATCATGGCAGTTTACCGCCTCACTGGAGATGCTGATCAATGGTGGTCATTGATTCAAAACATGAAGGAAGATGATAAAGTATCAAATATGGAATGGAGGGAGTTCAAAGATCTGTTTTTAGAAAAATACTTTCCTTGCAACCATCGAGCAGATATGGAAAGGAAATTTCTAAGTCTGAGACAAAAGGAGGATGAGATGTCACAAAGTATGAGGCTAACTTTACAAGGTTAGAAAGGTATGCTGAAGATTATATACGTAACCCAAGAAGTAAGATTGATCGTTTCTTTGATGGGTTAAAACCGTTTCTTCTTCAAGAATTAGTCTCACAATCCTTTTCGTCGTACGAAGACATTGTCTCATGTGATATCAAGACCGAAAAGGGATTCTCTAAGTCTTATGACTTTAAAGAAAATAAAGAGAAGAAGAGACCTGCTGATCAATCTGGGAATGGAAATAATGGGAAGAAGGGAATGGTTAAATATCCATCTTGTGGTAAATGCTGGAAGGAACATCCTGGTACTTGCTTGAAGGGAATGAGAGTCTATTACAAGTGTGGTGAATAAGGCCACCAAGCTCGTGATTGCAAGGGGAAGAAGGAAGATACCAATGTTCAATGCTACAATTGCAGGGAGATGGGGAATTATGAAAATGAATGTCCTAAGCTTCAGGAGAACATACCTCAGAAAAGGCCAAGGGATCAAGGCCAGGCTTATGCTATCACTACTGCTGAGGTAGAAGTTCCGAAAGACGTGGTGGCAGGTAATTTAATGGTTTCCTCAAGTTTAGCAAATGCATTATTTGATTCTGGATCATCGCATTGTTTCATATCTTCCCAGTTTTCTAAGAAAATTAGATATTTCCAATTTGATTTAATAAGGGAGTTGTCAGTTAAAACTCCAAAGGGAAGTATCATTGCAACAATGTTTTGTGAATCAGTCCCCATTAGAGCACATAAATGTTCTTTATCTGCTGATCTCTTCGCCATACCTATGATTGAGTTTGATATAATCCTCGGTATGGACTGGTTTTCGGACTATGATTCTAAGATTTATTGTAAGAAGAAAGAGGTTACGATTCTTGATGATAATGATAAGGAACACCTTATCTTTAGAGAAGAATCATCACCACCTAATTCTTATTTAGATCCACCCTCAATAGCTCAACTAAATTCAATTATTGGGGAGAAAGAGAATGAAATAACTGTCGGTGAGGAAAGGAATGTTCAAATAGAGGATGTACCTATTTTGAAAGAATTTGTAGATGTATTTCCGGAAGATTTACCTGGACATCCTCCAAAACGAGAAGTTGAGTTTTCCATTGATTTGATTCCTGGATCAAGGCCTATATCGAAGACCCCTTATAGAATGGCCACTATAGAATTAGTTGAACTAAAGAAACAACTACAGGAATTGAGTAATAAGGGATTTATTCGCCCTAGTGTTTCTCCATGGGGAGCCCCTGTTCTTTTTGTTAAAAAGAAAGATGGATCTATGAGGTTATGTATCAACTACAGGGATATCAATGCTATAACGATAAAGAACAAGTATCCCCTACCTCGTATTGATGATTTATTTGACCAACTACATGGAGCTCAATACTTTTCAAAGATTGACCTTCGATCTGGATACCATCAGTTGTGTGTGAAGAAGGAAGACATTCCGAAGACAGCATTTCGAACCAGGTACGGGCATTACGAGTTTACTGTAATGCCATTTGGATTGACTAATGCACCCTCTATATTCGTGGATCAGATGAATAGAGTTTTCAAGAAGTATCTCAATGAATTTGTGGTGGTATTTATTGATGATATCTTGGTATACTCCAAAACCTACGAAGATCATGAAAATCACATGCGCATTATCTTGAAGACTCCGAGAAGGCATGAATTATATGGGATGTTTAGCAAGTGTGAATTCTGGCATCAGGAGATTTCTTTTCTGGGCCATATTGTCTCTAAAGATGGAATCTCTGTTGATCCTTCTAAGACCTAGGCAATCCAAGAATTTCCAGAACCTACGAGTATAACTGAGGTACGTAGTTTTATTAGTTTGGAAGGTTATTATCGACGTTTCGTCTAGAATTTTGCCCGATTGGCTAACCCATTGACGAAGCTCACACGTAAAGGGGTTAAATTTGTTTGGACAAAAGAGTGTGAAGAATGTTTCAAAGAACTGAAGAGAAGATTAGTCAGTGCTCCTATATTGACTCTACCATCGGGGAATGATGGGTTCGTTATTTATAGTGATGAATCAAAGAAAGAACTTGGTTGTGTCCTTATGAAGAATGATAGATTTATTGCTTATGCATCATGACTGTTGAACATTCATGAACAAAACTATCCTACTCATGATCTCGAGTTAGCAGCTGTGATCTTTGCTTTGAAGATATGGAGGCACTACCTCTATGGTGAAAAATGTGAGATTTATACTGATCACAAGAGTTTGAAGTATATTTTCTCACAAAATGAACTCATCATGAGGCAAAAGAGATGGCTTGAATTACTCAAGGATTATGATTGCACGATACACTACCACCCGGGGAAAGCAAACAAGGTGGAAGATGCTTTGAGTAGAACAGACCATGGAGTTTGGAACAATATGAGAATTTAAAGGGATCCAATTTTCATGGATCTAGTAAAGATGGACATGGGAATAACCAGGGAAGGTGAAACATCAATACTTTTTCAAATGGTTTCCAAACCATCTTTACTAGAAAGGATTAAGAGTTCTCAGACCGATGATGAAGAATTTCAAAAGAAGATTAAAGCTGTGAATGATGGGATATTGAGAGGCTTTGTGTATGAAGATGGAATTTTGAAATTCAGGAAGAGACTTTGTGTTCCCGATATACCTGATCTAAAAAGGGAATATTTGGATGATGCTCATAGTTTCAATTTCTCTATACACCCTGGGAGCACCAAAATGTATAGAGATTTGAAGGAACATTTTTTGTGGGACAACATGAAGAGGGAGATTGCTGATTTTTGTGTCAAGATGTATGGTTTGTCAACAAGTGAAAGCTGGAAGGCAACAGCCTGGAGGAGTCATGCAACCTCTTCCCATACCGTAGTGGAAATGGGACAATATTACGATGGACATTGTCATGGGGCTACCAAAGACTCCTAGAAAGAACGATGCAATATGGGTTATTGTTGACCGTCTTACCAAGTCAGCACATTTTCTTTCTATAAGAGACGATCTTCACCTGGAACGTCTAGCAAGAATATATATTAATGAAGTTGTGAGACTTTATGGAGTACCCCTATCGATTGTTTCTGATCGTGATCCCCGTTTTACTTCATGATTTTGGAAAAGTCTTCAGAAATCCTTGGATACTGAACTTCATTTGAGCACTGCTTACCACCCTCAAACAGACAGACAATCAGAATGGACTATTGAGACCTTAGAAGACATGTTGAGATCTTTCTCACTTGACTTTCAGGGTATGTGGGTTCAATATTTACCACTGGTAGAATTTTCCTATAACAATAGCTTCCATTCGAGTATTCAGATGGCATCATATGAAGTGTTATACGAAAAGAGATGTCGTACACCAACCTGTTGGGATGACGTTGGTGAAAGAAAACTTGTAGGCGGAGAACTGGTGGAGGAAATGGTGTAAAAGGTGAAGGTAATCCAAAATCCCAACAAAGCAGGTCAAATTAGGCAGAAGTGCTATGCCGATAATCGAAGGAAGGATTTGGAATTTCATGTCGGTGATCATGTTTTCCTGAAGTTATCACCATGGAAGGGAGTCATACGTTTTGGTAAGAAAGGTAAATTGAGTCCCAGGTACATCGGAACTTTCGAAATTCTAGAACGAATTGGGGCTGTTGCTTACCGATTGGCAATGCCGCCAAGTCTCTCCAAAGTTCCCGATGTGTTCCACGTATCTCTGTTTAGGAAATACATGCCTGACCCAACGCATGTACTCACCTATGAGGAATTAGAACTAGAACCCGATCTTTCCTATTCTGAAGAGCCCGTCAGGATTCTTGATACGAGAGAACAAATACTGAGAAACCGGATGACGCGTCTGGTAAAGGTTTTGTGGAGAAACCATAAGATGGAAGAGGCAACGTGGGAACCCGAGGAACTTATGATGAAGAACCACCCGATTCTTTTCATGTGATAAGTATTATTGAAATTTCTAGGATGAAATTATTTGAAGGAGGGAAGAATATAAAACCCCATGCTTCTACGGTACGCTTCTCTTTGAATAATGTGATAGCGTGTGTTGTACGCAACACCAAGTTCTAACACACCATAACCAATCAAACTAGCCGTTATGAATATTAATACCTACTTTTTTAAAATATATATATATATATTATTTTAAAATGGACTTCATTTCTGGATTCGGAATATCGAATTTAGCCTAAAGTGAAATTTTGGTACTTTTCGGATAACTTTCATATTTTGATGAATAGTGAAAATTACTAAATTTTAATTAAAAACAACATTTTTAATCAAAATAATTAATAGTGATAAATTATGAATTTGAGTGGTTTTAAAGTGTATTTAGAATATATTTTTACCATTTAATATAATGTTGGTCATTTGACAGAATTTTTCAATTAAACCAAACATAAACAAGTGTCAATCTTTTGATAGTTATTATCTCTTAAAAACACGCTTTTTGTTTTGACAGTGGGAATTAATTTTAAATTAATTTCTGACACTTCTATATTTTGAATTTATAAAAATGGATTCCGTATTTGGAATCAGGATTTCCAAAATGTGTAAATTGGTAAATTTTATTTTTTGACATTTTGTATAATTACTGTGGTAAATATTTTATTTACCATGGTTAAGGGTAAATCTGGTAAATAAGGGTTAAAAAATAATATTATAATAATACTAAATTACCCTAAAACGTGTCCTAGACTTATTGGTTGATACATGTTCTACCATAGGCATCTTTGGGTCGATTTTGGGACCCCATGGTGCCACTTATAGGTGATAGGGACAATTTTTTTAATTAAGTTAAAATGAATACAAAAGTGACACAAGCATATATCTTTTAGAAAATCAATTTTTACAGTGTAATATATGATGGATTTTAGATTATAAATATTCATTATAAAGATAAAACGATTTCCTACATAATGATATTTTATTTATAATTTTTAGACATTAAATAATTTAATTTATTTATGACACAATGATGAAGTAGTAATTACTATAATAGTCAAAAATTAAAATAATTGATATTATAAATACCCAAATAAATATAATATGAAACTTTTAATGAATTAAACTAATTTTCTAGGATAATATGAAATATTATGATTGATTTAATTGACTTTTTTCGAAGTAATCAATCTGTTATGAGTTTCAAAAAAATCAACTATTGAATAGTGTCAAAATTGACATAAAAGAGTTCTTAAAACAAATATTATATTATTAATTGATATTAAATTCCTATAAATCTAAGGTTCGGCAAAGAGACCTATATCATTATAGGTTAATCATTAATGGACCACTTGGGGGTCGCTTGGATGTATATAGTAATTTTATTAACCATATTATATAAAAATACAAAGAGACATTGTAAAAGTGAAACTAATTAACTTAGAGTTAATACTTAATGATAAGGTTAATATAAGTACCCAAACCTATCTAAATTCTATCAGTTGAGTTTTTTTCGACCTATACACACCTTAACATTTAAATAATCAACTTTGTAGCCATTAGAAACCGAATATTAATTTATTATAAACTAATATTTCTAGCTTTTCCAAAGGTGCCCCTCACCCCTCTTATAAAAGGGAACTCTTCCTTCTCATTTCTTCACACCTTCAAAGCCTTTTCTTTCGGCCAAACTCTGCCCACATACTCTCCCAACTTCCCTCACTACAACCTAGAGGCCTTAGTTTGATCAGAATGCCAACCTATGGAGTCCTTTTGATCAAATAAAAAGGAAGAACCTGAAGAAGAGGTAATGATTTCACCACCCTTTTCCAAGTTCATTTCTTGTTCCACTTGTTCTTCCTTTGTTGTTACCATTCTAAAATAATTACTCCAGTATCATATATTTACTGTGATGTTATTATAAATATGGTACAACCATATTCAGTATTCTATCCACCCTTTGAATAACATGTCACCATACATGCGTACGTACGACTTACCGTCTCCACGTCGTGGTGTAATTGTTATTCAATATATTATTATTTGGATCAGTATAATAATGAATATAACATTTTAATGATTCTATATATATTATATACCATCCATTTATATATTATTTTAATATAAAAAGAATGATATTGTCGCTCGTGCATACGTACGGACTACCGTCTCCACAAACGCGATGAGATTCATTCTCCATCGTAACCATTAAAGTATAATTACCATTTGATGATTTAAAAATGATGTTTAAGGACTTGATATCATTCTGGATATGAATTATATACAACCTATCCTTTACAAACTTGTCTTACGTAACAAAACATATAAAAGACAAGTAAGTTAACACCCGAAACAACGATAATACTAAGATATTATTATCAAATCAATATTAAAAGATCATATATGATATCATATTAATGTATATGATTCTTGTATAATTTAATAAAAATTATTTCACCATTATACAGAAGGTTAACCTACCCCAACCAAGTAAAAGTACAAGGTAAGGGTTATTTCACAATGTCTTCATTATCCGAGGTTGTTTATACGTAATAATCTATTGGGATCTCTTTATCATCTAGATCCATGTTTCTTCAAAATGTATTTCAAAACATTTTTATTATTTACAAGAATATGGGTTAATGTCATTTATACCCCTGTTTGACTTTTTATAAGAGGAATATTTCCGTCGTTTTCAAAACAAGGTCCTTTTTAACATTTTTGAAAAAATTAAGATAAGAATGTTTTTTAACTTATACGGTGGGTGTGGTTTTTATCCGCAGTTATAAAATCTTCAAAGCATTCCTTACAAGATTATAAGAATATTTTCAAAGACAATGTTTTATTTTATATGGATCTTAAATGATTGCAAAAAAATAGAATGAGATATTTCTCTAAAAAGAGTTTTGATTTCATCTATGTCAACAACCTTTGAGGGATTTTACGCTTATTTGAAGTTGATTTATTATGATACAAAGCATCTATATTGTATTGATGGTTTTTTGATATGTTTGGCTGTGGATGTGCTATTTTTATACCATTCATTGTTTATGGTGATATTATTGACATTTCGTATGCTAGTTTTAATACGAATGTTTATATTATGTCTAAGCCTTTTCATATGGGAATGCATTGGACTTAATATGTGACGGGTGGAGCCCGCTATAGCTCCTCGATGCATCGGTAGGTCTCATGAGACAAACTAGTGTCTTGGCACAAGGCCTTTGCAAAATCTTATTTGTAGTCTTGGCACGAGGCCTTGGCTATGTGGTTATGATAGTCTGGCATTTTGCATTCCAACATTATGAAAGTGGTTATTGATTTTGCATGTGATTATTAGATTAGTAGAATATCCATGTGAATGAGTAAATGGAATTATTTCATTTTTTTATGCCATACAATGTTGAAAGTTCATGTTTGAAAGGCTTTTGTTTTAGTTATACATTGCCTTAAATGTTTATTCATATTTATGAAACTTTCCGCTATATTGTTATCCTTTCTAGGCATTTGAACTCACCACTTTTCTATGTTTTATTTTTCCTAGGAAGTGAAGAAGTAAATTATGAATGACCTACAGGGATATTATGTTGGGATATGAGTGTGGATTATAGAGACATTATGTTGTTGTAGTATTTTTTCATTTTATGATGTAATGTAAAACTTATGAATATATCTAGTGTTTCCAAAGCTACTAAACCAATCGGTCTTTCGAGATTTGATCTTTCTTGTGATCATGACAATGTTATCTAATAATGCACCGAATCTAGGTAACTACGGTCAGGGCGTTACATGGATGAAGGTTTATGAAGGGAAATTAAGTTTAAAACCTCCTAATGAATATAATAAATATTTAATTATAACAACATGAAAGGTATATTGTAAAATAAATGATGAAAACCCATAAATTAAGAGATATTCATGACATGATATTTGTAAGAGTTAGTTTATACACCATATGAGTGAAAATATGTTCATAATATGAAAATTGTCTCATAAATTGAAATTTTATATGTCAATACAATTCCATAATTCATTACCCACTTATTCCATGTAGCTAACGTCATGAAAAACCAAACTAATTTTATTAAATAATACGAGAAGAATATTTTACTAGTATGATTTATTTTTTAATTTCAATTTATTATCATATGTTATTCATTTTCAGTATATATTTTTCTATAATTAGGTACATAAGGTTATTTAGTCAAATATACCGAAATAGATGTAGAATACAGATCATGCTCAAAATAATTCTAAAATAGTTTTATCATCACCTAAATTTAATATATACATTTAATATTACATTGTAGTAGGGGAAACATTATCAAAATCTATAGGATGTCAAACTTGATTCAAATTAAGATAGTTGTCATGGTATAATAATTTATGGGGGGTTGACTTATAGTGTCCTTTTAATGTTAACATTGTTAATAAAATTGAAATTTTCCGATTTCTTAAACATAATAGTTTAACAAATATCATATATATTCTTTAAATAAATTTTTAATTCAATCCTTGTAAAGTGGCCGTGAAAAATATATTATGTCATTCATATAGGTAGGGAAAATTACACAACATTAGAAACATTTTCATCATTGAATTGGTTAGTGTAATGTAATAAATTTTTATTCAATAAATATAATAACCATTCGATATAATAATTATATTTATTTCAATATAATAGGATGGATATATGTTTTTTAAAGGATAAAGAAGAAAAATAAAACAATAATAAATGAATATGAGTTACCATGAGTTATTACCTTACTCAATGGGATGACTCATTAACTAATTATATTAGGAATTTGAAAGGTGTTCAATGATTATATTAATGAATTGAACTGTGTATAATGAAATTAAATTATTTTATATGAATATTTAACACATATCAAAATTATAAAATGATGAGGATGATGAAGGATAACATTATATTAAATATATATACATAATAAACTAATTACTTCTTATATTTCACAATTAACAAAAAATAGCAGTATATCTGTAACCAAATAGACACCATACTTAGATATTTCCATCAATACACGGGGAAGGGAAACAAAATAAATGGTGACACCTAATTCATATAAAGGGTAAACATGAGAGATGTTGATCATAAGAGGGAACAATAATATCATAATGGTAGGATAACATAATTAAGTGAATGTTCATAGTAGAAATGTCTTTTTCCTAGAAAATATTAGATCACAACATCTGAAATAATTTCATATCTTAAATCATGACCATTATGGGTGAAAAAGAAGAAATCACAATTAAAGGGTGTCATTATTGTAATACGACATCAAAAACATTAAAATAATAAATTGTTTACATAGTAATTAATAATAATTTCCACAAATAATCCTATGAGAGTAGATAAAATAAAATATAGTCAGGAATAAACATGTGAACATAGCAATTCACAATCATGTCCATGCATAATTTTGTGAGAATAGATTAATGAAATCATACTCATCATCATAACATGAACATATATATTCATCATAATATTCATTAATATCATAATTATCTCATGAGATATCTATAACCTATTACCCAATTAATATTGTGACTTTATCATATCCAACAATCACAAAATAATTAGTCATTCATAAATATTCCATAATATAGTGAAAGAAATTTCAATTTCATCAGAACATAGCCTAAGTAAAAGAATATAGGATTTGTAAGGATTTCATCATAATAATATATAACATAAAAATAAAAATAATTAATGTTTCACTATATTATCTCCATATTGATCCAAAAGTAACATCAATAGATTTTTCAATAGATGAAAATACATAGTACATATTACTGGAATATTTCGTGACTAAAATACCCCTTTGATTTTGTAATAAATTATTTAATTTCTATTTTTTTTGAAAATGATGGGGAAGAATATTTATTTCAATTTTTAAATTAAATATTTTTATGTAAATTTTAATGTTTAGAGTATCCCTGATGATTGGAAAATAATTTCTTATGGTATATGTTAAAATAACTGTTTAATACACACTATTTGTAAAATATACCTTGTTTGGAAATCGACAATAATATTCCTATTAATTTTTTTATTGAAATTATTTTTATTGGTAAAAATAAATTTAATTGGTCATGAAATATTATAAAAAACATTTTTGAATAAATTTTATTGAAAAAATTGACATGGATTAAACAGATTCTCATCCATGGTGAAAATAAAGATAGATTTTCCTAAAAACATTTTATTGATCATGTTATGTTCCAAAAGAGTGAGTATTTGTACGATCACATGAAAATTTTTTGGAAATAATATAGCTGAATAAAATATAGTTAGATTAATGGATAAGATCCATAAAACTTCCCTAAATTGGAATTTATTAGTGATAGTCTGAAAAATAAATGAGATTTCAACATGAATCACATACCATAAGTCCCATATTACATCCTACGAGTTCAATAATCTTATATAAAAAATATATATTTATTAAAAATCTATTACCATACAACATTCCTAAATAAATAATTGTGTATAATTAATTTATTCTTTATAATTTCTTTTTAATGACAATATCATCATTAAAATGAACATTTATGTGAAAACAGATCTATTTTTCATGCATGTTTCGGTTTGATGGTTTTGGTATGAGCACCATTGTCATGATTTTATCATCTCTAAATAATATTAATTATATAATAGTAATATTTATTCATAAAATATTATTTTATAAAAATTAATAAAAATTGATTATAAAAATTTAATTAAATCATTTCATGGAGACATCACTCCTCATGTACACAGTAGTCATGTTTTTTATTTCTAAATTGATAAAATAAAATAAAGGTAAAATATAATTAAATATGACATAATAATAATTGTATAATAAATTTCATATATATTTTTTAGATACATCCTTAATTCCATCCACTTAAAATGGAAATGAAAAATGAATCACATCACTTATATGAGATTGCAGTCTATACATAGACATGTGGGACATTATAATTTTCCAATGAATGGAAACGTAAGAATATCGAAAATATATTATTAATTTAAAAGAATAATTATACCATAAAAATGAAATATCACTGATAAATCCATCATATTAATAAAATACAACATTTGGTCGTGGAAAATAAATCATATCTTGTAATGTCCCGACCTCGACGCCACTCAAGAAGTCCCCATACTCAGTTGGTCACATGGACTCATGTGAATCTATCAAAATTCCAGAGTATTCTAACTGTATGCAAGGGAATAAGTTTGTATGTGGGGATACTATTACCTCATCACCAAAGTGTGACATAGTGGAAATTAAATTTCAAACAAGTAAATGAAAAAGATAAAAAAAGAAGATAAAAAAATATATAAACAGGATAGGAATATATTGTAAATCAAAATTTTTCTCATATACAATGATGGGGATACATATATTTACCCAGAAACAAATATAGGAACATAAAAGTACATTAATATATATATATATATATAATTTATAAAAATGTCTAATTTTTTCCACTATCATCGCATGCCTCGTCTTGGTCCCATGACCCCCTACTCAAAAGAACAAATCAAGAATCTATAGGGATGATTTACCTTATCAATAACATGATGTAAATCTATATGACAATAACATGTTGTAAATCTATAACAAGTAAAGTAATCAAAATTAAGAATCCTAAATGTACAAGTTCATATTTTATAAACAATTCATTTATCAATTTCATTTAAAAGGTTAGTCCCTGATTTAACTTTTCAGAATGTATCATTTATATGCATTCGCAAATAAAAAATCATTATAATTAAAATGTATTATGTCGTAGATCCCAGTGCCTAGCCTTGCATCCACCATGGTATCATGATCAAGGAATCCTATGAAATCCATCCACAATGTATAACCATTACTAAATCCAATCTTCTCATTTGTCATGGAAGATGCATCACATAAACAATATCATATACCAATTTATATCATGATCCCATCCTAAGAATTTATAATTTGGAATCTTGGTATTTCTCCACATATAATAGAAACCAACACCCTATAACCCCAACCATATCGATCCTCAGAACCAAAATATCCATCTAGGTGTGATATAAATTTCTACCATTTGTGTCCATCCTTGGCGGTCCACTAGGGAATCCCAAGTATCACCCATGGAATAATGATCAAATTTACCCACTGGTTACATGAATGGAATTTTCCTATTAAACCATTAATCACTCGATATATAAAACACAAGTCCCTCATGAATACTTACTTTGTAGTCTATATCAAGAGTCCTCATATCACTCAGGCATAATCAAGATAAATTCAAAATGATTCTTTCCATGGATTTCCTCATTTGAATCCATGTGTCACACAAGTAAATAATTATTGAATAAATCCTATTTTACTTAATTAATACATTAATGGAAATTATTATCACCCTAACCAATTAAATTCATACTCACCAAAAATGGCGAGTCACAGAATTGGTCATTGTTAGAAGGATTTCATTCCAAATACTAAAATTGGGAAAAAAAAATTATAACAAGATTCTCATTTTAAAACAACCTATTACATGGAATAAACTCCATTTAATAAATATGTAAACATCAATAAAAATATAATTTAATTCTTACTCCAGAATATACATAACATGGAAAAGGGCCTATTTATTTATATCATTACATAAGTAAATTCAATATGAAAATTAAAATTGATATTTAAATTCAATGTTCTATTCAATTTATAACCAATTCATCAATATTATTTACATTATGATTTAAATAGCGCATCATAAGTCAATGTTTTACAGGGAACACACAAAGGTATCCATTTTGAAGATCCTCCCACGATAG
This sequence comes from Viscum album, assembly GCA_963277665.1. Taxonomy (NCBI): domain Eukaryota; kingdom Viridiplantae; phylum Streptophyta; class Magnoliopsida; order Santalales; family Viscaceae; genus Viscum; species Viscum album. The sequence continues at coordinate 1,333,513,339 of OY728122.1, read as the reverse complement.
TCTTTCAATATAATCTACAGACCCAACGGGGTAGTTTCATTTAATTCAAGTTTCTTAACCTATATTAAATCATTAAAAATATTTTTAAATTACAAACTCCTTTCTTAGAAACTCACGATTTTAATTTCCCTCCAATGTGACTCCATTAAATTGGTTCTGCAACCCAACAACATATATGAGTGCCTCAAAATTTAATGAAATACTAACTCCACCTATCATTGGTCAATAGAGGACACCTCATCCAGTATTAGCTCATGATTTTACTCCTATCATGATTAAATTGATAATCAGATAAAGAACCTGAGAATAGAGATTATGTCCCACTATCTAAATAGTGGAACTGATATGTAGATAAACTAATAAAGACTAAAAATTATACATGATATTACTGATGTGAATATGATGATATAAATGGTGTTTCAATTAAGTATATGATGGAGAATATCCCTCAAATCCCAGAATAGTCTCAGTGGGAGAGTCAAAATGGTGTTCTTACTATTTTTTTAAGAAAAATAGTACTATGATTTAATAAAACACTAAGTGAAGGAATAAAAAATTATACCAAGATACATATTCTCACACGGTTTAGGAACATAGTTTAAAAATTTGTACACTAAAAATGTATGGTCTCCTATAGGAAAGGTCCACCTGTCTGGTTGGAGAAATATTTTTACAAACCATTTCCAAACCATGCCAAAGAACTTTTAAAATAGAAGAACATGACTCATGGTTGTGTGCCTCCCCATGAAAAGTTTCCTCAAACCGAGAAGGATAATACATATATCTTTCTTCTCCTCACACCATTTATTAGACATTGCATCCTACCTTTTATTTTTTTCACTAATCATCTAACAGGCTTATATCACCCTTAAAATTGGGGTCTTGGATAATAACAATCCCTAGAAACCACAAAAATGCCATTAATAAAACTTCATTCACATATCTGGGTATATGTGAACATTATATCCAAAGGAAAAAGGATCCATGCCTCATAAGAAAACCCAGGTTTTTAGAATATTCCCAAAAAAAATTCATCCATCAATTTACCTTTAAATGGTGGTTATGACTTGTATGAAAATAAATCTGACCATTGAGTATTTATATCATTCCACTAATTAATGATCTCATCATATAAACGTCCATTCATCTATAGAATATATACTATAGAAAAATACCATCGATGGAGAACCTTCGTGCTCCTGTCAATGATATGAATCAGATTATCCTCCAAGGACACATTGACATATATCTCAACTACCATTAGATGAAATGTATGATATATGTATGAATAATATTTTCCTGGTTGATAAATATTTAACGCATCATACATGGTTTTTTAGCACTATGTTAATAGAAATAGTGAGGATACAGTCCCGATTATCTCTAGAATATCGAATGTCCATAGGTATATTATCGAAATCATACACTGTCTCTACATCCTCCTATGTCCTATCCTCTGTGAGATGCTCAAAAAATATTTATCCCCAAAATTGAACCCTAGATGTCATCTACGATGACCGGGGTATGATTTCTAACAAAACATTGAAGTATCCATCTACTTCTGAATAAAAAAACCTAATCTATGGTCACTTGAATAAGATATGGTCCAAGAATATCTACCTCTACTACCTCTAATCGAAATAGGGGTGAACAAAATGGCCTATCATATAAACCCACATTTGGATCCATATTTATAATACCCTAAAAAACATTTTTTAGCAGAATTCTTCTTGAGGCATGAGCCTCTTCCAAGATCCCCTAAATCTAGGTCCCATATCCGTAGAATTTCCTCAAGCACCTAAATCATGTTCTATAACTATAAATTTTCCACATGGTGATATGGTGTGCTTAAAGGCACCTATGTACCAAAATCCAACTTCAAACCTTTCTGGAATCCTGATTTAAATCATTCATACCTATATAAAATAATAGAATTTCAGACCCCATGAAATCATAATATATGAAAAAACATAAAACATTCTAAGCACATCAACATTGAATTTCTCCTTGATAATAACTAAATGAATGATATTTGAGTGTTTTCCTAAATAGGTACACGACCATATAACCATATTTTTTAAAAATAATCATTATGCACTTTCCACCATATATATTAACTACCAATTATGATTTACCTATTAGAACTTTTCACCCATGATTCACATGAATGTCCCATACAACCCTTTCATGACACCCATATTAACCTAAATCTTGCATAAAATGGTATCATAAACATTTCATACCTCATTTAAAAAATAAACTATTAAAACATTACTTTGATTGAATATTCTAAAATGTGATCGTGTTAGATGTTCAATGTCACGACCCAACCCCACCCGGGCTCGAGCCGCAACTACCCCGAGCCCGCCTCCATAGGCCAGGGGCTGGAAACCAGCACCGAAGGCACAAAAACTCATGGAGGCCTTTGCCTATGTACTTGTACACACACACATAGCACATTTAATTGAAATTTGTAGAGCAAAAGAAAAGACAAGTAATCAAAATGGAAACTGCTATAAATAAACCACAAAGTGCATCGAACTCTAAAAGTACAAAGAAAGTGTTGAAAGTAACCTCAAAATAAAAGTGGAAAACACGCTCCCAACCAGAAAAGTGCCACAACCTGGGAATAGGTAAACAATAGTAAAACCGGTGGGAGAGCCCCCACCTGGAACCCGACTCCGACCACCACATGCGGCACACGCTCCTGAACTCCTAAGCTCAACTGAAGTCACGACCAACATGTCAGTCGTCTTCAAGGGCACACCAAGTGCAGGAAAATTCCAAGAAGGGGTGAGTATAAAAATACTCAGTAGGATACCCTGAAGGATCGAGGGAGAAACAAAGGAGGTACAGAAGGGTGAGCAGTAGATCGAACTGGAAAAGTAAAGGAGTACAACCAAGAGTGCTGTAAAGAGTACAGTAAGGAGTACAACTCAACCCAACAAGAGGAAAGAAGGTAGACTCATCCAGACACAAGGATCTGGAAATGGTGAGAATATTAACTTCTCGTCGAGTCTTTGCTACCTATAATAGGAGAGTAGACTCATCCATCCATGAGATGATAGACACGGAAAGCAAATGGCATACCCCGTGCATCATCACCTCTCATGGAAGGAGAGCACACAAACCCAATAAGTGGGTTCTAGAACAAGCTATATACAAGTCCATATGCTCAATCAAGAATCCCAAACAAGACCGTAAGGCGATCTCAATACTGTATCTTAGCCAAATAGAAGTTAGTCGCCAACAGTCCCATAAGTAAACACCATCGATGTCCTGCATCCCGCACGTCTTCCCCAAACTACATGTCAAGGGGCTCAAACCACCGCACCTCGATACTATCCGCCTTGGTCAGCACTGACTCACTAGAATTGTTGTAGGTCACGTCACAAGGACACGTCTCAGTGGGGATAGCGCTCCTCGTACATGAGAGTTCTGGGGGAACATCAAACTACAACTCATCATTGCCCCGCAGTTGAGATATCTCTTCAAAGTCGACAGGGGACCCCTTTCCCATCCCCACTGGAGGGTCCCTGGAAGTCGACGGGTTCCCACTATAGGGAGATCTGGCAAGAGTCGATGGGTGCCACACTTCCCAGTCCCGTAAAAGGGTAATCCATTAGAGGGAGACTCGGCTAATGTCGGCGACGAGACCACTGCCCAGCCCAGCAGGAGGTAACCCGACATCGGGGACCACTGCCCAGCCCAGCTAGATGTCAGCCCGACATTGGGGACTACTGCCCAACCTAGCTGGAGGTAAGCCCGGCATTGGGGACCACTGCCCAGCCCCACTGGAGGTAAGTACGACATCGAGGAACACTACCCAGCCCCACTGGAGGTAATCCCCGAACTGCTCTGGCCATCCCTGCTGGATGGTACATTTAGGTGAACACTGTTGTGCTGGCTATCCCTGATGGATGGTAACCAACTGGTGATCCGTACTCGAAACAACCTCATCCCTGCTGGAAACAACCTCAAACCTACTGGAAACAAACTCCTAGGCATAGGATCGGTGCCCGCATAATGTGTTGGTCACACTAAATCAAAAAGGACTCTACCAGGGGTCACGAAGTGATGAGAGAATCTCCCAAGGCCTCACAAGGCGATCCCTCTCCAATCCGCTGAGTCACTGTCGAAGCGGATAGAGACAACGCATCCCAGAATGTGGGAAAACAGCCATGTTGTACGATCACACATAGTCGCAAACAGTTCCGCAGTCTGGTGAAAGGGCACAGTACTGAAACCCCTCAGAGCCGATGAAACAGAGGAACCAAACCATCTCTGTTGGCCAAACCATCGAGAACTAAACCAGGGGGACACCACTCAACCCTGCTATTCAAACAAAAGAGAACTGGGACAGGGTAAACTCTACCATGCTGGTCAAACAAACGAGGACAGAGCTAGGGGAAAACTCCACCCTGCTGGTCAAAAAAAATGAGCATAGAGATACCCTCAAACGTCGCGAAAGGTAAAAAGTACGTAATGCAGAGCACGACACGCACATGGGGCCCACACGACGTGTGTCCTCAAGTCAACCCCAAAAAAGCGCACAAAAATTCTCAGGTACCAACATCGACATGTACCTCCCAGCATTCCCGTATACTCCCAGAGTATACCCCGTTCCAGCCCAAAGGCTATTGTGCACACGACACCCAACGTCAACGCGAAGGCATAACATAACAACTCCAACTAGCCACCTCAATGGATGAGGTACATCCAACAACATCTCTTCAATCATTTACATCACTCACCCAGGAGTGCACACGATCACATGCCAAGGGTCCGCTAAAAACACGGTAGAAGAATCACCACCAGGGCACCTTAACATTTCCCCATTCAATAAGATCGCGGAAGAGGATCCACTTGCTTGAAAAGATTACACCATTGTAATCCTCATGGAAAAACACGCGAGATCAACTACTTACTCACCCAAAACTGTCAACCAGTGAAAAAGGTACTATTCACCGTAGCCAGGTCGGGTGGGACCCACCCCACGTCCCTGAAAAAGGTCGGGCGAACTGTGCCATCGCAATGCTCTTGAAAAAACATCTCAAAATCACTACTCACTTGAGTGGAACAGATATCCATGAAAAAAAGAAGCATTCTGGCATACCGTGCGTGTGCGGTTCTACGCGGGACCCATGTCCCGTTCCCGATGCACTGCCAACAGATTGCGTCGTTGCGATCCTCTCGAAAAAGTACACAAGTTTGACTATTCACTTGTCCAAAATGGACACCCAGTGATACAGTTGGAAATCACCATCAAATCCCAAAACAGCCCTCGCGAGGCCCACACTAGTGTGCAGAATTAATGCGGGCAGTTTGCGCCATTGCAATGCCCTCAGATAATCACCCCGAAACGACTGCTCGTACACCTCAAACGGATGTCCGATGAAAAAGTTACAAAATGCTGCCCATAGCTTAAAAAACATGTCGTGGGGTCCATGCCTCAACTCTGGTTTCAGGGCCCGAAACCACAATGGAAAAATCCGCCTCGGCACCAGAGTCCCAACGCCACTAACGATTCTCAAATCGGACGTCGGATGCGTCCATTCCGTCCAAAACAAGAATCCTCAGAAAAAGATCAATTCATATAAAGATGTGTCATCCCTCCGAGGCCCCTGAGTTAAGGAATAAAAAATTCCCGAAACCATCTCAAAAATTCCGCATTGACACGAGGTCCATGATGCCGCTGACGGCAAGCAAAACGGACGCCCGTAGCTCAAGATATGGGCATCCGAAGTTGGAGGGGAAAAACCCCTTGGCCGTACCGGCCCGGTCCGGTCGGTCCGCCCCGGTTTGGCCGGCCCACACCGGCCGGCCCGCTGAGCCCGCGGCCTAGCCGCACAGCTGGCCCGCGACCCAGTCCCGGGTCCAGTCCACTCTGTCGCGGCCCGCGGGCCATGGCCTGCTGCTTCCGACCGACCGACAGGGCCTGTCCTTCCACGCGAAGACCCGCCTATGGCGGCTCTTGGTCTCCACCGCGGGGTCGCGACGCGACCCCGATCCTCCCGAGGGCCGCCAAACCCCAGCACCTGTGGCCACTCTCTATCGCCCTCAGTGCCCGCGGCCGACCTCCTCCGTGGTTTCCCCTGCTATCGTCGCGAGCCCCAGTCGCTTGAAGCCCAACCGACTCCGCCTTGCCCCTCTGCCTGGCGCCGCTCGCCGTCCGCGAGCCCTGGCCGACACCGAAGCCCCCAGCCGCCCTCGCTCGCCCGTGCCTTGCTGCGCCCGTCCAAAGCCCATGCGCGTCGCCGCATTGGCTTTCCTCCTCCCCGGAATGCCAGAAACCCGCCGAAAAAAGACGAAACCCTCAAACATCAACGAACCATTGCGGCCTCCTCGGAAATTGGATTTCAATTCCGAAGAGTGCGATGGAAACTCATAAAACATACCACGCATACATGGTATTTTATTTGATGATCAAACAATAATCGACGCATATAATTGTGCTTGAAAGAAGGTTTGGAAATTAAAATGCAAACCAAAACCTCCTTCCTCTTGGGCGTTGCCCAGAGCTTCACAGAGGGTCTGCCGCCGTGTCGTCACCTTGTTGGAGCTTCCTCACCGGAGTGGAGGAGGAGAGGGATTGTTGAGTAATCCATGGTTGGGAGCTCTTCTGCCAGAGATCAGCAAAGGAGGAGATGGATGGGGGTGATTTGGTTTTAAAAAGAAAAATAATTAAATTTTTAATTAATTAAAAACCACCAAATTTTACCCGCATCTGAAACATCCGACGAGGTTGAGGTTAAGCCTCCCCTAGGGTAAACACCACGATCTGAGCGCAATGGCGGTCTCATAATTTGATTCCAAGGTTTCTTTCAAAAGTTATTAAACAAAACGCCCGAGGCCTCCAAATTACGAAAACGCCCCTGGGTCCATTTTTCATAGACGTCCCGCACCCGCAAAACTTATACCCCTCCTAGTGTAAACAAAACACTCCAAACTCAATGGTTCCCTTAGTTTTCCAATATGAGCCACCGTTTAAGGTATACATGAGTTATGCCATTAAACGGATAAATTAATTATTTAATTTATCTGTCCCTTGCTCCGAAAGCGAGCGAGGGGTCCAAACGTCCCGCGATGACATGTTTTATGTCATTCTTAGGGTAAACACCCCATTCTAGACCCATCCGTACACTCAGATCTCTGATCCAGATCACCATTAAGGAGTTATCCAATTTATTTGGTGTTCCTAGTGGGAACGCACTGAAAATTTAATTTCGGCCACTACGGGGCTCGTAATTGCACGCCGTCTGAAGACACTGCTCTTCAATTACATAAAAAATATTCCAAAGTCTTTTGCAGAAAAAACTGGGTTCTTACATTATTCCCTCCTTCAATATTTTCGTTCCTGAAAAGCCAAAACTAGGGAACAACCAAGGGTACTAATCCCAAACCTGGCTCTCCCGTACCCAGAAAAACTCATGCACAGTTCTGTGCCACCGCACATGGGCTCAAACGGCCCGAAGGACCTCATGGGTAACACACCTCCTCGACCGAACCTCTACGTCGCATGCCACGACTGGAATCACCGCCCGGACCTGGAACAAGGCCCGGTGATTCCCTCCTTCAGAATATCCATATGGTGGAACACCCAAATATATATGGTCACGCAAGGTTCCACAGTCGATGTCTCACTGCCACGACCCTCTTACATGCTCGGAAGTGGTAGAACAAACACCATCGACTAAAGAGAAAGGTTCCACTCCTTTTACCTTACCAACACAGGGTTACACCGACGCCCCGCGCCACCCTGGTAACAACTCAAATAATATGCTGGGAGAAAAGAATTTCACAGACAGAGTCTAACAATTCTACAGAAAAAATTAGAATAGTTGTAGAGCATACCTCTTCTCACCTCATGCTCTAGAGGATCGTAGACATCCAATGCTCACGACTATCCGCGGTCCCAACTGTCAGCTCCCGGAGCCTGACGTGGACCACCTACTGGTGATGAGAATACCTCGTAAAGTATTCCCCCACTACTAGCTCCTCCCGCTCTTATGCTAGCACCACCTCTCTGTGCGCTACACCGATCACGGTGCAGCCTCCATCGTGGTGGTGAACCCGCTGCCTACCCGATGCTCTCTGCATGCCTAGTCGGGCAGTCTTGTGCCAGGTGACCTCGCCCATCGCAAGCATGGCACTGAATCTCATCGGGATGCACTAGTGCCCTCTGGCGCCACTGTGGTGTATGAAAAATCCCCTGAGCCTGGTTATTAGAAAGAAAACTTTGTCGAGGTTATGCTTTCCAAAGCCTACTAGCTGCGACAGACATCTCAGCTCCATCGTGTCTACTGCCACCACCAATTCTAGAATGTGACAAGAAGCTCTATGTCACCAACGCCTGCTCTAGCACCCAGACATATGTGGAAATGACCAAGGGTACTATGATAGAATGAATATCTCAGCGGAGACGCTGCTCAAACTTCCACGCTCGGATGTTGTCATCATGGACCCAATCCGGGTAAAAGCGTGGATGGTCTGCGAAACTAGTCGCATACTCGGCCACCGTCATCCCTCCCTGCTGAACGTGTAGGAGCTCCTGAATCCGAAATGAGTGGAACCAGGAGTGAAAAAACTCCTCATGGAAAACAACTGAATGTTGCCCCACAAAAACGAAGACTCGTCAAGAAACTGAGTCACCAGATTCTTCCAACGCCAAGCTGCTCCACGAAAAAGGTTGGCGGACAAAGCCACCATAATATTTGTTGGTGTTTGTAGAAGCCTGAAAAGGAGAACCACTATCCCCAGACAAACCTCTGCTGCCTGAGGGTCTTTTTCACCACTGAACCTCAGCGGTCTCTGCCACTAGAACTCACAGAGTGCGCTCAACCTGTGCTCAAGCACCGTCTGCTCTGCTGAAGCTGTCTGCTAGTCAACAGGCATTGGTGATGCTACCATCCCACTCGTAGAAAGGGGTTCGCATGATGGGTCCTAGACTGTGGCCTCGTAGCTCACAGGGTCGTCATCACGAACCAAAGATGGTATCCTGGTTGGTTGTCTTCGTGAAGACATCCTGAATATTATCAAGGAGTGTCGCGGTTAGATGAGCATATATGTATACCACAAAAACAAAAAAAATGTTTAGCTGACTCAAGAAGGACAGTCAAAGACTCAATCCAATGTGATGAACAAACCAATTTTCCCTGTAACAAGTGTCTCAGCATGCCGAGCCGACAAGCACGTTATCAGAGTCATGTTTAATGGATACTTCAGCCGCCACACCATCCCTGGACTCCCTGGCCTGAGAGCCACTCTCGAGACACATTGACACTGTTTCCTGAAATCCTAACCAATTCATCTTTTTGGGACGTCCGCACAATGTCCCAAGGAATGAACCTCCCTCTGATACCACTTTGTCACGACCCGACCCTACCCAGGCTCGAGCTGCAACTACCCCAAGCCCGCCTCCATAGGCTAGGGGCTGGCGACCAGTGCCGATGGCACAACAACTTGGGGAAGCCTTTTCCTAATTACCTGTACACACACGACCAGCACACCCAATGCAAATGTGGAGAGAAAAATAAAATACAAGTAATGAAAACGGAAACCGCTATACATAAACCACAAAGTGCATCAACCTCTAAAAGTACAATGAATGTACTGAAAGTAAACTAAAAAGAAAAGGGAAAAAACATGCGCCCAACCAGAAAAGTGCCACAACCTGGAAACATGTAAACAAAAGTAAAACAGCTGGGAGAGTCCCCCACCTGGAACCCAAATCCGACCACCGCATGCGGTCCATGCTCCTAAACTCCTAAGCTCCACTGAAGTCATGACAAACCTGTCTGTCGTCTGCAAGGGCACACCAAGTGTGGGAAAAGCCCAAGCAAGGGTGAGTATAAAAATACTCAGTAGGATACCCCAAAGGCTCGATGGAGTAACAAAGGAGGTACCGAAGGGTGAGCAATAGATCGAACAGGAAATGTAAAGGAGTAAAACCGACAGTGCAGTAAAGGGTACAGTAAAGAGTCCAGCTCAATCCAACAGGAGGAAAGAAGGTAGACTAATCTAGACACAAGGAGTTGGAAGCAGTGAGAAGATGAACTTCTCGTCGAGTATTCTCTACCTATAGCAGGGGTGTAGACTCGTCCAACCACAAGAAGCAAGACACAGAAACCACGTGGCATACCACACGCGTCTTCACCTCTCCTGGAAGGAGAGTAAGCAAACCCAAGAAGTGGGTACTATAACAAGGTTTATACAAGTCCATATTCTCAATCAAGAATCCCAAAGATAACCTTAAGGGGATATCCATCCCATAGATCAGCCCAAGAAAAGTGAGTCGCCAACAGTCCCAGAAGTAAACACCAACGATGCCAAGCATCCCGCATGTCTGCCCCAAACTACATGTCAGGGGGCTCAAACCACTGCACCTCGACACTATCCGCTTTGGGCGTCACTGACTCACCCGCACGGTTTTAGGTCGGGTCGCAAGGATGCATCTCGGTGGGGATAGTGCTCCTCATACATGAGAGTTCTGGGGGAATATCAAACCAAAACTCGTCACTGCCCCGCAGTCGAGAGGTCTCCTCAATGTCGACAGGCGACCCACTGCCCAGCCCCGTAGGAGGGTCCCTGGAAGTCGATGGGGTTCCCACTATAGGGAGACCCGGCAAGAGTCCATGGGTGCCACACTACCCAGTCCTGTAAAAGGGTAATCCACTGGAGGGAGACCCTGCTAAATTCGATGACAGGACCACTTCCATGCCTAGCTGGAGGTAACCCAGCATCGGGGACCACTACCCAGCCCACCTGGAGGTAAGCCCGGCATCAGGGACCACTGCCCAGCCCAGCTGGAGGTAAGCCCGGCATCGGAGACCACTGCCCAACCCCTCTGGAGGTAATCCTGGCATCGGGGACCACTGCCCAACCCTGCTAGAGGTAAACTCGGAACTGCTCTGGCCATCCCTACTGGATGGTACTGCTAGGTGAACAGTCCTGTACTGGCCATCCCTACTGGATGGTAACCCACTGGCGAGCCCTGCTCGAAACAACCTCAGCCCTACTGGAAACAAACTCAACCCTACTGGAAACAACCTCCTTGGTAGAGTATCGGTGCCCACGTAATGTGTTGGTCACACTGAATCCACAAGAACTCTACCAGGGATCCTGAAGTGACGGGAGAATCTCCCCATGCCTCACAAGGAGATCCCGCTCAAATCCGTTGAGTCACTGTCGAAGAGGACCGAGAAAACTCATCCCAGAAAGTGGGAAAACACCCACGTTGTACGATCACATGTAGTCGAAAACGGTGCTACAGTCCGGTGAAAGGGCACAGTACTGAAACCCCTCACAGCCGAAAAAACAGAGGAACCAAACCATCTTTGTCGGCCAAACCATCAAGAACGAAACCAGGGGAGACCAGTCAACCCTGCTGGTCAAACAAAAGAGAACTGGGCCAGGGGAAACTCCACCCTACTGGCCAAACAAACGAGCACAGACCCAGGGGAAAACTCCACCTTGCTGGTCAAACAAATGAGCATAGAGGGACCCTCCACGTCGCAAGAGGTAAAAAGTATGTAATGCAGAGCAGGACATGCACATGGCTCCCACACGACGTGTAGTGCCACGTCAACCCCAACCAAGCGCACAAACATTCTCAGGTACCAACATCCACATGTATGAAACAGCGTTCCCATATACTCCATGAGTATACCCCGTTCCAGCCTAAAGTCTATCATGCACAGGACACCCAACGTCAACATGAAGGCGTAACATAACAACTCCAACCAGCCACCTCAAAGGTTGATGAACATCCAACCACATATCTTCAAGCATTTACATCACTCACCCAGGAGTGCACACGATCACATTCCAAGGGTCCGCTAAAACCACGGTAGAAGAACTGCCATCAGGGGGCACCTTCACATTTCCCCATTTAATAAGATCACGTAAGAGGCTCCGCTTTCCTGAAATGATTAAACCGTTGTTATCCTCATGGAAAAACACGCAAGATCGACTACTTACTCGCCCGAAATGGTCACCCAGTGAAAAAGGTATTATTCAAAGTATCCAGGTCAGGTGGGACCCAACCCACGTCCCCGAAATAGGTCGGGCGAACTGCGCCATCACAATGCTCTCAGAAAAACACGTCAAAAGCACTACTCACCTGAGTGAAACTGATATCCGGTGAAAAATATGCATTCCAGCATACAGTGCACGAGTGGTAATACATGGGACCCACATCCCGGTCCTGATGCGCTACAAACGGATTGAACCATTGTGATCCTCTCGAAAAAGTACACATGTTTGACTATTCACTTGTTCAAAACGGACACCCAGTGATACAACTCGAAATCACCATCAACTGCCAAAACGACACTCACGGGGCCCGCACTAGCATGCAGAATTAATGCGGGCGGATTGCGCCATTGCAATTCCCTCAGAAAAACACACCAAAACGACTTCTCGTACGCCTCAAACGGATTTCCGATGAAAAAGTTACAAAACACTGCTCACAAATTAAAATACGGGCCATGGGACCCACACCTCTAGTCCGGTTTTGTGGCCCGAAAACACAATGGAAAACTATTACTCGTCACCAGGGTCCCAATGCCACTAATGGTGCTCAAATCAGACGTCAGATGCGTCCGTGACGTCCAAAAAAAAAATCCCTTGAAAAAAGTCAATTCACCTAAAGAAGTGTCATGCCTCAAAGGCCCCTCATTTTAGGGATCAAAAATTCCTGAAACCACCTAGAAATTTCCGCATTGATGCGAGGTTCACACTGCCGCTGAAGGCAAGAATAAAGGATTCTCGTAGCTCAAGATACGGGCGTCCGAAGTTGGAGGGGAAAACCCCATGGGCCGGACCGGCCCCGTCCGGCCGGTCCGCCCCGCTTGGGCCAGCCCGCACCGGCCGGCCCACTGAGCCCACGACCCAGCCGCACAGCCAGCCTGCAACCCAGTCGCAGGTCCAGTCCACTCCGACGATGGCCGCAGGCCGCGGCCTGCTCCCACCGACCAGCAGACAGGGCCGGTCCTTCATCGCGGAGACCCACCTATAGTGGGTCTTGGTCTCCACCATGGGGTCGTGACGTGGCCCCGGTCCTCCCTAGTGCCGTAGATCTCTAGCGCCCACGGCTGCTCGCTGTCGCCCCCAGTGCCCGTGGCCGACCACCTCTGCGGTGTCTCCTTTTGTCGCCGTGAGCCCCGACCGCCTGACGCCCGGCCAACTCCGCCCCGCGCCTCCGCCTGGCGTCGCTTGCCGTCTGTGAGCCACGGCCAACACTGAATCCCCCGACCTCCCTCTCTCACCCATGCATTGCTTCACCCGGCCATTGCCCATGCATGCCGCTGCCTTTGCCTACTGCCTCCCCGGACTGCCAGAAACCTACCGGAAAACCACGAAACCCGCAAACTTCGAAAAACCGTTGCGGCCTCCTCCCAAATTGGATTTCAATTCCGAAGAGTGCAATGGAAATCTCATAAAACATACCACACATACATGGGATTTGAATAGATGGTAAAACAACAATCAAATCATATATTTGAGCTTTAAAGAAGGTTCAGAAATTAAAACGCAAACCAAAACCTCCTAACTCTTGGGCGATGCCCGGAGCTTCACGGAGGGTCCGCCGCCGCGCCGTCGTCTTGCCAGAGCTACCTCTCCGGAGTGGAGGAGGAGAGGGATTGATGAGGTCTCATTGGTTGGGAGCTCTTTTTCCAGAGAGCAGTAAAGGAGGAGATGGAGGGGGTGATTAGGGTATAAAAAGAAAATTCATTAAATTTTTAATTAATTAAAAACCCCCATATTTAACCCACATCTGAAACATCCAACTGGGTCAACATTAAGCCTCCCCTAGGGTAAACAGCACACTATAAGCACAACGGCTTTCTCAGAATTTGATTTTGAGCTTTCGTTCAAAAGTTAATAAACTCAACACCCGAGGCCGCCAAATTACGAAAACACCCCTGGGGCCATTTTTCATAGACGACCCGCACCCGCAAAACTTATACCCATCCTAGGGTAAAAGCCACATTACGAACTCAACAGTGCCCTCAGTTTTCCAATCCGAGCCCCGTTTAAGAGATACTTGAGTTAAGCCGTTAAACGAATAATTTAATTATTTAATTTATCTGTTCCTTGCTCTGAAAGCGAGAGAGGGGTCCAAACATCCTACACCGACTTGTTTTATGTCGTTAATAGGGTAAAACCCCGATTACGGACCCATCTGTATACTCGGATCACTGATCCGGATCACCATTTAGGAGTTATCCCATTTATTTGGCGTTCTTAGTGTGAACGCACTGAAAATTTAATTCTGGCCACTCCGGGGCTCGGAATCTCACGCCGTCTGAAAGAGCTACTCTGGAATAACATCAAGAATACTCCAATGTATTTCTCAGAAATGACTGGGTTCTTAAATTTAAATAACTTAATAAAAATACCTAACACATTCCCACATGGAACCCTATATAAAGATAGAGCATTTCCTCTAAATCTCGTACCCGACCTCTAGGACATCCCCTTATCGAACCTGTCATAATTCCTATTTTCAAATAGAATTTGCATTCTATGATGATTTTCCATCAACAGATCTCAACCATCCTCAACCATTTTCTTCTGATGGTCACCCAATGACCGAGGGTTGTATCCACACACAATGGCTCCCTTAAAACTTCTCCTAGAGTGTGTGTAAAAGGATTTCATTCAAAAATACATTAAATTAAATAGAAAAAATAATCTCACAATATTAATAACCACATATCATTATACATAATATGTCATCAAGATAGGGATCTGTTTTATCACTAATTGTTGTGTACACCATGATTTTTTTAATTGATGGATACGTATTTCTCCCCCAAATACCATATCTCGTTGAAAAAGTTATAAAAAACTATAAAAAAACCCAAAACCATGTTCTATTTCCCATGAGTTTATAGGGATAGATATATGGGATAAACATCTCACGATACCCAATTTTATTTTAGTGTATCCCTCACAACAACACCATATCGTATTCCCTGAAGCACTTGATTATAAAACCAAGAATCATCAATAAAAAACCATTGTTACATGGTTCTCACCCATACACTCATCGACCAACCACTAAAATGGTACCATATGAAAATTATGGGTACCATGTATCCAATAAGTGGTAGGTGTACACTTCCATACCAACATGATTCAAATATATCACACACTCCTTTAGATTATTCAACATCAAGACCCTGTTGACTGTGCTTCTTGGAGTGATAGTCTCAACAATGCAAGTGATCTATTAGAATTCATTCTAAAACAAGAATCTACAATCATTTCTATCCAATTAAAAACCACCTTACTCACAAAATAATAATAGGGGGGTTTACAAATTGACACACACTAATCAACTAGGTCATGTACCTTGACAATCCTACCCATTGATTGAGTTTTGATAAATGATCACCTCGGGTTCTTCTGGAATTGAAAGGCATCCCATGCTCGAAACAAAAAACATGAGAATCCTAAAAAAATTAGTCAATAATGAGTACAATCATTTAAAAATTCCCTTAAGGTAATCAAAAATATATATCTAACCTACAAAATTGGTTACCCTTACAGAAATAATCTCCACTTCCATATTAAGGTCGAATTTAAGAGTGGGATATCTTGGTATACCATCGATCCAATGAAAAATGTATAAGGCAAAGGACACTTGGTTCGAATAAATAGATCTATGGTTACTCAAATTGGAACCACAACCCATATTAGGGATTCTATTACATGGAACCCATCATTCATAAAACACACTCTCAAAAATATGGAAAACTACAATGAAAAATGATCATCGATTTACGAAGGTCAGATACTATCATTTAAGGAACAATGGAATCACCTTAAAAAATAATCTATATTCCCCTAATATCTCATAAAATATATAAAGGGTAGTGATATGTGCAAGATGGTCACACTCATGCAACAATATGAGAGCCTAAACACACTGGATATCCTCCTATTGGACATACCACCTTGGGGTCCAAGCACCTGCTAGCCAAGTATTCACATAGAATTCATTTCAAAAATGGAGGTCCTAAATGGGACAAATAGTTTCTTAACAATACATGTTGAGAGAAAAAATTCACCTTCATTTTTAAAACATTTATATTATAAGAGTTTCGCCTCCCACTTTTTGGAACCTTTTGATGTTATCCTGGCCTCATCATCCATCCACTAGGTCCGACTAAACCTATGAGGAGAAACTAACTAAATAAAACATAAATTCTCATGTTGTCTATCTAATTATTTCTAAATAATATAATAAACTAACCCTTTATTAGGGGTTCAAGTAATATCACCTATAAAGGTTAAATTTATGAGAACATTACATGGATCATTTATCAAATCATGTGGAAAAGATGAAATATGAAATATCAAGAACCAATTTTAAGGAAAACATTACTAAATATTTTTTCATGTAATCAACCTAATGGGGTTGATCTATAAATACTATAAAAATGATATATCCCAGAAAATGGTCTCATCACATCAACTAGTCTCACTCAAAAAAACCCATTACAAATCCTCACACCGTATAATAGATTCCTAAACTCAATAGCCATTTCACCTCTAAGGGTCTCACCAATATATATCATAGTATATTGTTATGAAATCAACCTTACCCATGCCTTATATCCTAGTATATATTTCAAAAGTATCACTGACATCTTTCTTCTCCACATAGAAAATACATCATGAGATTCAATCCCCAATTAGGTTGTTTCTTTTGAGGATAGAATATTTCTAGTGTAGTATCTATCAATAACACAAACTCTCATGGACATACATCCCCCAAAATAGTGTAGGATGTATCCATTGGAACAAAGGAATTAGATAATCTATAGAAAATTATGGTTCTGGTGCTCCCTAAAAAGTCTATATTAATCAATTAAATCACTCACAGTGTTATTCCTCAAAACATATGTCTGGAACCCCTTATTTTTCCATATATGACATTAAATATGGATCCAAAGGTATCACATGGCCCACAACATATGGATCACTATCGATGTCTCCCATCTCTTGCACGATGAGAGTTCTTCATTGTTGAATTCATTTATAATTCTAAACACACTCCTAAAAATGATTCAATATAAAAAAACATAGCTCAAAATTTAGGAAATGTTAAAAACATCCTAGAATAGGTCATACCACACATAATACTCCTCGTGATAGGATAGAAAAAGTAATTATCACTACAACACTATAATCAATACCTCGTTCCAACATAAAATTTGATTCAAGGTGAAGTCTCTATGTTTCATATCAATTTATTATTTTAATTCATATTTATTTTTTATTGAATTTCCACAATTCATTTATTCATAATTTTTAACCAATGGTTCACCATGTTCTGATCCATTATGGCCCAAACTCCATAAAAATCCAATTATTGTTCCTGTATAATTCACAATATCTCATATTTCCATTAAAAGAGTTAATCGAATTGTGTGTCACTTTCTAGTCCACATGGAACCATAATTTTTATGAAATAAAATATGGAATCACATTCTCTATCCACTACACAAAATTTATCAAAAAAATAGCTACATCTATCATATTCCCTATCACAACCCCATGAAAGAATAATGCATCATAAATGTCATTGAATATGATTTCTATCAGGTGCCTAAAATGATGCGTGAGAAGGAATGTACTCATATCATTGTGTTTCGATTGAGTAGAACCTGAAATCATATCATCAATAATATCACAATTCATGCTCATCACCCAAAAGTGCAGTAAAATAAACTTAAATAACCAAAATATTGAAAAAAACTATTTCGTTTAGGTTTTTTGGCTCTTTTCTATACATAGGAAAACTACACCCTGGAGTAGATCATTACGATACTCCATACCTTTCAATAACATTATATTATCAAAAAATAGTAAATTATACCCAAAAATAAATCCACAAATACGACATTGTAACATAATCAACCCATAATCCACTTAACAATTCCCCATGCCCAGTTGGTCACATGGCCTCAAGTAAATTTCCCTAAATTCTAGAGGCAACTTAATAGTGGTGAGGGCTACGTTCTGTTAGTGGGGGAATATTACCTAATTACTATAGTGTAACATAATACAATGTAGAAAACATAAAATTAAAAAAATATAACAACAATAAATCTAATAGATAAACAAGAATGGAATTTATAGAAAATCCATAAGATTCTAAAATACAATGATGATGATACATGTATCTACAATGCAGCCAAAAACTGGTACACAATGGTGTAGTACAATACATATAACTAATGTAAAAAATGGTTAAATGTTTTTCACTATATTTGTGATCCTCAAATCTATACAATAATCATCTTATTCAAATTAGAAATCAAGAACCTATAGTAGGGAACATTCCCTTATTAATACCAAAAATATTATGTTCTATTTGGGTACCTGATGGTGTCCCAAACAGGGGTTGAGAGACAATAAAATTTGGCAACCACCCATGCTTGGGTTCCATCTAGTTAGTGAGTATATATAACAAGAGTGTGTAGTAAAAATATAAAAATTAAATATTTTACTACAAATTAAACATCTTATAAGTTTATGTACTCATTTAATAAACAAATCATTTAAATGATTTAATTTAAAAGGTATGTCTTTGATTTAATAGTGATCCTGAGACATTTATAATAATGGTTAACAAACCATTTCTTATCATTTAAAAATATTGTGTCTTGAGACCAGATTTGTAGCTGACACCCCCATGGTTACATGATCAAATACCTCTAAACGATCCATCCATAAATTATAAACCGGAACAAATCCAAGTTTGTGATTTTTCTTGGAAGAGGATTAGAATAAAAAATATCATTTATATCTCATTTTATAACATGACCCTATTCATTTTATTCCTAATTTTGAATTTAAGAATCACTCTTTGTAGAATATCTAACAAGAACTTATGATCATATGTATATCGATCCCCAAAACCTAGGAATATCTTTTGGTGTGGTATATATCTATTTCATTTGAGTTATTCATTATTGTTCCACTAAGGGAGACCAAGTATAACCCATGGAACAATGATCATATGACCCATGTTGAGTGTGTCCATGAAATTCTCTTACGAATCCATGAATCACTAAACATATAAAATTTAAGCCCCTCTTGATTTTTCCCTTGATTGTCTATATCTATAGTCCAAGTATCACACAATAATTATCATGAAAAATACCATCTATGACCATCCATATAATTCAACATTTGAATTGATGTGTCATCGAAGGAAATAATAATTCAATCAATCCAATTTCATAAAATCAATTCATTTAAGCAAGTGTCATCACCCCAAACAATTAAATTCAATATCACCTTAAAATGAGAGTCAATTCATTGTCCAATAATATAATTCATTCCATACATATAATCACATGGAAAATCATTATAACAAAATTCAGATGCTTAAACAAACTATAACATAGTGTATCCGCCATTTAACTCACATGGGGATATCAATAAAAATTGAAATTCATCTTTACATAATAGTTTACCTAGAATGGACCATAATATATGTTCATACATCCATTCCCATTAATCAATTAGGAAAATAATTCACAATTAATATATCTATTCAATTCACAATTTTATTCATAAATAATTCATCATTTTGATTTACAATTTCATTTACAAATCAGACCCCAATACAAGGGGGTGAAAGGAAAGACCCAAAGGTATCCATTTCCAAGATCCACCCATGGTGGTGTATCAATATAAATTAAATAAGGAATAAGGTGGTTCAATATAATTCATTATCCTCAACCAATATAAAATCATTAGAAAACCAATTTAAATACATGGAACATGATAGAAACTCACATATTTAATTCAATTTCAAAGGGTTTACCTAAAACTAGACGTTCAGCCCATAAACATATGTATTCACATAAAATATAAATGAAATGCATGAAACCACCTATAGTAGATATGTAGTGGATGTATTATCTGTTCTTAACTCCGGATTCAACACAAATCTGGAGAAAATGAATAACGTATGAAGACCCTGAAAATTGGTCATATGGGCCTGAAAATAAAAAGAACATTTTAAATCCATATTAAAAAAGAAAGGATAAAAAGGACTAATGATCTTATTGATGTAGATTTAATGATATATATAGTGAATAAATCTAGTCCTAGATGCAGAGGATCCCAGAAATCAAGGAATAGTCTCAAAGGGAGCATCAAACTTGTCTTAATATTGTCCATTTATTAAAATTTGAATTAGTGTTCAATATAACATTATGTGAGGGAAAAATAAAAATTTTATCAAAATACATCAGGTTTCATATTTTAGCCACATATTTGGACAAACTATTCCCCATCCATAAATAGTTTGTTGTATGAAAGGGGAAACCACATGATTGGTCGCAGAGTTTGACTAATTGTGCGTGATCCCTTACAAACCCCACTGTCCAAATTGATGATCTAAGCGCATGGTCATGCACCTCACCTCACACAGTTTTATAAATCTATGTGGTTACCTTCTACTATCATCAAATTCCACATATAGTTTATCAAACCATGCGTCCCCCCCCTACAGTTTTCACTAACTGTGTTCTAGGTGTATTCCACTCGTAAACATTGGTTTTGGGCTCCGGAAAACCCCTATAAACCCTGAAAAAATGATCAAATTGGTTACTCTGAATAGGTAATATTTAATCATTTAAACCAATATAAAAAATATTATTATATCACACAAAAATTTGTATTCATACATATCTTTCTGTGGAGTCGTTAATACAAAACTACACATGAGTGATAATATCTTTTCCCATTTGAATGGAAAGTTGAATAATATGGTGTTTCTATAATAATAAGAAAATATAAATATATTTATGATACTATAATATTTTTTTAAATATGACATATTTATAGGATTCATGTAAAAAAGTAAACATTAATAGATTCAGGTAAGATGATTACAACTTATTTGAGAGAACTGCCTTGGTTTACACCTAAAGACTTTATAAGATTTCTGTATGGTAAGAATATGATAACAATGAACCATTATATAAAATATATGGTATATATTGTATGTTATGGTTAGATCTATAATTCTTAAATTGTTTTAAAAAGGAATTATAAGTGGTTCCCATTATTATGTTTGGGGAGACAAATACATGGAATTACATAAAAGATTTAAATAACATAAGGTTATTTTCTATTGAAATTGGAATCAGAAGGATAAGAAATTTTTTTTTGAATAATATTCGATAAAAATATATTCAAACGTCATATTTTTTACAATTTATGAGGATTTTTTACTGATATCTAATTGGCTCCCCTGTTAAACTGGTTTTAACCCTACCATGGTGATAATTTTTTTATTTTAATGTTAATAATGACCATAAATTAGATTTAACATATTACATAATAAAAATTCGGATAGGTACAATTATGGATTCAAATTTACTTGATTCAACTTGTAAAATTTTTAGAAGTCTATTTTAAAATATGTTCATAATCCATAGTGTCACCATTTTATGAAAAACTGAATTATTATGAAAAAAATGAGGTTCCTTACATTATATTCATTGTAAAAAAATTAGATGAATATTAAATTTTTTATTTAATATCATAACTAAATTATTTTTTAAAATAATTATTTAGAATATATTAATTTAATTTTTTATGATAAAAACACATTATTATTATAAAAATAATTTTTTTTGTGGAACATCACTTTTTACATTCAATTGCATTTATTTTAGTATTTAACAAATTTAATACCAATAAATTCATTAAGTAAATTTTAAGAAATAATAATCAATTACTTTTTTAGTTCTATTAATACCCCTGATGAAATATTATGATGAAACTGCAACATTAAATACTAATATTTCCAGGTTATATCACTGTTTGTTTTATATTAGTGTTCTATCAAAAGAAAGGTTTAAGATAAATAAAATTAATTTAAGGAGAAATATGATTGAATATCATAGAGATTTATATTCCACCATGATTAAAATAATTTCACACATTTAATTCCACTACTCAAATATTAGAATATGTTCATACATCAGCCTTATCAAATGATCATGAACTTCTATAACATCATCAAATTTATTGTTTAACCAAATACCCTTGACTAGGTTAGTGGTATTTTTTCAATTAAACTTTCTCTCTATAATCAAAATTATTCCCTACATTTTCCACTTAATATAGATCATGCTCCTATTCTATGACAACTTATTTTATTAAATGTGAATTATTAGGTTTTTACTCTCATATGAGAGAACAATGTACTCATAGATAACATGACAAAAAAATTGTGAACGTTCCTGGTGATAAGAGTCAATCTTGATAAAATAACTAATTCATATGGGACTAAAATAATAAAGGCAAAGTATATACTAGTTTCTAAATATAATATCTTTCTTTCAAGGATATATTTATAGGAATAGACTATCATGACCATTAAAATCTAGATATCATTTATTGTTATCAAAAATTCTATTCAATCGACTCCGAGATTCCCTAATGTTTTGTTTAATGGATCTAATCATAAATTACATTTACTTAGATATATACTGTCATAATATCATTATTTCTTTTACAATATCCTATTTCATTAGTGTACTCTAATCATTATCATAAATGGATTCATAAAGACCCATCTGAATGCTTGAGATAAAGATATTATCATAAAAAAATTCTACCAATGGTTGTTGTTGATCCCAAAATAATTTAAAATCAATATATCATGATCTAAAAATAGCTTTTAGATAGGAAATAGTCCTATTATACTAACTATATATTTAGTAATGACATATAGTTATAAATTTAAACTAAGTATTCATGTCATGATGAATACTTCTTATAAAGACCCGAAAATCCTGTGGAAATGTTTTTTCTGAAATACATGGGAATTTTACAAGTTTGTTGTTTATGACGGAACCTGATTATGATGCACAGTGTGCTCGGAATCAATTTTTGATGTTTTTTTCGGGTACGTTCGGAGAACGTACATATGAGATTTTATATCTTTTGAACTGATGTTCGGAATTAAAATACAAGGGCACCGATGAACTCACAACACCGGTAATCGTTTAAGGAAGCCTTCTCTGCAGTTACGTTTTATCAGGAGTAGAAGATAATTTTCGGGGGATTTCTAAATTTAATAAAAAACATGTGTAGAATATTTTTTTAAATGTTTGGTGGTTAATTTCTCCAAAGGGAAGTTGGAGGTGTGGAACACCCCCCACATAACCTCCCATGGGAGGATATTATTTTTCGGGGTCCACACGAGCACCTAACCCCTAAAATCCACTTAAACCCCTTTAAATCCCCTTGAATTTATTAAAACCACCTCTCATCATTTATTTTGGGTGAACTCTTCACCTTCCTTCTCTCATTAAGGGTGCCAACCATCTAATTAATGAATTGAACTTATTCATTTTAATTAATTCTAGCTTTTTAATTTTGAAAAACCTTCTAAACAATAAAACGATAGAAGACCCTATTAATTTAGTTTGGGTGTGGAACTTTGAGAGGAATTGGGAGGAAATCTTGGAGTAATAATATTCTCTTGATGAAGAACATCGTTATTCAATGAATAATGATCCACATCTTGAAGAATGTGAAACAAAACCTACTACCTTGTTCAACCGGATCAAGGAAGGGAAGCACCGCCACCTACGGTGTACACCGACGATGTTGAGTAGACTTGACTACAATGGGCTCTACTCCATCCGACATAGACAGAATGATGTCTGTCTTCCGTGATGTAAATTTTCCGCAACACGTCAATGGTCAACAACAATCGAGGTAGGGTTTCGAATTCAAGCTTGAATTTCTTTCTGTTAAGTTATTCTTTTCCCTTGGATAAAATCAACAACCACGGATCGACCACCAAACATGTAGATCCATAGAATAGATATTGATTGAGGAATGGGTTTGAGATTATGTTGTGGTTTTTTTGTTCTATTATATGCTGGATTACTGTTTGAGCCTCTAACGCGGAGGGTATGGGCTAACAAACAAGTTCGGACACTTCTGCAATTTGTTCTTGGTGCACGGTTTGATGGGAGATAGGAAACCAGAATAGAAACCCTTATTTGATGCCTTCATAGTGAAAAACAGGACTAGAGGAGGCCATAGGCACATACGAGAGGAAAAACGTACCACCAGAACGACTCTGGGGGCCCGCGGAGGCGCACGACGGCGCTGGTGACCGGTGTCGGCACCCCTCACACACCACCGATGAAAGTCCGACCTGACATCGGCTGCAACGAGGGAGTAGATACCTCATATATGGGTTCTAGGAAGGATGAGCAGCGCCAGCTGGAACTGCCGTTTCGGGACACCCCCCCCCCCCCCGCGCGGCTCGCCTTGGGCATAATGCGCTTGGCCATCTAGCCGAGCATAGACCGACCGTGTAGGCCGGGCTTCCTGTCATTGCGGCTGGGCAGATTTCGTGTGGATTGAGCAATGCCCTACCAGGATGGACCTGGATCTCGGTCGGGTGAACCCGATTTGGTCCGACCAAGGGCGGGTTGGGCCGGGTTGGACCGGACCCAGACCCCCCTCATCAGACCACTTTTGGTGTTTCACCTATAACATGAGATATGGACCTTCGATCGACACACCATCTATTGCATAGCATTCCTTGGATAAAGATTGTCGTTTTAGTATATCACGGTCAAGGGTTTGGCAAATTTTGGGTATAGCCGGGTTGGTTCGAACCCGATGCCAACCAGGCCCTCGGAGCGAAAATGCTTATAACTTATGGAACGGATGTCTGATTGACATGCCGTCAACTACGTTGGATTACTTTTGATGAGACGGTCCTTTTTTAATACTCCATATATGATTATGATGAGGTTGGAGTATGTATATGTTGGATTGTACTGGAAATCCAACCGGCCCCTTGGAACGGAAACTCTAATAACTCCTAGACCGGGCGTCTGATTGATGCACCGTCTGTCACGTTGGGTTCCTTATGATGAGGCGGAACTAAGAGATACATAAAATCAGGACTTCATGATATTTGATGTATCATCACTTGGATCTAGGAGTGGACCCTCCCGGAATCGAGTGTGTTGTGGGCGGGAACCCTAGGGCTGGCTGCGATTAAGATGACAGAATCCTTTGTGGGTTCGACAAAAACGACTTCTGTACCAGGATCCTATGTGGGTTAGACAGTGTTGACTACTATACCAGAATCCTATATTGGTTCGACAGTTATGAATTATGTACCGGGATCCTTTGTGGGTTCGTCAGCAGTGACTTCTATACCAGAATCCAAAGTGGGATCGAAAGTGATGACTATTGTATCAGAATCCTAAGTGGGTTCGACAGTGACGACATCTGTACTGGGATCCTCTGTGGGTTCAACAGCAGTGACTTATGTACCAGGATCCTACGTGGGTTCGACAGTGATGACTACTATTTCGGAATCCTACGTGGGTTCGATAGTGATGACTTCTGTACCAGAATCATGTGTGGGTCCGACAACAATGACTTCTGTACCAGGATTCTACGTGGGTTCGAGAGTGATGAATACTATAACAGAATCCTACGTCGGTTCAACAGTGATGAATTCGTGGTGAGGATCCTACATTGGTTCGATAGAGTTGATATTGTTCCAGGATCCAATGTGGGTTCGACAAAGGAGATGATTCAGAGGCTACATCAAATCATCTCTACACCTCTCCGTGAGATGTATACCTATGGGAGTGGAGTCATGTATTTAAACCATTATCAACATGGTGATTAACTTTACTTCCTTTTTGGAATGGTTTGTGGTTGGGCTCGAGAGTTGGAGTCGGACTATGATTGATAACTTAGTTGTATGTATGGGCATATACCTAAGTAGGGTTGGTTGATACTTCGTGATTGTATATTTCTACTGTGATTTATCCTTTGTGGATTTTGTGAGACCTTGAGGGTCTCGGGGTCCCTACTTCATTTAGATATACTCAGCCTTGTATGGTCTATGCCCTCACCTCATTGTGTTGGATCCAGATGATAGACAACGCTGACCGAGGCGGAGTGTACGAGGACTGGATGGTACCCAGAGGTGGACCTCACGACAAGTCGGTACCCGTAGGATATGGGCAGACATGGAGCACTGAGGAGGATATCTGTACCTACCCTTCCGGTAGGATGTGTGGTGTATGATCCAGGATCTTATAGTCATCTTCCATCTGTTACTAGGGTCGGGGCATTACAAATACTCAGTAGGGACCCCGGGACCCTCATGCTCTCAAAAAAACAAACAAGGATAAACCAAGAAGTATGACATCAATGGATAACCTCACATAGGTATATGTCCATACATATACCTACATTATCAAGTATTCCATCTCAATCATGAGGAAAACACAATGTCTCTGAATCAACTCAACCTGGATTTTATTCTTGGGATGGTATCAATCTAAACCATGGATACTGCATAACTCCTCCTCTATCGAGTATAGTGGGCCTGTCACATCACATAGAGGCACTTCCTACTAACGTGGACTGCAGAGGTACTCCTCCTGTCAAGTACCGTGGATCTGCCGTGCTCAAACAATGGTGCTCCTGACCGTGGGGGTGCTGCACTCCCACAAAGGCGCTCTCCCTCATACCCTGCTGAGGTACTGCACGTTTCTAGTATCGTTGGTTTGCCACACACACTGAGGCGCTCCCCACCGTGTGTCTGCCAGGACACCAAGGCACTCCCCCCTGGGCTAGTCGAATCACTCTGAGTCGAATCAGTCAGTAGTAGTTAAGTCTTAGACAGGTACTTGTTTCCTGCACAAATACCTACTCATCACCAGAGGAAACGCTCCACAAGCTATTGGTCGATACTCCAAGTATCATGAAGTCTCACGTAAAAGTATTTCAAAGGTCCGCCATGGGGAAGAGGTATCGACGAAACTGATGGAATGTCAATCGGACAGCCTGTCTGTGAGTTTTTAGCTTTTTTGTCCTTGGCGCCCAGTTGGATTCGTGTACGAACCAACCTGATTGTAACACAAAAATACCCCAAACACTAGTGGGGTATACTCAAAGAGACCGTCGAGCTCCATGAAAACCAGTGCCACTGGCGGTTCGTCAAATGGTCATCCGGATCCAAAGTTATGACAAAGTATATAAAGGATCAGTAGAGGCCAAGGTCCCGGGTCCGATCCGACCTGGTCGGACCAACTCGGCCCAACCCAGTCAGGGCCGACCCGGTCTGGGTTGACCCGGTCAAACATTCTCGGTTTGACCCGACCCATTGACTGGGTCAACCCTTTATGTTTGGCTCGGTCCGCTGGGCCTGGCCCAGCGGACTGCGAGAGTGGTTTGGCTCATCTTGAGGCCAGTTCAGCCTGGAATGCTGCATGGGCACGGCTCGACCAAGAGGGCGAGAGGGAGCCAGAACGCCGGCTCAGACGTGAGAAAGATGGTTCCACGAAGTCCAGCTCAGGGGAGGCCGGTTTGGGGTGGTGTGTGCGAAGGCCAGCGTAGGGGGTGGCCGGGTAGACCACAGCAGGGCGCCGGGGGTCCGCGAGCAGGTGGCATGGGCGACGGGAGGGCCGCACGCAGGCGGCGGAGCGCCGGGAAGGGGTCGGGGGGCCATGGGTAGGTGGCCTAGGCACCAGGCAGGGTGCCGGGGGCTGCGGGTAGGGTCCCTGTGAGCCAGGCAGTGCACCAGGCGGGCTCTAGGCAGGTAGCCTGGGCACCGTGCAGCACCACGGGAGGGTCGGGGGCAGGCAGCCTGGGCGCCAGGCCGCACGCCGAGGGACAGCAGGCAGGTCGGTTCGGCAGAGCTTGGGCCAGCGCTAGTCAGCGATGCGATTCAAGGAGGTAGCGGGTAGCGTGGCCTTTGTCATTTCCCCCTTTGTTTCTGTTTCGTTGATACATCACCAAGCCATTAAATGTCACAAAATTAGAGTGATCGATAGAGGATGACGGGCCATGTTAGGTTGGCTCGAACCCTCCGCGTTTAGGGAGGTATCATTTGGATCATCATGAGAAGAAGATGATCAATAATACATCCACAATAATCCTTTATTATCCTTTCATGAAAGTATGAAGAAGGTACAACATCAATAAGTAATAAACCCACTAACTTTGTTTCGTTGTTCTTCGTTCATCGACGGAGTTGCAGAAGGAAGACGAAGGAGACTTTCATTCGTCACATCTACCGAACACTTCCAATCTGAGCTCGTTCATTAGTTCGTTGACGAAAATGATGAGGGAAGATGCTCTACGTCGATAGGTGTCTGAGGAATAAAGTCAAAGAAGAACCATCACTAGCATTCTTCACGTTCTTCGTTAGGATGGGCATTCTTTGTTGGAGAGGATAAGTTTATCCATGTGCTCTTCCTCTCACAAGTTTCCCCCAAAATGAAAGTGACCAAAATAATAGTTTATCATTTATTTTAATCATTGGACCAAAATTCAAAAAGGGGAATTAATTAAAAAGGCTCCTCCAATTTAATTCATTAGGTTGAAAAAATAATTGATGAGTTGGAAAAATTTCAAAACCAAGTGAGGTGGAGAGGCTCACCCTCATTAATGAGGGAGATTTGAGAGGTTATACTCTCTTCCCATTAATAGGGGTTGGGTTGTCCCCAACCCTATTATTTAAATGAGAGTTTATGGTCTCGAGTTGTCCAGATGTCGTAAACTCTCGCGTGAGGTTTTATTCTGGTGGGCCCCACCACCATAACCTCTAATGGAAGATTAGGGTGTGGTGGTCCCACCTAAAACTCCCAAGTGGAGGTTTTAACCAACAATCACACACATGGAAGCTTAAAATAAAATAATGTGTTGTACAATTTAATTTATTATTTTTTTATGAAAAGCCAAAAACTAAATTTTATTCTCGACCATGTGTCGTCGAAGTGAAAGTCTTCTTTAGATAATACCAGCGCTGCGAGTTAAACAGTGCCCTTAGATTTTAGTTCCGAGCACTGGTTCAAATGTTATAAAATACCGCTTGTACGTTCACTGAACGTACCCAAACAAAACTTCAGAAATTGATTCCAGGAACACTGGGCCTCAGAATCAAGTGCCATATATTTTCATGGACTTGTCAAAATCCCATGTATTAAAGGAAAAACATTTCCATGGAATTTTTAGGTATTTATATTCTCCGCACCTCAGGGCTTTACGTCATCGTAATCTACAACTTGAACTAAGGGAACAAATGAGGGAAGTGAGCATGCATATGTGCCTCCCACTCCCATGGGCTCTCCAGGAGGTTCCCGTGAAGCTAGTGAATGTGCACTAGAGGTATCGACCTTCCACGAAGGACCCACTCTTGACGATCCTCAATCTACATAGGAACCTCCATGACGGTCTCCCCATTATCGACGTCCAGCTCCCCATGGTCGATGACGTGAGAAGGGTCATGCACGTATCGCCTCAGCTGAGATACATGGAAGACTTCGTGCATCCATTGCAACTGATATGGAATATCTAAGAGGTAATCCACCTCTCCTACACTGCTGAGGACATGGAAAGGTCCAATGAATCGAGGAAATAACATTCCATCTCGGCCAAATATCCATAGACCTCGTCAAGGAGAGACCCTTAAAAAGACGTGGTATCCATTCTCGAACTCTAGAGGTCTCTGTCACCTATCAGCATACGACTTCTACCTACTCTGTGTAGTCTTCATCCGCTCCAAGATGATCTACACCTTCTTGGTGGTAGCTCTCACCATCTCTTG
The DNA here is from genome assembly GCA_963277665.1 of Viscum album. Lineage (NCBI taxonomy): Eukaryota > Viridiplantae > Streptophyta > Magnoliopsida > Santalales > Viscaceae > Viscum > Viscum album. Next base: position 1,333,483,683 of record OY728122.1, on the reverse strand, counting down.
TCCCACTAGTGCTGACTCCCCTGGGTTAGTCCAGCACAAGGGTGATTTGCAAGGTCTCCTTTAAAATGCCTCAAAAGGTTCCATATCGATGGTGGAGTGATAGCTATTGTTATACACAAACACCACTAAAGTAAAGTGATCCTCTCAACTACATCCAATGTAGAGGACATAGGAACATAGAATTTCCTAGAAGGTCTGAATGGCTTTCTCAGTCTGGCCATCTGTCTGAGGATTGAAGGAAGTGCTCAGGAAAATCTATGTCCCTAAAGCCTCATTCAACCCCTTCCATAGTTGATAATTCAACCATGCGTCATGGACGAAGATAATAAAATAAGGTACACCATTTAAATGCACAATCTATTACACATAGAGGAATCCCAAGCTCTGTACTGAACCCTACTCTCTGATCGGTAGAAAGTGGGCTGACTTGGTGAGTCGGTCAATGATCACCCAAATCGAGTCGTGTCCCATGGATTTACATAGAAGACCCGTCACGATGTCCATGGATATCCCATCCCACTTCCAATCTAGGACCTATAAAGGCTGAACCAATTTCTCTTGTACTTGGTGCCCGGCCTTCACTTGCTGACAAATGAGGCACCATGAGGCAAACTCTGCTACCACCTTCTTTATACTTGGCCACCAGTGCTGCCGTCTGAGGTCCTGATAAATTTTCACCACACCAGGATGTACCAGTTGAGGGGATGTGTGGAACTCCATCAAAACATCCTCCTGAAGTGATATTGGTACCATGATACGTCCTATGAAGAGGATGACATTTTCCCCACCTCTAGAAAATCCATCAGATACATGTCCTATGGATATCTGAGCACGTTGTGTCTCACAGTCAGTGTCCTCATGCTGTACCTCCCTAATTCACTGAAGAAGTGGGGGAGTGACTGTAAGAGACTATGGAAATGTTGTTCCCTCTCCTTCCACAACGGATATATGTAAGGTACCAAGTTTCTATGTCACCTCTCATAGCAGCTATATACCAGACCTCTAGTTGAGTGCATCTGCAAAAACGATCCCCTTCACAGGAGTATAGAAAATATCAAATTTATAGTCCTAGAAGAACTCAATCCATCACCATTGTCTTAGGTTTAGTTCCTTCTCATAGAAGATATACCTGAGACTTTTGTGATCAGAGTACACGGTAAAATGTTTTCCCATCAGATAGTGCTACCACATATTCAAGGTAAAGGCCACTGCAACTAGCTCCAGGTCATGTGTGGCGTTGTTCTTATCATGTTGTCTCAGCCGCCGAGAACCATATGTGATCATTGTTTGCTCCTATATCAGGACACACCCACATTCATTCCTTGATGTGTCGTAGTAAACTACGTACCATATTCCCTCCTTTGGAAGCATCAAAATGGGGGCACTAGTCAGCCTCGGCCTCGGCTCCTAAAAGCTCTACTGGTATCTCTCTAACCACACAAAGGGTTTCCCCATCTTCTTCAAGGCTGATAGTGGTTTTGCAACTCTGGAGAAGACTGGAATGAACCTCTGGTAGTATCCATCCAAACCCCGAAACTCCTTACCTCCATTACACTTCTAGGAGGATCCCAAGAAATTACCGCTTCAATATTCACTGGATATACTGCAACTCTATCCTCCGAGATGACGTGTATTGAGAAGTGAACCTCTCGAATCGAAAACTGGCACTTCGGGAGCATAACCTAAAGCTGGTGCTCTCGGAGTGTGTCAAGTCCTACCTGCAAATGGTAGGCATCCTCCTCCTCAGTAGTCGAGTAGATCAGAATGTTTTTGATGAAAACTATGATAAAGAGATCGAGGTAAGGCTGGAAAATCCTATTCATGAATCCCATGAATACTACTAGAGCATTGGTTAAACCGAAAGGCATAACTAAGAACTCGTAGTGGCCGTAATGACATCAGAAGGCCATCTTCTGTACATCCTCATCTAGAACTCTGAGCTCATGATAGCCTCATCTGAGGTCTATATTCGAGAACAATCGATCTACCTTTAGTTGATAAAATAGGTTGTAAATCCTTGTGAGTGGGTACTTGTTCTTCACGGTCACCTAGTTTAGGCGACAGTAGTCAAGACAGAGCCTCAAGATCCCATCATCCTTTTTGGCGAACAAAATCGGGGCTACCCAGGGAGAAACACTGGGCCGGATGAATAATTTCCCCTGCAAGTCCTCCAGCTATACCCATAGTTCATGAAGTTTAGTAGGAGCCATCTGATATGATAGTGTATATATCGGTGTCGTCCCAGGATACAGGTCAATGTAGAAGTCCACCTGTCTGCGAGGAGGTAGACCATGAACATCAACAGGGAAAACATTTGTGTACTGGTCCACCACTACAGGATAAGTCGGACTCTCCACATCTACTGCTCTGAGGGTAAGGCAGGCCAACTAATAAGTGATCATATGTACCCTCCTCCATGTATTTCCATCCTATGTTACAAAGTCTCCCTTCTCACCGGTGAAGGTGAACCTGGTCCCATCCGTGCGGAGCCACCACACTTTACACCTAATACAGTCGATCTGAGCATGGACTGTAGATAACAATTCCATAGCCAAGATGACATCACAAGGCCTCGACACCACTATAAGGATATCCCATCCAAATCACTCACCTCCTAGAGTAAGCTCACACTGCCGACACCAGTGCGTAATCATCGAGTCTGCTCCCGTATGAGTCTCTAGCCGTAAGGATTGAACTAACCGCTCCTTCGGAATCTCCGAGCTCCGAACGAGGGATGTGTCAATGAAAGAATGACTAGATCCGGTGTCTATATAAACTACAGATAAGGTGGAATATATACTGATCGTACCTCGAATGATATATGGAGCTACGTGATCATAGGCCTCAAGTGTGTGGAGATGAGATCTTCCCTATCCACATTCTCCCTACAGTCGGGGTGGAACTCTTGGTGGTGGTGGTGGTAACACCTTGAATCATTGCCCACTGCCAGATGCATGACAAGCTCCTCTGCCATGTCCTCCTGCGCCCTGCAGACCACCTCGATCGAATTGTTGCCTCTGCCTGGGAGGTCCCTCAACTGTCTCATGATCATCTGAACAGAAGGTCGTATAGTCATGAGCCATCTGACCCTACCCACCACATGAGTAACAATGAATGATCCCTGCAAGTAAGTCACTCTCCCGGGTGCCCCACACTACAGATCCTGAGTCATGCGGTTGTCTACCCATGGTTCTGGCCCTTATGGACATTAGCATCATCTGGCTACTGCTAGATGCAGAATACTCCACTACATGTAGACTAGTAGTGGGTCTCTCTGCTGGTGGCTGCTCAGCAAGGATACTTTCTAGTAAGAAGGCTTTCTCTAACACCCCATCCTGTTTCGGGATGCTCAGGGAGATCATTGATGCTATGATCTCTCGCCGGAGCCATTGTTCGAAGGTCTGAGCCCTGAAGAATTTGTCCCAAACCATATTTGTGGAGTAGCGCAAGAGGTCGGTGAAACTCGCTGAGTACTATGCCACCATCATGCAAACCTGCTGTATATGTAGTATCTCCTGTATCCACACCACCTGTAGGGTGGCTGGGACAAACTATACCCGAAATAGGCTCTTGAAGTTTTCCCAGAGTAGTGTTGTGTCGTCATGCACCTAGAGCATCAAGCTCCACCATCTGCCTACTACTGCCTGATGGAGAATCGTGAAAAGTATCACCATAAAGTGTGCTGGTGTCCCTACTATCTTGTAGACTCTCACCACAGCCTCCAGCCAATCCTCAGCTACCTGTGGGTCCATCTCTATCCTGAACATGCGTGGCCTCTAGTTCTAGAACTCGTGTAATGCTCTCTTGCGGCATGCATCATCGTCTACTAGTGCTGGTGGCATCGGTGGCCAAACGGGAAGTAGTACCGCTGGTGCCTCCACTGGTAAACGCCCCTGCACCGAGGCCTCGTCGCTCGACGGGCTATAAGTTTGTATGACTCTCGGGGCTCTAACTAGTATTCCGCGGGGAGGCATCCTAAATGAAAATAGATGCGACACTGTAAAAATATTATACCTAGTGAGCTGACCTGTTTGAACTGATTTAAAGAAAAACTTTTGAAAAGACACACACAATCAGTGTTTTCGTGCACTGAGTCGAAAATTAGTAGTCAGGGTCCGGGAGTATGGATACGTCGCCCACCGCACCAACACTAGACACCCTGAACTGAAAACCACAATTAGTACACTTAATATTATTTCTACATAGAAAAGAATGATCAAAGTCCAATGATCTGTTGTATAACCAACTCCTCCGATATCAATTTGTCAGGAACTGTCGCCCGAGACCCATATCATGACTACCCCAAGACCGCCTTCCATAGGATAGGGGGATGGCGACTAGCACAAAAGGCATAAATCTCTTAACTGGGAAGGCATTACCTTTATAACTATAATCAAACACAGAGGAGCACACAACTATAAGCAAAACACTGTGTAAAACTGTATACAAAGGAGTGTTGAAAAGTAAAATTGGCCAGAAATACAATCCCAACTATAAAGAACAAGTACAACATGAAAGGGACATTATAGATGAAAGGTGAAGCATCTCTTGGATCGTCCAGTGGGAAATCCTACCTGAAGGGTAGGTACAGATAGCCTCCATAGCGCTCCACATCAGTCCGTCTCCTCTATGTATTAATTCGTCGTAGGGTCCACCTCCGGGTACCGTCTAGTCCTAGCGCTCTCAGCCACCGTCAGCGTTGTACGTTGTCTGTATCCAACATACTGAGGTTCGGGCATAACCCATCTAGGGGTGAGTATAAAAATAATTAGTAGGTCCCCCAAGACCCTCATCGTCTCCCAAAAACCAACATGGATAAACCACAAAGTATGATTTCAATGGATAACCTCACATAGGTATATACCCATACAGATACCTATGTTTTCAATTATTCCATCTCAGTCATGAGGAAAACACAAAGTCTCTGACTTAGATCAACTTGGATTTTATTCTTGGGATAGTATCGATATGAACCCTTGGCTACTGGAGAACTCCTCCTGTATCGAGTATAGTGGGCTTACTATGTCACACATAGGTGCTTCCCACTAACATGGACTGCTAAGGTACTCCTCCTCTCAAGTACCGTGGATCTACCACGCTCACACAAAGGAACTACCCACTGTGGGTCTGTCGCACACACAAAGTGGTGCTCCCCCTCATAGTCTACTGAGATACTCCACGTGTCGAGTACCATGGGTCTGCCACGCTCACACAAAGTCACTACCCACCATGGGTCTGCCGTGACACTAAGGCGCTCCCCACTGGGCTAGTCTAATCACTCCGAGTCGAATCGGTCAGTAGTCATCAAGTCTCATCTAGCTACTAGGTTCCCTCACAAATGTGTGCTCGTCTCAGGAAGATACAATCCACAAGATACTGGTCGATAATCCCACAGTCACGAAGCCCCACATAGAAGTATCTCAATGGTCTGCCATGTTGAAAAGGTTTCAATGAAAATGACGGAGTGTCAATCAGACACCCGATCTGTGAGTTATTAGACTTTTAGTCCCGGGAGCCCAGTTGGATTCGTGTACAAACCAATTTGACCGTAACTCAAAAATACCCCAAACTCTAGTGGGGTATACTCAAAGAGACCGTCACGCTCTAAGAAACCCATAGCCATTCACAGTTTGTCAAACGGTCTCCTAGTGCCAATGTTATGGACAAAGTAAGTAATGGATCAATAGAGGTACCATGTCTAGTCGGACTCGGTTGTACCGACTCAGCCGAAACTAGTCAGGGCAGACCCGGTAAAACTCGTTGGGTCTGACCCGACCCATTGAGCGGGTCAGCTCGTTATGTTCGGCCCGTTCTGCTGGGCCCAGCCCAGAGGAATGTGAGTGTGGTTCGGCCCAGGCTCAGGGCCAGTCTGGCATGGAGTGTTTCAAAGGCGCAGCTCGGCCCAGAGGGTGCGAGGGAGCCGAAACGATGGCTCCTCTGAGAGTACGCGGGTCATGCGTAGACTGAATTGGGGGAATCCAGTTTGAGGTGTCACACGCTATGGTCAGCCCGGGGGGCTGCCGGGTAGGCCGTGGAAGGGCGCTGGGGGCAACCGGGTAGGCTGTGGCAGGGCACCGGGGGGCCGCAGGCAGGAGGCCTGGTCACCAGGAAGCATGCCGGGAGGGCTGAGGGCAAGCAGATGGGTGCGGATCAGGGTGCAGAGGGTCGCGGGCAGGTGGCTAAGGCACCAGGCAGGGCGCCGGGGGGCGGCAGGCAGGCGGCCTGGGCACCGGGCAGGGCGTCGGGGGGCCGCGGGCAGGCGGCCTGGGCACCAGGCAGCGCGCAGGCAAGGCCACAGGCAGGCGGCCTGGCAACCTGGTAGCGCTCCGGGATGGCTGCGGGCAAGCAGCTGAAGCACCGAGCAGCACGTCGGGCAGCGGGCCGGGGGGGGGGGGCATGCAAGCCGGTTTGGTGGAGATTGGGTCGGTGTGGGCCAGCGACGCGATTTGCGGAGGCCGTGGGTAGCACAGCCTTTGTCTTTGCCGCCTCCATCACCTCGTCGTTGATATGTCACCATGCCGTTGAATGCCACAATAAGAGAGAGATCGACAGAGGATGTTAGGCCATGTTAGGTTGGCCCGCACCCTCCGTGTTTAGGTATGTTTCATTTGGCTCATCATGAGAAGAATATGATCAATAATACGTTTGCAATAATCCATTATTATCCTTTAAATAAGGTTAGATAAAGGTACAACTTCAACAAGTAATAAACCCCTACCTTTTTTCGTCATTCCTTGTTCATCAACGGAGTTGCAGAAGGAAGATAGAGGAGTCTGTCGTTCGTTGCGTCCGTTGTACACATCTAATCCAAGCTCGTGTGTCAGTTCGTTGACAACAATGAGGAGGGAAGATGCTCTACATCGATAGGTGTCCAGGGAAGAAAGTCGAAGAAGAATCATCACCGACATTCTTTACATTCTACATTAGGAGGGGTGTTCTTCATTGGAGAGGATAAGTTTCTCCAAGTGCTCTTCCTCTCCCATGTTTCCCCCAAAATTAATGTGCCCAAAATAATAGTTTGACTATTATTTTGGTCATTGGCCCAAAATTTAAAAAGTAGAAATATTTAAAAAGGCTCCACTAATTTAATTCATTTGGTTGGCACATTAATTGGGGAGTTGGAACAATTTCAAAACTAGGGGAGGTCGAGAGTCTCTCCCTCATTAATGAGGGAAAGTTGAGAGGTTATACTCTCTTCCCATTAATAGGGGTTGGGTGGTCCCCACCCATATTATTTAAATGAGAGTTTATGGTCTCCGGTGGTCCCCACATCATAACCTATTGTGGGATGTTATATTCAGGTGGGCCCCACCACCATAACCTCTCATTGGAGGTTAGGGTGTGGCAGTCCCACCTCCAACCCCCAAGTGGAGGTTTTATCCAACAATCACACACATGGCAGCTTAAAATAAAATAAAGTGTTGTACACTTAATTTTATTATTTTTTAGTAAAATCCAAAAACATACTTTTATTCTCGACTATCTTCCATCAAATTGAATGTCTTTTTAAGCGAATACTAGGGCTGCGAGTTCAACGGAGCCCTCAGATTTCAGTTCCGAGCACCGGTTCAAAAGTTATAAAATCCCGCTACTAAGTTTGCTGAAAGTACCCGAACAAAACATCAGAAATTGATTCTGGGCACACCAAGACTTGGAATCAAGCGCCATAAATTTTCGCGGACCCGTAAAAATCCGATGTATTTAAGAAAAAAATTTCTATGGAATTTCAGAGTCTTTACAGCAGCTAACATATTTTCCCAAAAAAAATTGAATGTCAATCAGTTATCATGGGGTCATAGTGAATATGAATGTTATGATTGATATTTACTCAGGGAACTGAATACAACATACAAAAAATAAAATCCTTTGGAATGATATAATGTTAATGTAACAATATACATTCAATATTTTATAGAAAAATTAAATAACAAGATATTGATTTAGTTTTCATTATTCATGGAATAATTATTTTATTTTATAAAATTTATTTATGATATTTATGTTAATGGATACTTGAAAATCCCATAGAAACTTCCAAACACTTGTAACGAAGTTACATATCAAGGATACTGAAGGGAAAATAAATACCCTCCCTCAACTAGATTATGTACACATTATAAAGTAGAAAAACATGATTTTATTCTTTAATTACATTGTTGAGAAATAATTTCAGGTACATTACAGTCGATAATATTTTATTTTTCATTATTTTTTTTAAATAACAAGATTCAATATTATCAATTTATGAAACAGAAAATATCTGGTGAAAATAAAGAACCTTCATCAAAACCAATAGAACCCTATCAAAAAGGAATGTTGGGTTACGCTTCACTAGATAAGAAATGGGTTTTTATTTTATATAAATAATAAATATTTTATTATGTGATATTAAACAAAATATGTTACATTGGTTATATTCAAATTGAGGAATCTGAATCTGAATCCACTTTTATCTCATGTCATGTGATATGGAAGGAGGATCGTGTAAATAAGGTGGGTACATTTTTTGATGAAAACACAAAAAATATTGAGAATCTTGTGTATATATGAAATAATTTTATGTCGTTATTATTTATAATAATATTACATAATAATAAATATATTCATTTTTTATTGGTTTAGAAAAAAAAATCATAAATGGCCGTACCAAAATAAAAGAAACATTTAGTTGATTTGAAGTGGGATGAATAATATGGTCGCGTTAGAGGATATGGTTTTGGAGCCCCTCCTTTAACATATTTAGAGAAGTTAAAAGAATAGGAAGATACATATAATACGATGAGATGAATTCTAACACTAATAGACCCAATTCAAGATATTATTTTTTGGTGTAGTTTGGAAGACCAATGTATATGAAAGGAACAAAGTGAACCAGCGGTGAAGAAAATATCTGCACATGAACCAAATGATACCAATAGATTTGAGTCTAGTCATTCCCCCAGCTACATACCTTACATAAGGCTATCAATTCATTCATTAATATTTATCCTAAATCTGAATCAAACGACTTCTAATAAATTAATATTACTAAAATTCTAAATGGTACAATTGTATGTGATTTTTACCTATCAACAGTAACATAATCTCATGTTGCGATTGGTATTGTTTATAATATCCTTAGATACTAGATACATAATCATCCCCTAACAAAAAATCACATGAATGTGTGGATTAAGGTAGATTATGAGTCAAATAATGATTTTCATTTTCCAGCTGATGGTCCGAATATTACGACATTTGAAGCTACTATTGGAGCTTTCATTGCATGTTGGTATAATCGTATAATGATACAAGGGGTACATAATTAAAAAAATAATATTCAAAACCTGTAACTATTGATGAAAATATTTATAAAGTGTGTTATGATATTACAGTTAGATAAAGAGGTGGAGAAACGATAGGTAGAATCAAGAAAATCTTGTGAACTGACCAAGAAAACAAAATGTCATTCCAAGTGTACCCTCTCCCCACCTGTTCCATAGAGGCATTTATTATCATTAAAAACCCACATAGAGACCACATTAAAGAATAGAACTATCTATTGCATTTAATATGAATATGAAATATATAGATATTTCATGATAGAAGGAATTGGTATCAAGATTCTAAATGAGATTCTCAAGCATGAATGGTTGGGAATCATAGTTATTAATACAAACATAAGGTACATTTTCATAATATGTTCGCCCAAATAGTGAACTAAATATGTTTAATAAACATAATAATTATTCATTACTTTTTACAGGAATTTATATTAGAACTATTCAAATGTGATGACCATGCGAAGCATTATTTTGATTCATTAATACTTGTATTATTTCTATTCTATAAATTAATTTCAATAAGGATGAAATATAGATGAAAAAATGGAGTATTTTCGAATCATTTCATAAATAATAATTTGAAGACATATACATTTTATCCCAATAATGAAAGGGTAAAAATCTAAGATCTATTCATATAAAATAAGTTTTTAAATTTTTTCAGTACATAATTATTGTTTTGGAAGAGCGGGATATGGATTGAAATCTATATAGACACCCCAAATAATTATTTTTTGGAATCTGTTTAGGGATTTCCAACCATCCGAACACAGATGTTGTGTATTGTGAATATGTAATACATTAAAAACAAAATTATATAGGTAAACATATAATTATATGTTTGGAATTTATTTTAATTAGAATTTTGTTATGATAGAGTGGTCTCTCAATTAAGGATATATCATCACATGAACTCAATGTATGAAAGGATAAAGCTTGTGTGTTAGTAAAATTTGAAAAAACATAAGTTATATTTATAAGATTTTGACTACAAATGAATTTCAATATAATATAATTATATTAGTTCATGTTTTTGCAGTGTTAGAATCTAGATAATGCAATCGATTGTGGATATTATGATTACTAATTTATGGGAGAAATCATAAAAGAATGAAATGAACAACATCCCCCAATAGGTAATTTTTTATGGATGATATTATTTCATTAATTATATTTCATAACAATTTTTTTATATTTTAACAATGCTACCAACATTATCAATAATGGAGTTACTCAAAATAAGAAATCAATTTTTTTAAAGATAAGTGGGATGAAAAATATTTATCAAAATGTATATCGACAATCAATTTAGTTAATTACCAGCAATGGTTATGATCTAGTATGAGTTGTGACCTTCAAATGATATTTTGGGTGTGAACCATTACAATTATAGTGCTTATATATTATTTTATTATCACTCTCTGAATGACAAGAATAGTGAAGGAAATCAATATGTTTAGAAGCGATGTCCTAAAAATAATAAAATTTCTTGGTAGTCGTGGAGGGGGTGTTAGAAGAGAAGGTGAAGTTAGAGGCATAGGTAGAGGTGAATGTAGAGGTAGATTCAGAGTTAGAGATCGACATGGAGGAGGAGTCAGATGTGAATACTGAGGTGGGGACTGAGGAAGAGGGGGATACGAAATGCTGAATATCAAAGAAAAAAATTGTTGGCTAATGAAGAAGAATAAGTATCATATCATGAGTGTGTTTGGGAAAAAAATTTGTAGTGAACATGACACTTGTCAATTAAGAACATAGGAATTGTACATCTTTCTAGTTTAAATTGACATTTTAGTAAAAAACATTGACATGGTGTACTCAGAACTGAGAAAAAAATTCTGATTCTTTTCATACTTTATACAACTATCCATTCAACATTTTTTACATGTATGGATTAGCCGTACATCAATCTGACACATGATGTGGATGGTATGACTCCATGTCTCCATTATTAGTTTAAAATTGACATTTTAATATAAAAAGTTTCAATCACTAAAAACCAATCAACCAAACTCAGTTTATCCAAATAAATTAGGAAAATGATTCATAATTCATTTATTATGTTAATGAAATAGTCTCATGTCAAACCCACACATGATGCCACATGTATGGCTCAATGTGTGTGTTTCCAGTTTAAAATGACATTTTAGTAAAACATTCATGTGGAATACTCAAAACTAAGGAAACACATTAATGATTATTTGATAATTTTTTATAATTAACCACGAGTCATTTTCCATGTTTTCATTCAATCACGCATCAATCTGACACATGGTGGTACCGGTATGACTTCATGTGCATTTTTATTCAAAATTGAGATTAATTTTAGTGAAAAAACAACTATGATACTAAATTTAATCCAAAAAAATAAATTATTGTTTTGGTAGTTTAGAAAAATAATCCAAACAATATTTTTACATGTAGGAATTATTTTCACCTCAATCTGACATACAATGTGACGTATATGTCTCCAAGTGTCTATTATTAGTTTAAAATTGATATTTTAATAAAAAGAATTTCCAATCACTAAAAACTAATAAAAAATGCTAATATTGAATTTGTAATTTGGGAAAAAATTTATAATTATTTTGTGACATGTTATAACCAGTCTCATGTCAAACACATACATGATGCCACACATATGGATCAAAGTGTGTTTTTCTAGTTTAAAAAGTAATTTCACTAAAAAACAGATGTGGAATTCTCAAAAATGACAAAAAAAAATTAATATTGACATGATACATTTGTAAAATGGTCGATGAGTTATTTGGGATGTGTATAATTTATCTTTTCTTTAATCTGACATACGGTGTGACCGCTATGACTCATTGTGCGCCTTTTTATTCAAAATTGACATTATTTTTAGTGAAAAAATGCTTTGACATACTCAAAAATAATAAAACACATTAATATTATTTTGGTACATTATTAAAATGTCCATATGTCATTTAATATATATATAGGGATCATTGTACCTCAATCTGATGCAGGGTGTTACTAGTATGAATCCTAGTTTCAGTTATCAGTTTAAAACTGACCTTTTAATAAAAATCATTTCCACTAATTGAAACCACAAAAAACACACTCATATTTTCATGATAATTTGGAAAAAAAATTAATCATTAATTTGTGATATATATTAATCAGTCCCACATCAATCCCACATATGATGCCACCTATATGGATCATTGTGTGTGTTTCTAGTTTAAAATGACATTTTCATAAATTACACATGTAGAATATTTAAAACCATGGAAACACATTCTATTCGTTTTGGTATATTAATAAAATGTTATATGAGTCATTAGTGACATTTATCATTTATTTTCACCTAAATCTAACTCATGGTGTGACCAATATGTATTCAACTGTGTCTTTTTATTCATTATTGAAATTAAAATTAATTAAAAAAGAAATGAAAAAGTAAAAACTATGAAAATAACTTCATACTATTGTATTAAATTATTATAATTATCCATAGGTTACATGTGATGTTTAGGAATAACCAACCCTTAATATGATGCATGGTGTGACCGGTATGACTTATAGTGTGTCTGGTTATTCAAAACTGACATAAATTTCAACAAAACAAACCCGACATTGTAAAAACTAAGAAAATGAATTATAAATGTTTTGGTACAATAGTAAAATAATGCATTAGTAATTTTTGATATATAAGAATTAGTAAAAACTCAATTAGGCTCCATATGTGGCCAGTTTCACTCCATGTGCACATTTTTATTTGGAATTTACAAAAAAATTAATAAAAATAAAAGTAACATTATCTATAATAGTGTTTTATTTTTGTTTTATTTGTGTGATACATTTTTTTGTTTAAATTTTATTTTTGATTCTTATTATGATTTTTTGTTTATAATAATCCAGTGTGTTTTTGTAGCACCATACCCCTATTTCTAGTGATATAGTGGGAAACACCATTACACTGCAATTTTTACCATTATCAGCGCAACTAAATGCACTAATAACTTTATGATTTATCATATATTTTAAAGGAACAGATAAACCTACCCTTTATCACTACTTATATAGGTGCTGATAAAGTATAGATTTATAAGCTCTTTTAAAAGAGGTGATAAATCATATTTTGATCAGTGTAAATAAAAGTACTGATAAAATATATATAAATTTGTGATTTATTTTTTCTAGTAAATCTACCCTTTATCATCACTTATTTTAGCGCTGATTAATGCAATGTAATTTAATACTCAATATGGTATTCAGTTCCATTCTAGAGTTTATAGAGGCCAATTCTAGTACTTTTAAATGCATGTTTTGTAGAAGAGATAATTGGAAAAAATTAATTTACATTTATTCCTATAAACTGGACTAAATATGAATTTTTTTATGTAAAAACGTTTAGATATTTCCTAATATTTTATATTCAATTTCAATGTGAAATTTATTACAATGATCTAAATTTGATAAATTGATGAAAATGTTATGAAATTAAAAAAACAGTCAATAATATAAAGTATCCACATAAAGAATCTTGATGAAAATTCATTTTTTAGTTAAAATTCAATATTTTTTTATTATTCATCAAAACAATGAAACATCAAAAAAATCTACTTAAAAATTCCCCATAATCTAATTTTTATGTTATTATTTAAAATTTTATGTTATTTTAGACTTATACTATTTAAAATATTGTCAAAAATAGGATTTTAAATTGGTTCTGAATTAAAAGTTAGTAAAAGTCCCATAATAAAAATAAACATTATTATATGTTATATTGGGATTTTTATTATAATATACATATCAAATCTATTGGATGAATATATAAAAACATGGTTGAGTATATTGCATATATATTTCATTAATATCATTCCCTGATTGTAATTATGTTTCCTTATTAAGATAAAATACCTTTGTGAGCATATAAATAATATTATTTCTATTATATTCAGATGGTTTATTTTTAAATTTCTAATTAATTTGAATGATGTTATTATTATTTTTGTTTAAACCATATATTTTACTAAGGTATTTAATACAATTCATATATTCTAATTTACTTTATAGGTTAAGTATTGTAATATTAATTAATAATATTTCAATAATGTATTATTTTATTTTAAAACATTGTCTTGTGTGTAATGAATTACATTGATGAAACTCATTTTTTTATACATTGAACACTATCTTAGTTTGATGTTCTATTCATGATATAAATTATTATTTATTTATATAAAATATTAATACATTATAAATTCTCTAGATATCATATTCCCTTACACTGTTAGTGTTGTGTGTAATACACTCTATAATATTCAACGTTAATAATTTATATTTATGAAGTGTTACATTCTCCCCACCTTAATAAAATTGATTCATCGCAATTTAAAATAAATTTTGGTGATATATTTTTTTATATTTCCTATGTTTAAATCATACATCGTGATGAGATATTGTATGAAATCCTCTATAAAATAGGTAATAGGATGAAAAAAGGTTAGATAGACTAACATAAAAATAAGTGTCTATGTAAGAGTACATTAGTGGCAAGTAGAGATACGGAATTTGAGAAAAATAAGAAATATTTATAAGGAGTGACCGAATATATCAATTAAAAAAAGTGAACGAAAAATGGAATGTTGAGGGCCTCAAATACATAAATCCAAAATGATTTAAGAAGATCACTGTTTTAATAAAAATGAACATATTATGACAATTTTTTTTCTAATAAGTTTTCCCAATGTTCGGTAATTCTTTAACAACCTGAGAATATAAGGAAATATTCATACTTAATATATTTATATAAACAAAATTTCATCCATTGGTTTATCCTTCATTAATATCCAATTAAACAATTACTTTATGAAATCAATATCCAAAAATTTATATTTGATTCTAGAACCACTAAAATAATCATTTAATAGTTCATAAGGCATAAAGAAAATTACATGTCTTACTATTAGTGTTTTACTATTATCTAATGTCAATATAGATAGTTAAGTAGTACCTACAACTAAAAATTAACCCTATAAGTTCTTAATTAATATTTATTCATTAAATTGATTAACTAAAAACAATGGCATATTAACCCAGATATTTTGTAGGTCAGTGGTTGGTGTGAAACCCTTATCATCATTCTGTCAGGGGTTTAAGACCCACAACCTTTCCAGAATTGATTGGATTTCACATGGAATACATGTTTTACTTTTCATAACCAAATTAAAATAATATAAAAAATATATATGATGGACGTCCTATAAATTAGGTTAATCACTAAATATCCTTTTAACTATTGTTTTTATACATTCCTAATATATAAATATATCATCAATTTATTTACACATAGGTCCATATTTTGTTTATGGTTTATTCATAATATCATTACTTTTATTTCAAAATCGTGACACATTATCATCAATCTAAAACAAATTAGGTTTAACCTGCATCTCACATTGTGAAATTTTCCCATAATGAGTTTTAAATAAAATATGAATTATCTAAACCACATCCTTAAGGAGTTTCAAACCAGCTATGCAGTATGATTCATTGTTGTGTATGAGGTTATGTTGAGTCATGATTGACCCACAATTTTAGAGTTGTTACTCCTAGGTACATATGTTACAGATCCTCTCCCACTTCTAGTATCCAAAAAAGAATGTATTTCTAGGAATACCCATATAATATCTACAAATGAAAATTATAGTATGTTCTTGTATTATTATCCTCAATGATAATCTTATGGTTTTCCTCCCAAATCTATGATTTTTAAATCTAGTTTCCATGGTTTCTTATAATCATCCTATAATACCAAATATAGAGGCCAGACCCCATATAGCATGGAGTAAGTGTCTACTATTATTACATTGTCTGGATTACAAGGAATAAAGTACTGAAGTACTGATGATATTGGGAGTCTTGGTAATATATATCCATAAATGAGTCTTTTAATTCAAATTATTTCACTAATTATAGTATAATTGTTTTCATTAAATAAGTAATGTTGAGAATAAATCCAATCCATCTAATAAATCCGAACATATAATTCATTTTATACTTCTCAGATTGGTAGGGTTGTAAATAGAGAAAGGTGACATCAAATTCTAATTTAACAAAAATATAAAGGAAGTAATAATGAATCAATTTGATTAAAAATTATAACATAGTAAATAACTAAAGTACCATACCTTGTAATTAAGAAACAAATAAATAAGGGAATAAACAATATAAGATGTTAATAACTAGAAACAAATTCAATTAAAATAACTAGAAAAGAAAAAAACAATATGGAATGGTTAGAAACTGAAATACATGTCATTTAATCAATGTACTGAAATTAAATGTTCGATGGTTATCTTGACAGAAAATCCCATGGAAGAATAATAACTGAAAGTAAATGAATGAAATTATTAATTATCGGATTTCATATCTAATTAATATGAAAATCTATTACATCAAGACAGTTCACATGATGGTTTAATACTATATCTTGAAATATATTTAATTCATTAAGCCAGTTGGTCTCAAGAGAACTTTTTGATGCATTGAGGGGAAATTTAAATTAGGGCCCCACCTGTCATTACCATTCTAAATCATTACTTATATTAATCTATCAATATTAATAATATGGCTTATCAATTTTCATTATTTAATAAATAATAATAATTATCAATAATTCCGCAATTTACCAATCCACTATCAAAGTGACCGGTGTGTATAAAAATGATATACTATATAGGTAGTAATAAAATCCATTTTATGATAATATGGATGTAAAAAAAATTCATATGAAAAATAATTAAAATAATATTATTGTTTGAAGATATTGTTAATGATCACAAAATAATGTGATGTTGAAAAGATAATAATAAACCACATTCATTAGGAAAATAGTCTTTAAACATTACATAGAGTCTCATACCACATTGAAAAATTAAACTCATAATCCCCATAAATGAACAATATTTAATATAACATAGAATATAATTATAATAAGGATATTCAGGATATACCTTGTCCAATGGGAGTATAAACATCACATAATTGTGAATTGGTGCATAACAACAAATAACTCTCTATTGTATATAAATTGAGGCAGAATCCCTTTCATATAAATTGAGAGTCCAAAAATAATAATCATCAAATTGAAAATTTAAAAATTAAAATTTTAATAATGAAATGGAATCCTATAGAAAATAAATATGGGTAAATTCAAACATTTTCTACGATGTAGAATGAAAATTCCATTTTCATGGTAAAGATTTACGAAAATTATGAATTCTAAAAGAATCAATAATATTCCCTTGAAAACATTGGTAAAATAAAATAAAGGGTAATCATGTCTATACCGAATCATTTTAATGGAATTTTTATAATCATTATAATAAAACTTGGTTGTTAGAAGAAAACTGTTTCTCCCACTAATGAGGGAAATGCAGTTTGGTTTTATTAAAAACATTTTATAATAAATAAGAGTATAAAAGTTAGGGAAAATGGTACTATTAAATGGAATGTTTCATTAATATTCATATAAGAATAAAATTAATGGGTTTAATATAAAATGTTTAAATTATTTCCTCTAGTGGGAATTAATGTGTAAACAGTCCCAAGCAAAATGAAATTATGAAGTAAACCCTTGAAAATTCCATATCATTTATGTGAACATTAATCACTGAGAATATTGTTTGTGTAAAATTTAAATCCACATAAAATAAATATAAATATTGAAATATTTTGTAAAAGTGTTTTTATATACATAATCATAAAACATTTAGGACAATAAGGAAGTAAGATAACCCAATGAAAAGAAATTAAATTATGAAATTATTTTACACGTGGTATCTTTTAATTCATATCCCATTAATGTAACTTCAATTGAAACTAAAAATATCATGAGGATAAATTAATTATTCATATTATGTATTAAAATTTTCAGTATATACCTCACAAAAAATAATTATGTTTTTAACATAACATTTATCTCAAAAATGTAAAAATTGAGATGAAAATTCCATACCTGGAGTCCATCATTTCTTGTGTGTCATTATATTATTGAAAAAAAATCCAATGTTAATTTTTTAATTTCTTGAGAATATTTTTCATTTATATCATATGATTTATTTCACATATTTCTGTGTCGTGAACAACTACATGAAAAATTATGTATACATCAGGTGTTTTGGCCAAATTTGGTTTAAGTGTTGGAATCAACTTTGGTAGATCAACTATGGTCAAAGGGGTCATTATATAAAATCTCCAGAATATTAACATTTAAATAATTTATATATTTAATTATATATTATACATATAAAAAAAATAATTAAATATGGTTTGGAAAAATTAAACAATGTTATCCTCATGGAGATGGTAGGTCGTATGTACAAATGAGTAACATTCCCATTTTTTCAATGTTCATTTTGAAAAAAGGTATGTAATAAAATATATTTCATGAATGATCATTTTATAAAGAATAAAATATTATTTAATCTTATTAAATTATATATATAATTATTTTGGTGTAAATGGAATCACATTGTGATGAGAAGGAGGTAGTCCACACCACCATAGACGACATTATCACATTGTGTATGAAAGGGTAACAATGAAAATGATATATATATATATTATTTATATAAATGTAATTTTTAATTAATATAATATACATATTTTTTTAACATATGTTTAATTAAAACATTCAATATACATTCAATGTTTTGTGTGAACAAATCACATCGCTTTGATGGGGCAATAGGTCACAATTCCATAAACAATGTTATCTTTGCTTCACAAAATAGAAACAATGAAGCAATATTTTGTAAAATAATTAAATGAGACTAGTGAAATAATAATTACGATAGATATAGTATATAAATATAGTTTCCATCAAAATGGACAATAATATATTTGGTAAATAAGGAAATTAACAATGATTTTTTCCTAAGGCGGTAGTTCTCCGTACATTTAATCTGTAAGTTCATTACCCATTAGTTGGAAGTTTGTCTATATAAAGGTTAATATTTTTACACTAGAAATACTAATTTACTAAAGCTTATGATTTAGTTATATAATCATAGTATGAGGATAATTTTAGGGGTTTAGAAAGTAAATAAAAATAGAGAGCTTATGGAAATATGTTACATCTTAATCAAGTAACACTTTTGGTTTTGCACCAAATAGATTCCATGGATTTAATTCTTCCAAAATGGAGGCATCTATGATGAATTTAATTAATATTAAGATTTAATTTTTCAAATAAATCCAGAAATTTGTGTCATGAGACTTGGGAGGTTGTGTTAGGAAGGGAGGTCTTTTATAGTGGAGGCGGAGTGGCACTATTTTAATTACTTGGAAAAAAGAAACCCCACACACACTTGTTTATTTAAATGGGATAAATATAGGTCAAACTTATATCCTATGGCTGATAGTCTATAAATATGGACATTAAAATTATTTAGGAGAGGTTTCATGGTTGTATGATGCCTTATTTTTTGTGTCTTGTTAGATATTAAACAGCATATCACCATAATCATTGTAATTAATATGAAATAATTTTAGTAATATTTTTTGAAAATTATATATTTGACCACATTTGGAATTTTATATTGTCACAATTCCTAATATGGAATCCATTTCTCAAAATTAAAATCATATAAGTGGTAGATAATTATGTAAATTTAATCCTATAGATGGGGAGACAATGTGTTTTTAAAGTAAAAAGGTTGAAATTAATGATAACTTTTAATATTTGATGTCAAATTTAAATTGATTCCAATGGCTCCAATATTATTAATTTATAAAAATATGAAATAATTTAACTTTAAAATATATCAAAAAAATAATTCATTATTCATAAAATAAATGAAAATTCATGAAATAATAACCCAAAAACATGATAAACTAATTTTTATGTGCCTATATAAATTGTTATATTTGTTTTGACAAATAATATTTATAAATGTTCCAAAAAATTTAAATTAACATCGCTATTAAAAGGACATAAAAGTGCCTTAACAAAAATATATATTTTTATATGTTATATTGGGTTTGTTGTTAAATTATAATTATAAAATATATAATATGAATATAAATTTTTTTAATATATAAAATATATATTTCATTAATATCAACCAAAACATAAAACTAATTTTATTTTTAATGATAAAACACCTTTGTGATCATAAAAATAAAAATAGTTATTTTATATCTAAATGTTATATATTTCAATTTATAATTAATTGGTAACCTATTTATTCAATTTATATTTGTGTAAAAATATTTTTTCATATGTTATATAACATTATAAACAATAAATAATTTAATGACATGGTTATGAAATATTATTTTATATAAATTTTTTTTAATAATATATTATTGTTCTGTAAAACTGGTTATTGTATGTAACATTAGCCATTGATAAAAGTCATTATAGTGTATGTTTCACTATATTATAGTATCATGTGGGATGAAAGCTAAATATTATATTAATTTTTTTTTAAAATAGTTAATATATTTTAAATTCATGGGATATCATTTTTCCTTATACTCTTTGTGTAACGTGTCATACACTCCAATGAATATAATGTTCTTACTTTGGATATTCAGGGTGTTACACCTTCCAACTCTATATAACTCCCTAGGTTCCCTCAAGATCATAATATTCACCTCTTAATCATTTATTATTGGCCTCTCATGTTAATGGATCCTCTCCTTCAACTCTTTAATGACGAACAATCTTTATGCCAATGATTTTGATTTAGAATTATTCAAGATGGGATAATTTTCTCACATCAGTCCTATAATAATTATTTAACACAAGTAATTAGAGGCCACATTAACTCTAATTTTTCCATTTCTATTAACATTTATATAAACATGTTATATTGAAGAATCTGTCCTTCCATTTTCCATGAAAAACATTTATGTAGAGAATACCCATCCTAACATCCACTAATGGGAACTCAAGTAGTAATACCTACCCTTCATTGATTTGGAACATCAATGTATATTACATAAAATCCATAATAATTGGTTTAATATTGATGAAATTAATCCTTATTTTTTATAATAATTGTTTCAAACTTGTGGATGTACATAATACTGATGTGACAGGTGGGACCGAAATTATGTATACATCCAATTCATTTGGTAATATGTTTATCAATTGAGATTACATGCATGGAGAATGAGCTGTTATCCAATGAATACAATTAATGTTTTCATTGTATTATTCCATTACATGTCATTATATTTTTATTTTTTAGGTTTTTCCACATTTCTATGTTTCCATGATGTTATCATGTTATATCATGTCTCATATTTCAAAATTATGAATCTCAGCTATTTAATGTCTCAATCATATTCCTATTAACTCACATGTATAAAATTCATTATGCAGTACATTTACCACTCCTTTAATATCTTTTACAAGTCAACCCTTTTTTATGTAAACCCAAAAGTTATCTCACGCATTTTAGAACATCCGTGTTATTGAATTTCATGTTAAAGTGTTTTTAAATATTATTATTGTAATTTTTTAGATTTTTTATGTACCTACATACATAGATACACAAGGCCTGATTTTTTATGTGCATGTGTTATGTGATTCTTTATGTCAGAAATCATGAAATATATTTTACGACCCTTATGTGTTTTCATAGTTGGTATTAAAAAAATTTGTCATTATTTTTTATCATTATGTTTAGAAATATCTATTGAGATGCTTATGGATAATTCTAAATAAGGGAACACGACACTCAATTTTTTTAAATTATTTTGTAGTTGGTTTTCATGAAAATAAATTCGTGCCTGGATATGACATTTAGATGTAGCTCCTTCATAGTTCTACCTAAGGGTAATAACTATATAAAGGTCTCATTGAGCCGGAAAAGTTTATATTCCAGTGAATGAAAAAAATATTGATTCGCAAATAGTTTGAAACTCATGTGATATATGAATTTTATATATTCATTGACTTCATACAAATAATTATGAAGAGAATAAATTTTCCCATAAGATTTTATATTTGAAAAAATATCTTGAATAATTTATAATAGAGACTTAAAATTTATAGGTTAAAGATATGTGTCATTTATTAGATATCCCTTCATTGTTAATGGCTTCTTATTAGTGTGATTAATATTTTAAATATACTAATCAGTAATATTACATTTATTTTTTTTCTCAATGGTTGGATATAGGAGAAACCAATTCCAAAAACAATAAGATGGGTAATGTGATCACTTCCCAAATGAGTTGCCTTACCTGATGGGGGGAATTTTCTGGAAGTTTTTGAACTATTGTACTCATGTTTTAAAAAATAACATTACTCAAGAAGAACACACATCTCCCCCCAAAAAGGGAAATTTTGTGATTGTGATAATTATGTGATAAAAGCTTATTACATTTAGTAATTCTACAAATCTATTAATCAATAAAAAATTAACCAACTCCATTTAAATTTTATTCTCCATAATTCATGATTTTAGTTAGATAAACTCATGTTTTATATTTATAATATGGAATGTGAAGCTAATAAATCTTCTAAATTGATGAAAAATATGAATAAAAATGTGGATATTAATGATATTGAGTTGAGGAAATTCTTGAAAATTTATTTTGTAAAAATTGTTTGCTTTCTATCCTCAACATAATATATATTGGGATTTACTTATCCTCAATTTAAATAAAGATAAATAAGTTAGACTGTATGAAAAAAACATCATAATATTTTTGTGATACAACACTACAATTTTAAACTCCCTTAAAAGTACATTTTATTACATCTATGGTGGGATAATGCTGATCCTATGATAATTTTTGATATTTTTAGACACTGAAAGATGGGATGAAATTTTTTGATGTGATCTCAAAGTACAATTAGAGATCAATGAATCTAAGGGCCTCACAGTTCTAATGATAAGAAGTAGATAATTTATTTTAATACAAGTGGGGTAATGTGTAAGTATCATGTGGAAATAATTTTGAATATCTCACTAGTCAAAAGGGTGGGAAAAATATCTTTTAAAATTTTCCAAATAGAAATTTGAAATTTTTTAGATGTGTGATGGATTGGAACTATTTAGAGATTTCATATGGGTGAAACCCTTAAATGTGATCGAACAAAGCTTTAATCCTCTAATATCGTATAATATTGTCCAATATTTCAAATTCAACGAAAATGGACACTATTTGAATCAATTCACAATTCCAGGTGTTATAGAGGAAAACTGATAATGAAAATATCAAACTCTTATAGTGTAAGGGTGATCGTGTGACATCACATTTGTTAAGGGTGATATAGGTAATTATGTATTGATAGGTATAATAGTAATTCATTAATGGATATAATACTTAATATTTCATTCTTTTTTTACACATTCTTTAATATCATGAAATTTTAAGAGATCTATTCAAACACCACTGCAAAACATCGATGTAGAGAAATCCATAAAAATTGAAATTGTGTAAATTATGTAAACCTACCTATATAACTCTTCCGCATTATAATTTTTTGGGTTAAATATTATATAAATATCCATGATACCCCATTTTGAAAAAATTTGATTTTATTCTATGAATGTATAGTCTTTCCTTATAATGTGAAAACATAAATTTTCAAGAGGATTAAATCACTATTTGTATCGATAATCTTCATGTGGTTCTATAGTAGTTCAATAAGGAGGGTGAATCTTCTTTTGCATCATCATATCAATCATGGATATTATTTCATTTTATTCTGGATTTTCTTTATCAAATTATTAAACATAAGGAAAATATCATCCTTGTAGACATACATATTGTAATGGAACTTTCCGATGTGTATCCTAGAGGATTCCATGGTCCTACTCCTAGTTATTAGGTTGAGTTCTCAATAGGTGTCATACTCAGAGATTTTTGAATATCAAAGACTCCATATTTAATTTCCATTGTTAAAAATAAGTAAAAGAAGATAATATTATAACTATATATATATATATATAAATGGAATATATGACCATGTGTTTCACCATAGAGTACACCAATATTTTTATTCATAATGAACTGTGGGTCAATTCATATTTTAAATGATTTTTGTGAGCAGAATAAGATGGAGAAAAAGAATAATTTTCCTCATACATAGATTCATGACTTGATTGATCAGCTATGTGGAGCCTAAAAATCTATAAGGGGGATCATTGGTCAGTATATTATCATGTATTGGTGAAAAATGTGTATATCCCCGATAAATCATTTCATATATTTTTGGAATACTATGAGTTCAATAACGATACATAAATATTCAAAGAAATAATCAATATAGTTGTAAAATATTTCATAAACAAATTTATGGTTGTATTTATAAATTATATTTTTATATACTACCTAATCAAGGGGAAAATGAGGATAATTTGAATATTTCACTAAATACATTACATAAGAAATGTTGTATTAAATGTATAGTAAATATGACCTATGTTCAAAGAAAATTTCTTAGGAAATATAATCATCAACAAATGGATACATTGTATTCATTAAAAACTAATTAAATTAATGTATGTCATATATTATAATATGAGATAGAAATCATTAATTTCCATGGATTAGTTTTATATTATCACTAATTTATTAGAATATTCTATTAATTTTCATGCTCTCTAACTAAGAGAGATTGGTAGGGTTTCATGTTCTTATAGATTTATTATTGTAATGAATGCAATAAATTGATGTAGATTAATCTATTAATTTCATCTATGCTCAAATTACCCACCAACAGGAGAGGACTTATGATCTACAATAATGAACTCGAAAAATTGATAGGTTTGAATACTCATACAAGATAAAGACGTGATAGCCTATTCCCCCCATTAATTAATGACCCACGAGAAAAAATACATAACACATGATATATTATTGGATGAAATAATCTCATGATGAAAATATTCATATTTTTTCTTTACCAATAAAATTTTAACATGTTTACGAATCATAAAATCCTTATTTATATATTCACAAAAATATATACTAAAATTCCTTAATGAATGAGGTTAGACATGATATATTATTTTGATTTTTCAATCGATTAATATCATGAAAAGGAAAATTATTTGGTGGATTTTCTATGTATAATGGATCCCCAATTCCATTCAATGATTGTGATTTATAGGGAACTAATGTTTTTGGACATTAAGATGATGTGTAAGGGAATAATTAATGTATTTTCATCGCACCTTTCCCAAATAAATGATAAATCATATATCCATTATATGATTAATGATTCCCAATGAATTATGAGTTTCAATATAAGAGGATACCAAATATTCTATAGTTCACCTTTTCAAAATGTTTAGTTGTATTTCTAGGAATTCTGATATGTATCCCATTAAAAAATAGACATGAAGAGGGATTTTCTTGATGATGAGGATAACTCTTCCTTCACTATTCATATTTTAAAAAATAATACATAAATAAATAAATATATATATATATATATATATTTGATGATAAACTAATTGTGGTATTACATTTAATGGTATATTGTAGAGTTTGTATCTCCATACGTTCTATGGAAATATTCCAAGGATGAATTACATAAGTCTATTGTTTTGATTTAACTGTTGCCTATAGTAGTATGTAAACTATAAAATATTAAAATTGATTTCATAATATGGCTCTACAATACCCCTAATGAATACAAATCAATCATGGAGTTAGTTTAACACCATTAAAAGTTAACACTCATCATTGATATATAATAAAATTAACCTCTTGAACAAATCAGCTAGATATACATTAGGGAAGTGGTAAAATTGTATTTAGTTATAGTCTCTATTGTATCAGATAAATATAGATTGTTTACCTTGAGTATTTGAATAAGGCTTCAACACAAATTGGATATAGAATCGAATTTTAGAACTTCTTATCTCCCTTATATGGGTAGCCAGTCAATAAGAACCATGTAAACTATATAGGATATCATGAGATATTTTTCATGGGATATCTATAGATAATGGGACTTACACCCACCCATACATGTTTTATTATATAAATATTTTTTCCATTTAATCATTCAAATGATAACATATATGACTTTTTATGGGAAGAGGTGGAAGACTCCATCATGAA
Organism: Viscum album; assembly: GCA_963277665.1. Classification (NCBI taxonomy): domain Eukaryota; kingdom Viridiplantae; phylum Streptophyta; class Magnoliopsida; order Santalales; family Viscaceae; genus Viscum; species Viscum album. The sequence goes on along the minus strand of OY728122.1, from coordinate 1,333,457,287 downwards.
GAGATGATGTTAGAGAGAGGAATCTGGTGAAATCTAATCATATAGAAGGAATTACTAATAAATTTCAAACCATTTGGTTTAATATTAAATACAAACAATGTAAACAAAGAAATATGAATAAAATCAATGACAAAATATTTATTTTGAGGTTAGGGGTAAATTATTCCATAATATATTAGTATCGATGTAATTAATGCGTTTTGTGAAGAAGGTAATGATTAGTCCATGATATATCATATGATTTGATATCCTTGATCCCATTAGAGAAATACATCATCAATTAAAAGTCTCACCAATCCTATCTAATATACAATATATATTTTATATATCCCTATTAATAAAATTCATACCAAAAACCTCACATGTACTGAATCCTAATGTGTTCTCTTTGGACAATGATTTCTTATATGAGGATATGTAGAGGGATATCTTATAACATAAAGAAAATATGAAGACCCTCATTTTACAAAAATTAACATTTCACAACATTTTCATAATAGTTAATAATTATAAAAACAGAGGCCCAATGACCATAGTTTGTATAGGGCCCTTGAAAACATTGAGGCATAAAAACCGGTACATATGCGAGCTACATCATCTCCAACTAGGTTCTACATTACTAGCACCCTTCATAGAAATATCAAACATAGTACATATCATCATAACCCATGGGAAATGGACCATAAAAGGGGTGTGGTCAAATTCTCATTATGTTTTAACAGGGGAGAAATGTAAGCATAATCATTATCATAACGGTATGAGAATTTGATCATGAAAATAAAATATCATACTCAGTATATCAATTATCATAATAAAGATCATGAAAAAAATACTTGTTTCCCAAAAAACATGAATCATAATGAAATAGAGAGAATAATCCATTAATGAATAATGTAGGAATAAAACATGGAATTTTGGAAATCACATAAGTATATAATATTATTTTCATGTTTGCCAAGGTATTGCTTCCACTTCCATCATAGAGGAAAAAGTCCATTATAGAACCGGGTGAACCACTATTATAACCTTATATTACTTAATATTGAACCCTAATTCTAGCCCTATATTACTGAAACAAGTGAACCCTCATTCTAGGCTTGTTTTTCACAACAGGTTAATACCCTATTCATTCCATGTATTACTGAACCACGTTAACCCTTATTCCAGCCCTTTGTTACTGAACCGAGTAAACCATCATTCTAGACATGTGTTAACGAATAGTGTAAACCCTCATTTAATCCCTATATTGATAAAATGAGTAAGACCTCATTCAATTATAATATTATTGAACCAAGTAAACCCTCATTTAATCCCTATCTATCTCATGAGAGATAAATCATTACCTAAGGCATTAGAGGGAGATATAGGTCCCACCAATCATATATTGAAATCATACATACATGTGACACAAGATAATTTATAGTCATACAATAACCCATAAAATAAAATGGGTATTGTAAAAATGTAGACATGTCATAAATTGTGAAATAATATATGTTTAAAAATAATTTTATCATAAACATAACCCATTAAATGAATCAGGTTTCAAATGATTATAACCCAGGAAAGAGAAAATGGTTTCATAAAAATATAACCCATGAGAGATAAATGAGTTTCACAGAGACCATGGAGTTATGAACAACACATTCATAAAAATTATATAAATTTATCCTTTAGATAATATCCCTGAATGGAATGAGTAACATCAATAGATGTCAACTTAGATGGAAAATAATTTTCAAATATCCTTTAAAAAAGTTTCTGGAGGAAACAATCATTTTTGGTTTGAAAATGTAATTTTAATACATAAATTAATGTGAAAATTAGTTCTATAGAAACAAATATAAAATACTAATAAACAAGACACAATATAATTTTTGAAACCTTTGACCTAGAAAACTTTTAATATAGGATTCAATTTGTTTAAAAAAAATACTATTTCTTTTCAAACACTTGAAAATTATTAAAGAATGCCTAATTTTTTTGAAATAATTTTGATTGAAAATACATTAAAAACATTTAAAAAATATAGGAAAAAAATAAAAAAAATTTATTCAAAACATATTAAAGAAGATATGAAATGTTATTAAAACTATTTCAATTAATGAACATTGAAAACCATTAAATTAGGGTTGAAAATTTTTGAAAATATGTTTCTATTAAATAATATAATTGAATTTTATAACCATTTTGAAAACAATTTTTCCTCAAAATTACTTTGAAAAAATATTTCATTACGATTAATCTTTTTAATAATGCAATGGGAGAATCTATGAAATAATGGTAGGTAAATCAGTACATGTCGTACAAGGTAAAAATAGACCATTTTCATGGTAAATAGGATAGAAACAATCCTTATTTGAAATAAAACTAGAAAACTTTCTTTAATAGATTTTTCAAATACAGAAAGGGTAAACATATATTTTATGTATTAAAATGGGAATGATATAACAATATGGGAATCCCTTTTTTGAAATCATTGATTTCCAACCAAAGAGAGGGTAATGTCAGGCTTTCCTAAATTCACATTCAAAACTATCATTTGTACGAAAGAGTATAATATCGTATAAATACAAGATTATATCATGAAATAACATAGGACGATAAAAATCATGAATATTATTGAGAGGTGAATGATAATATTTCATCAACAGACGCATAAAAATAAAAAATATCTAAAACAATGAGATTGTCTTAATAAACTCTTATAACTTGTTATGTTGGGATCATGATCTCCATATAAATAATTTTAATTAGATAGATCATATAATATCATAAAATAATTTAGATTAATGATATTTAATGTAATATGGAAGTATATTAACCTCAAAAACAGATTTTTTGGTTCATAGCTTAAGATGAGTCTCAAAGAAGGAAAATTGAGACAAAACATTTTTTATCATTTGGTAACAATAGAAAAATAAAACCCATGAATGAAGGATCATAAAACGAAAATGTTAATACCGAAATTGTTATTTTAAATATGAATTTAATACAATCACAGGTATTACATAAACCGCATAAATGTAATGAGTGTCGAACATAGATTGTAACTTATAGAAATTAAATGTAAGATAAATTACCCTTACCTTACTTATTAACTCTCTCTGTACCTGTAAAATATTCTTGTATAATAAATATAATATTATTCAACATAATTTAACAAATAATATTATTATATATATTAATATATTTTTTTAATTAAAACCTTATAATACCACCTTGTTATAGATCATATTTTAATGTTTCACTTCAGATAATATTCACTTTGTTCTTTGTATATATCATAATTTGTTTTATCTTCAGCCAATATAAATATATCATGATTCTATAATGAATACCATGATATAAATATAAGTTAAATACAATATATTTTAATTATAATAATCCATATAATATAGAATAACGAAATGGAGTACATCCTTCAGGGAGACGGTATGTTGTACATACGTATGAATGAGATTTCAATCCTTATAGTCGTATTGAAAGAAATATGGTAACTGACACACATATATATATTATAGTTTCATTAATGTATCATATATATCAAATAATTTCACAAAAATCAGCCTTAATGAATTCCATGTGGTGTGTGATAGAATCATATCACTTTGAAGGGGCGGTAGTCCACACATCCTCAAATGAGATTATCATATTGACACTAAATAGAAAGTATATAGATGATTATTGTAAAAATAATAAATAAGATTAAATACATATTAAATAAAATATATTACATATATAAATAGAGTTTCCATCATAATGGCCCCCATGATTTGTGGTAATGGAGAAATGAATAATCATCATTTCAGGTTGTAGTAGTTCGGCACACACAAAATTATTATATTCTAAATTAATTAGACGAAGATGTGTGTATATTTAGTTCATAATGGATTCATAACATCATCCTATTATATGTGTTATATTTTTTTCCAATAATAATGGATTAAAGAGAGTGGAGGGGTCGAGAAGGAAAATAAATAGAAGGATGTTGAAAGAAGATGTTACCTCTTAATCAGTTAACTCCTTTCAGTTTATGCCAAATGTCATCCCTCGAAAGATTTATTCCCAAAGGGATGCTTGATATTCAATGGGAGGATTTTTTGGAGGCTAATTTGGATGATAATGGAAAAACAATAAATTTTTTAGAGATTTGAGGAATGGGTATAGGTGGTGGCCTTTTAGATGGAAGGAAAAAGACTCACATGGAATTCTCAGAGAGAAATTAGGTTCTCATATGTTCTTACATAACTGAACATATAAATAACAAAAAAAAACTCAATAATGGACGTTTTATGGAATTAATATTGATAATAATTGGGGTTTTACACGTTTATTGGTCATTTGAGCCCTTTGTTTTATGGGTTTTCCCTAATTAAGCTTAATTTGGCCTTACCTAATGTGATTAATTTTAATCACATTCAGTAATCATTTTAATAAAATAAAAAAACAGTCATATTAGAATAAACATATTATAATGACTATAATGGTGTATATAGTATTTTTGAAATAAAAATCATAGAATAGGATAAAATAATATTAGTGATAATCCTGAAAATGGGATGAAATAACAGTGTTTTAATGTTGGAAAATCATCAAAAGTTTGTTAAGATTTTATAACCATTTCCAAACTGAAATTGATCCTAATGAATTAAATTTCATTAATATATGTAATATTTTTGTAATGAGACCACAATTTTTTAAATATCAATTAGTATTAATTATTAATTAGATAAAATGTTAGTTTTTAACTAAAAATCTGTATTTTCAATATTCATAAAAAAATGATGTTTCTCAGAAAAATCCCGAAAATTAACCACTTGATAATTTTGATGTTCTGAATTAAAAATTGAAGTTTATTTTTTCAAATTAAATTTCTAAATTTCTGTAAAATTAAATTCTTTATTAGAATCATTTCACTAATGAAAATGATGTTTTTGAACATATAAGGTCTTTACCAAAAATCATGTATTTTATCATCAATATATTATATATATATATACAAAAGTTATAAAAAATATTAGGAACGTAGTTATTATTATTCATATAAATATGTATAACGTTTAGGTTATAATTATCTCATTTCATTAATTATGTATATATAGATATAACCTTTGTAAAAACACAGTGTTTCATTCATCGTACGCCAAGTCGGTGTGGTTTATAGTGTAAGACTAGTAGGTATTACTTGTAGTGCAAGAAAAGTTTCTATTGTGTCTGAAAGGAATGTTTGAATTAGTTTTTTAATATATATATATATATAAGAGAAAATTTCCAATTTCATGTGGAATGAAAAATATTGAAAAGGGAAATTTATTTGAAAAAATAATAATTCTCCAAATCGTAAGACGTTACATTCTACCCCCTTAATATGAATATATCCCCCAAAATTCATCTAGGTTGTAAATTATTTAATACATTAATGTTTCATTCATACAGATCCATATCGTCAGAGTGGATACAAAAAAATTCCTTAAAAATGGAAATTTGGAACCACATCAGTTATTCAAAGTAACATGTAATTGTGTTTCCAGATAGGAGAACATAGGTTGGGAGTGACGATTGGACATAGAAGACAATTGTTAATATTCATAGGGAGTGATTATTGTCATCAGTCACAAACATATGAATTATTAGAGTAATTCTAAGGACCATAAATTCATAAATATGTGATGATGTAAAAGGCCATCAACTCAATGGAAATTATGTTAGTAGGATTACTATATTTCTGATCACATTCAGTCTGTTGAGTAATTGTTGATATATTTATATAAACAAATATTCATTCTTGGGAAGATCATTAAAAAATTTCTAATATTTCCATTACCTCATGGAATAAATTTCTATAAAATAATATTTATGAATAGATCACAAAAAAAACTCTTTTATTAGATACTAAGTCCGTAACAGAAAAAAAATTCCAACTATTTTTCTCTTATAAAAACAATATGAATTAATATGTAAAATAAACAGTAACAACAATAGTTAATGTAAATAGTTATTCATTAAAAATAAATATATATTAACAATGACATAATATAGTCTAGAGGAAGGCCTTAAACACTTATCATCCTTCAGTATTTGTTTCAATACCCACAACCATACCATAATTGATTGGTTGTCACTAACATACATGTTGTATTTTTTAAAACTACACCAATATAATATATAATATGGACATCCTTAAAATAAGTTCAATGAATGATTACCCATTTAATTATGGTTTTTAACAAAAACTCATTGCATAAATACTTCATTGAGGCTTAACACAAACATTTCCGAAACAGTTAACCTTATAGCCCTTCTCAAATGTGAACATACAAAACAATAGAATGAGAGTCATAAAATTTTTATTAAATTTATCCCATGTGTATCTAAAAGTATCTCTTGTTTGTCACATTAAAAACATGTCAATACCCTCATCATATATTCTCATCAAACATTGTAAAAAACATAATTAACATACATAATCTTGGAAAAAATATTGCTTCCTCGTTCCAAAGATTATTGGATTTACTCCATTAATTCAAAAATTCTGTAAAATTTATCAATTATTGAATAAATCACTTATAAGAAAGAACTTAATTAGTTACAAGGTTATAATTTCAGTATAATTTACTTATTCATATACCATTTATCTATATCCGAACAACATTATATTATCATAATGAACATATTATTGGATCCCTTCCTTTTTTCAAAATAACATATTGTCATTAAACTGCATCACCTATCATACATAAAAAGGTAAATACTATGTGAAAAATCCATAAGTATAAATTACCTTGTATTTTACATTATTCATAACTTTCGAATCCAAATAAATAAATACATCTATTACTTCATCCTTAATACATTAATGACAATACCTTTTTCCTTTAACATTTCATGTGTAGTCTCATCATCATGGTCAATGTAACTATTACTCACCATACATTGTTGAATCTATTTTGGAGCCTTCCTTATAAGAAATTAGGTTTCATAAAAAACCTTTTCTCTACACTTAAAACACATAAAAATATTTTAAGTCATACATAGTCCAAAATTATCATCCATTTAAATAACTGATATCTTTATTTTTACCTTTAATCCATTTGCATTGTGTCCTTGTTTCCCCCAATAATAACACCTTCTTTTTCCTCTATGATAGTCATGTAGGTTATTCTTTCTACATTCATGATTCAAATAAAACCAAATATACATTCCTCGAAGGTCTCCATTACACTAACTCTAACTGAACCCGTTCTTTTTCTTCCTTGGTGAATCCGAGAGTTAGTTAAGGTTAACAATATTAATCATGTTCTGTGAAAACTGATTAGGAATGATCATGATTTCTTTCACTATAGTGATCATCCCACTTGACTGCTTATTAGAAATAATTTCATCACATTCAATATTAATATAGTTCATTCTAGATCCCTTTATTGAATAAAAGAAGAAGCACAATGTCAGTATTATTTTAAAATAATAAAACTATATAATCATGAAAATAATTACTTTTATAATGTCTAAATCATTACACCTTCAATAATCTTAGACATATTGGGTTTATCTAACGGTTTTCATAGTTAACATATAAATAAATACATTGTTATTGTTCATTAAGAGTTTTTGAATTACCAATGTATATCCCCCATGAGTGTCAAACTATGTGTGTATCATGTCCCATTATAATGTACAAAATTTCCCCAAGACAAGCCATGAACATCTTATCGGAGCTGTTATCCCTAGGTAAATCTATTCCAGAGAAACATACACTTGTAGTATATAGACATGAATGTATTTCTTATAAACCACTCACATTATCCTTTCTTCAAATTCCAGATAATTTTCTAAAACATTAACTCATACTTATACTTATCTATAGAGAAATCCCCAGACATATACATAGATATATATCTAGGATGCTCACTATGGTTTTCTCATCCCAGTTTCCAATGGTTTACTATAGATTTTCAATGATAGCGACTATAGAGACCCTCAATTTACATGAATTAACATCAAATAACTTTTTTTAGAATACTTTAACATTTTACAATGTGATTACCAAAGACTGTAGTTGGACTATTTCATTTGGAAACATGAAAACATAAACCCTAGTACATATGTGAGTGAAATCAACACCCACTAGGTTCTTCTTTACAGGAACCCTTCTTAGACATGTCAAAAATAGTACATATCTTCATAATATTGGTGAAATAAAACATAAGAGGGGTGAGATGAAATTCATAGTATGGGTTAACAAGGGAGACATGTAAGTATAAACATCATCATAAGGGTATGAGAATGTGATCATAAAAAAATATTATACACTGCAAATCAAATGTCTTAACTAAGATCATGGCATAAATATTTGATGTTCATAGTACATGAATCTTATTTATATAGAGACCATAATATATGAAATAATATTACTGGAATAAAACATGTAATTGAGGAGAACACATAAGTATATGATATGATTTTCATGGTTGACAAGGAATCACCACCACAACCATCTTTTGGGAAAAAGTCCTTTACTGATCCTTGGGAACAACCATTCCATCCCTGTATTACTGAGCCGAGTGAGCCCTCATTCTAGGCCTGCATTACTAAACTGAGTACAACCTTATTCTAGAACTAAATTAGTTAAATGAGTAAACCCACGTTCCATTCCTATATTATAGAACATAGTAAACCCTCATTCCATCCTTGTATTATTGAATCATGCAAACCCTTGTTCGAGCCCTATATTACCAAACTGATTAAACCATTATTCCATCCCTATGATACAAAATTTAGCAAATCAACATTTCATCCATGTATTATTGAACAATGTAAACCCTCATTCTATCACTATATATGTAATGGGATATAAATATTTAACTAATTCATTGGAAGAATATATTGGTCTCACCTGTCACATAATGAAATCATACATACATTTTACAGAAGATTATAAAGAAAAAAATAATAAACTATAGAATGAATTAGGAATAATAAACATGTATACATATCATAACCTATTGAAATAGAAATGTTTCATAATAATTGCATCATAAACATTACCTATGAAAAGAATTGGGTTTCAAAATAAAATAACACATGAAAGAGAAATAGGTTTCAAAAACATATTACCCATTAATGAGAAATGGGTTTCATAAAGACCATGAAATTAAGAGAAAAATAATTCAAAAAAATTATATGAATAGAACATCGAGATCATTTCCTTCAATGGAATGTGTAACATCAATAGATTTAATCATAAATGGAAAATAATTTTGAAATATCCATTAAAAACACTTTGGTAGGAAAATATGATTTTTCGAACGAAAAAGGATTTTTAATATATAAACCCATTCAAAAACATCATCTAGATAAAGTACATTGAATAATTATAATTAATACATGAATTCATATTGAAAATTATTTCCTCAATATCTTTTAAAATAATCATAAAAACATTTTAAAAAACATTTTCTTAAAAACGAGAAGAAAAAATTTAAAGAAAGTGTGAAAATGTTTTGAAAATAAATATCATTAAAAAAACATTGAAAACATTTAAGTAAGACATGAAAACATTTAAAAAATATCATGAAATATTTTAAATGAATCTTGAATATGTTTTGAAAACAATATTTTTACGGAACATCGGAAACATGAAAATTAGACATGAAAACAATTTAAAAATATTTTTACATGAAGATATATAATAGAAGTTGAAAACAATTTTAAAAATATTTTTCCTTGATTATTACAATCATAAGAACATTATTAAAAGTTATTCTTTTTAGAAATGCTAAGTGATATTTAGAGAAATGATAGTAGGTAAAACCGTACATGTCGTACAAGGTTAAAAAAATTATTTCCACGGTTAAAATGATCGAAAAGAACCATCTTCATAAAGTGACACAAATATTCCATTTAATATATTGGTAAAGAAAAAAATTATAATGATTTATTTTATTTATTGTATTTTAATGTTATAATATTCTTGGAATCCATTTTTATAAAACAATGAGTTCTCGCCGAAGATAGGGTAATATAGGGCTTTTCTAAAAACACATCATTAACAATCTTATATACTGACTAGTAGAATACGGTACCCATACAAGAGTATATAATTAAATAATATAGGATAAATAAAATCATGTATATTTTCTAGGTATGGATCCTAATGTTTCATTAAAGTAAGCTTAGACATAAACAATCACAAAAATCAATGAGAATGTCAACATAAACTCTTATAAGATGGTATTTAGGGATAATGCTCTCCATTTAATGAAATGAAATTACATGAAAAACATAATACCAATAAACTATTTAGATTCATGATATTTAATGATAAATTTATTTATATTCACATCAAAAAAGGATTCTGGGTGAAAAAAACATTGGTGTCAAAGATGGAAAATTGAGACAAAACATTTTTACTTATTTGATAAATTTGAAAAAATGAAACCCATGAAATAAGGATCATAAAATTTGAATATTAATGTCCATATATTTTATAATAAGATACCTAGAAAAAAATCATATTATTAACATAAACCAGAAAAATGGAAATAGTGGAAAATATAGATTATATCTCATAGAAATTAAAATATAGATGAAATCCCCTTACCTTGTATCTTGAATCTCCCCATATTATTAGACGATTACTATGTAATAAATATAATTTTAATGTACATAATTTATAGAAATATATTATTATATCTATTAACATATATGGTTTTATTATAACCTTATATTACACGCTTGTTAATGATCCCATGTTATGGTTTCACGTGGGATAATATTCACCATGTGTTTCACATGGTTCTTAATTTGTTACATCTTTTGTCATTTTACTTATATCATGATTCTTAATAGTAAACCATGATATATATATATATATTATAAATATTATATGTTTTTATAATAATATATATAATATAGTAGTATTAAATGGAATACACCATTTATTGAGACAGTAAGTCGTGTGTACACATAAAAGTTTTTTCTATCCTTATTATCATAATGAAATGAAATTATATAAATGAAATATTTATATATGTACATATATATATAAACAATTACTAAAATACCATTTCTATATCATATTTATGATATTATTTAACTAAAACCATCCTTAACAAATTCCATGTGGTGTGTGAATGAATCCCATCGCATTGAGTGGATGGTAGTCCACACTTCCTCCAATGAGATTAACGTATTAATACCAAATTGAAATTAAGGAAATGAGTGTTGTAAAAGTAATAAAAAAATTTCAATACATAGTTAATCTAATATATTAAATATATAAATGGAGTTTCCATCATAATTTATAACATTATTTATGGAAAATTATAAATTAACAATCATTGTTTCATGAGGTAGTTGTTCGTCGTAAACAGAAACAATATGTTCAACAAAGATTAGATGCATGTATCTATAAGTGTAGTTCAAACCCATTTCATATAAAAATTATACTATATTTAGGATAATATTATTCATACATGAAGTGAATAAATATAGTGGACGGTGTAGAGAATGAAAATAAATTTAAGGAGCTTGAGAGAAGACAATACCTCTTAATTAGGTAACTCCTTATCGTTTATGCCAAAAGGCTACCTTGAGAAGCTTTCTACTCAAAGGGAGACATAAGGTTTGAAGGAAGGATTATTGGGAGGATAATTGGGAGAACATTTATAAATATAAAATGTTTTATAGATGTGAAGAATGGGTAGAGGTGGTGGCCATTTATCAGGAAAGAAAAGGACCCACATGGAATTTTTAGAAAACAATTTGGTGTTCACATGTTATTACCTATAAAAAGTCATTAAAAACAAAAAAACTCAATAATTTGAGTTTTTTGGACGAAATAGGGACATTAAATGGGTTTTAGATACGTGTATTGGACATTTGTGTTCTTAAGATTATGGTGCAGTCCCTAAATATGCTTAATTTTTCCTTAATAGTTGTTATTAGTTTTAATCACTATTACTAATCATTATGGTTTAAAATTTTAATGGGATAATCAGAAAATACATATTAGAATTAATTCATCGGTTTTTTTAGTATTTTTTAAAATCAAGTCATTGATGAGGAAAAATTAATAATAGTGTTAACCGCACAGATGGGACGAAATAATATTGTTTTAAAGTAATAAAAAGATCAAAATTTTATTAATATTTCATATTCAATTTTAAAGTGAATTTTATTATAATGAATTAAATTGTATTAATAGATGTAATATTTATTAAATGAGACATTAAAAATAAGTATAATTTTATTTATTAATAATAAATAATTTGAAAATAACATTGTTTTTAATTAAGGAACACTATTTTTCACCATTAATAAAAAATAAAGATTCTCATAAAAACAGCAAACATTCACCATAGGCTAAATTTGAAATTATGAAGTAAAAAATGAATGTCATTTTTTAAAATTAAATTTCAAAAAATTTCCATAATTACATTAATTATTAGAAGTGGTTCATTGGATAAAAATGATGTTTCTAAATACTAAAGGACACTACCAAAAATCTTGTCTTTCATTATCAATATGTAATATATATATATATAATTGTAAAAAATATTTGGAAATTAGTTCTTGCAATTCATATTACTATTATTATCAGTTAATTTCTAACAATATCATTTAAATATATATATATATACATAATAATAGTTTCATATAATCTTTGTGCTGCATGCACTGTACGCCAAGTCAATGATGCTTATAGTGCAAGTAATGTTGGTATTGTGTGTAGTGCAAGCCATATTGTTATTTAATGTGAATGGAATGTTTGAATTATGGTTTTAATATATATATATATATATTATAATAAATATTTTTTGTGTCATATGAAATGGTAAATATTGAAAAGAGAAATTAATTCGAAAAAAAAAAATTCTCAAAATCTCAGGGTGTTATAGAAAAAATTCTTTGAAACAAGACAACTAAACTGGTCATTATGTTATGTAATAAAAACACGTTTGAGGTTGTACATTCTTAACTAGAAGAGGTTTCTTGATAAAATCACCCTCATTTAATTTAGTTTTTGAATGAAATTTTGAGGAAAATATTCTTAAAAGAGGAATAATTTACTGACATGATTATTTATAATTGAATGTCCCCTGTCAAATGATTAAATTTCTTATTAAAATTTTTCAAACACATAATCTAATTTTTTCTCGAATTCTATATGTTTTACCATGATAGATTAAATGGACCATTAATCATCATTACAATTTATTATATACCCATTTTCCAATTATCTTTATGATTCCTATATTAACCGTTATGATAATGTATAATTCAAATAGACTAGAGAAGTAGTGGCCTCAAACAGAAGGATCTCACTATCTAAATTCCATTTGTCCGAGTTTCAATGGGAGGTAGAATCAATTGTATTTTCCATTGACCAATACCATGTTAATAATCAAATACTAAATCCCAAGAGAAAGTATTTATGGAAGATGTTAAACCTCATTATAATCAATGCCCAATCAATTTTTTCCAAATCACCATAAGAAAATTTTACTGTAACACACCTTACACACATGTAATTTATTTTTTATATAAAGTAATTTGTATATAGAAAATAATATTATTAATTTATATATATATTTATTATAAAATAATTTTTATATTTATTTTTTATTAATTTATAATAAATAGATTATACGTTTGATAAAAATTTGAGTCTCATATGATGAAACAAATATTGTATTTTAAGAAAATATATAATTATAATCAAGAAACTATTTTTGATTAATTTAATGGTTTATGAAATAAATTATATCTAGGAATATATTATTTCTAAATAATATATATTAAATATAAATTATAATATATTTTATCACATGAAATATAATTTTTATACGTATAAAAACTATTTTGTTAAAGAAATTTATTTTTTCTATAAATGATTTTTCTAATTTAAAATTTCAAATTATTATTATATATAAATTTTTTATAAAACTATTATTTTTTCTTGAAATAAGAAAATCTAAATTACCCTATTATGATATTTTTATAATTTCCATAGACAATTGAATTTTGGGATTTAAAATAAATACATTATAATGATATACTATATATTATGGCATCATAAAATCTCAAAAGTTATATAATGTATTCTATGATAGTTATCCATGGTCAAATACATATTTTACATTTAAAATAACATTTTAATGTTACTTCATTAATTTAATAAACCCTTAATGGCTCCTCCAATACAAATAATGTATTTAAATTTTTTACAATCAATTTTTAAAAAACTTGACTCGCTACCACATCACCACATTAATTATTTTAATGAGTTAAGTAATAATCATTATAAAATATTGAAATAAAATATCGGTTTATGAAACCATTTTCGAAAACATTTCATTGTTTGTATCTTTTGATTACATTATCTAATAGATTCCAAACCATATGTTTTGAATCTAATAAATAATTATCCCATATTTCTATATATAAACACACCCAATCTACCATAAATCTTCACTCAAAACAATTTTAATAATAATTTACTCTACCCTTATCTCTATGTAATAATCCATCGGTCCCCCCTATATCCATATAAGATTTTATAAATCGTTAATAATTTCCCTCTAAAGTTAAAATGTGATCTCCTTCTACTCATTATTGAAGATCCTTTTTAATTTCAAGCACTTTTATATATAATTTTAGTTGATGGGATATGATTTTACATATCCATCATATTGATCAATGTGAGTAACTAAAGTGGGGGTTTAATTTAGTTACAAATTAAAAAATTTAATTTTAAAATCATTAAAACATAAATACTGTAATTTAATAAAAAGACACTCTTAATCGAAATAGAATAAATTTATAATCCTAATAATTACAATAATTTCTTAATGTGGGATTTAAGCTTCATTAAAATATTATTTTATTCCATATTGAAATATGAAACTAAATTACTTAATAAAATAGTTTAAATAAAAAAATTTTGAGTAACAGTTAAAGTGATTTTTTGTTTCATGTATTATGAATAGTAATAGTTTTAACATTGAAATATATAAAAAACTACTGAAAAATACAGATGATTTAAACAATGGGTTATCTTAAAATCTCTAGATTAATCCCCTCCACTAGTAAATTACCTAATTTCATCTAGTTCATTAAATAATAAAACTGAACGAAAACCTAGATTGGGTTTTATAATCAAAATAACTTAGGTCTATCCTGGAAAAATCCTCTTCCATTCTTCTAACTATGATAAAAACATACAATCCACACACAAACTCTTCCACAGTTATCATGGGTATAAAAATGACATAAAAATACAAATTATTTAAATGATACTCCAACTTTATAGAGGATATAATGTTTTCAAATTAGCATAGAAATGAAGCACACATATCAGAAGATAATAAAGAAAAAGGAAGATAAAGGGAATGCATAAAATAAAAAGTGATGATGTTTGATTCGAATGAATTCATATATTATAAATGCCTCAAATTCATTATATCAATGGGATAAAATTGTATTCTCACAATGTTTAGGATAACTGATTATTATGGATATCTTAAAGGACCTTGTATTTTTTCTCTAGAAAAATAGAAAAACCTTCTACGAACAGGTCTCCTGATTAGCTGATGAACGTCTATGTTCATTATTCATCTATCATATCATTTGGATATCATCATTTCCATAAATTTGTGTCCACTAAAAATTCATATGAATATATACATTGACATTTATAATTATTAATTGATGAGTAAAAATAAATTAAATCATAGTTCTTTGCACTGGGAACAAAATCCAAAATGTTTAACTTTACCCTCAATCCATCCTTAGAGTTGTTTAGTAATAATTATTCATGAAAACAAGATTTATTTGAATTAATTATATTAACTACAATTGTGGAAAGATTAAATAAATTATAATAATTAATCTATACATCAATTTTAGAACTCTAGATATTGAATCCTCACTAGGGGTGGATCTAGTATAATGGTTGATCGGTCTATCAGAAGATAATCATTGATGATAGACAAAACCTGGTTGTATATTCACACAAGTAGTATATCATCTCTTATGGAAAATGAGATTTGATGGTAAATTTAATAATGGTATTCTAGTATGCAGTAGATTGTTTCTAATAATATATCAATTAGTGGTATATTATCTCTGATGGTAGAACAATTTGAAGTAAATTATCATTGACAATAGATCAGTCAAGGGTAGATTCTCTAGTACCAGATGTAGTTTATTGGTGGATCTCAACAAACTAATGGATGATCAATACTTTATGATCTTTGTTTTCGCAAATCAATATTTGAAAAATATTTACTATCCTAAATCATTTATCTTGTCAGAAGAAAAACTATCATGATTTGTGATCATTAAAATAAGGAGGTACCAATAATATGTACATTTTCATGATCAGAAGTTCTGATAATTTATATCCGTGTAAATGAAATCAACTACATAATTACATATGAATATAAATAATTGTTTTATTAAAATATGAAACAACTAATGTGATATACTTATTTATCCATACATAAAATTGAATTATAATATTTAAAACAATTGAATTTTACTCCCCATTTTTGGATTATTAAAAATATAATGAACTAAAACTAAAAGACAATATAACACACAAATATAAATAATAGATGTTTTTCATTAGATATTAATTTAACATTATATCGTCTGGAATGCAATACAACTGTAAATAAACTTCATATAAAAAATTAATCAAATCAACCACACTCCGCCCATTGAGATGAAGAGTCCATAGGGACATTTCATTTTCTTGAATCCAGAGGCACAAAGGTGGAGCTTGATTGTGAAAAGGTGGTATAAGGAAAGTCATGGATTTCATACAACCAACGATTCCATACTACATCAATCAGATTCATTGAAAATGGTTAAAATGGAAGAGTAAGGCATGTATAAGAATGTATAGATGTGACAGTAGACATTTATATAGATTAAGGTTCCACCAATCTATTATAAGATTAATAAAAATGGATTCAATATGTTAAAAAACTATGTAAAAATGTTTCCAACCTACTCCATTTCACTAATAGTGTCCTTCCATTATTCTATAAAATTGTTGATCATAAGGGGTAAAATTTGAACTGATTCACTTATTCTGTAAAGGACCATGTGAAATTTTATTTTGAATATCATCTTGATTGGAGGTAGGAATATAAACAATGAAATAATTCAACTATTCTATTACAATGGAATAGATCATCATAGAATATATTGAGAATGCCGGATGTAGAGTAGTCGAACTAGATTCACCCATTATAGATAACTTTTTCAACCTATATTGAAGTGATTTATGAACTAAAACAATGTTTCACCTCTTATATTCAATGATGTACTTAACATATTCCATATCATTGGTGAAAATGTTTTTTTTAATATCCAATTATTACATCATGAAGATCATTCTGGGTAGACTGTGAGATCCAAACAACCCATAAATCCATCTGTTATCAGATTCAATGATCTTGACCTCTTGGTGAGTGGTACAACTATGAATCCCACTAATAAATAAATCAATACTCACCATAAAATAAATTAAATAAACAACAAAAAAATAGTATGAATGTAAAAGAGTAGGTGATATAGTAGATGGAATTTTGTTAGTGATAGGTGGAGAAGCGTATACATTTGTTGATCCCGTAGCGGGAACATCTAAGGGAAAGGTTTCCAACAATCTAGAATCATCAATCTATTTCACCAGAGTTAACTAATGATATTTTAAATCAATATGGAAAGAAAATATTCAATTATTAGGAGAAGATCCATGTTAATCATCATAATAACTACTACTATCAGCTTCACCATCAGAATCAAAGTAGTATATTCCCATCATCTTTTAATGAGGTGATGTATCCCCTTTGTAAAGTGTTTCATCTTTATTTAAGGAGGTAACAACTAGTTTATCCCAATAAACCTATGTCATACATGAAAATCTATGGCATTCCACCCCATCAATTGGGATTATAGGATAAACTATGGTGGAAACATAAAAAATTGGGTGATCCTTGAAAAATATCACATGAGCAGCATTTATACATGAAGAAGATGTTCTGGGAGATTCATGAGACTACTCTCCCTCACAAGAATCACCATCACTGTCATGACTATCAGAGGACAGAGTTCCCTGTACATTTCTGTTTTTATTTTTGTTAGATTAATTATAAACAAAAAATATATCTTTTGTTCTCTCAATATAACACCAAACCTATTCTTCTGATGTGAATTCATTATCTTGTTATTCTCATCCATCGGAAAGGATTTATCTAGAATTTAGACAAATAAATGGATAGTAATATCTATTATAAATAGAGAGGTTCTTAACCACATTAGGGTCACTTCATTCCTTAAAAACGAAGCTATTAAAACTTATTTTCAAATAGAATATTGTTATTCCCCAATATCCTTTTCAAATGAATAAACTACAATATCATCTTGCTCTAATAGAGGATCATCCATATCCATGGGTCTATTGGGATTCTTTAAAGGATTGAATTTCTCATAAACATTATAAATATATTTGACTCATTTAACTAGAAATGGTTTCTAATTTAACTTTATCCTTTTGTATGTAAACTGAATCAATAAAAAACCACAACTAGTAACTACATTTTGTTATCATATATCAACTAAACCCATGGATTCCAAAGTAGTGTAAATTAAAATAGGATAAATAAAGTAATAAAATTTTTATATGTTATTTATCATATCAATCTCATGTTCTATAAGATATCTGAACATATTTACATTAAACACACCTTTCATAATGAATTATAGAAATACATATTAGTACCATGCGGTTCTAAATTATCCTTTCCTGGAAAAAATCATATGGTTAATTAAATGAAAAATGAGTCTACACTCCCCTTAAATCTCTATAATATATGGTCTTTTTAATACACTATTTCAAGTCAACATTGTTAGGGAATTCTCATAAATCATGAAATCACTATCAATGGTAATGGAACCTATAAAATCATCAAATATACCATTTTGAGCTATTATTGGAATATATGACTATTCATTGATGAATTTATTACCATTCACCAAAAATATAACTTCTAAAAAAATCATTCCTCCAACTTAATAATACAATAAATATTGATTTAATAGGTGAAAAATCATAGGATTCAATGGCCATTCATTCATTGAAAACATTTTCACGCATCCTTTGTCCTAGTTCACTTTAAGCACTATTGACTTGATCAAAACCATCCATAGAGAATATTTCTATTTTTTGACAATGAAAAATCATTTCAAAATACATGGGTTCTCTGGTTCGACAATAGGAGATGAAATAGAAGAATGTTTAACACTGACCATTGCACTAATTCATTGGATGGAGGATGATTGAAAGGAAGGTAGATAATCGGGATAAAATATATGATGAATGGTTTAAAGGGAGGATTGAGATAAGGGGTTTGTAAAATCTTATTTAAGATCTGATTATATAATTAAGGGATTTATAGAATAATATTTTAAAAATGTAAATTTATTTTTTTAAAAAATAATAAATATATTTAAAACTAATAGTAGATAAAATAAGGATGTTCAACTTTTAGATCACTATAGGTGGATCTATAAATAATCAATCATCTATAGAATGACCCCAAATATATTTCATCAATAGTGGATTTTTTAATGGTAGATCATCCAATGGTGGATCTTCTAATAGTGGATCACGAATATTTTTTCATAAATTGGTGTATCTTCAATGGTGGATCTTCTAATGATGGATCACAAATATTCAATCTTCCAATGATGGGTCACGAGTGGTGTATCTTCCAATGAGGGGTTACTAAAAGTGAATACTCTATTGATAATGAACTAACCAAGGTTTATATTTCCATGTCCATTTATAATATATTTTAATCTCCCTAAATTTAATTAATTTGTAAACATGTCAGTAAGATGATGTTTTGTTATGATGAATTTATGTGTTATATCACATTTTTGCAAATTATCTCTCAAAAAGTGATGTCTGAAATCAATAAATATAGTCCTAAAATTAGATATAATATTCTTATAAATATTTATGAAACCTGTATTATCACAATTTATAAGGGCATGTTGAAATTGATATACATAATCTAGTAATTTACGTTTCAACCATAGAATAAGTGCCCAAAAACTTCCTATATATATATATTCATCCTGAGTAGTAAATAGTGCAAACACAGTTCTTTTTTACTAAATCATTAATCTAGTGACCTTCAAAAGAACTAACATGTTCTTGAGGTTTTATTTGTTTTAAATTATTACCATGAATATATACATCTAAATAATTCCATAAATAAATTTTTTTTCATGTGGGATACAATATTTTTGTAGTGGTTGTATGCATGATTTATTTAAAAATCATTTTCTTAGTATGTAAATGATATTCACAATTATTTTCATGAAAAGGATCACACATATATAAAATATAAATAATATCAAGTATTATAGATGATATATATAAATATCATCTAATAATACATCTATAACTGATTTGATTCATTTATTTCCAAATTGTATCACGATCTTGCTTACAAATTGTACTAATATGAGTGTGACAATTTTTTGGAATCCATTCAAAAAACATGAAACGTTATTTGGTGTACTTTATTTTATTTAAAATAATAAAATTGTTGATTTGAAAAATTTGTAAACCAAGATATAATATTCACTCAATAATTAATCACATTTCAAATTCACTTTCTATAATTTTTAAAAAATCACAAAGCAAAAAAATTCTAGATGATACAAAAAATTATAACATAAATATAACTTTTATGTATTGAAACATATTTTGATTTTTATATAAATAATGTGTGGTCATATATGACTTAAAAAAATTTAGATTTTAGAAATTATTTAATTTTATTATACCAAACTCTACGATCATGTTTTGAATCAAATACATCTTTTTTAATTAAAAAACGATTTGAAAAATGGTCATTTTTAAATACAAGGGTTTTTTCAAAATATAATTCCTCAACTATATAACCATTTAAAAATTCACTCTTAACCTCTATATAATATAGTTTCAAAATCAAATGATCTATGTAGGGATGAAATATTAAAATTGATTGACGTCTAACTATCGGACCAAGGATTCATCAAAGTAATTACCTTCTTTTTGAATGTATCCTTGTGAACCAAATTTAGCCTTATTTCTAATAATTTTCATGATTCCAAAACCTTATTTATAAACTCCCATTTAGTGAAAATGGTCATATTGTATTTCTATCTTTCCACTAGTTCCAAATCATTATTTCATTCAGATTGAATGAGTTACTATTGCTTTCCTATTACTTAGAAGTAATCATTAATTGGTTTAATGATGTACATAGGGTAAATATTTAAAAATAAAACATGATTTTTACGAAGATTTATCATAGAAGATCCTTTTGTGTTCATATATATAGAAATCCAACAACATAATACAAGGGAAGAAATATATGATTCCTTAATAATCTAAGAAAGGGAGGTATATATATCTCATTATCCTCTATAGATTCGGTATTATGTTCTTCTTCTAAACCAGTAGATTTTCCTAATTTTTTCAAAAAACATTCAGAAGGGTTTTAAAATAAATTAATATTTTAATAAACATAAAAAAAGATTCTAAATGGGATTTATGATCATGTTGATCAATTTTCTCAAATTGGATTTGTAAAAATTATTCCATAGTATTTTTCCATTTATTAAACACACTATATGATGTACAAGATAATGATTATCTGAGGAGAATTTCATAATTTTTCTTCGGTGACACATTTTAATGATTAAACAATATATTAAGAATAAATAATTTGAATACAAAAGAAATATAAATTAATAAGTCTTTGTCATTCTTCCATTCGATAATTTAAAAGGGTTCTATTTTAGGAGTTGTATAATTAGAACTCATCTAACTATATTAAAAGATTTATTTAAATAACTTTCCCAAAAAAACATACAGAACATACACATTTATCATGGTCTATGAATTTTTTTTAAGGGATCTATATCTCTTTTATACTACACTATTTTGTTGCGGTATCCCAGGAGATGAAAAGTTTTGATTAAAAAATTGTGGGAGAAAAAAATAAAAAATCATGATTTTGAGATGACATCACCAATAACATATTAAAGAATTAATTTTATGTTCACTATGATTTTATATAAATTGATCCTATAGAGAAAATGGGAAAAATATTTACTTTTTTGGGCTGTAATGAATACCCATGTATATGTAGTTTTTTCATCTTCTAGACTAAAAATAGTGAATTTCATTTACCCAAGAAACTCTAGAGGGTCCAAACAAATTCATCGGGACTAACTATTGTTGTTGATAATTTGAAACATTATTATTTGATTTAAAACATTTTTTTTGTATTTATCATGGGGTATAGACTTTTGTAGTTTGTAATAATAGTTTAGGAAAGTCCTTGACAATCCAATTTATAGATAGATATCTAAAATATCTTATGTTGTATGTATCCTATAACAATGCCAAGACTCATTATTTAAGGCACCATGATGGAAATGTTTTTGAGATAAAAAGGAATCCAAATTAACATCATATACAATATCTCTTCTTAACTGAGTGGAAAAAAATACCAGTTTAGAATCAAAATATCTACATGTACTATTTTAAAATATACATAGAAACCATCATCACATAACTATGAGATGATAATAATATTAAATTTTTATACGTCCTTAAAAAAATTAACAGAAATTAAAACATTATTTGACATACAGATGTTAAAGAGTCTAATTATTTATTCCTTATAATTTTCACTCAATGTGACATTTTCATTATCAACCATGATTATATTGATGAAACATGAATATTCCCTATTCATGTGTCTCTATATTATAAATTCCAGATAACATAAGTTTTTACAGGATAATTCTAAGAAGTATTTCTAAAAAATTAATTTTATACCTCAAATTAATTTTGTACCAAAACATTATTGAGTGCATAGATGTTAGTAAAATGAATCTGTATTTGTTAAAATGATTTATTATTATAAGATATGATAAATTTTGTAATAATGTTTTTGTTATGTATAGATGAAGAAAAACTAATAAAATAAATATTATAATATGGTCTAGGAATAAATATATTTTTATTAATCCCTCATTGTCTGGGATGAAATCATATTTATATAGTATATTTATATTCATTTATCTTTCAATGTATTTAGATTAAGGTATTTATTCCCATCAAAAATCATTCCAAATAATTTTTACATTTCACATTTTTTAATTTCAACTAATTATTCTATTTTTTTTAAATTTATCAATTTTATCATTTTTATAATATGATATATTTTAATTTGTTATGAAAAGGAATTATCCTTATTTTTACTTTTAAAAATATATATCTATTTATTGAATTTATCCCCCGTCATATTATACTATTCAATCACATATTCTTTATAAATATTTTCTTCTCAATTTTCAAATATATAAGAAGTTGTCATAAGAATAATATATGTAGGAAAATACTAAAAACCTAATAGTTTTTTTTTTCATAAAAGAAAATATTTAATACATCATGTTTATCTCATTTTATTGATTCTTATTCATAAATACTTTCTTATAAAAAAATTTCAGTGTTCTTTTGTGAATTTGTTAAATCATTTTTCATTATTATTATACATATTAATAAATTTAAACATAAGATATTCTTCTTTGACCTGAAATTTCCTTTTTATATTTATATAACATTACATAATTTTAAGTATTATCCATTTTCTAATCTTTCTCTGGTTGCCTATATTTTCATAGTTCCTATGAATTCCTCATCCCTGATGACACTTACTAGTTTCCCTGAGCCCAGGGATCCACATGAACTCAAGCACATATCCCCAAACACCGACGGTTGCACACTAGTAGTGAGGGCCTAGGGTGTGTTCGTCGATTGAATATTCCTTCATTTCTAAAGTATAACATCGAATATAAACATAAATTGATTTATATTCAATAATAAATATAAGTAATCAATTATAATAATAGAAATATACTATTATAATGACAATTGGAATAACATATAATTAATGATGATGATATGTCAGGTATCTAGTACATTAGAAAACATGGAGAACTAGTAGCAAGTTTGCATGAAAAACCCAATGTATAAAATGGAAAGAGGTAAACTATCCTAAGAATCCAGAGCTATAAATCTATAATTTTCTACTAGATCAATCCTAGAATTACAAAAAATCAACTGTCTAAATCCTTACGCTTCCCTTTATAAACACCAGCATACATAAAATCTTCGATTGGTACCAAATGAAACCCGAAGAGGGTGAGAGATAAATTTAAGAGGGCCACCACCAATGGTGTATATATTATTGTGATCATTTAACATAGATGAAATTGTGTACAAGAATTCATATATAATTTAATGTAGTATAGTGTGACTACATACCCATGTAATTGCTTTATCCCCTAACTCATGTATAATGATGTAACCTATTAATTATTCTATTATTACTAATTTATAAAAAAGACACATGTTATCAATATTGATGGTCCAAATTTTTCACAAGTAACCCTATAATGATATTTAATAATGAATTTAAAACGTAATAACCAAGTAAAGGTAGAGATCAAGGGTTTCCAACATAGTAATGATTGTATTAGAACTATTATTAAGTGTGTAATCCAAGCATCATAGCCGAAGGAATTCCATAATAAGGTGCCTACCGTGTCAATGAAATTCATCCAAGGTAAAATGGGGCAATTCAATGACTGGGACCAATAGTATTTTTCTGTGGAACTTACATTTCAATTTTGAATCCAAAGAGTTTATCGAAGGAATACTATAATAATATTTAAGGGATCCAAGGGTTCTATACTAAGAATCTAAGATCAAAAAAGGAATAGGTGTCAGGTGGGTCTCGACCTAAGCACGTTGCATCGTTGAATTGGAATGGCCTTCTCATGTACTCAAGGAAATTTCTATGGAATACAAGTTAATCTCGAGTCAAGATGATCTGATTTAATAATAATATCAAAAAATAATCAATTTGTTTCATCCCTTGCCTTTCATTAGTTTGATTAGGAAAATTAGTGTGCAACTTTTTAATATTGTCATAATTGATCAATAAATACATTTGGTTCGAGCCTTTCCTTTCCCATGTGTAACAATTCCATGTATCATATGACAATTAGTAAAATCCATTTTAGGAATTTTAAAAATTCATGGGTCAATATTATAATTTCTTTTTATTTGGTAAGTGGTGCTACATACATGCAACAGATTATGTAGATACATTTAAAAAGGATAATGAATATACATTGTTTAAATTGATATTTTCACTTCACATTGAAATAACAAATTAATGAACTTACCTTTGGTAGGTAAATTTGGGAGCATGAATTGTACTTTACATTATGCAATTCAAAATATCAATCTAGACATTTCATATTGAAAATCATACCCTTATAATGGTCTAGCCAAGCCACACTTGAATAGTGGCTCAAAGGGTCAAAACACTAAAATAAAAAATATGGAAAATCATACTACTTGGGATAGCCGGATTTGTGGGAATAACCATTAATAACTAATAACATATTTGGGAAGATCATAACAATATGATTCTATTTATTTTTAAATAGAATATAAATTCAATAAATGAAAACCGATGAAATTGATGGTCCCCACAATAAATTTCCATAATCAATGAACATAAGGTATTAGTTATGGACCTCCCATATTATTATTCTATGACTTTACTCATATAGTATTAGCCTCTATAGAAGCATGGAACAAATAGATGTGAGAAAAGAGTAACAAAATTACACATAGATAAATATGGTAGGAGAAAGCGAGATGAATAATGGAGAAAAACTGACTTGAGTACTTACTCTTGTGCATCAAACATATTGATCAACATACCAAATAGATCCCAGGTGATGGATATCTCAGGAACCCTAGGTTAGTCCTTAAAAACTATAATGGGTTAAATAAAGGTTAATTCCATTGTAAATATAACTATTGATGATAGTGGGGATTAATAAGATCATTAAGGGTAAAATGTTAAAATTTAACAAAAAATATCATCCCCATAGTTTTTTGTATGATTTAACAATCCTTGTGGAACACATGCCTGGGTACCTAAGGAAAAGGGTGGCAGCCACATTGTTAGGGCCCACAGTTACGAAAACCATTCACCAAAAATTTGTTAAGTCCCTATATGAAAAATAATTCCACCCATAGGTTTTTTTATAACTATGTGACCTCTGCACACTCTGTACTACAAAGATGCCCCTTACCTTGTTCTCTCAAAATTATTTGTTTTAGGATTCGAACAAGACCCAGACAACCCTAAGATCCATTTTGACTCATTAGGAATCCAAATTATGTCCCAAATAAATAATTACTCCAAAATATAATGGATCCATACCTATGTAAAAAAATATGGTTCTTATAGTATTCCCCCTTAAAATAACTCATCAATATGTTCACCATCAAGTGGTGTGAAAAACTATATGAGAAAAAATATTGACACTGGGAACATATTTCATCATCCCACTCCTAAGTCTCATAATGCATGTGCTAGTCCTGAATTAAAAATCATACAAGAGGGACTGAACTGCTTTGGAGAGCCTTTGTGGTCCTGTTAGTGATCTTTATAGGATGCTACTCAATGGTTGCATCATCATCGAACATAGAATCTTTTGTATCAAATGTCTGAGATGGGTTGACATGATATTGGAAAAACAATGAAACATTGAACAAATTTTTCATGGGATGTTACCCTGGTGGTTGTAGCAATCGATAGGATAACGACCCGACACTCTCAAAATTTTAAATGGAATGTTGTAAGAAGAAGAAATCTTCCCTTTATTTTGTAACCGTCTATTCCCTATGATGGGTGATAACCAATGGAAAACATGATATATGACATCAAACAACACATGTCATCTAGGAAGATCATCATAATAATTTTGTATCAACAGAGCAGTTGTCATGCTCATCCTAATCAACTGAATGTACTCTGAATACTCCCATAAGAGACAAGGACTAGGTAGGGCTACCTCACCTGCCAATATCCATCATAAGGGTGAAAAACAAGTCCTACCATATAAGGCCTCAAAATGATCAATTATTATTGGATCATTAAAGCTATTATTATAGGTGAACTCTAAATGCGGGATATACATCTCCCTAGAATCACCAAAATTAGGGAAACATTCTTTCTTCTTTTCCTTTAAACCGTATAATTTCCATTTTGATTTTCCATCGGTAGGAGGGTGAAAATAAGTAATTATATGTTCTTGTATATCGATAAAATTATGCAATAACTGGCCTAGAAATTATTTGGAACAAGATTCAATTTTTGATATGATAGTACGAGGGGACCAATATAGTCTTATGATCTCTCAGACATATAGTCATATCATCTCATCAACAAAGATTTTACTCCAAACAGAAATGAAGTGTGATGCTTTTTTTATTCAATAAATTGCTACCCATATAGAATCGGTTCCCCCCATTGATCATGATAACTTGAATATAAAGTCCTTGGAGGCATCCTCTCATTTCAGTTATGGGACTGGAAGTAGCTGTAACAGGATAGAAGGTCTCTAGTGCTCCAAAATCACCTGCTAAAAGGTGTAATACATTATAATTAATCATTGTATCTAACATTTCATCCTAGGACACCAATACTGGAATCAAAAAAATCAATACATTTTGGAGATTCTAGGATGATCAACCCACTGAGAAGTATGGGACTCTTGCATCAACTCATCTCTCATATCTGTATGAACTTTGATATTCCCATGAATACATAGGATGTCATCTCAGTTGACATATGAATATGGAGGTGGGTAATCTCATGATATACACTCTTGGAGAACCAATCACTCATGATATCTAGATTTTCATCACTTCACCTTCTCAATGTGGGAAGGGGTAACTATCAAGGATGAGAGGTAATACTTCTCATGACTGTCATGAATCTCTAGATTTTTATTGTATATGCGGTCCAATAATACTCATTCATCTATGGATTCTCATACATATTGTGAAAATGTTTTCCAACTCAACGCATCAGAAACTATATCTCCATTTCCATGAATTTATGAAAGCTCAAAATCAATGGAATATAGATATTCAACCCATATTTTCTAGATTATATTCAATTGATGTTGTTAAAATATATATTTGAGGATATTTGGTCCATAAGAGGTGTAGAAACATGGAAAAATCCATGTACGAAACACCAGTAATATCTAGACAACACTATGAAACATTGTATATCAAACTCATTATCTATATTATCTTTGGAAAATAAAACAACAACCCCTCCTGGGTCAATATATACTTATAAATCCAATAAGATATGACCCACAAAGTGAACATTCCCAATCTAGATGTGGAACATAACAAGCACTGCATGAAACTGATGGTCTCTTAATGTACTCAAAATGAACTCACGATGTTTATCATTGTCACTACTAGTATGATAATACACCAAGATGTATTCCTAAAATACCATGACAAAATACTCTAGATTGCGATGGAAAAGATTTTAATTAGATCTATTTTAATGGTTGGTTCATTTTTACAACCGAATGGGGGTATAAGGTACATATATAGACCACACCTGTTATGAATTGTTTTATGAGGTTTGTATGAGGGCCTTCTCAATCCTGGTGATATCCCAACCCCAGTTTGATCTTATAGAATACCATAACACCTCAGTTCTAGTGAGATAGAGAATCTATTTGAGGAAGTGGATACTGGTTCATCACATTTTTTGGTTCAAACATCTATAAGGAACACATAGTCCCATGGCATCAACCATCTTTTTGTTGACATGAATGGGTGAACACCAAGATGATGTAATGGGCCATATAAAAACTTTTTCCTCTAATTCCACTAATGTCAATATTAAATCCCAAGCCTCTATAGGTACCATCTTTTATGGAGGAATGGACATTGGATTTAATCTGCGAATAAGCTTGATTTTAATCTCTACCTGTCTCTAAGGAAGTAATCAATAAACGTTATTAGGAAACAATTCCTGGAAATGAACTAATAATTGAGGAAATTAAGCCTCACCTATTACCTAGTCTTATAAGATGGGATTTTTAATATGTTTGGTATCTATAACTTTCCCACAATGCTCTAGTCCTTCTCTACTTTCACGTACATCCCACTCACCCTTATATTGATAACTACTTATCTATATTGATGTAGATGAAAATCTACGGTGATAGAATCATACAAAAGAATGATATTGATCCAAACAATCATTCTTGAGAATGATATTGAAGTCTTTCTTCTTGAGAATATTGTGCATCTATAAAAATGGTTGAAATCCCATGTCAAGTGGATAAACACTAAATTCGTGTACGCCATCTGTCTACACTCTTAATAGTGCATATATAGTTATGGAACCAAAATAATACTATATAACCAATACTAGAATTTCCAAAATTAGATGTAGTGATAAAAGAGTTTTAATCACCTATATATAATAAACATGATACTATAGTACATTCCACTAGAATATTAACCTGTACTATTGATGGTCTCATAGCCCACTCCTTGGGTTTTAGTTATAATGCTTTCAAATTACCCGATCTATGGCCATGTTCAACAACTATAATACCGTGAGCATAACTAATTAGTTTGAGCTATTGGAGATCAGAGATCTGGATACCATGTCCATGAACTCCACCCATGACAATACTGATGTTGTTATTCCAATCCTCTGGTGATGCGGTGTAGAAAACCCCACTCCTAGAGGTGAATCATGGGCTTGTCATTTTCCACTAGATGATGGTGGAAGGGTCCTGTAGAATAAATGATCATTACCTATATAACTATAATCTTCAAACTCCTTTGGGTCTCTATAACACAAATGATTTAGGTTACTGGATCATACCAACCAATTGCATTCCATATAATTATAAAAATGGATATTATGGTTGTCACTACCTTATTGAGAGACCTCGAGGGAACATTTCCTTCCAATGAGAGAACTACTGGACTGCCATGGAGTAGATACTCTATTCCCAGTGCTATTACTAAAGATTAGGATGTGCTCAGTGACATGTTCTTGATTGAATATTTAAAAAAATGGCTGGTTAAATACACTCACCTACACAAGGATGGAATAAATTTGACCATACTTGAAGTATCATTCACAATATGGATCAACACAATCTATTAGTAGTGACAACCAATTCAACTCTATGAAACACTCTAAATTAAATATGACTTATATATAACCCTACTGTTGATGAATAAAATGTATTTCTCTATTAGATCTTAGAATCTATGGATAGACCTGATTATAATTGGTTTTAAGAAAATAAACCAATGCCATGCCCTTATGGAGACCATATTAGGAAACCAAATCACACTAATGCATGGATAGATCCTAAATCATGTTTGGGGAACGAATGAACATCTTCTATGTGCTAATTTCCATATTTTTGGTGATAGATAGGGTGGCATGTAGCCATGACATGGATGCCTATGGACCACAATTCCCTGAAAAAAATAGGAAGCTCGTGTTGGAACTCATGTTTCAGATCAGCCATCATATGTGAATCTCATGGGCCACCATGCCTGGAATGAATCAGAAATAAAAAAAGTATGGAAGACATGGCAATTAGTTTCATGATCATGTAATGCATTTGGTTCCACATGTGGGACTCATATAGGCAAAAGTGGATTCACAGGGCCCAGTACAACTGGAGCATGGTTGTTACCACCTTCAAGGTATAAGACATGAGGACTTTGTTGCAGAAATAGTCTAAAAATGTCAAGGACAAGCCTCAGAATAAGCATAGAATCATAAATATAACATCACCACTAGAAGTTGAATATATGAGAACTCAATACCTAAGGAATACTACTATAACTACTAGATTAGATGGCTAGGTATTAGTAAGTGGTTAGATATTAGTTTTTGGGGTTCTAATAGATTATGGGTCAATAGTACCTTGCCTCATACTTTACTATAAATTGTTTTATATCATTTAATATTTATTTACCATGTTTACTCCTTTTCCTTTCATAAACATGACAAGGCTGGATAAGGATGTGTGACCATTCATCATTTATAATTTCATTTGCTTATTTGCTATATCATGGTTCAATTAAAAAAAATTCCATCCCAGTAAATTCGGGACCACACTCATTATCATTGATATTAACACCCACTTGATTATATAATAAAGGTATTTTTTGTAAATTACTCATTCCATCCCATGAGGGACAATAGCACCACTGGAATTGAAACATGCAACCAATAAATAACATCCTATATCTATAGAAGAAATAAATAAATATATATATAATCCATCTCCCACTCATCAATTAGAAGAATAAAATGAAATTTAATATAGTGAAATGAATCTATATGGCATGGTAGTATGCAGGAAATGTAACTTCTAGCTACCTATAATGATGAATATAACTTTTCTCCCAACCCTCATATCATCATGACAAGAATGAAGGAAATTTCTAAATAAAAATAATAATTAACAACTCTTCACGGAATCTTCATCACCCAATAGTGATGTGATATCAACTATAATAGGAAAAGGATGAAAATAATGGTAGTAAATAAGACTTATATTTTACACCAAACATGTGTTCATGATGCCCAAGGAAATTTTATGACCATGTATAATGATTTTGTTTTTAAAAAATAATGTCTATTAATATAAAACGAGGATAAGAACCCACTCTTATACTACATTGTAACCTCCCAGTCCTTCATACCAATTAATAGATGTCTTTATCCTAGTGGGCCACATGTACTCAAGCACATATCCACAAATTTCAGAGGCTACCATCTAGTAATTAAGACTAAGGGTGTGGTCATGGGGAGACTATTCCCTCAATACCAAAGTTTAGCACATCAGATAAATATAAATATAGGCATATATTGGAAGCAATACATGTAAAAAAAGGAACAATAGAAATATAAAAGGATACAACAACATAAATAACTGGAGTAACATCCAAAAAATAATAATGATACTTCATGGATCCATAAAGATGGGAAACATTTATACTAGGTAAAAAAGAATACATGATAAATAATTGCTCAAATTGAAACACATAAACTTTCCCAACATCCTGAGATATAACTCAGTCATTTACTACAAACTCCATCCTAGAAAAAAATTCAAGTGTCTGATTTATTATGCTTTCATTTATCAACACCTGTATACAATTATTCTACCATGGGTACCAAATATTACCCTAAGAGGTTCTGAGATAAATCTCAGTGGGCCACCACCAATGGAATCAATAACATCCATCCCTTGTAATGGAAATGAAAAAAATTGAAATCATTCCTATATAATATAATGTAATAAAGTGTGAATTAATATCCAAGTACCTACTTTATCCCTTGACTGGTGTTTTAACATATAAAGAGTTCATTATTTAATTATTACCACATTATAAATAAGTCACATGTTAGAGATTGTGAAGGTTAAAATATGTAACAAATAAACTCTGTAGTGATATTAAATACTGATGTTTTAAGGTAATAACCAAGGAAGCATAGGAATCAATGTTCACCAACTGAGTAATGATTATATCCTAGGAAATGGTATGAGTCTAATAGAAGAAGATTAGTCAACAGAATCCCATAATAAGATTCCTACTGAGTCCAAAGAGTCCATTCAAGGTAATACTGTGCTATGAATTGGCTGGTCCAGAAGGGCATTACACATGGCTCTTACTTTTCAATTCTGGACCCAATGATTATATCCAAAGAAACATGTTACAATATATAAGAGATCCTACAATATAATTCCATTAATCTAATAACATAAAAAGATCATTTTCAATGTGGGTCTCAACCCAATCAAGCAACATCCTTAAATCAAAATGGGGTTCCTATGTAATAACGACATTCCATAAGGAATCTAAGGTGATATTGAGTTAAGACAGAACAATTTGATAATGATGTCATAGAATATTCCATTTGGTTGATTCATTTCCATTCATTAGTGTGAAAAGACTATATAATGTGAAACCCTTTAATTGCATCATAATTAATTAAAAAATCCATTTTGTTCATGCCTTTCATTTCATTAGTGTGACAAGTCCATTTATTATAAAACCATTAATTTATTCTATTTGGGGAATTTTCAAGAATATGGTTTCACTCTAGTACCATACATTAACATGGAAATTTTTCTATATACGTGACAAAAATTATTATGTTACATTTAAAAATTCCATGTCATATACATATTATACTTACATATTTAAATTTCACATTTAATTATACAATTGAAGATGATACATTTGGTGAGCCATGTAATGTTAATACATGGAACTTTCAATTATTCCACTGACAATTTAAATCAAGACATTTAATATAGAAAATCAAACCCATATAATGGTCAAGTATGATAGTGGTTATGTGTTAAGGAAATCATGATATTCGATGTAGGTGAGGAGAAAGAATATGAGATCTGCCTATGAGTACACACCCTATGTGCTGCCAGTGTTTTAAAATTTTCAGTCTGTTGAGTGCCCACCCCCTCTATTGCCAGCATCGCTTTCGGCTAAGAAGGCTTTCGATATGGTCTCTCTTCCTTGTCTCTATGTTCCTTAATTATTGTTGGCCCCTTCAGGTTCATTCAAACCCTATTATAATTGGGATGCATCAGCTCTTGGTCCTTTACTCCCTTCCCTTGATCCGCCACTCGATGTTAGAGCCAGTACAACTCATCTAGTCATGACTTGCTCCTCTATGGCTCCCTATCCTAGATCCTTTAGAGACACACTTTTAGGCTCACAACGAGCTCCTCTCTAGCCTTGTTTCCCAGAGTTCTACATTTCACCTTTAGAGGCTTCATGAGATGGAACCTAAATCTCCCCGGACTTCATGGAATCAACATTTTCAAAGGTAGAGGCATTCTTAAAGTGGACCATAGTTTCTCACATTGGGTTCATAAATCATCCACTTTTGGTATATTGGCACATTGTTTGTTCCTTAGGCCTCTGATCCCTGACTCAAATCTATGAGGTTCCCATGAAATTGTTCTTCCTTATGCTAGACTCAAAAGAAGACTCCATCCAAGAGTTGTTTAGAACACCATGCTTTTTTACCACTGGATGTTCTACTTCTTCCAATGGTCGATGGGTATTCACAGGGGCAAGGAGTGTTCTGTAAATGTTGACTGGATTCATCTCTTATGGCTCTCTCTCCCCTTCTATAACAGTGGTTTTCTTAAGGCAATTGTTGATTCCCTTGGTGGAATTATATGTGCTGATGTCCGGATTAACTACTGTGAGGACTATTCAGTGGCACACATCTACATGGAGATGTATATCTCCCTTTTCTTGCTATATAGGCTTATGAATTAAGTTCAGAATAGATTTTTCTGAATCTAGGAGACCCTTAATCGATTTTTCCCTTGATTCTGTTCTCATTGTCTTATACAGGGCCACAACATCAATGTCTGTAGGAATAAGTGGAAAGAAGGCTAGAACTGTCCCAAAGGCACTGTATTCAAATACATAAGGCCTTCATCAGCTAGTGTGCGTGCTTTTGATACTTCACAGAGGGTAAACCACTCACCTGATAGTGGCTCTATATTGTTCTTACCATCGTTCACTACCCCTACTCCATTGTTAGAATACTCATTCAAAGGTGACTCTTTGGTTAGTAAGGATTAGGTCCATTTCTTACCAAGGGGCCTCTTGACCCCCCAGTCTGGATTGGGAGTCCCACATTTTATCTTATCTGTACTATCACAAGGTCTACTCCTTGAGAAGTTTATGCTCCACTTTGTTCCTGGTGTGTCTGGCTACCTGGCACTGTTGCCCCAGCCTCTGTGTTGCCCAGCATACATGCCGTCATCCCTTGAGGTGACTCTACAGATTTTATACTCCCATAGGTTGTCCCCTTTGAATTGTTTGATCTTATGCCTCCCCCTATGTCTCACTTAGATGCAAGGGAGGGTTCATCACTCCTTAGTTCCATTCCCACAGAGTGGTGTTCAACACCTCCTCCCAAAGACTGAGACCAATCCGACGTTTCCTCCACCCTCTGCCATGCTACTTCCTATCAAATTGGGGGGGTCTATACCCATTCAAAATCTAGGTCCCTAAAGGAGATATCTTCCTCACATTTGAAAAATTCTATATGTTCTCAGGCCAGTGCCAGAACACTATTATATCAATGATACCTATCCTTGTATAGAATTACCAAGGGCTCTGTGCTCAGGTATAGATAAATTTTCTCACCTATGAAGTCAAAAAACACAAATCCAATGTTGTTGGCATCCTCGATAACAAGTATAATAGATCCAAGATTGGAGATTTTTCATGGAATATCAAAATTAATGCCTACATTCATGATGATCCCTCATACTAGCACATATGGGATTTTTTGGCACAAGAGATACTATGTCATTATTGTTGAAGAAGGAAACTAATTTATCACCACCAAGGTGAAAAAGGGTGACATATCCTTCTTCATGACCATTGCATATGGGATCTGTGACTCCCTCAATAGGGAATCCTTATGGAGTTTCCTCAAAATGTTTGACCCAATAAACCTACCGTTGGAGGTCGGGGAGGATTTTAATATTATTTGCATTCTGGATGAAAGGAAAAAAGGGGTCCCTTCAAGAGGAATTCAAGTATGGAATTTGTGATGTTGATGGATGGGAAAATCCCCATTGACCTTGGATTTTTAGGTTATAATTTCATAGGGTGAAACACCCAAATTGGGACATGTCACTCATGGAGTCTCTTGGATAGGTGCTTGGCCGACATTCAGTCCACAAATATGTTCTCGAAAGACAAGGTCTGTCACTTGTTCCGGGGATTATCTGACCATTCTCAACTCTTTATCTTTCTATCATCGTGACCAATATCAATGGAAGATTTTATTATTATCACTGGTGGATGAAAATAATAGGGTATCATGACATGGTAAGTTCAATATGGAAAGAACCCCCTCATGGGAGAACATTGGTTTAAATCCATAATAAACTTCGACGTCTCATATCATGACTATAAAAGTGGTTAAAATCATTTCCAAACCTGGATAATGACATTGAAGGTGCCATGCAAGAGGTTGATCTTGATGTTCATTGGCTGGAATAGGAGTGGGATGTTCGATTTTTTGAGGAGTTATCTACCAGGAAGGATCATTTGGCAGAAATGGTCCTGAAATAGTAATGATTAGCAATAGAATAAGTGAGGATAAAATAGATCATGGAGGGAGATAAGAAAACATTATTTTTTTCATTCGTTCATAATAAAGATAAAGCATCCAAGTATGCCTAATATCATCTTGGATGATGGTACCTACACAGATAATGGGGATATGGTGGGCACCTGACACATACCATCTTCATATACATTCTAGCAGGTTCTATCCCTAGAAGGCTTAATGTGTATCTGGGGGACGAAAAAAGGATTTTTGAGGTGATTAAAAACATTATTTAGGAACATGACATTATGGGTCTTGGTTCTATACCCCTTGATGAAGAGATTCTTGTGTCCATGATGTGCCTTAATCCAGACAGTTCCCCAAGACCAGACGGTTTCCCAGGGTCATTCTACAAGGCCTCATAGGATGTGGTGAAGGAGGACATCATCTCAAAAATCAATGATTCTTCCAAGGATGGAGCCTTCCAAATATTTCTTATTCCACCACCAAGGTGGTTCTACCAAAAATCAAGAACACTTCCCCCATCATGACTTATAAACACATAAGTATGTGTAACTTTCCTTACAAAATTCTAGCCAGTATCATAAATATATAATTGAACCTACATATTGCTCAGTGGGTATCAATGGAGAAACATGTTTTTATGAAGGGGAAAATGATCCAAGGTATAATATATCTTAACCAAGAGATGATCAATGGTATTAAATTTTAGGATCGTGGATCAAATATGGACATTAAGTTGAATATGGACAATGCTTATGACCATATAGAGTGGGTCTTCATTAATATGGTGATGGAAAGTATGGGCATATCAACATAGAATGTTGATATCATATTCATATGTTTATGCTCCCCATGAATGGATGTTTCATTTATGGGGATGTCCTATTGGTTTTTCAAAGCCACTTGTTGACTAAGACAATGTGATATGATTTCTCTAATTATTTTCATCCTCTCCCAGGATATTCTTAGATGACTACTGGACATGATCATTAATCATGGTGGAATAAGGACTTTCAAAAAGAGTATGTGATATCAATAAATATCTCACTTGATGTTCACAGATGATACTATCATCTTTATGAATGTTGAAAGAAGGTCGACTAGAGTTTTGAACATGGTAGTGGAGGACTACTACCAATGTAGTGGTCTGGTCATCAACAAAGATAAGAGTTACTTCTATATTTCTAACCTATGTATACCCACCCAAATATATGAAATTCATCTGAACCTCAACATGAAATGATATGCCTTTCCCATCGATTACTTCATGGCCCCCATATATTTATGTAGTCTATGAATATGTGATTATGATGTCCGCATCTATAAGATTACGAATAGAATCCTCAACGGAAAAAATAACTACATCTCCTTTGGTTGCCTTAGAGTTATTTTTAACAACATTTTATTGGATACCCCATCCATGTTATATCTGCTATCAAAACATCAAGGGTGTAATAAAAAACACAGAAAATATTTTTTCCAGATTCATATGGGATCTGATGTGAGAAGGGAAACAACGATTGATATCCTAGTGGAGAATGGAAATACATAATTGGGAGGGCAACATCAATGTCCACATCCTAAAAGACACCCTTATATGCATGAATGCCATGTTTGAATGGGAATTCCTTTTGTATCTTACCCTCTGAGGGAAAAACTATGCATAATTAATATAATGGATATTTAAATGGGATATAGGGGAACGACTCTCTGTTTCATTCTACCATCTCCCCGACTGTCCCTCAACTTCACCCGTCCATGCACTGGATCATCGGGATGGGTGATTTATCTTACTAGTATCATAATTTTTCCAGATTGGTTATTCGGTTTTCTGGATTGCCCATCCTTTTATTTATTTTTTGGATGTGAGACTCTACTTGGAATTCATTAAGGTAGTGCTAGATGTAAATCAGACGGACTTATTCAACATAATCTACCTTTCCCCCGAAGCTGATATATGTGTTTTCACTCCTTCCTCAGGCGACTTCACCTAGAGGGACCTAAGTCACACCCATGTATTACAAGAGAGTGCTGATAATTGGAACAAAATTCTATGGGCTAATTTCATTCTTCGAAATACAACATTATATCTTGTAGAATTAGAAACATAGCATTCCCAATTGATGAAAACAATAAACCATGTGGAATAATGATGGTGTTGCATTGTTCCTACTACAAAAACCATAAATATGAGACTGCAAATCATCTATATTTTTGGGGGATATTGGGAGGCTGTAGTATGGAGTTCCTTTGGTGATTTACTACTATCCTCAGCCACAACATGGTAGCACAACCATTCCCTGATAGATGGTATCATGGCATCGGCGATTGGGTCCCTGAGAAGATGGCATGCACCAACATATTACATGAAGGGTGATAGTGTATCAAGCATTCCAGGAACAAGGAAAGGAATTATTTGGCCCTTTCCGTTGGAAGATTAATTACCATCAGGACTAGAAATATTCCTGTTGATATATATGGGCTCATAATCAATTGATCGGAAGCCCCCTCCCTTGGTTACCATCAAGGGAGCTCCCCCTATTCTAGACCAGTGCCAGAAGTATCAGAAACCAATTTGTATGATAGAATCATCCCATGAGGGGCCATAATATCAATAATTATTTGTCATGAAGCTTGAGGCGGATCCGTGGAGGTGGTGCCATTAGTGACTCCCATTTATCTGTTATAATGGCGTTTTCCTCCTGAATAGGACACAGTTCCTCTCTTCATACTAAGGTGAAGTCCGTGCATCTGGGTTTAACCATATTCCTTCTAAATAACATTCCAATTGACTATACTGTATAAAACTCAATGATTCTCAATGATTTAATTAATGGACTTTGAATCCCCATGTTGATTTCCTACATCATTTGATAGTGCAGATACACCATCAACAACACCACTGATGTCCTTCACTCATGACAGGAGGGGTATCAAGTTGTGGACTATATTTTTTCTCTTACTATCCTTAGCTCTAACCCTATTTTGAATCCACAATGTGCACACCTTGAAACCTGAGCGAGGGATTTGGTTAGGGGGGATTCCCTTGTCTTTCCTTTGTTCCGGCCTCCTTAATTGAGTTGTTGTTGGTGGTGGTCTTTCTTGTTATCATTACTTTATAATAATAATAATATAATGTTGGATAGAATGATCATGACATGGAATGACACAACGATGGCTCAAACAAACCCAAACACTAAAAAATAATTATGAAAAAAAAATCTAAATGGGAAGGATGACGTTGTGGGAATATTAAATAAAAACTAAAATCATATTTAGAAAGTTAACAACTATATGGATTTAATGATTATAATCATGGTATTAAAATTTAATAAAAGGAACCTGATAAAATTAGTGTCCAACAGACACGTACTTCCCAAAAATTAAATATCCATGATTAGAACTAACCACCACATTTTATAGAACTATATTCATTGATCTCTCCAGAAAAAAGTGGGATATATAATCACTATGTGGAAAACTGTGATATATATACCGTTCATAAATATGTTATGTACATATTTCCACAAAATGAGAACAATATGAATTTATGGATGTGGTTATATATGAAAAAGGATTAATATTATTTAGTCTATTACAATCATGTTAAGGTGAGTGAAGTGGTTTATTATATATGTTTAAGGATATTACAACTCAATAAATTATGATAAATGAAGTTAATTATAAGTGATCCAATATTTATAGACATATAAAGGATTGATACTAAATAAAAAATTGGATATGAGTCTTAACTAGCTAAAATGAATGTTTAAACATAGATTCTGGAGTTGTTTAACGAGGCTTTTTTTGGATGTCTAGGTGCTATATACAATGGTTGAAAATATTCTGGAGTTCATCTATTTAAATGACAGTATTATATGGTTTGGAACATAGATATTTGTCACATAAAAACGAAAACATAACAAGGAACATATTGATGATATTCATTCCTCATAAATCACTATTAATACATGTATCCATATTATATAAATTTATTTCAAGAAAAACGTCTGTTGGGGTAATATGATAACAGAGATTATATAATTTATATCGTTATTATTAGTATGCAAAAAAGTCAAGGCCAAATTATAGACATCTAAGCATATAATGAAATTGTTTCCTAGACAAGTATGTGAAAGGGAGAATGTGACCATGTATTTTGTCGTAGGACACACCATGAATCATAATGGAAATAAAACAATAATGGTGGATGATGATAAGCTTAAAAGGTTAGTGAATTTCATTATATCATGGAAGATTTATATCATGGAAAAAATAGTAGGATATACATAATGGTATTTGTTAGAATTCATAGAGTTCCACCTCCCATTGAATCCAATAATGATCTGAGGTTTTGGAAATTCCATCATCAATTATTTGATATAAAACTATGCTTCAGAACAACTTCTCTCCCATTGACAAATCCTCAGTACGAAATAATCCGTAAAAATCTAGAGGATATAATGATAGAGATTTTCATGGATATCTATGAATATTTGGATCAAAAACTTCTATTTGGGGAGTTTTAATTTAACTATAGTTTTAATTCTAGAATTAAAATGGAACCGTATGAGGGTTTGTGTGGGAAGAGCCTTCAAAATCCAATATAAAAGGAAGAATTTGTAGAGCAGAAGCTGATGGTATGTAATTTTATACTAGAAAGGATAGAGAAGGTTCAACCCGTATACCATCGTATGTAATTAAAATGATTATAATAGAAAATATTTATAATAAATCATTGATGATGCTTAGGGAATTAGGTTAGAGATAAGTTGTTCTTTTAAAAATCACAATGGATGAATTTCATCAGCTTTTGGATGAATTGAATTATTATCCCAAGATTCATCAAACCCTTAGAGGTATATGATTATATCAAAGAAATGTCTTCTCTGCCCCCATAAACATCGGACGTATCCCAATTACATGATATGATCAATGTATCTTTCTTAAGGAAGTATATACCCAACCAATCACATATACTCACTCAATAGGAGGTACTATTGGAGAATGGTCAGTCATATTAAGGGAAACCGATGAACAATTATGATTATAAAGACAAGGTTCTATGAAAAAATACATCTAACCTAGACAATGTGATATTTGGGATCTCCAGAATTAAAGAATTTACATGATAACTATTATACATGAAGAAACATAAGAACCTTCATTTATTTTATTGTATAAATGAAAATTTCAATGGTGAAATTTCTGAATGGGGGACAATGTAATGATCAAAACATTTTTAAATGAAATTAATTTTTTAAAATAGTATATTACCAACACAAAAATAAAATTATAGGAAAAACCTAAAATAATTTTGTTATTTTGTACCATTTTAAGTTATATTTTCTACGATTTATTATACCATTTCAAATAATTTCATTTATAGTGTATCCATTATAAAGGATTTGTGTGATTAAAATATATATAGGTTTATGATACACCCAATTTACAAAGGAAATTGAAGTGAGTTGGTCAATCTATGTGATAATAACATTTGAGTAACATTTATAAGAGTTTATAATAGAGATATATTCACCAAGAGTTTCCATGGACCATGAAAAATATGACAGTGATGAACTAATGTATGAGTGAATAAATTTATTTGAAAATTTCAATATTATTGATATCATGGAACAATCAATGTTCATCAATCCACCCCACAAAAATCCCATGAGAAAACACCTTATCCATAGTGAATTCACATGTTTAATAAAAGGATATATATTTAGACCCAAACTATATATATATATATATTATAGAAATAAATGAATATATTTAGCTATTATTGTTGAATTATAATTAATTGATAATATGTTTGATAAATATTAGGTTTATTTTACGATGAAACAAAAATCCATTTTTTTGGACATGTATAGTTTCAATCAATAACATTTTTTATGAAATTATTGAAATTTTAAAATAATTAATACTTTAATGAAATATTGTTATTAAATTATAATTAGTAAATATAAATTATAATATGATTTTATGATTCCAGGTATTATTTTTACATGGTTTATAATTCTGGTATTATTATAAACCCATGTATTTTACAATAATTTCCGATTATTGATTTCAAATTGTAAATTATAGTATTTAGATATTTATGTAGATTATATAATTATGAATTTTGATGTTATCATACTGTAAAAATTGAACAATGATTTTTCCCTAATGATATGAGACTAGTGATTTTTTGTGTAAAAATATATATGGTATAATTATACAATATGTTTTATGACATCATCAAATCAAAAAAGTGATGTAAAAAATACGATCAATAAATTCCACCAAGTAACTTATTAAAAACAATTTTTTGGTATTTGATTAATTCTATAAAAACTTAATGAAACCTATAACAAAAAAAATATTTTTTAGGGTTTTAAAATAAATTAATTATAAATATGAATCACTTCACATAACCATGAATTTTATTAAATGAGTTTGGTTAATAAAATTATAATATAACAAAAAACCACCTCCTTGTTAGAAAAAATATTCAAAATCATTCGATAGTTTTGTGGTTTTGATATCTTTTTCATATGTAGTCCAAAACACATGTTTTAAAATTAATAATAAATTCCCATCTAATTTGTTTTAAAATCCATCCAACCACCCATTCTTATTCTGAAAAAACTTTTGGATCATCAATATAATTTATACTATCCTCTCCATATCCCTCTCTGGTTTTTTCAAAGATCATAAGAGGCTCCTATAAAGCTTCAAAAATAACCTTCTCAATGTAATAGATCCTATCCGTCCCAACTTTATTCAATCACCTTATCAATTTATGCCTTTTTATTAAAATTTGTTAATATTGGGATATGTTTCTACGCATAACATTTACTCTCCTAATGATTTGTGAGTGATGAGATTACAATTTCACTCTCATTAATCTCATCCATTAATCTTCTG
Organism: Viscum album; assembly: GCA_963277665.1. Lineage (NCBI taxonomy): Eukaryota > Viridiplantae > Streptophyta > Magnoliopsida > Santalales > Viscaceae > Viscum > Viscum album. The sequence continues at coordinate 1,333,414,196 of OY728122.1, read as the reverse complement.
TAACCTCATTATGCTGGCAAAGTTATCCTATTATTTTTTCGTGTGAAACAATAGGATTTTGTATACCTATGTCAATTTCTACTCAATTGAATTCACATTATTGTACCGTTTAATAAATTATTAAGTTGTTCCATGTATGTAACCCGAACTCCTTAATCATTGGATTAAATTTTATGAAATAAGTTCCACTGTTAAATTATCTATGTGGCACACATATGCATGTACATAATATGAATGTCAGGAGTGTACCTTTAATAATATACTTATAAAATGTTTTTATTAATATATTTTTCTCATAATATTCCATGAATAGTGGATGGGAGGATATAATAATAAATCAATGTTATTATTTCAAATTTCTTTGTATGTAATTGTGTTTATGATTTCATGTATTATGTTTTTTCTATATTCTTATTTTTCTTTATGTTTATTATCACATATCATTTTTTGATGATCATGTTTATTAAGTTCATAACAATATGTAATGTTGCTCCAACTAATGAACCACTAGTATTAATATCTTCATGTTGTGATATTATTATTCTATTTCAAGGATTTATACCTCACCCATTTTTGAAATACATACCTAGATTGTCCCATGAGAAATTAGAAGACTAATGGGTTTTAAGGGAATCTTATGGAGTTTTAGTTTATGTAATTTTCTTTTTATTACATGTAGATATATTATTTATCAATTTACACAATGAAATTGGTCCTCAAAATCATTTGGAGTTTTCCTAATTGTATCTTTATGTTATAAATTACCAATTAATGTTTTAAAAATATTTATTGGTTTTAGGTTTAATAAAAGTATTCATAATATTTGGATAAAATAATTTATCTTCATAAAATGGATTTTTATAAAAAAACTATCATTTATTAGGATACATGTTCTAATCTAAAAATTAGTTTTACACCTTATTAAATTTACGTATTAAAAAATGTATTCTATATTTTATATTATCCGCTTCTAATTTTGCAATGAATTTATGTTTTTTAGACATTATGAATAGTTTCCTTTGTAATAAGAAGCCACAATGGTAACTGTTAAAAAGGTTTTTGATGGAGTCAATCTATAGGACATGGATTCTAATATATCAAAATTGAATGATTATTTTAATTTTTTAAGAATAATTTATCCATAATATATCCAATCAATGAAATTTCACATAATTGGATACATCATCAATATGAAATTATTTTAATATATGTTACTGGTTTTAAAACTTACAAAGGTGGAACTCCTCTCAGTCATATAGGGATCTATCTCTCGCCACATTTCCACAAAATGAAGATACCGATCTTTACAAAAACCAACGTAAATCCAACAAAAATCCTTCCATACATATCCTATAGGTCCTATTATTCCCAAAAGACCATTCCTATAGGGATTAAGGTGTATGAAAAAGGATTATATCAATGTAGGAGGAATAATATTTCACCAAATTATTTCATGTTTAATTATTAATATACCACCCTAACATATATTCCAACCATCCTAATTTTTTAGAATTAATCCCTTGATTATACAAAAATTTATTCATGTTGTTTGAAAAACAATTTTTTACCTCATTTCTATCGAATTCTGATTGAATGTTTCACACATCTATATATTGGGACTATGACCTCCATTAAGTGATATAATTAATTTTTCAATATAGACTCCTATGGATCATCATAAGGATGGATTTAATAAATATATAGGGTATTTTTGAGATATTGAAGATATTTTAATGAAAAACTAAAAACTAAATCCATTCTCTCCCATCCATTGGATAATGAAAAGGTTATTTAATTGTACAAGAAGACATCTACCTCCATGAAATAATGTATTTAATTTTTCATGAAAACTATACACATCTACACATAAAACTATATTGTATTTATAGAAAATATAATTATGAAAATTTTAAATATATATATAGAAATAATAAATGACCACATGGATCATGGTTAATTAAATCATATTATTTTGAAAGTCAGCTTGTCCCATGAGTGGATGTATTCCTAAAGATTGATCTTCCAATTCTTGAACCCCAAACTAAAGTCAGATCTTGTTTTTCAATCCAGTTAGGCAGATCACCATTGAGGATTGTCTTTAATAGTCTCCCCCTCATTATGAATTATTCTTCTTTAGTAATATTATGTGTCAAAACCTACTCAACCACTTCATTCGCCGAAATCAACATCTGTTCCAAGGATTGATAATGTGTGGCATATGATTTATAATGTATGTGAATTATTTTATTCATGATATGGTTACTGTAAATTTTTATTGTATATTTTGGTTATTATGATCGAGATCCCACTATCAGTTTCATCATTGATGTGAAAGATTTAATTATTTTTATTCATGATATGGTTCTTGTAAAATTTATATGATAATTTTTGGGTCTTATATATCTTTAAAATGAATTGAAATATGATATTTTCATGAGAATTGTCTTGTTATAATTTACAAAGATAGTTATTTCTTTTTAAGGATTCTTATAAGTCCTATTATTTGGGTGGTGGTAAAAATAATTACTCAAGATACTATATGATTTTTTCACTAATTATATGATTATAAATAGAAATATCTTGATTTTATGAGGTATGGAAATGAATTTATGAATGGTTTTGAACTTTTAATGTTAAAGTTTTTGTTTTCCCTTGAAATAGTATCATGCGTTCTTATGTTTTATCAAGAGACATTTTTTATTATGATTTTGAAATCATGATTGATTAAAAAATATTTGTGGAAATAAATTTTATATCATGAGTAATTAAATGATTATTTGAGATTAAATTTTATTTTATAAAAAATAAAACATGCACATGTATATTAATATTTTAAATGGTACTAATGGTTTGCATTTGTTTGTGTATTTGTTTCTGATTTTTTTTCTAATCCAACATTCTCAAATATTTTTCAATGTGGATAAAGTTTTAGTCTAATTATATATTGTATAATGGCGTAATTTATTTAAGAGAAGAAAATATTTCATTAATGAAGTAGTTTACTAAATATAATAACCTGTTTTATGAGAAAAATGTACACTATGTGGAAATATTTTTTCTTTTCTAATGGCTTTCTTGATAATCTATATCTCTAAACCATAAATATCATGGGAATGAATAAAATTAAAAACCTTGTATGAAACATATAAATATTTTTTTTATTATCATAAATTAAGTTAATAATTATTTAAAAAAGATAACATGAATCCCAATCCAAATTACACTCAAGTCATTTTCCACCTCAAGAATCGTACCCCCACAATAAATGTATTTATCCATCAATTATAATTATAGTAATAAGAAATCATAGTTTCTCAGTTTTTTCAACAATTTTGAAGATTTTGTAGATATTTCTAATTCAATATTCTTAGTCATAAGATGATATTTCTTGTCACATGCCATGAATTCCCATCATTTTCTATTTGAAAAAATAATATATTAAATAATGTATTTCATAAACTATATCGAATTAAAATGAGAAAAAAAATCTTGTTGTAATATTAAATATTTCCATTGAAAAGGGTATTTCATTATTATTTAAGAATATATTTTTCAATGTATGAAATTTATATATATATAGATATTAAAAATTATATATATACAAGATATTTTATAAAAATTTGGTTAATTAATTTTTAGTTATATAAATATATATTTTCCTAAAATCTCATTTTTATTAATGAGAACAATTTATATTATTTTTTAAGGATGAATATAGAAACATATTATAATCATTGACTATTTCATATTTTATTAGTGTTTTGTAGAAATTAATAATATGAACAATTATATTAAAAATACATTTTCATATAAAAATAGTTATTAAGATATAATTTTTAAAAAAGAAAAATTTATTTATCTTTCGATTCTTATTCAAAAAAAATAATTATTAATTATTTATTAATAAAATATTATATTTTGATAAATAATTACCGTTTTATTAGAAATACAAATTTTATAGTATGTTGTATAATATAAAGTTTTCACAAATATCATAACATTTTAGAGATATTATTAATAGATTATAATATTTAATTTTGGGAAACCTAATTGATGGATAAAAATTTACTTCATATAACAAATAATAAATTTAATAAAATTTGTTTTTGCTTATAAACCAATAAATAAATTTTTTACTACATAAGTTATAAAATTTTAATTTTTTTTAAAATAATATATAATTATTATTCCAAATTTCAATTTTATCAATTATATATATTTTTAAAAAATAACGGATTTAATATTTTAACGAAATGGGTATTAATTTTGTTTAAAAATACATTTTATTTTTAGGTATAATGGATATATTACCATATGTTAACACAAGTAATCTCTATAAATGTTATATTGGTTAAATTAAAGAATTTAATGGTAATGTGTTAAAAAATTTAAACAATTATATGGGAATCAGTGATCGAGCCCTATATTAACCTTATCTATTAACCTATATATTTTTTAAAAATTTTTGTTCCACTTGATTTTATATTCACTTCCTATTATGGAAATGATAGGTGTGTTTACAAAAATTCCATCCCTTTCACATATAAAATTATCTATCCACTTTCCACATAATCTTAGACCAAAACCCCCAATGTAAAACTTGAAATATTCCCAAACATCATCAAAACTATCTGAGATACTATTGATTGTTTTGTATTCTCAAAATACATCCCATAAAATGATTAACACTCTTCTTAATGAAGATAATCCTAGAAGTGAGGTATTAATTTCAAATTGATCCATTCACCATTCATTTTTTTACATGGATTTCTTATGTCTAAAATTATATAACAATTTACAAAAATGATAACATAAATATCAATGTAATAATTTTATGTAATTCATATTATGTTAAAATCATTAACCCCCTTTTCTAATTTTTGTTAATAAAAAATTGAAATATGTGTATGTGTGGCGTTCTACCACCACGAATACTTGTGTTCAATTCCATTCACCATTAATCATGGATTGTTAAAAATATTATTTAATTTATAATTATTATACTTATGACTCTTTACTGAATCTTAAATTATAATTTTTTTAGTCCACCCACCCATTCAATGAAAAATTAGATTTTCATTTCTGTATGTGGTGACAACTATCTACATAGAATAATTTATTTTAATATTCATTATCGATATCCATTGATGGTTTTAAAAGTGTTTTTGATGTCTAAATATTATTCTCATGATATAAATAAGAATTTTTTACTCAAATAAATTTTCTTATTAATGATGTGATGGATAATTAATCAATATAAAATTAACCATCATAAAAAATGAAATATATAATGAAAAAAATTATTTATATTATTATAATTTTTTGTTTCCATTAATAATTCCCTTTATTATTTATAATTATAATATATAAAACCAAGAAAAACTAATTGATATTAGTAAATAATATGATGATTATTATTTTAAATAAATCACCTCTTACGCATCCATTAATCTATTTTAGGACATTTTCCGGTTGGTTTGACGACCTACATGAAATATACTATAAGAGAATATCATGGATACCTATGTAAAAAAATTAAAATAATAATATGATTTAAATATTTTTATAATTATTTAATATTAGTTCTAAATTTTTTAATTTAAAATATTTCACAATGATTATGTAAAACGAGGTTATTCTTTAACGAAATCACCAATGTATCCCTCTTATCATTTTTGTCTTCATAGATAATGAGTAAAAAAATCGTAAATGGAATCATAAAAATAAATAAATATTATATTTCAAAAAATATAGTGACACTAATACAATTTTAATTTTTTATTTTATTTAAAAGAATGAATACCGAAAATATTCCTATAAATCATGTAAAAATGATCAAATATATAAACACTCGATGTCTGAAAATGGTTAAAAACTAATTAATATATATATTACTATAATTTAATGATATAAATATTTTTTGGTATTAATATATCTTATAAATGAGTTATTACAATTTTCATGTTTGTTATATAAATTTATAGGGTTCTTTAATCGAAAATATGGTCAAATGTAATGGTTACTTAAATCTATTTCTAGTCCCCTGATTCAGAGTTATATTTATAAGCCTATCATTATTTGTAATTTTATAATCAATATACTACTAATTTCATTCACAATAAAAATATACTATTTAATTATAATTTTATGTTCAGTTTAGTAAATCTATATCAGATTATTTTGAATTAAATATTCCTTTAACCATAATGGAAATTATAACTTCCAAACCACTTCCTTGAGGAATAACACTTATTTTGATATTCATTCATACATGAACCATATATTAAACGATATGAATTTTCATGTAATGTATAATTTTATTCCTATAGGTAAAATCAGTTCTTAATTCAAATCCCAACTCAAAAAATAATAATATCATAAGAATATTTCACATCCAATATTTCAATGGTTTCGACTATCTATCCCCAATTTCCTTTCACACTGATTATATAAATTATTATTTAAAGCCTAATAATGTTATATCTCATATAACCTTCATATTACTATTATAATATTTTCTAAATTATTTTTTCCTATTTATTTTTATGATATATGTTTTTGAAAAATATGGTTTCTAAAATACAAAAAAATATTTTTTTCCACGATAATTTTTATAATCCTCCATAAAATAATCCCTACATAGAAATTTTAAATTATACTTATTTTTTAATTTTACCAAAATACACATTCATGTTAATATTATATATTTTTATATATTTTCCATACATATATACCAAGTGAATTATACATTTAATTTCGAGGGTTATACATGTTATATGCTCCCATCATCATCATCAAACGATTATATTTATTCTAAGAAGAAAAAAAGTACAAAGAAACATGGTTTGGGGGGTCTAAAATAGTGGAGAACAAAAGAATCCACACTCACTAAGTAGACCCCTTCTGGAATGAACAAGGAGACCTTGAGGAGGCAGGTGACATTTGATCTAGGGGATGCCAAGGAAGTGTGGTGATCCGTGATTTAGTTCCCATAATTCAATGAGTGGGTAACTAGAATATTTCTATTGAGAAGTAGTTTACATTTTTTTGATGATATAGGTAAATGAACATGTAATGGATACCCTATCTGTTAGGGATTCAAAAACGATATTCGAGTTTGTTTCCACTTGTGATAGAATGACGTTCTTCTGACTATAGAGGTTGAGGCCTGTAAGTACCTATCAAAATTCCCACCATTATGTAAATTCATTTTAATAATGGATTATTATTTGTTTTTTCATGTAATTCCCAACCCAGATGAAATATTTTTAATCCATTTACATCTCATAAAAAACATTTAAATTATTGAAATTAATTTTGGTACAATTATTTTATTCTATAAACAATATTCATTTCCCTTATTCCAAAAGAACCATTACCTATTTTATAATGAATAATACAAGTGATATATTTTTTATTTATTCTTCCCTTATATACTCTTATGTAATTTTATACAATATAAATAATTATTCATGATATTTTAACATTTTGAGATTTAAAATTACAAAAAAAATTATGACCTTGATCTCTTCAGAATCCTTATGATTAATCCATCAGTTATGCATTGAATCAATGCTATGATCCCACATTATTATCATATGTTCGATCATGATTATTATTTATATATATTTTTTCCCCATTATGATGAATTATTTTTCTTTTATTATGTATTGGGTGGTCCCATATTTATATATCCATATTAATTGGTTGATGATTTAAATTTGATAAGATGTTATATAAAGTTTTTCAGAGTGATACAAATCCATTATGGGACTTTGTCCACATATACTATGGGAATATAGAGTGAAAATAATCCACTATATAAATTTCTCCACGTTATATTGATGGTCTTTAGAGTGATCCATAAGATATGGTTATTATTTTATCACTTATGTTGAATCAATATATTTTATGGTTCCATAATCTTATGATATAAATTATTAATGATATGATAGAATTATTATTATCATACTCTTTACGATATCATGTTATGTATCTTCACTCTCATGTTATGTTTATATCAATGTTTCTTCCAATACATCGGGTTTATCTCACACTATTCCTAATCTTTTTTTACCTTGTTATCTTATAATGGTATATAAAATCTATGGATGACAGGATTAATATGTATTGTTTTAAATACAAATGTTTTTTATATATATGATGATATATTTATGTGTCCAATCATCCAAGTACATTAGATCTCTAGATACTTCCCTGTTATTTATTGTAATAGTATTTCAATAATCAGGATGTAATAATTTTTAAAGGATTGCATCACTAAAGATAGTATTAGAGGATGTTGTGGTTATTTTTTTGAAATTCAATGAGAGAATGTTCATGAAAACCATAGTAATATGTATAACTCTGACCAGACAGAACCCAAAAATCCCGAATTCTATGTCGAATTCATGAAATTTAAATTTTAATATTTGATAACGATGGAGGTGACTTGATTTTCTCCATACAAAAAAAATTCCACAGGAATTATTTTTTCACTTACATTCTCAAGGACATTTTTAAGAGTTTTAGATACATAATACAAACTATTACATAAAAATTACCCATGAATTGATGATATTATATATCCCATTAAACCTATATTTTCATATACCATATATGGTTATAAACATCATAAAACTTAAACCACTGTATACATAAATCATTAACCATTATTATTGATAACCTATGGAAGAAGAAACATAGGAAGGGTGAGCTCAAATTATAGAGAATGGTAAATATGATCATTAATAAGTGAATGTCATCAGTGATTATAAGAATAACATAAGGCTATTATTTCATAATCCGAGTAAATGAGAAAATAATAAATTAATCATATCAATGTAAACATAATTCCTAAACTAGGAATCATGGAATACAGATATAAAAAATTAAATACTCACAATAATCTATAATCATGAGCCTGGTTATATTAATGATAATCAATAGAATCATTAAAAATCATATGTAAGGATAGATGAAACAAGTTTTTATCTTATAACATCATCTTAAAAAAATCTAGAACCCCTAAAAAACCATATGATTGTAATAAAAATACCATGAAATGAAATATTTTTCATTTTATTACATAATCATTACCCAATGCGTTGGAGTGATATCTGGGTGCCCCCTTAATATAAGCTATAACAGTCTCACCTAGAGCTATTTGGGTGTACCAAATAATTATAATGACCAAGAACCACACCAGGAATAAATTATATTGATATTTCATCATAAATGTCTTTCAAATAATCATTATCCATCTATAACCAGGTTAAAAAATGGAAATTAATTTGCTTTTAAGCTAATCCCTTTTTAACCTGATTAACCCATGCAAAAAAATCAAATTTAAAAATAATCCCTTGGAAACAGGATTATCCAATAGAAAACAAATAGGTTATATTTAAATAAATTTTAAACAAGATTATACAATGGAAATGAAATTGGTTTCAAGAAAATCTCATTGAAACAATATTATTCAATTTAGTTATATAATGAAGATGTAATTTTTATATGAAGACCCATTTGTTCATAAGTAACAATGAATGTTTTTAATGTTAATGAATGGAAATGACATAAAATGATCGATAAATATATTTTAAAGAAAATAACCATCCCATTTTCAAAATCCATATTTTTATACATAAAAATAAGAAAATATTATAATACACCTTTTTCATTGAAAAAACCCTATTGACATGTAAAAGAGCATTAAAATAATTTAAAGCTTTTCTTGAGTAAAACATTCCTTCCATTTCGAAACATTGTTTTTTTAAATTAAAATTATTTTCTTATAAAATAACCTTGAAAAATTATAATTTAATCATAAAAGAATATAATGGATATGGAAGATGAATATTTTGCACATTTCATACACATTAAAACCAAAATTCCCTTTAATATTTTTGGTAAAAGTAAAATGTGTATTGTTTTATAAAATGACATGAAAATTGGTTTAAACAGTCATAAATATTCAACCATGGGAAAAAATAAATTTAATAAATAATTTATAAAATATTAAGAAATTTTTTGAAATTTTTTATAAAACAATGTTTTGGAAAAAAATAGATTTTAACCCAAAAAGAAAAATTGTTGTCATATTATTTAATAAAAAAATCAAAACTGTTATAAGTACCAATGATTGTTAGATGAATTTGTTTAATAAAATTTTTAGTAATAAACATAGTAAAATAAAATTCATGAGCTTATTTATGGATGTATCATAATACATCATCATCAAAAACATAATCATTAATAGTCGTGATATATGATAATATTCTAAATAAAAATCATTACAGCTTTGGTAACCTTGAATTGTAATTTCCATGAAAGAAAAAAAATTACATAAAACATAAAATAAAACTAGTTTAAATAAATTCATCATATTAATTATTTTATGGGAGGTATATAAACCATTTAAAAGGTGATAGATTCATAACAAAGCATATGTCTCAAATAATTAAATTAGAGACAAAAATCACGTACCAGTCTTGTAACTTTTTTCTCATATTCCCCATTAAAGGATGATCCTAAAACTGATATTTGAACTAATATAATTATAAGGGTAATAATAATGATATAAATTCATGTTATTTATACACACCGTATAAAAGAAATATGTGGTGAATATGGCATGCGTCTCATTGGAGTCAAAAGTGAGATGGAAATCCAATACCCCATGCTTCCTTTTGGTTGGGGATTAGAAATACTTTATATAGTGGATTTAAGAATTTTATAAACTTTTTAATAACAACAATAATATTAATAATATCATATATTATATTTATATTACCTTTAGTTACACATTCATTAAAAATATTTCATTGTTTTCGTTGTTTCCGTTGTTAATCACTTTGTTTTATCATATGTGATTAATTCAGAATGTACTTATTAATGCCTATATAATGTAGTAATATAATCTCAATAATCACAATAATTACATAATTAACATATTTATTCATCATTAATACTTTAAAAACAAATCATTAATGATGTTTATAAAAACTGAAGTACAATATGATAATGGAGACATTAGGTTGTACATATGCACGAGTAATATTTTCTTTTTTAATGATAATTATATAAAGGTGGTATGTATAGATCATTAAATAAGGATAATAATTTCATTTATACAATATTAATTCATTAAATATATGTATATATATATTTTTTGTGGTGTTGTGATGAATAGATAGTCACATTGGTTTGTGAAGACGGTAGTCAACACATAGACAAATGATGCCATCATCATTTAAATCTCAAAAATGGAAATGATATATTGTCATTAAATAATCTAAAATTTGAGTATAATATCATATTTATATCATATATATTACAAATAATCATTATATTTATCCTTAATCCCATCAATTAGAATACTCAGTGAAAAAACCAGTCACATTGCTTTGTGAGGTGGTAGTCTGTCGTATAGAAAAACATCGTTAATCTATCTCATAAAGAATAGAATATAATGATTTTATCTTATTATAATGACTAGATAGATATAAATTTGTTATAAATATATTATAAATAACCTATATTAATCATTATATCCAAACACTAATTGTTGTTATGCCAGAACAAATGCCATTAGTTAACGAAGTGGTAATCCACCATACACTTAAATGATGACTTTGTAACCAATTTGATGGAAGTGGATATGGTTATAGTTTGTGATCATATTTAAAAAAATAAATTTAATGGTAGATACTTATTATATCATACCATCTTATTTTAATGATAATCCCAATACACGTGGGAAGAAATAAAATGAAGACAGTCATTAAATAACATTAATTTTTCATAGGGAATCCTCTTTATGTTTTCACTAATACCATCCTATTTTAGATTTATGAAAAATATAAATCATATAAAATTAGTGGAGGGATGTTAAGAATTTATTTTGTTAGGTATTTTCATATATATAGTGATTTAATGGAGTTAATTTTATGGTAGACTGTGTGGTCTTTTAGAAGATGGTGAGGGGACACCATTAGAATTTCTGAAAATAAATGCATCCTCCCACATTTTTTATACGTCACAAGGGTCTAAAATAGGACATTATAAAACAATAAAGGAATTTCTATATAAATATTTCCACAAGGATATTTCATAAATGATTATAGGTCATTTTTACCCTTATCTTTTTTGTTTAATCCCTTTGTAATAACATTTTTCATTTACAACTATAATTATGTTTTTTTGGTATCCACAATTGATATTAGTAAACATTTATGTTGGAATTACGTGATAACCTAAATATTTGGATTAAAAAAATGGAATCCAATTTTTCAAATTCGGATCAATTTATGTTCATGGTTTAATTTTAAATTATTGTCACAAATAGGATTAGAATGTGGGGTTTTAAAGAGAAAATGTTTAAAAGTTAACAATGTTTTTATCCAATTTTAATATGAAATTTATTCAAATGAAAATATTTAACTAAAGAATATTTTATTTATATTATACTCTTTTTAAATAATCATAAAAATGAATCTAATATTAATAAATAAATTAAATGAAAAGGTAATTTTTAATTATAATTCATTATTTTGATCTTTTTATCAAAATTTTAATCTTATTATAAAATTATAAACATTTTACCCTATTTTAATTGTGAAATGGTTATTTCTAAAATTAAAATTTTCTGAATTAATTTTTTTACATAAGAATAAAAACCTATATTTAAAAAAAATCTCATAGAAGTGATGAAAAAATAGGTTTTCAGGAAATATATTTTCCAAGAACAATATGTTATGGTATTAACACTATGTATTACAATAATAATAGAATAAAACTCAATTAAAATTTATTATCACATAAAATATTATTTTAATTCCAACAGTTCCCCATTTAGTATTTTTTTAATTATAATTGAGAAACATTATTCACATTAAAATAGTTTCTCAAAATATATCATTTTAAACCCAAAAATAATATTATACCAAAACAAAATTAAAATTTTGATTAGAGTATAATACATTACAAATAATATATCTAATGAATACTAATTTTATTTAAAATGATATTAAAACATCATTGTGACATTTAAATTATTTAATTTATTGAAAATAAATTACTTTTTAAAAAAATCTATATTGTTCGATATTTACTGAAAAATCAATATTTTGTGATAAATCCCATGATTTTACTAAAAATAAAATTTGATATTTTAATTTAAAAATGATAATAATTTTACAAAATACACTATCTAAATGATACAATAAGTAATTATAGTATTTTTTTGAATATAAATAAACCCAATTTCTAAGGAAAATTGACTTTGGAAGAATAAATGACTTTAAAAAAATTGATATATTATTTACTAAAGATATATAAATTTGTATTTCCTAAAATATTTAATATTATTAATTATTGATAACATAATATCTAGGTTATAAGGTTTATATATATGTTAGGTCATTTAATCTTAGTTTATCATTTTGAATATGCAATCGAACATAAAAATATTAAGGTGGCCTATACCACAAGCTATTGGAGAGATTTTATTTATTTAAATAGAAATACATATTTTATGACTCATGGTGTTAGATTATTTTCAAATAATATTGATGTGTTCCATTTATGTGATAGAACATAATTTCATTCCTTTTAAATTTATGGTTGTTACATCCTCCCACTTTAATAAAATATCTCCCCATAATTTTATCATTATCATCATAATCAATGGATTGACAGTTGAAGATGATTTTTTATAAATGTACATAATTAAAATTGTTATTAAATAATTTTATTAATAATAGTGAATATTAAGTGAAATGTTCATATATAAGAACACATTACTGGGTTTCTGAATAAGATATCATAGGTGGGAATGTTATAAAAACCTATATAATTATGGAAATTTATTGAGGTTATTGATCATAGACATGTGAATAATCAATAAAATATAAAGGGGATAAAATATATATAATGATTTTAAAGGATAACTGATTCATAATATAGGAATTTAATAATATAATATTTTTGTTTCAGATTAATTTTCGTAGAATGAAGGTGTTAATTTCTATCAAGACTACATGAATAAGGAACTGCACTTACTTGTTTAGTATAATTCATCCTTTTTCTAACTTCCAAAAAAATATTATCCTTGTATCCAAATTATATGTTTTCAATATGAATTCATCATGATTGAATCACTAAAACCTTCTTTAAAAGAGTACATCACTATAAAATGGACAGCAATAAATTCCTATTTTCTTTAGATTCTATCCGAAACCAGAATAGTTATCAGAAGGTTGGATAATTCCAAAAACAAGTAAACCATAAAATGATAAATTAATGATCCAAATTAAACAGTATTATCCAATGAAAAATCTATGTCACTCCTAAATAAATTCAAAATCATTTGGTTTTTTAACCCATAATGTTATCTCATGGCATTTTATATTTCGTGCCCAAAAATATCCTGATATAACTTTTTTTTGAATTGTGGATAATCACATAGTCACCAAATCACTTTTTAATCAAATTTTTATCTATCTAATAATACTTGTGTTACCATAATCATCTCAATATCTATTATCACATCAACCATAGAGGTTATCAATACAATAAATAATATTTCATAAAAATTTAATTTCCTACATCACATTAAAAAAAAATTAATATATAAATTATCCTACTATAATATCTCATAATGTGTAATTAATAACAATGAGTTTATGAGTTTATGAGTTTATGTTTCTAATTCTACCCATATTTTCAAATTACATATTAATTGATAATCATAATCCATCTAAAACCCTTCTTGATATAAAAAATTAAACATTATTCTTGATAACCTATGGTAATTTGATCATAGTAAGGGTGAGTTAAAATTACCAATTAGGGTAAATATAATCATTAATAAGTGATATTCATTACTGAGTATAAGAAGAGATCAAATTTATGATTTCATTATCAATGTTCATAAGAAATTCATAATAGAACTCATATCTATCAACACCAAAATCGATAAACATAAATCGTGTAATAAGTATTTAACAAAGAAAATCTTAATTAGAATTAATAATCATGAGACATGTTACTTTAATCATAATCAAAGGAAACATTATAAATCTATTATCATCTTATATAAAATGTGTTCGTATCTTGGAACATAATCTTCATTCAACACATATAGAACCCTTACAGAATTCATATAATTGTATTAACCTTATGTTAAATATGAAATATAATTATCCAATGAACATAACCATTACCCAATGCATTAGATCAATTTCTAAGTGTACCCATTGTATGTAGCAACCTGACCACAGATATTCCTGAGTCAGTTTCTGTAATCAATTATGCTGGAAATATTACAATTAATAAAAAAATGAAGCTCCAAGAGTATAATAGTCTTTGAAAACTAAAAATATATATGTGAAATTTCATACAAAATATTAATGTAATTACAAACTAATATTTTCCTTGTACATAAACAACATCTTGGATTACTCTAATCCAACTAGTAAATCCCTACATATAACTCATAGTATGATTCTTGGATTCCAAGTGAAAGAAACATAATAAGGGTGAGATCAAATTCTCAATAAGTGGAAAATATATCTGATAAAATAATGAATCAATGTGAATAATAATTATGAGATGGTATATAATTGAATTCTCATGCCATATAATCAATAAACAGAGAGATAAGTGCATAAAAAATATGGTAACATAATAACTAGAAACATATATTGTTCAACTAACTAGATAAGGAAAGACAAATTCAATAATGTAAGAACATGAATAACATTCCCTTTAATCGATGAATTGAAAATTAAATGTATACATTGATATGTCAATGAAAAATCTCTTCCATGAGTAATTACTGAGACTAATATGAGGTAAATTCATTATTAATGGGCATCATGTATAAGTCATAAGAGAACGTATACCATCAATAACATTCATAGTACTTTTTAGAACTATGGATAATAACCACATTAATTTTCACAACTAATTTCTCACATGAGAACCTATCGATGCATCATGGAACTACATATTGTTTGGGATCCACCAATCATTAAATTGCTAATTCATTCCTCACATAAAACAATTAAAATAAATACCTTGCATTATAAAATATTAATATTGAATAAAGAGTACATAATTTTCAATACTTCCCAAAACAATCAAATAACATTCCATGTAGACATGTTTTGTAACATTGTATATGATTTATGAAATAGTAAAGTATATTATAAATAAAATGGATATTTTGGGGGGAAATAAGTGATTAATGATACATGAAAATTGAATATTTAAATGGGAATAAAAAATGATTCAAAGAAGTGAATGTGAATATTATCCATATCCAATTGAATAATAAACCATACAATGGAAGAATAAGGATGATATCAATACAACAATCCCATGCGGAGTAAAAATAATGTTTCGTTGTTCTTGATGAATATAAACACTATAAAATAATATTTTAAATACATTTGGGAGGAAAATTATATTTTATTATGAAAAATATTTTGAAAAAAATATTATGGGAAAATATCATTTTAAAATATTTTCTTTTCAAAGAAACAATTTAAACATTTAAATGAATATTTAATGATGTGGTGGTGAGTAAATATATACTTGTCGTACAAGGAAAATGAATATTCCTCTTTCAATTTAAAATGATTAAGAAATTCATTTTCAAGAACGTGATAAGAATGTTCCTTTTAAAACATTGGTAAAATAACTTTTTTTAACAATTTCATTAAAAAATCATTAATACACAATTTTCTGAACAATTTAGCACAAAAATATTTTTAGAAGAAAACAAGTTATCCAACTAAAGAGAGAAACATTGTCAGGTGATATTAAATAAATTAAGTAAAACATTTTGAGTAGAAAATAGTGAAATAATAATAATAATAGTTGAAAATTGGTATGAATATCCAGAGGAGATAAAATTAAAGGTTTTATCAAACAATGTTTCTATAATTTCCTCAAATGAAAATACAATAATAATATCATTATAATTATTGTTATGGAAATTAATAATTATAAAATTCAATAAATCCCATATAACATTTTATAATTTTAAATCATAATCCTTTTGATGAAATAACATTAAATTAATGATTAAAATAGCATGAAGATAAAATAGTTAATCATATAATATAACAAATGGGTAAGTAGATACACAACACAAAACATGTAATTTGTGAACATAAAATTTATCTAACGAATATAAAATGTGAGATGAGAATCCCCTACCTTGAATTTACTTTTGGGTGACTGTCCATTACATTCCCGAATAAAAACCTTATCTGAATTTTCAATATATTTAGAACCTTTTTCATGTTTATAATTAATTTTATTTCACTTAGTACCATGTTGTGTACAACTAATAAAACAATTATGTTTATGTTGGGTGTTTTGACCAAATTTGGTTTATGTGTCAAAAGTTACTTTGTTAGGTCAGCTATGGTCTAATAGATCATTACCTAACATATGGATTATAATAATCATGGAAGAATTATCATATTTATACAAAAATTGTGCATTTAAAATCAATAATTAAATAGGGTTATGAAATATTAACCAACGTTACAATCCTAGAGAAGGTAGGTCATATGTACACATGAGTAACACTTCAGTTTTCTAATGATCATTTTGGAAAAAAAAGTATGAAATAATATATAAATCTATAATGATTATTATAAAATGATTAAATTTTTAGTTAATCATATTTAGTTATATATTGAACTATGGAGAAGTAAAAGGAACCAAAATATGTCAAGTAGATGATAGTCCACAATCCATGAATGAAGTTATCAGTTTTTATGTGTGTGAAAGTGTACAAAATAAAATTTTGTATGTAATATTTACATAAAATTTGTTATTTTATCAATATATAATTTTTTATGTCATTTATGTTCAATTTAATAATCTATTATACAATCCATGTATAGTGTGAACGAACCAATATTGGTTTATGGGGCAGATGTCAACAATTCCACAAACGATGTTATCGCTTTTACGCAAATGGAAAGTATAAGGATGTGACATATAAATTAATTATAGAATATAGACATACAAAATTTTATATATATATATGTATATATATTCTAAATAGTGTTTCCATCTAAATGGATGTCATGAGTGGTGGTAAGGGAAAATATTATCAGTCATCATTTTGTGAGGAAAGGGATTTTCATAAAAAGAAACAGTATGTTCAATACCCATTAGATGTAATTGTGTGTACGTCTCGATGGAAATATAAATAAAATACTTGTATATTCAGGATTCCATTTTTTTTATAAAATTGTATAATAAGAAGGTTTTAGGGGTATAATAATGGAATTAGAACTACATAGTTTGAGAGAAGACATTACCTCTTAATCATGTATCTTCTTTTGGGATGTATCAAAAGTATTATTAGATTTCATTCATCACAAGTAAATTATTAATTTATTATGGAATTTATATTGATGATATATTTTGGTAGAGAATGGTTGAGAAATTGTGTCTTATGTGGTAAGATGAAATTAGAGGAGAGAATGCAATGCAAGTTTTTCATGTTTCAGATCGATCTAGTAATGATCAAATTTCAATACATGTTATTATAGGGTGTAAATATTTCTATTAAATAGGTCTTGTAAATGTGCATATGTGATTTTGGGCCTTAATGTCATGATATTACCCCTTAATAAGTTTAATTTAACCATAATCATTGTCATTAATATTAATCACATTCACAAATTTTTTCGTAAAAAATTATGTTCATATTATTAAACATTATAAACTATTCTGATTCCAAATATGTAATCTATTTTTCTAAATTCCAATCTTATAATTGGATGAAATTGATTTAAATTTTATCCCACAGGTGGGATAGAAATTTGGGATACTAAAGTAAAAATGTCCGAAAGATTTCATTGTTTTTATAAGAAATTTCAATGTGAAATTGGATATAATGATATAAATTGGATTAATTGATAAATATATTATCTTATTAAACAATAAAAATAATTAAAAATATAGTTTATATTTATCAATAAATTCTATGAAAAAACAATTTTGACTTAAAATTCAGTTTTTTAACAATCGATTAAAAAATGAAATGTTTCTAAAAAATATGTAAAACTAACACTAAACCTATAACTGACTTTTATTTAAATTAATATTATTATTTGGACATATTTAATCAATTAATTTTTTAAAATTTATATTTAAAATGGGTTCTCCATTATAATGCGGTAAAATTACCTTTATAAAAATATAGTTATAGCATGTAATTAACACCTAATAGTTTTGAAAACAAATTGAAATGCATGAAACATTGAGTATCTACATAATGAAACATTTATAAATGAGATAGTCAAATAATAGACATTAAATATAATTTTTCCTCTTCTATTAATTGTATTTCAAAAAACAATCATATACGTTTTCATTCAGTAAGTTATTTGGAGTCTTACAAGACAAAAATATTTTTGGTGAATAGTATCCTACCCTAATGAATAGTAATGCTAACCTTATGAAAATTAATATGAACCTTATGAATATAAAATCATCTATATTAATAGTAACCTCACCAATGAATGTATAATAAAAATGAAACTTAAAAGTGACTATATTATCATTATATAATTGTTGGAATTTTTTTAAGTCAAAAATATTTAATTATACTTGATTATTTTTCCAAAAATTTATAAGGAATTTTAATTTTAGTACGTGTAATAATTTTTATTATTTATCTATTTTATAGATAGAATATAATTTTAAGATACCCTGATTAATTTTTAAGATGTTATGAAATCAGTTATAGTTTTTAAATTTATGTTTTTTAAATAAATTATTATATTATTTCAAAAATTAATTTAACATATCTATAAAATTATTTCGTTAAAATGGAATTCATTTTTTAATTCTACATATTCAATAATATTTTGGGTAAATTTTTAGTATTTCTTTAAAATAATTGAATTTTTAGTGAATAGTGAAATTTTATAATTATGAAATATACTAAATAGATGAATTTTTTAATAATCCAAGGGTTATGGATGATGCAAATTGAAATTTTCTCAAAATAAAATTTAGTTATAACTATTTTTAATCACATGAACAAATTCTATTTCTTGTCTTGATCAAAATAATAAAATAACAATTAAAATAATTGAAAACCCCTCCTATTCTCCACTATAAATACCACCCTCAACCCCCCATCCTCTCACACAAATAAAGCATGCATATTTGCCTAAGTTATATTAAATACCCTTACCATGTATCTTTCAGATGAACACGACCTACTTCTATCACCAAATGGGCCAAAATAATGTCTAAGAGGAGGCTCTCAAGGAGAATACATGAAGAGGGAAAAATTCTCATTCATTTTCTTGTGTTTTCTTTCCAATTATTTTATATTAATATACTCCATTCACCTCACCATATAAATGAAGCCTGAAAAATAAAGTATTTTATATACTCTGGATTTTTATCATATTTATGGAAATCATAATCATTATTCTTCCTCCCCTCTACTAGTTATTCTAAATATTAAAACATCATCTCTAATGTGTTGTTTTTCCAATATCATGGAAGGTGTGTCCTAAATTTATTTACATCCTTCAATCCTAGTTGTAAAACCATTTTAATGGTTTAAATATATTTTAATTTTTATGATAATGACTATCTTATGTTCTTTAATTATGTTATATGCATAAAATTAATGATTTACGATGAAACATGTTCGTGATTATTGAGGTACTGCCAAAATTTTAAAAAAAATACCACTAAGGGTTTATCTAATTATTCATCCTTATAATATATAAAAAAATGATTTATTGTAGCTTTTTAAATTCATGATACATATTAATATGATTTCATTCCACTTCAAGAGTTTCACTTCCATTCTATATGAAAATTTTGGTACGAACAGACCTTGAAAACCAGGTAAATAACAAACCCAAAAAAATGTAACTAAAAAATATTTCTAATAATTATGTGGAATAATGTTAAAAAATTATCCTAGAAGGTGTTATAAAAATTATAATTCTTCTTTAAATATTAATAACACATTTTTAACCATTATATATCATGTTTAAATTTTTTTTTATCTAAGACGAACCCAAGGTAAGGGAATTATTAACCCAATTTCCATTCATTGAGATAACATTAGAGGTTAGGATGAAGTTCATAGAATACCATAAATTAATTTTAAATTATATTTAGGTAGAAATTATATATAATTTATATATTACCATATTTCATTAACTATATATTTCATTTCAAAATTGTTATCTGCAGAAGAAACATGGAAACTAATGTTTGAAGGAACCTAGAGGCTGATATCATTCTGAATCCACAACCCTGAATGGTGGGAATTGAAACTGAAATGTTTGTGATAGTAATGGATAAACTGACATAGTTAATAAATCGGATTGTATTCCATATTAGATAAAACCTAGCTCTAACCCAAAGGCACATGTTTATAGATGAAAGTTTTATGATGCAGCAGACCCTACTTTTAATTGATCTTCTGACCCTATACTGTATAAAGGATGCATTAATTCCCTTGAAAACATATTTAGTGTTATGGGATATTCAGATAATCAAATGGTTAGTTGTTTCATTTATCTTTTTGAATGTGAAGCATATCAGTGATGGTCAATGGTTAAGAATATGAGGGAATGAAAGGATATTGAAGCCTTAGAGTTTTATCAATTAAAAAATATTTTCCTTGATAAATGTCTTCTTAAGGTGTTTATAATTATGATGGAGAAGATATTCCTTTAATTGGGGACACTGGATTTATATTTAGGGTTTGTGTATGAATAAAACATCCCGCAACTGGAAATGTACACACCAAATCTTCTTTTGAGATATTGATAGAAAAAACAATCTCTCTTACATAACATTGAAGCCAAGATACTTAATTCCACTGGCCTCCCTATAATTTTAATGTTATTTATAACTTGTTTGATGTGATGCGAGGGTATAAATGGATATTTATAATGATCTCTGTTACATTGAAAATAAATAGAAGAAGTGGTCTAGATTGAAAGCGATGGGTAATAATCAATCAATGAAATATGATGGTAAAAAGTCTAGTAACCAATATATAAAATGTGTGGTGAAAAGAACCATGGGGAGTGTGTTACCAAAATTGGGAAGTGTGTTTGAAGTTGTAATTTAGGACATATTGCCTAAGATTGTAATGAAAATTATCAAGACAAAAATTCTGATATGAAAACTATAATGTGTTCCAAATATGCTGTGTGGGTCATTATGAAAATATTATCCCAATGAAAGATCAGAGTAATGGAAATAATCAAGACTATATGTAGTGTTGTGAGATCCTTTTTGTCAACATTATCAAATACTGGTACATCCAATGAAGTGGTATCAATTTCATTGTTTATTTACTCAGATTTTTCAAATGTTTTGTTTGATACAGGGTCGTCCACATTTCATTTTTTCAGATACTTTCTAGTGAATTAGAAATATCACTCCAAGAAATTAGACCAAAATTTATGGTTAAAACACCAGGGGGAATATTTTAGGGAGAAATACATTATAAGAATCTTATTTTGGATATTTGTAGAAATAAAAATACCTGTAATCCTATTTTTTTCCATAGTAGAGTTTGATGTCATTAAGGGTATGAGTTTTATTTATTTTTAACATTCTATCATTGATTATAGAGATAAAGAAAAAAAATTAGATAGAGTTTCAGTTTTTATACATGAATGAAACCATACAGTTGATAACATATCAGGAAGGTGAGAAACTATAAACATATGAAAATTAAACTTATCTTGGTTATATTTCTAACAACATGGGATCATTCCAAATTATTTATGTTCTAGTGGTTATGGAATACATTTATTTTTTTCTCGAGGATTTACTCAGGGATATAGATGATCCAGAAATTGAATTCACATTTGACGTAGTTCCGGATTCTAATCCAATTTCAAATCCCCGTTATCGAATGCCTTAAATTTATATTCTTTAATTGAAAAAAAGTTATAGGAGTTTCTTGATAATTTCTTCATTCTTCCTAGAACTCCACCATGAGGAGCCCCTGTTTTGTTCAGTAAAATGTAATATGGTTCCATGAGTCATTGAATTAATTATATATCTTTGAATAACATTACTATTATAAATAACTATGTTATTCCTCACATTGATTATTTATTTTATTAGCTCATGTGAGCACAGTATTTTTCGATGATTGACATGAAATTTGGGTACCATTAGTAGAAGGTGAAGGAGGATGACAATCCAAAAATAGCTTTCTTTTTTTAGGTTTGGTCATTAGAAATTTGATGATATATATTCTAAGGTATGTAATTTACCAAATGATTTCATGGATCATATGAATATAATATTTCATTATTTCACGGATATGTTTGTGGTTGTTCTTACTGATGACATTCCGGTATATTCTAGTAGTAAATGGGATCAAGAAAATGACCAAATGGTGTTTTAAGAGACCATAAAATAAAATAAAATGTATGGAAAATTGAGAATGTGGGAATTTTTGATGCAAAAAATATCATTCCTTTGTCAACTTGTTTTTATGAATGGAATAATTGTTGATCCTTCTAAAAAAAAGTTGTTCAATAATGTCCAAGACACAAATACATAACCTGTTTTATTATTATTTTTTGATTGGTAGAATATTAACAGAGGTTTATTGAAACCATTTCATGGATATGTAGTCCACTAACTATGTAATGTCAGAAAGGACTTAAATTCATATAGATAAAAGAATATAATAATTTTTTGAAGACTTCAAAATAATATTGGTGAATGCTCTAGTTGTACCACTACCTTCTAGAAATGTAGTGTTTTTCATCTATAGTGATTCCTCATTAAATGTACTTGGTTGTGATCTGATGTAATGTCCTGGTTCCAGGAACTGCTCAGAGGTTCACGGGACTAGGTTGGTCACATGGCCTCAAGTGCATTTCCATGAACACTAGAGGTTGCCGCCTAACAGCGAGGGCCTTGTGTGTGATAGTGGGGAAACTGTTCCCTCATTGTCATAGTAACACATCAGATGTTAAAATAGATAGCAATAGAAGAAGTAGTAAAACATTCAACAAGTAAACATCAAAATTAATATACAATAGGAGCACACACACACACCCACATATAAAAATGATACATGATAAATATGTCTAGGAAGGCAGCCAAAAAAATATCAATACTGGAATGCAGTACTAAAACAATGTACAAAATAAAATCAAGTAAACAACTCAACAACATTGCAAGGCATAGCTTGGTCCCATGCTCCCCAGCTCCAAACAATCAAGTACCTGAAGTAGAAGGGTGGTTTCCATTATCAATACCTATAGAAATATAATCTATTTGGGCCCAAAAGCATTACCCAAACATGCTGTGAGACTAATCCCAAAAGGAAACCTCTCAAATATTTGTTCCTAATAGTCATTGAATATATATTGCAGGAAATAAGCCAAAAGAATCAGTGAACACAGAAGTACTCAAAAGTAAAAAGTCCTACAATTTCATTTACAAACATTTACTTTTATGTATTTAATAAACATAAAACCAATACTAGAAACCCTCTAGGTAGTTCTCACAGCCTGACCCCTCTGGTTTACTATAATGGAGAAAATATAGTGAAGCCTCTATGAGGAAGCACTCACTATCAATTCTCCCTTTAGTCATGTGTGAACATAGAATCTCTGAATAACCACTCATCATCAATTCCTCGTATAGTCATTAAATGGTAACGTACATGCACTCTGAGGAAGCACTCTACATTAACTCCACTTGTGTCCCTATAACATTAATATAGACACTCTCTAAGACCTCTCAATTTTATCCCCCCATATGGTCTCCATCTTGATAATTATCACAGACACTCTGGGAAATCTCTCAACATCAATTTCCCCTATGGCCTCACCACACCAGGTTCCCGCAACCCCATGTAAAGCAATAATGCAAAAATGCAAATTAGTATGAAAAGTAATTCTCCATAACTACATGGATAAACAATTATAACATATCATTTCATTTCAAATAATAATCACTCCAACCAACAATACTATCAATGTAATGAAATCAGAAGCCTAGCATGCAAGGCTAGACCAAATGGTCAAAAACAAGATAATATAGGAAAGGCATCCATAGCTTGGAAAAGATAACCCTTTTCTCAAACAATTATCCTCTATCTAATCAAAGAAGGCATACAAGTAAATAAAAGGTCTATGACCATAAACACACAATATCCCGAATGAGGGTATTTGGAATTTCGGGCATATAACTCAATGACTAATTACAAAAAGTTACAAACCACATACATTAGCATTGTATTTACTATATAAGTGATCCAAAATCCATGAATCACTCTAGAACACCATATATCAACAAAAATGTTAAAAAATTCAACTGAGGATATCTCACGAAAGAGGAGAAATCAGGAGATGATGTTCAAGAAGAATGGAGAACTCAGTGATGTGATTCCAACGCAATCTATGGAGTTCAAAATGGATAACAGACGGAGATTCGTGGGGCACAGATAAGATATTCGGTCGTACGAATTCTCTTGGATGAGATTGAAGAAGAGTAAGTGTGTTCTATCAATTAGATGCGACCCTTTTCCAATTAATGAAAATAATAATGTACACGGCATTCTCTTTAAATGTACATGGAGTGTACTTGAATTTTTTTTCCTCTACATTATGCAGTCTCCCAGTCACCACACATGGCCATGTGCTCAGCCATTACATGACCAGCACACTGTTACTAGTGATAAACGGGTACATAGTGTTTAGTTAAAGTACACGCCCTGTACTCATGAGATTTCAAGAACTCCTCTTTTTCTCAGAACATCCTTAAATGAAATAAGTACCTAAAGAGAAGTTTTGGGTTCATACAAACATCTCTCCTTATTGAAATTCAACCCATAATTTCTTATGTAGGGCAGTGTAGAAGAAGAATCCTTAAACTGCTCCATCCACTGTGATCTTATGTTGGCCTCCCTCTCCCAAGTCTCGTCCTATACTCGCCTATGCTTCCATATCACTCATAATAGAGGAACAGAATGGACAATAAGAACCATCATTCATCAATAAAAAATCTAGAGAGGATGATCTTCAGATGAGGTTGTCCGACTATAACTCAACCTCCTTGGCCTGGAAAACATGATACGAGGCAGAGAAGTAAATCAGTAGCTGATAAACGTGAATGATGTCATGAATAGCCCAATACCTCTTAGGTAACTCGAAAAATGATTTCCAAGTCTCCTAAACCTCATATGTCCCAATATCGGTTTAACACACAGGAAAACTAGATCTACGACCTCAAACACCAGAGGTTATCTCTGTTGATCAACATAATGCATCTGTCATGACTGTGTAATAATTATACTCTTCTGAATCAACTATATCTTCTCTGAGATCTCCTTGACGTGGCAAGGTCCCATCATAGCTTCCTCTCATACATCCAGCTAGCATAAGGGTGATCAAAAAAGTCTACTATACAAGGCCTCAAAAGGTTCCATATGATTAGTTGCTAGAAACCTATTATTGTGAGAGAAATCCACAAGGGGTATGTGCTTCTGCCAAGAAACTCTCAAATCCTAGATGCATACTGGAAGAAAGTCCTCTATCACCTGAATCGTATGCTCAGACTAGCCATCTATCTGGGGATGATATGTTGTACTCAGAAGTACATATGTACCCAATGCCCTCTGAAGTCCCTACCAGACATGAGAAGTAAAACCAACATCCCTTCTTGAAACAATGGCATGTGTAACCCCATGTAGATGTAAAATATCTTGGAGGTGCAACTGTTCTAGCTCATCATGAGTAATGTTTTACTTGATCGGTTAGAATTGATCAACCTTTGTGAGTCTGTCAATGACAACCCAAACTACATCATTCAATCATGGTGACCTCCGAAAGCATTTCATGAAATCTATTGTGACAGAATTCCATTTCTACTTGGAAATGGTTAACTAGTACAAAAGTCGTGCTGGTCACTGATGCTCCACCAACACCTAATGACATGTGGAACACCTCATGAAAAAACTAGAAACATCTCACTTCATACATTTCCACCAATACTTACAATGTTGATCTCGATATATCTTGGTGACATAAGGATGAACTGACCAAATCGAGGAATGAAAATCTCACTTCATCTCCTCAAGAATGTCTACTATCACCAACACACCTCCTTGAAAATAAAAGATCGCATCCTTTCCTATTGTCAATCGAGTTATAGGGTTCTCTCCTGAAACACTCTCATGTAGGACTATTCCTTTTAAATCGTATAGCTGCTTGTTTCACGCTTGATAAAGAAGAGTAGAGTTAATAGCTATAAAAGATAAAAATGTCTTCCCCTATTTTTCATGCACCTCTAAATGCATTTCAAAGAACATAGCCATAAGCTTCCACTCACTGCTGTCCTCCTGACCTGCCTGTTTTTGAGTCCTCTTGTTCATCGCATCAGCCACAACATTTCCCTTCCAGGCGTGTAGGCAAGATCAATGTCAAAATATTGAAGGTACTAAACCAACCTTCGTTGTCTCAAATTAAGGTCATGTAGAGTGAATATATACTTGAGACTTTGGTTGCTGGTGAAAACCAAAAAATTCTATCCAAAAAGATAATATCTCTAACAGCGTAAAGCATGAACCAAT
Source organism: Viscum album (assembly GCA_963277665.1). Classification (NCBI taxonomy): domain Eukaryota; kingdom Viridiplantae; phylum Streptophyta; class Magnoliopsida; order Santalales; family Viscaceae; genus Viscum; species Viscum album. The sequence goes on along the minus strand of OY728122.1, from coordinate 1,333,386,565 downwards.
ATATCCATCACTAGATCATGTGTCAGGTAGTTCCTATCATGTGGCCTCAACTGCCGAGACCCATATTCAATGAATCCTTCTCCCTACAAAATCACTACTCTCAGACCAATACATGATGCATCACAATATATTGTATCTATCTTTCCTGGATCTGGAAATACTAGTATCAGTGCTAAATTCAACCTCCCTTCTAGCTCCTGAAAGGATGACTTGAAAGAATCTGACCCCAAGTACTTCACACCCTTACTAGTGAGTTGTGATAGTGGAATTGGTAAGCCTGAAAATCCTTGTATAAAATGATTGAGTAACCAGCCTGCCCTAGAAAACTCCATACATCAAAGACATTCTATGGCTACTCCCATGAAACATCTGCTCTCAATTTCACTAGGACTATTGATACTCTTATTTATGAGATAACATTTCCCAAGATTTGAATGTTGTCTATCCAAAAGTGTCATTTTGACAGCTTATCATATAACTGATGCTCTCTTATTGTACTCAAAATGATCTCAAGATGTGTGGCATGGTCGTGTCATGTTTAAGATTACAGCAAGATATCGCCCATGAAGAGTACAATGAATGAATCTAGGTATTGAAGGAAAACATGGTTCATCATTTCCATGAAAACTGTAGGCACGTTCATGAGACCGAACAACATAACCACATACTTTTATAGACCATACCTACCCTGACAGGCTATAATAGGTTCATTTGATGGTATAACACAAAAATGATGGTAACTAGACCTTAGGTCAACCTTGGAGAACACCAAGGATCCTAGATTTTGATCAAATAGATCATCAATCCTTATCAAGGTTTATTAGTTCTTGACCATCAATTGGTTCAACATCTAATAATCAACAGAATGTTTAAGCGTACCATTTTACCTCATCGCAAACAAGACAGACGAACCCCAAAGAGATGTAGTAGGTTAGATGAAACCCTTTTCCTACAACTCCTCCAACTGATTCTTGAGTTAATGTAACTCTGGTGTAGCTATCATATACGGAGGAATAGAAACTGCTGCCGCTCTTGGCATAAGATCTATAGAAAAGTATACCTCTCACATTGATTGAAAACCTAAAAATTCCTCTAGAAAGACATCCCTAAAATGATCCACCACTTGAGGAAATTCCATCTGTGAAGTCCACTAGTAATCCAGATACAAAATTGAAACTGGGCTATAAATCCTCCCATCCCATGATGATCAGGTCCTGTACTACTCCTCAAAACATCCCATTCACCCTTATGAATAAACAATAAACCCTTTGGTGATGTGAAACTCACCCAACGACGATATAAATTGAAATTACCCTAGAAGGGAATCAACCATCCCATTCTGAGAATGAAGTCGTATCCCATCATCTCTAAGATATAGAGGTCCCAGAAGAAGTTACTCTCACCAACCTCAAGAGGGAATTCCTTGAACTGATGTAATCTAGCAATTATAGTTCCAAACAGAGTTTCTAGCATCCAATTACCATCAGATGAAAATATATAGGGCCCAAGGCTCTCCACAACAACAATAGATATAATGATAATGGAATCCCCTATATAGAAAAGAGCAGATGCTAAAACTGAGGCAACTAGGACCATTCCTCGAACTATAGAGGGTCCGGGATCCGGCTCCCACTAGGTCTAATCCACTGTTGATGTATGACCTACACCGTGGCCTTGTGACACTGCCTGACCACCTAGTTACTTGTAGGTGCATCCTGCCGACTTGGATCTCCATGTATAGACTCCATGTGGCGCTTCCTTCTATATTCTGGAGAAACACTAACTCTAGATATAGAATCGCCCACGATCACAGCTCTATAATCCCTCGGTATGTGCTATGTGGTCACCAACTATTGGAATATAGAAGTGATGAATTCATCCTAATGATGTTCACCTAAGCCCGAATGTCCTGCCTGAGACCATCCTCAATAATCCATACAAGGAGTACTCATCTCCCCCATGAAAGGCTGTAAAGCACTATAGCTCTATGAAGCAAGAAGAATATTCCACGACTGAAAGAGTACCATGCTCAAAACACATGGAATCTCAGGCTCGATCGGCCCTCAAAGAATATGGGTAGAAAAAGTCTTATACGACACATTGAAAATCATCCCACTCCATAATCAGATGGAGTCGCACATGTGAGTTCACATACAACCATCTCTTGGCGGAATCATGAACCAAATACGTAGTGAGCATCACTCTCCTCTACAGAGGTGTCTCTAGATTCTTGAAGATTGTTATCATGGCATCTTGAAATGAGTCTATTTCCTAGGGTCCTTCATCCCCTGAGAAAGTGGGAGGATGTTGTGGATGAATGACCTGATACAATTCTGACATTGATGGGGTAGGTTGTGGTAATCCCTAGCAGTTCTTTATAAAACACAATAAATCTTCTCAAAAATATGCCTCGACACCTGTATATGGGATGCTGACTGGTTCCAAGACTGGCACAACTGGAGGATCAGCTGGTAGCCTATGTTCAGCCATATCCATTGTCTAATTAATGCCTTGTAACTAGAATAAAATTAGAGGATGTCATGGTGGCATGACACTACAAGGTTAAGTGTACATATTAGATCAAGATTAACAGGCAATGAAACATTGATGTGTAAGAAGATAAAGAGATAAATATAGAGTTAATGTTTTTCAAAACATGGATACATGATTTATATATTGCCTACACGACATGTTACCTTATTCCTTTAAATGGGAATGTACTTTTTCTAGACCAGGTCGTGTAACACCCCTTACACATGGTTTTTTTTCCTAACACATGGTGTGTACCTGAATCCTCTTCCCCTGCCCGAGTTCTTCTACACGACATAGCCACATGGTTCTCCTATAACTAGATTACATGGTGTGTTAGTGCCTAGAATTACATTTACATGATGAACATCACTGACCCGTGTTGTTAGTTACACGACTAGTTACAAGGATGACTCTACATGGCATGTTTCTTCCAGACATGACATGTACTAGAATGATTTCACCGAACCGATTTTTTCCGCTACAGAACTACATACATGGGCTACACTACATGACGTGTTGAAGATTGACATGGCGTGTATAAATTATTTTTTATCCATGTGTTTTGTTAATCACATGGGTGGACACACGGTATACACAACAAGGCATGTACAACTGAAACATGACATGTTCGCCCAATGATTTTCCAACTTCGTGCCTCTACCCATATAGCCATTGACATGGTTAGAGACTACACAACATGTAAAAATGTTACACGGTGTGTACTAAAAAATATATTTCCTTCCCCAATAGAAGTGCTTGTGGCATGTATTCATCATTACACGCCATGTATCATGGGTTCTTCTGGACAGTAAGCCTCGGAAACTACTCTAGAACCCAGAAAACACTGACACGAACATTAAGGTTCCAATTTCTCATTCGTGAGGGCCCATACTCCACACAAATCAATGCATGACATCTCATACATGTAATTTTCATGCATAATAGTGTAATAATCCACCAAATTCCGATCTATGAAGTCCCATAACACCTTAAGATCATAAGTTTGGCATTAATTCAAACAAAACCTTACAAAATTAAATACCCTATAAAAACAAGATATTATGTCAATGTAGCTATCACAGGAGAATGAATATCTTGCACAACATATATCAAAAAAAACTACAATAACTAACACACACTAAATGGCATGGCAAGAAGGCATGACATGGGATTTCTAATAAGTTCTTATATGATGCATGAGATGGAAACCCCTCATCTTATCAGGTTTAAAAAAATAGAACCAAAATAATATCAAAGATAACAACACAAAACATGTGAATCAACCAATGGTGAAATCAAATCGTCTGTAAAATAGCCAATAATCGATAAATAGAAATAATGAGTTATATTGGATATTCCTTGTACACGAATTAGGTACTAACAGATATAGCTTATCACCATGTAAATATTCCTTCATATAAATGGGTATATGATCCAAAAATTAATTCAAGAAGAAAAGAGTCCCTCTGATACCACATTGTAACATCTTAGTTCTAGGAGCCACCTAGAGGTGCCCCATACCCTGTTGGTCACATGTCCTCAATCTCATTTCCCTGAATTCCAGAGGCTGTCGACTAGAAGCGAGGGCCTTGGGTGTGATAGTGGGGAAACAATACCCTCATTCGTAGAGTAAAACAATATAAATAAATAAGATTGCAATAGTGGAAGCAGCAAAACATACAATATGTAAACATCAAAAGTAATAAACAACTAGGGAACCCACATATAAATAAATGATTCATGATACATATGTGTAGGAAATCATCTAGATAATCACAATGATGGAATATAGTACTAAACCAAAGTAATGAATAAAATCATATAAACAGTTACACAGCATCGCAAGGCTCATCATGGTCCCATGCTCCCCAGTTTCATAGAAATCATGTTCCTGAAGTAGCCGGGATCTTTCCCTTATCTAAAACATAAGAAATATAATCTGTTTGTGCGCAAAAGCTTTACCAAAACAATTTGTGAGACTAATCCATATAGGGAACCATCCAACGATCTATGCCTATCAGTTGATGAATATATATGGTTAGAAATAAGGAAAAAATAAATAATGATCACAAAAGTACTCAAAATTAAATGTTCCCAGAGTTTCATTTACAAACATATACGTTTATGTTTCTAATCAACTTAAATAAAATAAAAGCAACCCTATGGTTTTTTCTCATAGCCAAACCCCTATGGTTCACAATATAAGTGAAAATATATAAAAGCCTCTCTGGGGAAACAGTCTCTGTAAATTCCTCCTGTAGTTAGGAGTGATCAAAACTCTCTGAGCATGCAGTCAGTGTAAATTTCCCCTATCGTATATTAATGGTAACCTAAAGGCACTCTATGGAAGCACAATAACTACTTGGTTAAACAATTACTACATATCATATCATTTCAAATAATACCCACGCATACCAATAATACTAGTCATGGAAAGAAATTAGCAGCCTAACAGGAAAGGATAGAACAATTGGTAAAAAACAATCAAACATGGGAGAAACAACCATAACATGGCAAAGACAACCCTATTATCAAATGATTATCCTCTCTCCAATAAAACAAGGAATAACAGGAAATAAAAAGTCCAAAACCATAAACACAAGATACCTCCAACAAGGGTATTGTGCACTTTTTCACATATAATTCAATGACTAACTAGGGAATGCCAAAAACAACTTTCCTCAGCATTTTGCAGATGTATACGTGATCCTCAGGCAATAAATCACCATATAATGTCGTAAATCTACTGAAACATTAAAATGATCTACTGAGGATATCTTACAGAAGAGGAGAAATCATGAGATGATGTTCAAGAAGATGTTACAACTCATCGATGTGATTCTAACCCTATCGACAGAGTTCAAATCAGAGAATAGATAGTGAGTCAGATGATCAGAGAAGATCTGCAGTCTTGTGGGCACTCCTAGATGAGATAGAATAAGAAGAAGTGTGCTTGGTCAATTAGACATGACCCTGGTATATTTAATGAAGAAAAGTAAGTATATGATGTGTTCATTAAAAGTACATAGCATGTACTTTCCATATCCGGCCTTCTCTTTTGGTGGTTTCTAGGTCGCCACACACGAACATGTGCTCGGCCGTTACACGACCAACACATCGTCACTAGCAGCAACTGGGTACACGACATATACTAAAAGTACACAGCGTGTACTCCTGAAAATTCCAAAACACCTATTTTTCTCATAAACAACCAGAAAAGAAACATGTACCTGAAAAGAAGGTATGGGTTTTTACATCTGATATAGATTGATTCGGGTTTAGTTTGTTCATCAGTGTGAGATTGAATTAAGAAAGAATAGAATAAATATGGGGAGTTTCAAAAAACGATAGAATTTGTTGAAATGTGTAATTTTATAGAATTTAACATTTATAAATTTTGTGTTCTATGATTTTTAATGAGATTATTTGTGCCTTATGATTCTTAGATAATGAGAGAGTTGTTTTTTGAATCTTATATGTCATTGTTTTCATTGAATCCTAGTAACACAATGATGTATAAATAGCTTTGAGAGTATTACTAGTGGGATGGAATGAAAATAGATATTTTAGATTTTATCATGAGATATATAAAATGTTGACTTGTTAAATTAGAGTAGAAGTTACTGATGTGGATTATCAAGCTTTTACCAGTTACATAGGGGAATTGGAAAATATAACGATGGATTTCATTATGGGACTACCAAATTATTCAAGAGGTAACAATTTAATATGGTCAATTGTTGATCTAAAGACTATATCTACATATTTCAATGATATCTGAGACAATATTTCATTGGATTATATTTCTCAATTATACCTCAAAGATATTTTCAGTTAAATGGTGTTCCCTATTCCATTATATCGTACCATGATCTCATTTTTACTTCTACCTTTTTGAATGGCCTTCAAAAGTTATTGGGTACAGAAACAAATATCATTACAAAATTTAAATCTTAATCCGTGATATAGTCAGAATAGATACTTCATAAATTAGAGAATATTCCCAGATCTTGATTAATATATTTCCAGGGATGTTGGGATTAACATATTTCTTTAGTTTAATTTTCTTATAAAAACAATTTTCATTCTATTATACTAATGGAACATTTTAAGGAATTATATGGGAATAAGTTTGGAACTATATAATTTTGAGATGTATTAAGGGATTTGAAGTTGATGGGATAAAAAATAGTATTGAATGTGGATGAGAAAGTGATGATGATCCATTAAGACATTAATTCTATGTCCATGATTAATTCAACATTATGGAATATTGGAGAAATTTTGACTAGATTATTTTGATGTATCTTTGCCTCCATGTTTATTTCAATAACACTATGTTTTTCTTGTTTTGATGATTAAAATGTATGTGATAGATTCATCACTTGTTTTGAGCCTAGACGAAATTCATCCAGAAGAGAACACTTCTTATTAAGAGAATCATGTTCATATTTATGATAAAAGAGAATAAGTGTTGCAGAATGAGGTAATTCACCAGGTAAATGTTTTGTGGGGAAACAAAATGGTAGAAGAAGAAACATGGGAATATAAAAATTCTATGAGGGAGAGGTACCCTCACTTGTTTAATAAGTAATTTATATTACGTGTATATAATTTTCAAAATGTGAGGAGAATGTAACACCCAATAGTTTTAAAAACCAATTGAAATGATAGAATCAATGATTCTCTATGATACAAAACTTTTTTGAGGAGATAATTATAAAATATCTATTAAATATAATTTTTCCGCTTCTTTTATTTGAATTATGAAAAAAAACATGAACATTTATGTTAAGTATGTTGTTTGGAGTCTAGAGAACAAACATAAATTTTGGTGATAGTAACCTATCATTATGAATAATAATGCTAACCTTATGAATAGTAATCTGATCCTTATGAATAAAAATACAAATAAATTAATAGTAACCTCACCAATGAATTTATAATAAAAATAAATTTTATAGGTGACAATGTGATCATTATATCTGTTTTGATATTTTTTTATGTATTAAATATTTAATTATATAGTTACTATTAATTTGTTAATTTATATGAAAATTTATTTTTCTAAAGAATAATAATAAATTATTTTTTATTTTGTTATAGTTCTAAGATAATGTTATGAGATCATGGCTATTTATATAGGTGGTATAAAATTAGTTTGAGTTTTAAAATTGTTATTTTTAGATTTTATATTTATTTTATTTTAAAAATAATCATTTCATAATTGGAAAATTATTTTGATAAAATGGAATTATTTTTTCAATTTAACAATTTGAAAATTTGTAAAAGTGGTTTTTTTGGTATTTTCCGAAAAATCAAGAATTTTTTGTGAATAGTGAAAATTGATAATTAAATAATACGGTAAATAAACGAATTTTTAAATCATGATTGAGTCATGGATGATGTTAATGTCCATTAGTTCAAAAGAAAATTAACATAGAAATGTTTTTAGTCACAATTACCAATACTATTTGTTTTAATGATAAAAATAATATAATAATGATTAAAATAATGGAAACCCCCTCCTCTTCTCCACTAGAAATACCATTGTGACCCCCTCTTCCTCTCACACCTCTCATGCATGGAGAAGTGCCTATATTATGCCAAATCCTTTTCTAAAGTCTCTCTTCATGTTAATGACCTATGGGACTATCCAAAAGGCCAAAACTAAAGGCCTTAAGGAGGATAATAAAGAGAAGAGATCAGGAAGTAAAAATCATATTTCATTTACTATTCTTTTGTTTTTATTTATTTTCTTTTCTTATAATATCTTCACCCCCAATTATTGAATGGGTTAAAAGCTCTTGTCTTATATATATTATCTATTATTATCAAATTTATGGAGAAATTCATCATCATTATTCCTCTCATCTTCATATTATTCTAAAAATAAAAACATCATCCTTGATGTGTCTATTTACCGACATCATGTTTAATGTGGCTTCAATTTCCTATACTTCCTTGAATACTAGTTTTAATAAAAATTAATGGTTGAAACATATTTTAACATTTATTATATGACCTATATTTTTTTCTGGAATTAAATTATCTACATAATATTAAAGGTATATGATGAATCAAATTCGTGATTATTGATAAACAATCAAATAAATCTTAAAAATATCACTAATGATTTATCGAGTGATTTATCCTCATAAAATATAACCAAAATGATTTATTGTATCATTTTTTATACTAGAAAAATATTAATTCCATTTCAATATGGTTCTAGAGTTTTTTTTTCAATCAAAAAAAAATCCATTATGAACTTACCATGGAATCCAAATAAAGAATTCACCCTAAACAATGTAAGTAACAAAATATTATTAATAAATGTGTGGAATGGTGTTATAAAATGACAATATAATATATCATAAAAAATAATAGATTTCTATAAAGTATTAATAATTTTTTTTACCATTATTGATTAATTTTAAACATGTTTAATTTTAGATTATCTAGAGGTAAGGGAATAATTAACCCAATTTCCATTCATTGGGTTAACTATATACTTCACTGATTATATGGATATATGAGTATTTTCGTAACAAATATTTTTTAAATTATGTTACAGTATGAATATTTATAGTGTGTAGAAATATTATTTTAATTATATTATTTCTCAAAACAAATACTAGATATTTATAAGTGAATGTGCTTCCAAAATCCTCCTTTAAATTTATATTTTATGAAATTAAAAATTAATTTTATTATGTAATTATTTTACTTTTATGATTACTTTATTTTTAATGGGAATTTATTATTATTATTTGGGGCTTTCTTAAAATCTTCCTCTAACGCGTTGGGTTTGTTTACATTTGAGGTCAGCTGTATGGTGACTCCATGTTTAATTATGATGAATAAACAGTAAGGTTGCTATGAATGTTACATTATAAGGTAATCATGAGGGTTTAAAATCATATGGTTTCTCTAACGGTTAAAATTTTATTTAATTAATGATATATGATACAATCAGGTTTTATTTATATTTTCTATGTTTTTTGGGAATCTCATGTTTTAAAAAGAAAAAATATGATAGTTTATGAGTGATTTTATGCCATTGTGAAAATGATTTCATATGTTTATACGTATCCATGGAATAATGGTTTTAATATTTATTTATATATCCCTTAATATGATTTTTATGCTCATCCCATGTTTCTTAATATTTTTCATAGGGTATATGGATGGGTAGAAGAAATATTGAATACAAGATGTATGTTTTTGATGATTTTTATCAAGAAAAAGGAATAATGTTCTATTTAAATTTATTATATTTTGGAAAAGGTGGATACTATTTTTGTATTATTATCCTATATGATTATGTAATGTTGTTCATGTATTAGGTCCTGATTCACAAAAACTGTAAACTTGAAAAATCCAATAATTTTTATTGTTTAAGACTGGGTCTTTATATATTAAATAGAGTTTTTGATTATCTTATGTCTATCAAACCTAATGGTTAAATGTAGAAATTACATTGTTGAATAATACATTTATATATATATATATAACATTTATATCACTTACTAATTGTAATTAATTTAATTTATTTTAATAACACAAATTTCTAATTATTAAAATAATTTTCTATAAAAATATTCACTTTATATTCAATTGCTTGTTATATAAATTTTAAATTAAATTTAACCAATTAGTTCATTCTATTATTGTGTAAATCATAATTTTCATAATTTAGAAATTATTATTCTAAACTAAAAATTTATGTACTATTTTATATCTCAATATATTTTTATAATATTTATTGTTTGAAAAAACACGGTCTTGTGTGTAAAGAAATCCACTGACGAAGTTCCCTATTGTGTGAAACACATGCTAACTTGGTGTTGAATGAATTAAATTATAAAGAATATATATTAAATAGTAATTATATTAAAAAAAAATAGGATATTATATTACCTTACCCTCTTTGTGTCGCGTGTCATACACACTTTCAAATACAATGTTTTTACATACATTTTTGAGGATTCACATTCTCAAAAACTTATTTAAATTGAGTCCTCGCAATTTAATCTCATGCCGGGTGAAAAATTCTTTGATTCATATTATGCATCAAATAACACATCATGAGATGGGTTTATAAATCATCCCCTATAAAAGTGACAATGGATATTATAATGGTCACATTGAATCCCATGTAACTAGGTCTATACGTAGGCGAAAAGCAGTGAAAAGTAGCACACATACTTTGAGGAAATGCATAAATATTTACTGTAAGTGAAGGAGTTCATAAAATAAAAACAATTGAATGATAAAAAAAATTTGGAGGGTCTCAAATACAAAAATATTCGATGATTTATTGGATCATTATTTCAACATAAATAAAGGAATTAGGATATAATTTTATTTCATTTTCATATTCCAAATGATTTGTAATTAATTTAATAAATAATAATATTTAGAAATAGTATTACTATATATTTTTCAATTTAATGTGAAAAATCCTACATTTTTATTCTTCTTGAATCAAATAATAATTCATTCCATTGCTACTATAAATTAATTTCCAATAATGAATTTTTTTCCTGAAGCACTACAAGAAAAATATAAAGGATCATAAAGTCAGTAAAAAATTGGAAACTCTGAATATTTGTCTTTAAATATCATCTAAAGCCAATATATTTAATTTATTAATCTCTATTTCTAGTAAAGGGATATTGTTGGGTCATCATTATTATTTATTTGACAAATTATCTAACTAAAAACAATGAAAATTTAACCATGAAATTGTGTTAGTGAGTGGATGGCGTTAAAGCCTTATCATCCTATAGCCTTGAGTTCAAGACCCACAACCATGCCATATTTGATTTCTTTTCTCATGAAATATATTTTTTTCTATTCCAAACAAATTAATATAATTTAAAAAATAAATCTAATTTACTTTCTTCAGATTTAATCATTATATAACCTTATAAATATGGTTTTCAAAAAAATACCAGATAAATAAATACTTGAGCCACTTATTTTCACATAGATCCATACTTTGCCATGATTTTAACCTCTTGAATTGGTGATTGAATTGTGTAATTTAAATGTTCCCCATAATTAAGAAAATGAATTTATAAATAATTCTTAAGATGATTTTCATTTCCATCCATCATAATCATCATTTTTACATTGAAATATTTTGCTATAGATCCATTTTTTCCAAATATAAATCAATCACATGTTCCATAGAGACTTGTTAATGAGTGTCGCCTCCAACACATATCACATGTACGAAACTGAGACTTATTTTATTTACGGTGTCCACTACACTAGCACTTATAAAACTACATCATTCTTCTTTTTTGTTCCTTTGCGAGTTGGAAAAAGTATATATTTGTTAATCATATTTAGGTAAAACGAATTTGGAAAAAAATGCTATCCTTTAATATTGTTAAAACATCATTTGGTTTCGCATTTACACAAACTTCTCCTTCATGTTCGATGTGAACCTGAATCCTTCAGGTTCTATCTATTGACTAAAACCAGAAATAATAGTGTGAGAATGAATATCGAAAATTAAAAAAGTGTAATTTATCTAAAAGACATTTAAATTTGGAAACCTAAATATTAAATATAAAATATCTTGAGATCATATTTTATTATTCAATTGAATTATCCCTTCAAATTATCCATATTTTTTGATAATGAAAATGTTTATCATCATTAGAATATACCCAAGGAATGTCAAAAAATGTGAAATGTAAGTCCCATTGTTGTGTACTAGGATACCCCATGTGAGGATCCTAACACCTTTTTAGAGTTATTAGTAAAAGGTGTTTCTATTCTAGATCTATGTTCCCTAGTTGAATTCATATAAGGATGGTTTCCAAGATGTCCCATATAATTTCTTCCATAACAAAAATAAAGAATTTTCTTCTATGCATATCCATAATTTCTACCTTTGTGTTAAGTTGTCTAACCGATGATTTCTTAGATTTAGTTCCCATGGTTACGAATTACTTCTTATGATAATAATTCTAGTTACCCAAACCTAGATAGTCCAAATGTGGTGTCATATATCAATTATATTGGATTTATTTCAAGGAATAAACTCTAGAATGTCCAATAATTTAGCATTCTAGATAATCTAGATATATACATCAGTATTTTATCACAAATTAATACACTAACTACAACATAATTTTTTTCTTATTTATAAATAAATAACTTATAATAGAACTATAATCCATCTTGTAAATCCATGAATATCATTCATTGAATTATTTTTGGAATCATGGGGAAGAATTATAAAAAGGGTGGGATCAAATGCTCAGTAAGGTAAAAATAATATCGAATAAATAATGAATAAATGATAATAATAATTATGTCATGTTAAATAATTGAACTCCCAGGCCATATGATCAAAAAACTGAGAGGGAGGCACATAAAATATATGGAATGTTAATAACTAGAAACACAATCCATTGATATAACTATATATGGAAAAATAAATTATGAAATGTAAGAAACTAAAAAAATCCATTTATATAGTGAACATAAAACGAAATTTACCCATAGATATGTTGATGAAAAATATTATGGACTAATAGTAATTTAACTAATATGGGGGATATTATTTCTTAAGGGAATTCATGTATAAGGCACATGAAATATTAAACTATCTTGAACTTTCACAAGATGGTTTAAAAAAGGACATAAACACATTTAATTTGTGCAACTAATTTTCCTCTTTATAAACAACCAATTCATTGAGGATCTATATAAATTCTTGGCTCCACCCATCATTACTAGTCCTAAGCATTTCCCATATCAAATAATAAATATAGGAAACATGGATTATCAGAAATCTATACTGAATAATGAATATGAAATTATCAATATTTCCCAAAATAATAAAATAAATTTCAATGTAGACCAATAATATAAAGTGTTATATGGTTTATGAAATATTAATATCCATGAAAAAATGGATAATTATGGTGAAATAAAATATTCAATGATCCTAGATAATTGAATATATAAAAGGGAATAACAAATTATTAATGGATGTGAATGTGAATACAATACTTTTACAAATCAATAATAAATCATACTATGGAACAATGAAGATTTCATCAATAAAAAATCCCCAGTGGAGTAAAATTATTGATTTATTGTTATTAATAAATATGAATACTATGAATCGATATTTTGAAAACATTCAGGTGTTAAACATCCTTTTTTTAATAAAATACCATATAAAAATCATTACATATGAAAATAAATTTTCAAAATAATTTCATTAAATAGGAAAATTTTAGTCATTAAAATTACGCATCAAAAAATTTATTGCGAGTAAATTCATTTTTTTTGTATGATTTAAAAGAGAATTCATTTTGAATTTTATTTTTTTGAAAAATTACTTATCATTAATGAAATTTGAATATTACATGGAAAACATTGATAATATACAAATGTTTTAACATTTTAATATAATTTTTTTTACAATACATTTTTTTGGAATAATTTTTTCAAATCAAGGTTTTTAGAAGAATACATGTTATCCAAATATAGTGAAAAACAATGTTAGTTTTTCTAATGAAAAACCTTTTCTAGATCATTGTCATTACAAAGAGTTTAAAATATGATACAAATACATAAAAATGGTCGGGAATAACCATAAGAGGGAAAATTAAATGTTTCATTGAACAATATATATATATAATTTCCTCAAATGGAAATACCACTACCAGATCCTTAATGTTATTATTGGGGAAAATAATATTAATACATTCCAAAGTCTCATACCACTTCTAAACGTTTAAAATCAATATAATAATGATAGAAAAAAATTATTTGAAACAATAATGTTAAATTATTATTAAATAATTAATGATATAATAAAATTAACGGGTGAGTATATGTATCACAGAAAATATATAAGTGGTGAATATGAAATTAATCTCAGAGATTTGAAATGTGAGATGGGAAGCACTTACATTAAGTTTCATATCAGGTGAACATATTTTTTCATTCTACATAATAAAATTATGGTAGTTTTATTCTTCCAGGATGATATTTTTTATTTTTATCATTACTTTTACCTCACTTATTACCATGTTGTGTACAACTACTTATACAATTTAGTTTACGTCTACCGTTTTGAGAAAATTTAGATTATGTGTCAAAAATAACCTTACTTGGTCAACTATGGTCAATGGTTTCATCACATATCATCTTAATAATAAAAAAATGACATAATTATTATATTTATGAATAAATTATATTATAAAATAAATCATTAATTATGGTTATTAAAAATTAAACAATGTTACAATCCAAGAGATGGTATGTCATACATACGCCCGAGTAATAATACCTTTTTTCAATGATCATTATGAGAAAATGGTAACACTATATATTTCCAGAATGATAGTTATATCATTGAAAACAATTTATATAATCATGTATACTTATATAAATAATTATTTTTATTTAATAGAAATAACATCATGTTGAAGAGGTTGTAGTCCACACTTCCACGAACAATGACAATACTTTTTAATTGTGTGAAAGGCTAATAAAGAAAGTGATATTTATTTAATTTAAAAATTCTTATTTAATTAATATCATATTTTTTTTCATTTTTTTATTTGAAAAATCATTTATAAATCACATGTATTGTGTGAATGAATTGCATCACATTAATGGTGTGGTAATCAACCTTTCATCAAACAATGTAATTGTTTTTACACAAAATAGAAAGTATATATATATTTGAGTATTAGAATAATTTAATAAGATTGTTGGAATACTAAATATAATATATATCATGTATAATCATATTTTACATGAACATTTTTACCCTGGGGGTGGTAATGGAGAAAAGGAACAATCATCGTTTCAGGAGGTAGTAATTTTCCATACACAAAAACAGTGAGTTCATTACCTATTGATGGAATTCTATGTATGTGGTTGTCCATTACCTAGATAAAAATCATTAAATTATATTTATGATACTCTTTTGGTTAAAAAATCTTATAATAAGAATGGTTTTGGGGTTGTTGAATGTAAATAGAACTAGGGACCAAGAGAAAAGATATTATCCCTTTGTTCGGTAATTTTTTTTGGTTGGTACAAAATAGATTCATTAGATTTATCTATCCCCATCTATATTCTAATAGGATGAATAGAGTTATATTTTAGAGGTATTTTGTAATACCATGGTTTATCCAATTTATATTTATAGTTCTTAGGATGTGGGTAGAGAAGATGTATTTGAATTATGGAGGAGTATAACTTTTGTAATATTTTTACAACGGAAATCCATGCACGTTTTTTATGTTAAAAATTGATCCAATAACGGTCCAATTTCAACAAAATATAGTATATATTCGAAATATGGTTATAAAATTGGTATTGGTCAAACTTATATGTATTTTGGACTATATGTTTATGGATTTTCCTTTAATAAACTAATTTTAACTTTAATCATTGTAATTACTTTTAATGAATTTGAATAATCATTTTATTGAAAGAAAATTGGTCTTAAATGAAATAATAAATTATGACTATTCCAAATATGAAATCATTTTTCCAATATTTTTTCACATAAGTGTTTTAAATTGGTATAAATTTATTCTTGTTGGTGGGATGACTATATAGAGTTTTAATGTAAAAATATTTGAAAATTACACGAATTTTGTAATACTTTAAAAATAGGAATTTAATAAAATGAAATAAATTCATTTAATAGATAAAAATATTATCTAATTATTCTTTAAATCCTATTAAAAATACAAATTATTATTTTCTATAAATATTATAATACAGCAGTGTTGAATAAAAATTCTATATTTTTAAGTTTTCGTTAAAAAAAATAAATACATCATAAAAATATAAAAAACTCAGTAGAATAAAATTATTTATTTTACATTTCAAATCTTATTTTTTATTTTGGCACACTACATCAATTAAATTATAAAAATTCATATTTTAAATGTGTTCTCAACATAAAGGCGGTAAAATTTCCATTTTAAAAATATAGTACTTTTTGGGTAAAATAGAGCTTGTTCTTATCTTATTCCTGTTAAACCTAATCGAAGAATATAAAAGTTTTTAATTGAATAGTATATATATATATATATTACATTAATATCATTCAAAAATTGTAATTAATTAAATCTATTAGTGTAAAAAAACTTTTTGTGCAAGAAAATAGTTTTCTTTTAAAATATTAACTTTATATTAAATCAATTCATAATTTCATTTATAAATAATTTATTACCTATTAAATAATTAAATATTTTTGTGAAATATAATTTTCCAAATATATTTATTAATAATCATAACTACTCACTAAAAATATTATTTATATCACATTATATTTTAATAATATATTTTTGTTTTGTAAAACATGATCTTGCATTTAATTCAAGCCATCGAAGAAGGGCGATCTTGTGTGTAATGCATTCTAACATTGTAGTGAATGGATAGAAATATATATAATCTATATTAAGATGTAAATATGATATAATATATCTGGATATTTATTTACATTACATAATTGGTGTCACATTCCATGCATGCTATCGAATACAAGGTTCTAACATTAAATTTTGAAGTCATTGCATCATATAAACCATAACAGTCTCACATGATACTATCTAGATAAAACCAATTAATAAAATGTATAGGAAACACACCAGGAATAAATTACATATATTTTCATTTTATAATTCATACCAAAGCCATTATTCTACTATATCTTCTTTAACTCATGGAAAATAAATTATTTTCATGTTAATATCTTTATAAAAATATTATCCTGTCAAAAAAGAAATGGTTTCCATAACAATCTCTTTGAAAAATTATTAACTCATGAAAAATAAATGGACTCAATTTAATTTATTTGAAACCAGATTATACTATGGAAAACAAATGTGTTTCACAACAATCTCTTAGACACAATATTAATCCATTCGGCAAAGGAATGAGGATGGTATCATTAAATGATATCCCTGTAAAGACCGGTAAATTTCAAGGAATTTCTTTTCTTAATTTGCTTTGAAAATTTACAAGAGCGCAGTCTCGGACGGCACCTGATTCCAAGGCCCGGTGTGCCCGGAATCATTTTTCGAAGTTTGGCTCGGGTATATTCAGTGAACGGACGAGCAGGTTTTTCTAAATTTTGAACCAGTGCCCGGAATCGAATTCTGATGGCACCGATGAAATCGCAGCGCCGATATTTGCTTAGAAACGCCTCTTCCGGAGTTGCGTTTGCTCGGGCGTGGTTTTTAATCTTCAGGCTTAAAGTTAAGAAATAAAATAATTTTGCGACAACTTTATTTTATTTCACTTAAGCCACTTGGAAGCCACTTGAAGCCACTTAAAGATGGATTAAACTGAGTTTATCCAGATAGGATGCTATCCAGAAATATCCTACCCCGTTGGTAGGATATTTGTGAGGTGGGTCCCGCACGAGCCCCACCGTTTCTTTCCGCTATGTAACGCACCCGCAAAAACCCGTCATTATGAAAGTCAACTGACGCGTTTTCTTAATTTCTTAATGGACCATTTAATTTGGCGGTTTATTTGATAAATTAAATGAGCTGTTTCTTTCATTGAATTATTTCAACGAATTGATGGGTCGTTACTTACCCTTTTTCGTGTGTTGGCATAATAATAAAATAAGACCAACCTGTCTTTTGAAAGTTTGCGCGTTGACAGGATTTGACAGAATCCTTGTACCTTATTTCTCCTTCGCGAAAAATGAGAAGAACGCGAAGAACGCCGTCATCGGCGGAAATCGACGACGCTCCAATCCGAGACGTTCTTCCCTGCCCCGATCTCCGTTCAGCAACTGTTTGAGGTGAGTGATTTCGGGATTCTTCTAAAAGTTATTTGTGGTTTAAAAAGAAACACGGATTTAATTATTTATAATTAAAATCTTTTGTTTCTTGGTCCGTCGAGTTCTTCGACGCTACGCCGGATTCTATGACGACGCGACGCCCTTCCGCGACGACACGACGATCTCCACCTTCCGCGACGAGCAATTCCACGAAGAACGCTCACACGTGACGATTACGAGGTAGAGATTTTATTTTTTGGAATTACCCCTTTTTATTATTCCCGTAAATGATTCATTAAAAATTTAAAGAACCGGATTTGTAAACAATTTTAAATTTATTAAAATTGTTGTTTCCTGTGTGGAATAAAAATTCTCCCGTTTTTTATATCTAACGCGGAGGGTGCGGGCAAAACGAACATGTCCCGACGACCATCTGATGTTCCTTGTTCTTGTGTGGATTTGACGGGCGACGACGGAACGTGCCGCAATGGAGGTTTGATGATTCCGCAGTGAAGAACGAGTCCCGAGAGGAGTAACGGCGCAGACGAGAAGAAAATTGGGCCACCGGAGTGACTCCGGTGGCCCACGGAAGCCGCCGATGGCTCGGGCTGCCGGCGCGGCCGCGCCGTCCGCTGGGAGCGGCGGCGCCCCCGGCGCAATGCCGGACAAGCCCGTCGCGGAAAAAGCCGCGGCGATGGCACTCGTGGACCCGCGTCCGCGTGGGTCCGACGCGCGCGGGACGCGGATGAAGCCGCCTTCGGGTGTTCGAGCGGCACCCCGCGGGTGCCGCGGGGTTGTCACGCGGCGGTGGCGGCTCCCCCCCCCCCCCCCCCCCCCCGCGTCGCTCGGATTGCCAAGAAGACACCCCGCGGGTGCCGCAGGGGTGTCACGTGGGGGTGGCGGCTCCCCCCCCCCCCCCCCCCCCCCCGCGCCGCGCGGCGGAGCCGAGCCGGGCCGGACCGGGTCCGAATGGGTCTAACTGGGTTGACCCGGTTCGGCCGACCCAGGGGGGCGGGCCGGGTCGGCCCGGGCCCGGACCCCCCGTCTTCAGACGGTTTTCATTCAAATGGTCGTATCCTGAGCTACGAGCCTCCAAATGACTCTCCGTCAGCGGCAACACAATCCATGGATCAAGACGGTCGTTTCGGTATATCGCACTCCAGGTTTCGGAATACTTTGAGTTCGGCTGGGTTGGTTTGTACACAAAACCAACCGGGCCCTCGGAGCGGAAACGCTCATATCTTGAGATACGGATGTCCGATTGACATGCCGTCAGCTTCGTTGAATTCCTCTAAGTGAGATGGATCTTTTGGAACACTCCGCCCGAGGTTTGGATGTAGGTGGAGTACAGTCGGGTTGGTTTTTCCTTAAAACCAACCTGACCCCTCGGACGAAAAAACCAATAACTCTCAGACCGGGCGTCCGATTGACGCGCCCTCTGCGACGTTGAGTTCCTGTTGACGATACAGAATATTTGGATACATCAACTTCGGACTTTGTGTCAGTTGATGTATCAGCCTCTTGGCTCGTGGAGCGGACTCTCCCGAACGAGCTTGCTGTGTGCGGGAACCCTAGAGCTGGTTGCGACTTCGACTTCGATAGCGACGACCGTGTAGAGATCCTCAGTGGACTGCAGCGACGACCGTGAAGAGATCCTCAGTGGACTGCGACGACGACTGTGCAGAGATCCTCAGTGGACTGCGACGACTACAGCACTCAGAGATCCTATATGGATCAGTGCTACATGTCCTGTGTGGGCCCGATCCTGTGTGGGTCCGATCCTGTGTGGGTCAGTGCTCAGGAGTTCTGTGTGAGCCAGCGCCTACAGGTCCTGTGTGGGCCCGATCCTGTGTGGGTCATTGCGGGGGTTAGTTACCTATCGATCCTTCGTGGGTCCGACGACTTAGATGGATCAGTGATCATCTTTATCGCCATCCGAAATGGTATACCTATGTGAGCTGAATCTTGAGTTACTCTCCTTTGTGGATTGTGTTGAGATATCCTGTGTGGATTTACTATTTACTCTCCTTTGTGGATTGTGATGAGCTATCCTGTGTGGATTTACTGTTTACTATCCTTTGTGGGTTGTGTTGAGCTATCCTGTGTGGGTATACATTTTTTTCCCTATTTGCACTGGGTTGTGCTTGGGCTCGGACTTTGGAGCTGAACGGGAATTGATGACTTAGGTATATGTATGGGCATATACCTAAGACGTGTCAGATGTTACTTCGTGATTGTATCTTTTCTTTGTGGATTATCCTTTGTGGATTTCGGGAGACCCTTGGGGGTCTTGGGGTCCCTACTAAGTAGCTTATACTCGCCCCTGCACGGGCTATGCCTGCACTACGTTGTGTTGGTTGCAGACGACGGACATCGCTGATCGTGGTGGAGGCGTGCGGAGCAGGACGGTACCTGGAGGTGGACCACTGGGCGGGACGTATTCGGAGCGGTCAGGTGGACCCGAGGAGCAGTGGAGGCTATCTGTATCCACCCTTCATGTGGGACTTCCAGAGGACGGCTCGACGCTGCAGTTTTTCCTTTCAGTTGCTGCTTTTCCTTTCAGTTGTACTTTACAGTTGGGCTTGTATTTCCGGCCCCTTTTACTTTCAACACAGCTTGTACCGTTTTTACTTAGTGTTTACTTTTCCTCTTGCTTACTCTATGGTGCTTGTTTACTTTTCAAAGGCAATGCCTTCCCTTTTTGTTGGGATTTACGCCTTGGTGCTAGTCTCCAGCCCCTGGCCTATGGAATGCGGGCTTGGGGTAGTCACGACATGGGCACCGAGGACGGGTCGTGACAATCCCCGTTGTTCATAATTAACTGTGAAGGATGTTGACATCAGTTAATATAAATACTAGTAACATATCTATAAATTCATTTTGAGGGGAAAATATTTCATAAAGAATATCAATATTTAAAATATAACAAAATATTGATATAATACTTTTTTTATGAAGACAACAATGGAACCATAAAAATGATACATTGAGAAATCATTTAAAACATTTCATAACGAAAATATCATTTCCAGTTTGAAACATACATTAAAAAATATTTATAGTGACATTATTCTAAAATAACCTTCTAATATTATAAATTATTCAATAATAAATAATGTTGTCTTTATAGTGAAAAATTCAATTAAATTTATACACATTAACAAAAATATTCTTTTCACATTTTTCATAAAACCCAAACGTGCATTTTTAATAATGACATGAGTATTTTTTTATGAAATATTTTTATAGAGTCAATAATGGGTAATATTTTCTTTTATAAATCATTTGAGAATTATTAAAATTATAATTGAATACATTTTTGGTGAACATGGGATTAGAAGAAAACAAATTTCTTACCATGGAGAGAAATGAAGTTAGGTTTTTTGAAAAAAATATTCTAAAGTATATTATGTAACAAATATTTGTAAAATTGAAATATTACTTGAAAATATTATGAATAACTAGAGGAAAATAAAAATATTCACTTTCTTTAAGTATGGATTAAATTAAATAACACAAAAATCGTATCCTTAATAATCTCGATAAATGAAGAGATTGTAATTTTAAATCATTACCACTATGTTAACATTTAATCATAAGCCCCATAAAATATTAATATTAAATTAAACCTAAATTATGGCGAGTGTTAATAAAATCATTATATTTCATATCCTAGTAACTATATAAAAACCTCGTAAATGGGGTAAGGTTCATAACATAACATATGTCTCAATGAAGGCATATTGAGAAAATAAAATACCTTAGCACATTGGAATGTTTTTAACTATATCCCCAATAAAAGGTAGATCCCCAAATGGATATTTAAAACACAATATTATTGAATGTATGAATAATTATATACATTCATGAGATTTATACACACTAAATAGAATTTTTAGGTGGTGAATTTTTATTATGTATAAATGAAGAAAAAAATAGATGGAAATCCATTACCCCGTGCTTATTTTTTATTGATCATTATTTTTTATTTTGTTTATATTTGACTTAAAAATGTTATTTAAATTTTCAAGAAAATTATTATTATTTATAATATCATAGATGACCATTTAATAACATAGTGTCACTGATTCATTAATAATAATCATTATTTTCATTGTTAATGGTCCAAATTACCTTTTTTTATCATTCGTGGGTTTTTATGAAAGTACGTATTATTGTTTATATAATATAGTTATATATTATACGGATGAATAAGATTGAAAAAAATATCATATTTATAAATCGATTATACACTAAATCCCAATCATTAAACATTGTTATGAAAAATTTAGTATGTTACGATCATGGACAAGGTATGTCATATGTAGGCATGAAACTTTTTCTTTTTACAATGATCCTTATTTAAAAGAGGTATGTAATATTTTATATATCCATAATTTTCATTATATAATTTATTTCTTATTATTTCTATAAATATAATTATATATGTTATCAATGTTTTTTTGTGATTAAAAAAGAGTCACATTTCTTTGTGGATGTGGTAGTCCACACATACACAAACAATGCTATCATGTTTTATTATAATCATAGAAAATTATATATGATCATTTAATAAAGAAAATGTTTTCCGTAATATCTTAATTATTTCATATATTCCGCATATAATCATTAACTATATCCTTACTAACATTAATGCAATTTATAATTGAGAAAACCGATCACATCGCTTCGATATGAGGCAGTCCACCATACACATAAACGATGACATCATATCCACTAAAGAATAGGAATTTAAATGATTAATATGATATAATGATTACATAGGTATACATATGTTATTAATATCATATATATAAATTATATCCACTATCAAATATAATCGTTGAGGATTTTTATGAAAGAATGTATGACATCAGATTGCGAAGCGGTAGCCCACAGTACCTTTGTATGATGATTTGAATCACATAAAATGGAAGATGTTTCGGTTTTAGGAAAACCACTTATTATAAAAAAATCATAGTATAATTAATATAATAATAATATTATATCATCATGAATTAATAATTATTCTTATAGGTGGAAAAATCAAAATAAAGATTCTTTTTGAAGAACATTACCTTTAATTAGGGCATCCTCATGTTTCACTAATACCATTATATGTTTCTTTTCTGACTAAAATAAGTCTTATTGCACGAGGGTAGAGAATTTTTTAATTTATTTTTTTAGGTATTATTATATCCCAAAATATTTTAAGGTGTTAATAAGAGAGGATATTTGGCGGACATTTATATGTGGGTGAGAGGATACAATATGTATTTCAAAAAAGAAATGAGTGCTCCCACATTTTACATATGTCAAATGGGTCCCAAAAAACAATTTAGAATATTTGAGGATTATGGTTATATATATTACCATAAAATAGTTCTAATAAATGCCTATAAGTCATTTTTACCCTTTTATTTTTAGTTTAACCCCATGTAAACACATTTTTACTTTTACTATGGAAATTTATTTGTACTGCAATCCATATTAATTTTAGACAATATTTATGTTGAACATACTAGATAATATAAATTAATCTTATTAATAATATTTAATCCACTTTTTAAAATTCATATAATAAAATGGAAAGATATTTATTTAATACTATTTCCAGAAACTTGGGGAGAAAACTTGTTTTTATTAGTAAATGTTCAAATTTATTCATGGTTATTAGAT
The DNA here is from genome assembly GCA_963277665.1 of Viscum album. Classification (NCBI taxonomy): domain Eukaryota; kingdom Viridiplantae; phylum Streptophyta; class Magnoliopsida; order Santalales; family Viscaceae; genus Viscum; species Viscum album. The sequence goes on along the minus strand of OY728122.1, from coordinate 1,333,362,552 downwards.
TAATGTATATATATTTGAACTAATAATAATTTAAATAAATATTATAAGTATAACATAAATTTATAAATAAATTAAATAAGAATGCATTTTTCAATTAAAATTCATGTATTTTATATACTCATCCAAAAATTAATTCATTTTTAAAATTCAAAAAAATTCACCCTAATTTATTATTGAAATAATTTTTTCAAAAGTTATGTTTCCTTTTTAAAATAAATTATCAGTCTATAGTGGGAAAAAAATTTATAACCAAACAATAAAACACTGCAATTTTTATTAATAAAGTTATTTTTCAAGAAAAATATGATTTAATATTAACTCTTTGTCTTACAAAAATACTTTTATAAAATTGTATGAAAATATATTTATATATAATCAATACACTTCATTTAAATTTTTTAAAAAATGTATTTAATCATAATTAAAATTTTGAATAGTTATTATCTTTAGATTGGGTTTTAACAAAATAATATTTTATACCAAAAAATAGTGTTAGACTAAAATAAAATTTTAAGGATGATTGAAATTTAATTTAGTGAATAAAATATAATTGAATAAAATTAATTATAATTTAAATTTCATTAAAAAAGGTTAATTTTAAATTATATAATTTGTTGAAAATAAAGTCCATGATTACAAAAAACAATATTTTTTTACTATTCACTGAAACATCTATATTTTTCATTAAATTCAAATAATTCCATCAAAAATAAATTTGGAAATTCTGATATAAATTTTTTTAATAATATTATAAAAAACATTTTCTAAAAATCTTAATAATTATTTATAATATTTATTTAAAAAAATTTAATAAAAAACATTCATCTATAAAAAATATTTTTAAAGGATAAAACTACTTTACTAAAAATCCATTAATTAGTTAATAAACATATATAAATATATATTTAATAAAAAAGCCAATAATATTAATAATTTCCAATTTTTCTACTTTGAATATATATATATATATATATATATTCGGACGTTTAATCTTGGTATTTCATTATGAATACATTATCGAACCTACAAATATCATGGTTCCATGTACTACAATATAATTATGAGATTTTATTAATTTAAAAAAATATCGGAATGTATTGGGGTGTAAAATTCACTTATTATCTCAATTTATTCATTTAAATAATATAACATACTTTTTTCTAACAAAATATAGTGGTGTTATATCCTCACCTCTTTAATAATTTTTTCCTCATAATTTGATCATTAACTCACTAACCAATGTTTGAAATTTTAAAAAATACTTTCTGTAAACACATAGTAAAAAAGGATTAACAAAACATCCTCATAATTATAAATAATGAAATTTGAAAAGTTCATATGGAGTATCACATAACTAGTATTCCACATAGAAGAATAGTGGCCGAAATTTAAGAAAAAATTCATATATTTAAGGGAAGTGATTGAGGTCAATGGTCACTAATAGGTGAATATTTAATGTTATGTTAAGGGTCTCAAACCCATAAATATATGATGATCTAAAATTCAATATAATTAAATGAAAATTAGTGAATTAAGGTAATTTTTTTTAAAAATATGTTTCCAAGAGTATAAGTATTACCTTCCATCAAGACTTTGAGATTAATGAAATATGATTAAATGATGAGTAAAATTGAATCCTTTTTCAATTTACACTATAATATAATCATTTAATCAAAATTTAGTGTCTTAAATATGGATTACTCATGAATTAAGCACAAAAATGAACCTTTAAAGACCACATATCCATTAATTGGACAACATACTATTCCTTCTATCTTTAGTCATTGGCCAAATCCAAAAATTATTAGAACATGGTTAGAAAATTTCCAAAATAAGTAAAAAATTATATGATACATTTTTCATAAAAACTCAATAGTAATACAAAAAGTCAAATATTAATCATTCTTAAATAACCCCCAAATCAATGGTTGTTGTAACATCAAATTTTATCTCATACCTTCCAATTTATAAACCCAAATATATCACTATATATCTATTTTAAATATCTTTAATCTCAAATCCACTAAATTACTTTTCATTCTTGTGGATATCTAAATAATTAAAAATGTGTTTTTATAATTACCTCAATACCCATGATCATATAAACTATAATGGTAATCAATAACATTAATAATGTTTCTAAAAACAAATTAATTCACACTTCACGTTAAACCAAATCATTACATATTAATCAACCTAATAAAATACCTCATAAAGTATCATTAAGCAATCGATGATCTCATCACATTAAAACTAAAAATGGGAAAATAAGAAATTTTTTTAATGAACATCCTTATGATTACATACCTATCAATTAATCCATAACTCAATTGATAACCTCACATGAAAACATCATAATCTAGAAAGTTATCAAAACCATCCTCTGATACCAACTACAACAACCAAAAACCGACATTCTCAGATTCAGTGATGAAATCATAATAATTACATTTTTTATTTTATGTTGGTGGAGGATACATGATTTTATCCATCCAAAACATACATTATAATTTGAAAAATTTTGATCACATACATTCTAATAGACCATTTAGGTTTAGAGTTTTTGAGATATAGGAAAAAAATTACATAAAAAACAAATTAATTCAAGTGATTATCATTCACATTATACCATTCTATTCACATAACATATGAGGTCATCAAAATCATTGATATGAAACAATTCTACGCATAAATAATTCAACCTTATGCATGATAACCAATGTAAAAGAAAAAATATTAAGGGAGAGCTCAAATTATAAGTGTAAGTAAACATAATCAATAAAAATCTATTATCAATCAACTATTATAAGATTAGAATAAGGGTATTATGTCATATTTAGTGTGCATGATCCAATCATAAAAGAAATAATACCATAAAATACCTAAATTTTAAATCATTAATAAAGTAATATGGATATACAAAAGGATAGATTCATATGCATCAGCAACAATAATAAAAATTATATCAATCATGATCACATGAAGCATTTTGAACCCTTAGTAAGCATAGATAAAACATGTTGGTATCATGGGGAATCATCCTCACAGAACTCTTACAGAACTCTTACAATTGGAATAAACTTACATATGACTTCCAATATAATTCCTCAGAGTACATAATCATTACACAAGGAAGTGGATTTCAACCTAGTCATACACGAATTATAATCTATAACGGCGTCATCAAATTTTATATGTGTGGACACATCATATATAATGTACACAATCCAAATAGTGTCTAATTTACATATATATTTCATAATAAAACACATATAAACTATTATCATCCTTAGATAACATGATTAACCCACATAAAAAAAGGGTTTCATGTAACTCTCAATGTGACATGAATGACTTGTGTAAAATAATTATGTCCCATAAAACCTTTTTGAATGATGATTAACCCATGAATAATAAATTGATTCTATATTAATATCATGGAAACTAGAATAACCCATGTAAATAAAATTGGTTCTTTAAAAAAATAATTGAAAAAAATCATAATTCATATTGATATAGAATGATAATTGTCTCATTACAAGATATTCCCATTGAAACATAATTAATAACTTGGTTAGTGGACAATGATGAATGAAAATAACATTAAAATAACATTACATAAATTTTTATTGATACAACCTTTTAATTTTTAAATTTAATATTTTTAACAAACAAAAAAAACGTGTTTAAATTATTTTCATTGAATATATACTTAGAAACATATGTATGTTAATTTAAAATATCATTTAACACATTTCATGTGGAAAATATTATATATATATATTGGAATATAAATTTTAAAACAATGTAAAAATAAAATTAATTTTTTGTATCCTTGAAAAATTATAAATAATTTTTCAAATAATATATATTTCAAGGTAGTAAAAATATTTATCATTCCATAGACTGTAAAAATAACACTCCTTTTAAAATTTTTGTAAAAAACTGGGAATATTTTTTTAAAATGACATGAATATTGTAACATCCCAGGTAAATAAAGAATATGAAGTCTTCATATTTATTAATATTTGTGAATTAAATATTCATTTTACATTAAAGAGGACTCTTTGTTTGATGGTGTACCCGATACGCAACCATGGGTTTCTTTGAAATCATACGTTGCACACTAATAATATAATATTATTATTTTAAATGGTAGTTAATGCCTAGTCGTTGTATTGGGGGGAATGAATAGAAATAATTAAAATATGATTATATATGTTTGTTAAATGTTTTTAAAATTATCAAATAAATTTTAGGGGATTAAAATATGAATGAATCTAATTTTAATCATGAATACACTAATATTTAGTAAAAGGTTGATTTACCGTCTTTTGATGGAGAACCCGCTTTAAATCTAGTATTGGTCATTTTTTATGTTTTATTTTACAAAATAAAATTCTTCATTATAATGTTGACATCAAAATATACTTTTTGTAAATTTTTGGATTTTTTTCCGATAAATTTCATTTTTTAATGAATAGTGACAATATTGTATTTTAATTCAAAACAACATTTTAATGTAATTAATTTATATGGTTAGATTATCTTTTTAGTTGGTTTTATAGAGAAATTAGAATATATTTTTACCCTTTAATACAATGTTTGTCATTGGGATTAATTTCACATTGAATTTGGACATAAAAAAGTGTCAATCTTTTGATAGTTATTGTTTCTTAAAAACACTATTTATTTTAACAACATGAATTAATTATAAAAATTATTAATAAAACATCTATGTTTTTAATTTTGTAAAATAAAAATCATTTTTTAATTCAGTATATCAAATTTATCTTAGGGTGAATTTTTGGTATTTTTCTGAAAAACACAAATTTTTGATGAATAGTGAAACCACATAGTTGTAGTTAAAAAAATGACATTTTCATTTAAATGAATATTTACCAACTCTGTGAATTGAACTTCAAAAATAAAAAATACATGGTTGTTATTTCTAAGTAAAATGTGGTTTAATAAGATGAAAATATTTTTTGGTGAATAGTTACTTTTGACTTTTATTTACCGCGGTTAAAGGTAAATTGGGTAATTCAAGGTAATCAAATATTGTAATAATTCCAAATTACTTTAAAACGTTTTCTAACCATATTTTATGAATAATTACTGACCATGGTCATCCTTGGGTATATTTTGGGACACCATGGAGCCACTTATGAATGATAACGACACTTTAGATCAAATAATATAAAGTAAAGGGCAAAAGGACAAAAACAAAAATCTTTTAGTAAATTAATTTTTATATGGTTTTATATAAGTCATATTTTTGACTATAAATATTATTTGGAAATATAAAACTATTTAATAAATCGTGATATTTTTATTATAATTTTTAGACATCATATAAATTAAATTATATATGACACAATAATGATGTAGTATTTACCTCATTAATAAATGATTTAAATAAATAATATTATAAATACTAAAATAATATCCAAAACCTATCCAATTCTTATTGGATGATTTTATTTCGACCATGAGTCATCATATCTTCTACTGTAATGATTTTTGGGCCTTTATAAACTGAATATCATTATATAATAAAATAATATATTCACACATTCCTAAAAAGCCCCTCCACCCCTTTATAAAAGGAGACCATTTATAACCAATTAATAACACCTTACATGCCTTTTGGCTCGTTCAAACTCTTCAAAATTAAGCACCCAACATCCCTATATTCATCCTAGAAGTCTTACTTTAGGCAGAAGGCACTTCAAAAAACCATTTTGGTTCAAAGCAAAGGGAGTTACCCAAATAAATGGCAATGGTTTCCCTTAACTTCTTTTCTTTTATTTTCCTTCCCCAACCCATAAACTCTTTTTATTCCTTTATTTTATAACAACAAATGTATACTAAATATACTAGGATTTTGTAATGATATTAATTCTAAATACACATACACACACCACCATCTAATGGGTGAATAACATAATGTTTCTATGGATGGAAAACTAACACCCCACAAAACGATTATTGTTCAATTACCTCATACTGTATCTCATGGAGGCCATTAAGATGACACTATATTTATATATGATATATAGTATGTTTATGTTTTCTTTATTCTTATTTATTTTTCATTTATATAATACCCTTTTGGTTTCCATTATGGTTAAATGCGATAATTTCATTTGAAGAAGTGCGGACTACCGCCCCCTCAATGTGATATGACTCGGTAATTCCATAGGTGGGATGTATAAATGATGGATTTAATGATATTATATATGATATTATACATGAATTATACTATAACTATGTATAATTATGTTTTAGTTCCATTAAAATAAAAAATACAAATAAAATTAGCGTTCATGCGTACGTACGACTTACCGTCTCCATGAACGGTGCATTTCATTTCTTACCTCCAAATGATATCTACTGTTATAAATATGTATATATACTAGATATATATGATATATATGATATCTAAATAATTTATTTAATTCTATATATAATGGACTATTGAACACATGGACAACTTGTAAATAGAAGGTGTTGATTTTTGACTCAAGTACCAAATATCGACAAAATGAACGTCATTAACTTAAATAATTACATAATTATTATAACATGGTAATAAGAGATAAAAAAGGAATAATAAACATGAAAAAGTTTCTTAATAAAGTAGAAATTAAGATTATTTTATTATTCAGGGAGAACAAGGATCAAACAAGTCATCTCGGACATGAGGTAAGAGATTTTCTTATCTCAATTTTAATTCCGTGAGATTTCCATTGTTCGCCACTTATTCCTTGCATGTGGTGTATTGTGTTTTGCCATTTGATATATATTATCATGATTCCCATTATATTCTTGGTATTCTGTGATTCATTTGGTGGTTATTATCTTTTGGTCATATGACTCAGTTGATTACAACATGGAAAAGGGTTTTATTTCACTTTTTATTCCTGTGAGATTCATGCTAAACTTTCCACTATTTCTTTTGTGTTGTGTATGTACTGCCCATGATTGTACTATTTGTGAAATATACATTCATTTATGGGTATTTACATCTTCATTGTATAATCCTTCTTTCATGTGGCGTATGTTTTTTAAGTTACCCAATCGGTAAGGGAACCCTTCACCCCCTCTTTATAAAAGTATTTTTCTGTTATGTCTTTTAACATATATCTTATTATATTGGGATATGTTCTTCTATATCACTACTTGAAATAGAGGATTTCCCAATGGTTTAAAACCATTGGGAAAGGATGCAGAATCGTTGGTGTATGTTATACCAAAGATTCTACAAAATGTAGGGAAGTAAGTCGTTGGGAAAGATTTTCCCAACGGTTTATAGTGAACCGTTAGGATAGGGTGGGGAAAAATTAACCTATCCCAACGGTTCTGGAAAACCATTTGGAAAGCTTCTTCCAAATGGTTTGCAACCGTTGGAATAATGTGATGAAAATTACCAGGGTTTTCCAAATGGGTTGGCCAAACTGTTGAGAAAAACCCAAGATCTCCTCTTTCCCAACGGTTTCTATACTGTTGCGAAAAATGTTTTACCAACGGTTCCATGAACCGTTGGTAAAACATAACACATAATGCTATGAAAACGGTTTAAAACCGTTGGCATAGCCTATGCTGGGAAAATTGCATAGCAGCTCTACAATTTTACCAACATCTCTCCAATTTTACCAGCATCTCTCCAATTTGCCCACGAGGTCTCATTTTGTGGGTTCCCCCTCATTTTCAATCCAATTATTATACCTGCAATAAACTAACATACATATACAATTATTGTACCTGAAATAACCAACTAACACATACATATAGAGAACAAATTCATACACATTTAACATATAACGCTGGAACTATACACATCCATAATTAAATTAGAATTCATAACGTAATTATAAACATACATAATTCATTTAGAATTCAATTTAAAATTTAGATGACAATTATATGTGGAATCTGGATGTCAATTCATAATTTGATTGGTTTTTTGTATACTATATATTTTTACCTGAAATGATGTCCATTTTCAACAATATACATACTCTTGGAGTGCTACTGTCCACACCACACCTCGTATTGAGGCAGGGTTGACTCGTACATGTCACATATGACCCATGGATCATTCTCCTATATTTTCCACGGAAACCGAATGCATTTGGTCAGTTTTTCGTATGCCATTTGATGTTTTTCAATTAAAATGACGTCCTTTTGAAACAAAAGGCAGACACTTTGAGTGGTTTCGGCCACACCGCGCCTCAGATTGAGGCGGGGTTGACTCGTACACGTCACATATGACCCATGCATCATTCTCCTAATGATTCAATGGAAACCAAATGCGTTTGGTCAGTTTTCTGTATGTACTTAAAATTTTGTCTATTTTAAACAAAAGAGAGCCACTTAGAGTGATTCTGGCCACACCGTGCCTCCAATTATGATGGGCTTGACTCGTACGCGTCACATTTGACCCATAGATCGTTGTGCTAAAGTATCGACACAATCCGAATGCATTTGGTTGCTTTTTCGTATGCCAGTTGATGTTTTTCAATTAAAATGTCGTCCTTTTGAAACAAAATCCAGACACTTTGAGTGGTGGTGGCCACACTGAACCTCAGTTTGAGGCGGGGTTGACTCGTACACATCACATATGACCCATGTATCATTGTGCTAATGTATAGACACAATCAGCATGCGTTTCGTCGCTTTTATGTATGCCAGTTGATGTTATTCAATTAAAATGACGTCCTTTTGAAACAAAAGGAAGAAACTTTGAGTGGTGCTGGCCACACCGCGACTCGGATTGAGGCGGGGTTGATTCGTACATGTCACATATGACCCATGGATCATTCTCCTAATGTTTCAACAGAAACTTAATGTGTTTGGTTGGTTTTCCATATGTACTTAAAATGTTGTCCATTTTAAACAAAAGAGATCCACTTAGAGTGATTCTGGCCACACCATACCTCCGATTAAGGTGGGGTTGACTCATACACGTCACATATGACCGATGGATCGTTGTGCTAAAGTATCGACACAATCCGAATGCATTTGGTCAGTTTTCTATATTCCAGTTGATGTTTTTCACATAAAATCGCGTCTTTTTGAAACAAAAGACAGACACTTTGAGTGGTGGCGGCCACACCGCACCTCGGATTGAGGCGGGGTTGACTCGTACACGTTACATATGACCCATGGATCGTTGTGCTAATGTATCGAAACAATCCGAATGTGTTTTTCGGTTTTTCGTATGCCAGTTGATGTTTTTCAATTTAAATGACGCCTTTTTGAAAAAAAAGGCAAACACTTTGAGTGGTGGGAGCTACACCGTGCCTCGGATTGAGGCGGGGTTGACTCGTACACGTCACATATGACACATGGATCGTTGTGCTAAATTATCGACAAAATTCGAATGCATTTTTCGGTTTTCCGTATGCCAGTTGATGTTTTTCAATTAAAATGACGTCATTTTAAAACAAAAGGCAGACACTTTGAGTGGTGGCGGCCACACCACACCTCGGATTGAGGCATGTTTGACTCGTACATGTCACATATGACCCATGAATCATTCTCCTAACGCTTCAATGGAAACCGAATGTGTTTGGTTAGTTTTCCGTATGTACTTAAAATGTTGTCCATTTTAAACAAATGGGAGCCACTTAGAGTGATTACGGCCACACCGTGCCTCTGATAAAGATTGGGCTAACTCGTACACGTTACAATTGACAAATGGATTGTTGTGCTAAATTATCGACACAATCCAAATGCGTTTGGTCGCTTTTCCGTATTCCAGTTGATGTTTTTCGATTAAAATGACATCCTTCTGAAACAAAAGGCAGACACTTTGAGTGGTTCTGGCCACACCGCGCCTTGGATTGAGGTGGGGTTGACTCGTACACGTCCCATATGACCTATGGATCGTTGTTCTAAAGTACCGACACAATCTGAAAGCGTTTGGTCACTTTTCCGTATGGTAGTAAATTTTTTTCAATTAAAATGACGTCCTTTTGAAACAAAAGGCAAAAACATTGAGTGGTGTCGGCCACACCGCGCCTTGGATTGAGGCGGGGTTGACTTGTACACATCACATATGACCCATGGATCGTTCTCCAAATGTTTTAATGGAAACCGAATGTGTTTGGTCGGTTTTCCGTATGTACTTAAAATGATGTCCATTTTTAACAAAAGAGATACACATAGAGTGATTCCGGACACACCGTACCTCCAATTAAGATGGGGTTTACTCGTACACATCACATTTGACCCATGGATCATTGTGATAATGTATCGACACAATCCTAATGCGTTTGGTTGCTTTTCTATATGCCAGTTGATGTTTTTCAATTAAAATGACGTCCTTCTGAAACAAAAGGCAGACACTTTGAGTGGTGGCGGCCACACAGCTCCTTGGATTGAGGCAGGGTTGACTCGTAAACATCACATATGACCCATGGATCTTTTTGCTAAAGTATCGACATAATACGAATGTGTTTGGTTGCTTTTCCGTATGCCAGTTGATGTTTTTCAATTAAAATCTCGTCCTTTTGAAACAAAAGGAAGACACTTTGAGTGGTCCCGGGCACACCGCGCATCGGATTAAGGTGGGGTTGAATCGTACACGTCACATATGACCCATGGATCGTTTTCCAAATTTTTCAACGGAAACCGACTGTGTTTGGTCTATTTTCCATATGTACATAAATTTTTTTCCATTTTAAACAAAAGAGAGACACTTAAATTTATTCCGCCCACACCGTGCCTCTGATTAAGATGGGGTTGACTCGTACGCGTCAAATTTGACCCATTGAATGTTTTTATAAAGTATCGACACAATACGAATGCGTTTGGTTACTTTTTCATATGCCAGTTGATGTTTTTGAATTAAAATGACATCCTTTTGAAACAAAAGGCAGACACTTTGAGTGGTGGCGACCACACCGCACCTTGGATTGAGGCACGGTTGACTCTTAAACGTCACATATGACCCATGGATCATTGTGCTATAGTATAAACAAAATACAAAGGCGTTTGGTCACTTTTCCGTATGCCAGTTGATGTTTTGCAATTAAAATGACATCCTTTTGAAACAAAAGGCATACACTTTGAGTGGTGCCAGCCACACTGCGCCTCGGATTGAGGCGGGGTTGACTCGTACACATCACATATGACCCATGGATTGTATTCCTAATGTTTCAATGGAAACAGAATGTGTTTGGTCAGTTTTACGTATGTACTTAAAATGTTGTCCATTTTAATCAAAAGAGAGACACATAGAGTGATTCCGGCCAGACCGTGCCTCTGATTAAGACGGGGTTGACTCATACGCGTCACATTTTACCCATGGATTGTTGTGATAAACTATCGACACAATCCGAATGCATTTGGTCGCTTTTCCATATGACAGTTGATATTTTTTCAATTAAAATGACGTCCTTTTGAAACAAAAGATAGACACTTTGAGTGATGGCGGCCACACCGCGCCTCGGATTGAGGCAGGGTTGACTCTTACGTGTCACATATGACCCATGGATCGTTGTTCATTTTATGAGAATCCTCATGTGTCTATTAGTGGAATGGTATTTACTTAAAATCTTGTAGATATTTATATAAAATATATTTATATCATTTTTAGTATGGATTAGATTTTAGTTTATAATGCTATGAAGCATTTCAGAGCTAACAATGTCATGCCCAATGAATACATCTCTTTTATAACATACCAAGAATCTATGATATTGATTAGATATGTAAATGTGATTTAAAATGATTATCATGATGAAAATAAATAAAATATATATTATAGATTTTCTAGTATTAAATGAAATCAAGGAGGGGGGGGGGTCCGGGGGGGCAGTACGGGGGGCTGTTCGGTGGGTGTTCGGGGGGCTGTTCAGGGACCAAGGAAGAGGGTGGGGGGATGTGTGGGGGTTGTTCGGGGTCCATGGAAGAGGGTGTGGGGGCTGTCCGAGGGGCTGTCTAGGGGGCTGTCCAGGGGGCTGTCCGGGGTCCAGGGATGAGGGTGTGGGGCTGTGCGGGGGGCTATCTGGGGGGTGTTCGGGGGGTTGGCCGGGGACCAGGGAGGAGGGTGGGGGGCTGTCCGGGGGGCTGTCTGGGGTCCAGGGAGGATGGTGGGGGGGGGGGGGGGGCTGTCCGGGGGGCTATTCAGGGGGCTGTCCGGGGGCTGTCCGAGGTGTTTGGGGGGTTGTCCGGGGTTGTCCGGGGTCCAAGGAAGAGGGTAGGGGGGCTTTCTGGGGGGGGGGATGTCTGGGGGGCTGTCCGGGGGGTTGTCCGGGGTTCAGGGACGAGGGTGGGGGAGCTATCCAGGGGGCTGTTCGGGGGGCTGTCCAGGGGCTGCCTGTGGGTGTTCGGGGGGTTGTACGGGGTCTAAGGAAGAGGGTGTGGGGCTGTCCGGGGGGCTATCTGGGGGGCTATCTTGGGGGGTTGTTCGAGGTCCAGGGAGGAGGGTGGTGGGTATGTATGGGGGGTGTTCGGGGGGTTGTCTGGGGTCCAAGGAAGTGGGTGGGGGGGCTGTCCGGTGGGCTGTCTGGCGGGGCTGTTCGGGGTCCATGGAGGAGGGTGGGGGGTTGTCTAGGGTCCATGATGGAGGGGGGTTCCCAAACACAAAACCACTTAAAAGGAAAAAACATCCATAAAAATAGATTATATATAAAAATATTTTTTTTACTCGAGCAAAACAGTTTTTCTCGAGACACACGTCCTTCAATATTTTATATTTTCCTCTACAATGACATTGAAAACTACAGTTATATGAAAACATTACCAAAATATTAAATAATTGAGGAAGCAAAATAAAGTCTAAGGCATAAAGAAAACTTATAAACAATTGTCATACCTGCTTCCTCTCATGATCAGGCATCGTAGTCTGTCCCAGTGAGTGGAGGTATTTTTTTGCATCAATGTTCTATTTATTTTTTCCAGATGATTCTTAAATAAAATTCGAAAATGCAACAGATATTATTAATGAAAAACATGAAAGTTATTATTTAAATACCTCAAATGTTATTAATACCTTAAACTGGGTACTCATCCAATGAGTAATCATCTAACGATACTACTCTATAGGACAATCATCCACCACTGGTACCGCATCTAACTCAGTGCCAACTCTAGCAACCCAGCCAATATACAACTCATTCTTGTAGGCTCTCCAAATCTCACCTAAATCCTTTAGACGTTTCGGTCGTGCATGCTCACCATCGGGAAAATTAAATTGAAGTTGAAATCAAAATATTATTTCATATAAATAAAAAATAATTCATCGAATTAAATAGAACAGATTTGTTTACCCATATCTCTGCCCAAGCTCTATCCATATCATCATGTGGAAAATGTCTCCATGATAGCGGGCTGACGGGAATGATGTCAGAGTATTTGGAAAGCATCACCAAAAAACTCCGACATTGCTACCCTGTTTTCTCAACCATTTGGTTGTCTTCATTATAATCCACCATAACCTGTGTGCGGCTGTTCCACACTGAACGCATGCATGTACTCCCCCGCCCACACCTCCTGTCAATAGATGTATCTGTCAAGAAAGAAAAACAAATATTTTATCAATACATTTTATAATGAAAATAAATATTGCTATAAAAACTTGTTAGGGTTCTATAAATTTATATGTGTCGGTCTGATCGTTGAGCGCCGCTGGATCCACAAAAACTGATGGAACACCCTCTGGTGAAACAAGAGTCGAAGACGATGGAATATAGAAGCTCAGAGAGACAGAAGTAGAAGGAAAAGAAGATGGGACACCTGTCTGACCGGATGCTGACTGGGGAGTGGGAATCATCATGGGATATGAAAATGATGGGCCAGAAGATGATGAAGGTAGCGAAAACATGGGAGGCCTAAATATCCCCTTTGTCCCTAACGACACACCGGGATCAGAATGTGGGAAGGATGACATGTCAGTGGGAGGGGCAGGGTCTAGTCGGGTACGCACAACTACTCGTCCACCTCTGGTACGAACCCTCCCCATACGACCGACCTGAGTACTAGGACCAGTACTAGGCTCCTCGTCGAATAACTGCCGACGTATAGGTGGATCCTACAAAAATGTTTACAAAAAAATTAATCACATGACATTATATATTTTTTAAATATATCAATTTGAACTAAATTACTCACTACAGGTACTAATGATGGAATTCCCAACTCATTCATTTGACGATTGTTATCCATCATTTTTTTCCTTCTTCCCTCTTCAATTGGCTTCATTTCCTTCTTTTGAAAACAAATATTTAATTAATTAGAAAATGAAAACTAATTTGTAACCCAAAAAACTAAATATATGAGGGAATAGGGGGATTCATTGGTAATTTAACTATAAATTGTTTTAGAAGATCTTGAATGGATTTAATAAATCATACATGTTGTAATGTTCACCATTTAGAAATATTGTTTAACTATTTTTGAATAAAGTTCAATTTCAAATTAGAAAATGCAATTCAAATAAAACTGCAACCAATAAACATTGAAAATTCACATAAAGGTCAAGTCAGATATCAATTGTTTTAGAAGAGCTTGATTGGATTTAATAAACCATACATGTTTTCATGTTCACGAAGATAAATATATTGTTTTACTATGTTTGAATACAATTAAATTCCAAATTAGAAAATGCAATTCAAATAAAACTGCAACCAATAAACATTGAAAATTTTCATAACGGTCAAGTCAGCTAAAACATATTTGTGATGAATACTAAATCAATTTGAATATTACCATCCTTAACAACCCAAATCGAGGTGAACCAAAATAATTGATAACACAGATGAATGATTCTATATATTTTCAACCACAACATGAGGTTCACAATCAACTATGACAATTGATCTACTTGAGTCATCAAAAGAAATAAATGGATTGGTTCCAATGGAACTTGGGAGAGTGTAAATTCTATCATCACCATCATCAAAAATATTTCTTGGAAGTACATCAACCATGACACCAAATTCAGGTAGAAGTTGGTCTTTGACATAAAAACTTGTTTATCCATTGATGCCAACACATATGGTTCTTCGGTAGCAAGAGTGAAAGTAATATTAATTACTCGAAATCCATAATCATCAATAAATGTGCCATGTCTCATCATCGATTCAAACCAATGGCATTTCATCATTGTGACTCATCCATGAGAGTAATAATCCAATATTATTATTTTCTTAACAACTCTATAATAACCCACATTTTCAAATCACTGTCTACTATCTGACGCACTGGCATAACAATCTGTTGTGGCAGTAACCATAACACCATCATGTTGTGTTCTCATGTTATTTCCTCGTTCAGTGACAATAAATTTGTACCCATTGATAACAATTGATTTACAGTCACAAAACACGGTATTAGGACCAAAAGCCAAAGATCTTATTTCCTCCGAGACAGAGTCAGCAGACAAACTCAATACCTATAAAATAAATGAATATTAAACTTAATTAAATATTGATATAATTATTTTAAACATTAATTCTTTATACCTTCAATTTTACCCAAGTAGAAAAATCTTTGCTATCCAATGTCTCTCTCCTTCTCAAAGATAAATAACGATGCTTCCTATTTATCATTGTTTTATGTTCCCTATAGATAAAAAATATGAATTGTTTAATAGATATATATGTATGTTATACATAATAAATTTAGTTACCTAATATATTCATCGAACAAATCAGAGTTGAACAAAACTATGCGATGTGCCATCTCCTGCTCTTCATGGATTAATGTCTTCAATGTATATGATCCCTGAATTCCTCCTATTTGAAGAAGTGATGGGAAACTGGGTTCAATTTTCTCATACTGTTCTTCTTCATTTCTCATTGGTCTGTTCAATCTTATAGTAAGATCAGACAAATACATCGAGCAGAAATCCATACATTCTTGAGCCAAGTAACCGTTCATGATAGAACCTTCAGGATGATTTCTGTTTCGGTCATAAGACATTAATGTGAACATATTTATTTTATTTGGATATGTCCAACGAAAGAAACAGGTCCTCCGAGAAGTATTTCAGTGTGATTATGGATAGTAAGATGCAGCATGCATGTGAAAAATGATGGAGGAAATATTTTCTCCAACTCACACAAAATTAATGTGGCATATGTCAACATTTTTTGCAGGAAACACTTGGAAAACATCTTAGCAAAAAGATCTCTAAACAAATGGCACAACTAAATAACAGCCACCCTTACATTATTGGACAAAAGATGACAGATTTCTATTTAAAGCAACTCATGAAGTAAAACGTGATAATCATGAGTCTTTAAAGATTTTAGCTTCAACTCTCTTCTATTGACCCGTTTAGATATGCTGTTTGAATATCCATCAGGAACTAAAATATTCTCTAATACTTCCAGAAATTGTTTTTTTCCGTAGGTGTCATCACATAAGAAGCACATGGAAGTTTCCATTTATTTTCACTGATATGCACATGATGTAATTCTGGTTTGATGCCCCAATCCACCAAGTCACGACGAGATCGTAAATCATCTTTTGTTTTCCGCTTGACATTTAGAAGAACCGAAAGATACATTTCAAATATATTGTTTTCAATATGCATTACGTATAAGAAATAATGTAAAAATTGGTTGACAAATAAGGAAAATAAAAAAATATACTCCTCTTCCTCCAATTGTAACAGGTTTCAGTGGAATCATTCTTTCTCTTTCCAGATTTCATTTGACCCTTCACGATCGAAAAACTGATATCCTTCAATTCATTAAGCACGTCAGTTCCAGACATACGCTGAGGTGGATCATGGGTCACTATGGTATTATCAAATCTTTGATGATTCATTCTATATGGATGATCCTTTGGAAAGAATCGTCATTGTCCCATAAAACTGAAACTACAACGATGTTTCAGTCTTCTGGATCGTGTATTCATCATACAAACTGGACATGACAATTTTTCCTTCATGCTCCATCCAAACATCATTACATAAGCTGGAAAATCATTGATCGTCCACATAAGTGCAACACGTATCTGAAATATGTCTTTAGAACATGCATAGTATGTGCGCTCACCCACATCCCAAAGAAGTTTGAACTATTTTATTTAAGGTTGCATATAGACATCAATATCAATGTCGGGATCAGAAGGACTAGATATGAGTATACTCGTGAAAGTGAAAGGTTTTTTCATACACAACCATGGGGGAAGATTATAAATGTGTATAAAAACTGGACATGTGCTGTGCAAAGTAAGAATCTACCCAAACGGATTAAAACCGTCGCATGAAAGACCCAGCCTCACATTTCGCATGTCAGCTGCAAAATCACGATGTCGAGAATCAAATCTCTGCCATGCAAATCGATCTGCAGGATGAACCAACTCATCATTAGACTTCTTTCTCTCGGTATCATGCCATCTCATTTTTATTGATATGTCATCAGATAGAAAATAATTCTAGAGTCTGGGGATCAATGGGAAGTGCCACATTATTTTCTGTGGAACGCGGGATGGTGTTCCATCAGATTTCGACTTCCAGCGGGATGTGCCACATTTACTACAATCATTTCGTTCAGTGGTTTCCTCCCAGAATAAACTGCAATCTTTCAGGCAAGCATGAATTTTGATTCTTGAAAATCCAAGTTCCTCAACTAACTTCAATGCCATATAGTGGTTTGAGGGAATATCTGCATCATCTAGAAGTAAGGCCTTCAAGAGGGTAAGAATGTAATTGATTGATGTATTAGAAATCCCATACCTAGTTTTCCAATGAAACAATCAGATTAAAAATTCCAGCTTTTTCATTTTATTGCATTTTCGATATGCTGGAGTCGTGGCAGCATCATTCAATTTTTTCACCCTATCAATATCATCACTTTTACTAGATGCATCATTTTTACTAGATTCATCATTTGTTCTCATATCGAAGTCTTCTGGAGTCGAAATCCTTTCTTTTTCATGATGAAGAATAAACGGAAACCGATCATCTAACAAATTCTCCATTCCAGTATTTTCATTTCTATCATCACCTATTTGAGATTTAATTTTCTCCCCATTGTGCGACCAAACAAAGTAGTTTTATTGAAAACCATTTTTGGTTATGTGGTAGCTGAATTCTTCATGGCTCAACCAAGGTCTACCAACACAATTAGATCATGGGCAGTGTATGCGACCATTATCTGAATGATTGTGAAATGAAATATCTTTAATGCCCTCCAAATTGTTTTGAAAATCGCTTGAGATCTGATCGGTTTCATACATCTACTTCTGTAAATTCTTTAAAAAGAATTTATATAAGTCATTTTTTCATAAACAATTAAATAGGATTGAACTTTAATAGAAAATACATTTATGTAAACGATAAAGGAAGAAGTTTCTAGTCGATGTAGTGAAAAGCACCCCACCCTCATAAAAGTGAGTATTGGCCAAGAAGGACACATAATATACAACGTACAATGAGAACCATATTTAGATGACCCTAAAGTTATATTAGTACAGTCATCTTAGGGGAAATGGAATATTTGATCCTGATTAAATGATGAATTCAAAAGCTCATATTCCATATGTTGGACACTATCTAAGGTAAGAAATCATGTGAGGATGGGTTTACATCATTCAATTTCTTACATTCTAGTGAGAATGAAGACATAAATTAATGACATGAGTTCACTGATACCATGTAAACCATTATACACACCCTGTGAACCCTTATACACACCATATGAACCCTTATACCATATCGTCATTATTACAACCATTAATAACAACTTATTAAATAAAATAACTTATTAAAGATAAACAATTGAACATAAATCAATAATAATATTAGATATATCAATTAAAATGATTTCATACTATCTTACATCATAAATGACCACCCACAACCATGATTAATGACCACAAAGCTCCCCTTTCAGCCAAATCAAAAGTGAAAACAAAAACACATAGTTGTAGAATAAAACATTATTTGTGTGAAGAATAATAATCTCATGGTCCTCACGATATTTGAACCACACATTCATGATTTTTGAGATGAACTTGTATCCATGAAACAATATGAGAAAAACAATTCAATACATGCATTTTTCTGATTTTCCGAATCATTTTGAGGAACCCCAAATCAGTGAAAATTTTAATTTTGTTTTAAAATGGTGATTGAATAACACATGTATGATGTCGAAGGTAGAATTATTAATGGTTATATTAGAAAAACTAATATTAACTAATATTGAGAATTTGACATTCTGTGAATTAGTTTCATGAAGAAGGAACAAGTACTAATTAGGGACCACATATTATTTGGCAAAGTTCATGAAGATACTCCATATGTTCTATTGTACAAATGATAAGTGAACGGTATGTCATTTTATATATATATAGATTTTGGTAGAAACATGATACAAACTTGTTATGTAATACACATTGTATACAAAAATTAAGATGAACAAGATCTTCATGTTTGACATGTTCTTAATGAAAGAGTAATTTTCATGAAATAATATCAATAAATATTACAAATAATTTATTATTAGTTCCTATACATGAACCTATAATATTTTAACCAGATTAAAAAAAACTATGAATCTTCAAATGCAGAACACAATAAAGAGACACCATGCCCTTATAAATGTAAATGTGTAATGAAAACATTATTTGGACATACACCGATATTGGGATTTGAGTACAGAATTCATGGAACAATCATAAAATTTTACAAAAACCCTAAAAATTGAGAATAACGAAATCATAGAGAATAGAAGGATATTATTTATTAGAGGTGGAAATATATCCTTGATAATATATAGAAGGAGTCTAACCTGGTAGCTGCTGATCCGATGGTTGATGTAGGGATTGGGAACTGGTTCTGCCAAGGAATCGCACCTGGAGACGAGCATAAGGCTTTTGGAATCATGGGGAGGCTGCTGCCTACATTTGGGTATTTTGGGATTTTTTCCTGATGGTTCTTTAAAACCGTTGGGAAAACCCAATCTTTCCCAACGGTTTCATAAAATTGTTGGGAAAACTATGTTTTCCCCACTTTTCCCAACGGTTTTATCAAAACCGTTGGGAAAAGTCAGTTATTCAAGGTCATTACCAACGGTTTATATAAACCGTTGGGAATGATAACATATACCAACGGTTCTTCGAACTATTGGTATACAAGTGCTGGGAAAACTCCCCATTCCAGTAGTGTATCATTATTGATATAAAATTTAGGTCCAATTATTGAGATACCGTTTTTATCTCATCAACTCATTTTCTAAATTTTAATGTGACATCGTTAACATGTGGATTTTTTACAAGGGAAATTCTTAACTGAATTTCAATTTTTTGGGTTCAATTTTTGGAGTTTTTTTGAAAAACATCATATTTCGATGAATAGTGAAATCACTTTGTAGTAGATAAAAAACGGACTTTTTCATTTAAATGACATTTTCCACTTTTTTAGTTGAATTTCAAAAATCCAAAATACATGGTCCATATTAGTAAGTAAAATGTGGTTCAATAAGATGAAAATAATTTTTTGTGAATAGTAACTTTTGACTTTTATTTACCACGATTAAAGGTAAATAGGGTAATTCAAGGTACAAAAAAATATTGTAATAATTCAAAATTACC
This sequence comes from Viscum album, assembly GCA_963277665.1. Classification (NCBI taxonomy): domain Eukaryota; kingdom Viridiplantae; phylum Streptophyta; class Magnoliopsida; order Santalales; family Viscaceae; genus Viscum; species Viscum album. The sequence continues at coordinate 1,333,341,990 of OY728122.1, read as the reverse complement.
TTAACACTTTTCTTAACATTGTTGGATGAGTAATGGACAACCATGGGAATCCTTGGGTATATTTTGGGACACCATGGATCCACTTATTAAGGATAATGACAGTTTAGATTAATTAATTTAATGTAACGACCAAAATGACATTAACAAAAATCTTTTAGTAAATTAATTTTTATATGTTGTTATATAAGTCATATTTTTAACTATAGATATTATTTGGAATGCTAAAAAATTTTACTACATCATGATATTTGTATTATAATTTTTAGAAAACATATAATTTAAATTATATATGACACAATAATGATGTAGTATTTACCTCATTAATAAATGATTTAAATAAATCAGATTATAAATATTGAAAAAAATTACAAAACCAATCCAATTATTATTGGATAATTTTATTAAGACCTCGAGTCATATTATCTTCAACTTTAATGATATTTTTACCTTTAGAAACCAAATATCATTATATTATAAAATAATATTTTTTCACTTTCCTAAAGAGCCCCCCCCCACTTATAAAAGGAGACCACTTCCAACCAATTCCTCACACCTGTCAAGCCTTTTGGCTCACCCAAACTCTACCCAATTAATCTCCCTATATCCCTCTAGTCCACCTAGAAGCCTTACCTTAGGCAGAAGGCACTTCAACAAAACATTTTGGTTCAAACCAAAGAGAGTTAGCCAAATTAAATGTAATGGTTTCTATTAACTTATTTTCTTTTATTTTACTTCTCCAGCCCCTAAACTCATTGTATTCCATTATTTTATATAGAAAATGTTTCACCAATATACTAGGACGTTTTTTTGAGAAATTTTCGAACTACAAATACACATACCTTAATCTTATGGGTGATGAACATAATGTTTCTGCGGATGGCAAACTAACGCCTCACGAAACGATGATTGTTCAATTAACTTTTACCACCTCTCATGGTGGCCATTAAGATGAAATTATAAATAAATATTATATATATTATTTTTATGTTTTCTTTATTCTTCAATATTTTTCTTTTATAGAATTCCTTTATTGATTCCATTATGGTTAAACGTGATAATTTAATTTGAGGAAGTGCAGACTACCGCCCCCTCAAAGTGATATGACTTGTTAATGCCATATGTTGGATGTATAAAGGATGGATTTAATGATATTATATATTATATAATAATGGAATTATAATATAACTATGTATCATTTTGTATTAATTCTACAAAAATAAAAAATAGAAATGAAAGTAGTGTTCATGCGTATGTTTGGCTTACCGTCTCAATGAATGGTGCATTTCATTTCTTACCTCCAAATAATATGTAGAGACCCGAAGCTTGACATACATGGAAGTTATATTACATTTGCAGAATACTTAATACATAATTAAAACCAACAGTCAAGGACCCTTATAGTTTAGTTTCTTTGGAAACTTGGAATATAAACATCTAATCATGTTGAAAGATCTTCAACTTCTTCCATAACAATCTTCCCCTTTTTGTTTCCTTACCTAAAACCTTTCTTTATATCCTGGGGAAATGAAAACATATAAAGGGTGAGCTCAAATTCTTAGTAAGGGTAAGCATGGATAAAATAAAACAAATCATATTCATTTGAACTTAAAAACATGAACATAATGTTTAAACATCAAAATCTTGAGCAATGACATAAAACATGGTAGTAAGTAAGGCACAAATCATAATGGATCATCAATAATGATAAAATAGAATGGGAATAAAGAATGTAATTGTGGAATCCATTAATCACATGTCATGATTTCCATAGTAGCCAAGGAATTACTACCATGACCATCTTAGTGGAAAAAGTCCCTTTCTATATCGAGTTTACTCCTCGTTTCAGTCCTCTAACACTGAACCAGATCAACTTACCATTTTAGCCATGTCTATCTGATGAGATATAAATCTATACCCAATGTATTAGAGGGAGATATAGGTCCCAGCCATCTCATACTGAAATCATTCTTACTTATTCCATAAAATAAACATACATCATTCATAATAACCAAATAAATAAAATGGGTCTCATAAACATCATCCCATCATCACATAATCCATATAAAATAAATGGATATAATTTCATAATAAGAAAAGTGAAAGAATGTAAATCATAGAGAAATTATACTTGAAACATGCACATATGAAATAATGTCATCTTATGTGGAAAATGGTTTTGATAAAACACTTGAAATGAATTCTTGAGGGAAATATCCTTTTATTCTTCAAAATCATTTTCTTTTCACAAAATTCCATGCACTATTAAAAGAAAAGGGTTTTTTTGAAAATAATCATAAAAACTTGTAGAGGATGCTTTATGAAAATGAGGCATTATGAAACCATAAAAATCCATTCACACCTTATAAGTTAAAAATAACATTCTTCTCGTACTTTTGTCGGAAAAGTCAAAAAGTTCCTTGTTTGGTAAACAAAAGTAAGAATTTCTTTCATAACATGTTGTAAAATTAAAAAATCAGGTAAAAGTGACATTAGAAATACATGAATTTTATTTTGAAAACATGGATATGGATGATCACAATAACCCCAGTAAATACTTACGAATAAACAATCTCGGATATGAATGAGATTGGAATAGTTATCCCTTAAGATAGGTCTGATATGCATCATATGGATCTGAACCTCCTGTATAATGATTTAAATAATTCCATTGACTTATTAAATAATCATATTCATTGTTATTATATCATATATGTTTCTCTTATGACTTTATATTACCCGTTCTTTTGTAACTTCCATGTTAAAGCAGCGTTTTGGGTAAAATCATTTCATTTATTGTATGTGTTTCGACTTGTCGTTCATGATATTATTACTTATATCCTGATTTACATAATTACAGAATTTAAAACATGATTTATATATAATATATATTCATCATATACATATATATTATAGATCAATAAAAGAAATGAAATACACTGTTCATGGAGATGGTAGGCCGTACGTACGCATGAACGCTGTTTTCGTTTCCTCATTGAATTGAATGAAACTAAATAGATGAAATAAATAAATATATACATAAATCCAGTAGAATTATTATTTCATATATTTCATTATTATTAATTATATTAACTTTATGATCATTCATGTATGGTTAACATGGAGAATGAATCTCATCGCGTCGTGGAGACGGTAGTTCGTACGTACGCACGACCGACGATATCGTTCTCATAATTATTGAATAGAATTGGAGTAGATGGTATAATATATCATAATCAGTATGATTTTATAGTAACCCTATATAGTTATTCTTTACACCATTATACACATCCATGTAAGGTGTTGGTGGAAGAATAGATTACACCACGGCGTGGAGATGGTATTCCGTACGTACGCACGTGCGGTGATTTTGTTTTCCGTAGGATAGATAGAAGGTGAAATATGGTTGTTTCATATTTATAATAACATATCAGTATAAGAGGGATACTGATTTTATTACTTTATAATGAAACAACTAATGAAGAGGGAGTAGAAGAAGAATGAAACTTGAAGAAAACGGTAGAAGGTATTACCTCTTTCTCGAAGTGCCTTCTTTAAACTTTCTCTTAGGTAACTAGAGATGGTCTTTTTAGAAGACCAGTACCTCTAGTAGGTTTCTATGGAAGTGGGGAAGTGAAATGGGCAGGGGTTGACTGAGCTTGAAGGCTCAAACTAGTGTGAGGAGTAGAGGGAGGAGGTTCCCTTTTATAAGGGAGGAGAGGGGCACCATTGGAAATATAAGAAATATTAGTTTATATTAAATCGAAACCCCACATAAAAACTTCTAAAATGACTCATATCCAAATATTATATGAGATACGGTTGTAATCTCATCAACCAATAAAATTTATACATGTTATAAATTTATTTGAAACATTATCAACTTGATTTATCCTTATTTATCAATTTAATTTTATTTGTGGTAATAATATTCTAAATTTAAAATTATTATAAATAACTACATATGTGTTGTTAATTTTCCATAATTTGACACGTTATGACATTTTCGACCATATAAATTTGAATTTATTATTTTTAAATATTTTTTTGATTTTTAAACAATTTTATAATATGTTATTTTTATAAAATAAAAATAGTATCAATTTTGACACTATTCATTTATTAGAATTTAATGAAACAATATACAGAAGATATGTTCTAAATAAAATATTTAATATATTCATAACATGTAATATTTGTCTATAAAATTAGTGGATCACATTAAATAGTTCATATAATATTTATTTTAATATTTTTAAAACCATTTATTTGATATTTCTCTTAACAAAATAATTTCAACATCACTATTATGTCACGTTTAGTGATAAATATTTAATCACTAAAAATTATAAATAAATTCATATGATGTAGATAATTTTATTATATTTCTGTATACTATTCATGTTCGACGTTTCGTTAAGTTTATCATTAAATTAAAATTATTATACTTATTAGATTTAAGAAAGTGACATGTTGTCACTTTCTTTGCTTTTAATAATAATTAAATTGTTTCAATGGAAAAAAGTCCATTAAATGAATATAATCTGAAAATTACGTGATATGGGTCTACCTTTAGTCATCCAATTGGATTTTTGCAGGAGTTAGGGTAATTTTATAATCTTATATTTACCCTTAATTACCCTATTTACGTTTAACTATGGTAAATAAAATTTACCGTAGTTACTATTCATAATGTCCAAAAATAAAAAGTAGCCTATTAACATAATTTGGAACCACTTATTCCAAATATGGAATCCATTTTTCAAAATTAAAAACACATAAGTTGCAGTAATTAATTTAAAATTAATCCCATTGTTAAGAAAATGGGTTTTAGAAGTTAAAACATTGCCAAAGATTGAAATGATTTTACCTATGAATTCAATGTAAAATTAATGTTAATTAAATAAATTATATTAAATGGTAAAAAAATATTCTATTTATATTTTATAACCATTCAATATTATAATTTAACCATATAAATTATTGCGATGAAAGAAGTTGGTTTTAATTAAAATATATCGTGTTTTTACTATGCATTAAAATATGAAAGTTATCAGAAAAATATAAAAACATTATCCAATGTGAATTTTTATATCCTGATTCAAAAGAAGAAGTTTATTTTGTATATTTTATCTTATAAACATTTCACAACCTAGATTTAATGTGGGGGCACCATCAAAAGGCGGAAAAACTGCATTTTTTAAAAAATACTTATTTTACCCGAAAAATTTATTGTGTTCTTATACCATGTTCTTGAAAATGTGTAAGATGAGTAATAATTTTATAAAATTAAAAATTTAGTTAATACAATTTATAACGGCTCATTCATAATAATATTATATCAATATATCTTTGGTTAGTAAAACCCGGTATTGCGTACAACACACGTTATCGAGGAAGGTCGTGATTGCATGTAAGGGAAGCCAAGTCAGGGTTGCGTGTTGTGCAAGACTAATTTTTTTATTTCTTTATAACATAATCCAACTATTTTTCATTTATACATTGAATATATATATATATATATATACTCAATGTTTCATAGAATGACTATTATCAAACGAACTTGAAATTTTGTGTAACACAATCTAAGAATAATGTTGCCTATACTGCAAGCTAATACAGTGTTGCGTATAGAATAAGATAATCTTCTTGTAACATAAAACACATGACATCAAATAAATTATAAATAATACCTTTCATAAAATATCAGGTTGTTACATTCTACCCCCCTTAAAATGAATTTCTCCCTCAAAATTCATCGTAGTTATAAATGGTTTACTACTTGAAAGTTTTAATAGAAACCCACATCGTAAAAAGGAATACAAAAATGTCATTTTAAAATGTGATGTATTAACCATATTGGTTAGCCAAATTAACTCATCACTGGGTTTCCACATAGGAGAACATAGGTGAAAATATGGATATGGAAGAAAAATCTAACCATCAAGTTCTGATGGAGAGTGGTAGAGGACATGGCTATGAAAAAGCCAACAATCACAAAGCCATAAATTTGTGATGATCTAAGGTACCATATGATTGATAAGATATAAGAGCACTATGACAACATTTTTGGTTTTCAAATTCATTTCCCTAATTTTGAAAATTTTGAATTAGAAGAAATACCTGCTTGATTTTGGTTCAATCTCTCTGTTGTTCGTGAATTGAACAATTTCCACTTTATCTCTTAATGAAATGATATTGAATTTGTTATCCATGAAGTGTTAACAGATCATGTGATAGAATGATGGGTAATTCCATCAGTTTCAAACAAAATATTAGAAAAAGTTATCAAATATAGATAAGTACATCTATGGTATGGTTAATCATATACGATTCCAAAAATGAATTTATACTTCATATATAATACCGCATAATAAAATAAAACTCATTTCTACTAACTAGGGTCTTCCTGTAGGCCAGTGGTAGGCGATAAAGGCCAGTCACACTTCGGTTGTGGGTTTGATTCTCATAGCCTTGTGCGACGCGATGGGCTGTCACCCGTTCTGCAGGTTTTCCTTTTTCTAAAACTACATTACTATAACATCCCATCAATAATATCGAAAAAAGTTATATCCTTAAGCAATACTAACTTATGTCCAAAATAATCCATTCCAATATTTAGGCTTATCTAAAATACTTCAGTCCAATCTCATAGTATAAAGAAAAAAATTACTAGAGAGCTTATCTACCAGGAATGTGAATATAAGCATTTATCTCAAATATATCATAAGATATGTCTTGTTGGTTTCATTACAAACACATTAATACCTTAGTCATATATTCTCTTGAAACATAAATTACCATAGAACCTTAGAGAAAACATGATTTCTGTCAAATGTTAACTATGTACACATAAAAAATTCCCAAATAAAATCTATATACTCAAATCATGATATCACTTTTTCCTTTTATCATCCATGAGCTCATGAATACTATCAAACATATTATTTTCTCCTTATCCCTTCAATATGCGGATATCATCTTCTTTCTAAAAATATCTGAATAACGTTTCATTGTTACCAGTACCATTAAACATATACTTTCAAATACTTTAGGAAAAACAATAGTGTAAGAATCCTTATATGATTCTTTATTCCATAGTACCATACAATATTCTTGATAAACATACAATCATTCCACTAACTTCATAAAACACTAGCTGAGCATCATCATTTCTTTCATCTCATATTTCATTTGTAGTCTCTTCATCATCATCCACATAAATACTACTCATATGGCCATGCTGATTATCTTCATTAGATTTTCCCTTAGGTAATTGGTTTTCATAATGCCCATACATTCCACATTTAAAACATATAATCATTTTTGATGTCTTAGCAATACCATTATCCTTGTCTAGGGTGTTAACTGAACCTTTTCCTTTGTACTTACTGGATTTGTGTCCTTCTTTTCTACACTCAAAGCATCGTCCAGTTCCTTTGAAACAGTCTCCCTGATTCCTCTACCCACATGATTTACATGAGGAAAATTGAACATTCTTTCCTCTACGATCATCATGAAACTCTATCTTTCTCTTATTATCTGATTCGGGAAACTTACCAACGTTGAGATTATTGTTCATATTATGAGATTGCTGATTAGGCATACTAACTATGTTTGGACTTACAAATCCCTTTTCTTTTGGTTTCTCATGAAGAATATCATTCCATTGTCCATCATATCCTCCATTATAATGAATCTTCCTGTTTCCATCCATTTTCTAAAACACAAAAAGAATAGTGTGAGAGGCAAAAATCATGCTAGGGAAAAAAACATAGTAAAGGGGGAGTACCCACAATATCTAACATCCTTTGTTAAATTCTAATATCATTACCGTATTTCTAGGACTATATCATATACCTATACTTATCTTTATGGACATCACTAGACATACCATAGAAATATCTCTAGGGATCTCTCTAATGTTTTCGCATCCTAGTTTCCAAAGGTTAACTAAACCTTTACTCTAATACCAAGTGTAGAGACCCTAAGCATAAAGTAAATGGACATTACATTACTTTTGTGAAATACATAATACATAATAAGAACCAACACTCAAGGAACGTAATAGTTTAGTGTCTTTGGAAACTTTGAATATAAATATATAATCATGTTGACAGTTCTTTAGCATCTCCCATAACGATCTTCCCCTTTTTGTTTCCATTCCTAAAACCATTATTTATATCCTGGGAAAAAGAAAACATATAAAGGGTGAGCTCAAATGCTCAGTAAGGGTAAGCATGGATAAAATAAAACAAATCATATACATTTGAACTTAACAACATGAACATAACGTTTAAACATCAAAATCATGAGTAATGACATAAAACATGGCAATACGTAATGCATAGATCATAATGGATCATCAATCAGGATAAAATAGCATGGGAATAAAGCATGTAATTGTGGAATCCATTAAGCACACGTAAAGATTTACATAGTAGCCAAGGCATTACTGCCATGACCATATTAGTGGACAATGTCCCTTTCTGAATCGAGTTCACTCCTCGTTTCAGTCCTGTAACACTGAACCAGATTAACTTACCGTTCCATCCATGTGTATCTCATGAGATATAAATCTTTACCCAATTCAGTGGAGGGATATATAGGTCACATCCATCTTATAATGAAATCATTCTTACTTCTGCCACAAAATAAACATACATCATTCATAATAACCCAATAAATAAAATGGGTTTCATAAACATCAACCCATCATCACATAATCCATATAAAAGAAATGGATATCATTTCATAATAAGAAAATTGAAACCATGAAAATCATAGAGACATTATACTTGAATCATACACATATTAAATAATGTCATCATAGATGGAAAATTGTTTTGATAAAACACTTGAAATGAATTATTGAGGAAAATATCATTTCTTATTAAAAATTATTTTCTTTTAACAAAACGGCATGAACCTTTAAAAGAGAAGGGTTCTGTTGAGAATAATCATGCAATATTGTAGAGGATTATTTATGAAAATGAGGTGTTATGAAACCTTAAAAACCGATTCACACCGTATAAGTTAAAAATAACATTCTTCTCGTACTTTTGTAGGAAAAGTAAAAAAGTTCCTTGTTTGGTTAACAAATGTTAGATTCCTTTTATAACATATTTTAAAATTAAAAAAAATGTGTAAAAATGACATTAAACATACATTAAAACATTTTTAGAAAACATGGAAAAAGATGATAACAATAACCCCAATAAATACTTACGAATAAACAATCTCGGATAAGAACGAGATTGGAATAGTTATCCCTTACCTTAGGTTCGATATGCTTCATCTGGATCTGAACCTCCTATATAATGATTTAAATAATGTCATTGACTTATTAAATAATCATATTCATTGTTATGATATCATATATGTTTCAATTATGACTTTATATTACCCATTCTTTTGTAAATTCCATGTTAAAGTAGCGTTTTGGGTAAAATCATTTCATTTATCGTATGTGTTTCGACTTGTCGTTATTGATATTATTACTTATATCCCGATTTACATAATTCCAGAATGTAAAACAAGAATTATTTATAATATATATTCATCATATACATATATATTATAGATCAATAAAAGGAATTAAATACACCGTTCATGGAGACGGTAGGTCGTACGTACGCATGAACGCTGTTTTCATTTCCTTATTGAATTGAATGAAACTAAATTGATGACATACATATATATATACATAAATCTAGTTGAATTATTATTTCATATATTTCATTATTATTCATTATATAAACTTTATGATCATTCATGTATGGTTATCATGGAGAATGAATCTCATCGCGTCGTGGAAACAGTAGTTTGCACGTACGCACGAGCGATGACATCGTTCCCATAATTGTTGAATAGAATTGGATTGGTTGGTATAACATATCAGAATCAGTATGATGTTATAATAACCATATATAGTTATTATTTACACCATTATACCCATCCATGTAAGGTGTTGATGGAAAAACAGATTACACCACGGCGTGGAGACGGTATTCCGTACGTACGTACGTACGCAAGGTGATTTTGTTTTCCGTTGGATGGATAGAAGGTGAAATAGGGTTGTTTCATATTTATAATAACATATCAGTATATGAGGGATAATGATTTTATTACTTAATAATGAAAAAACCAAAGAAGATGGAGTAGAAGAAGAATGGAACTTGAAAAAAACAGTAGATCGTATTACCTCTTTCTCGAAGTGCATCATTTAAACATTCTCTTAGGGCACTAGAGTTAGTCTTTTGAGAATACCAGTACCTCTAGTAGGTTTCTAAGGAAGTTGGAAAGTGGAATGGGAAGCGTTTGGCCGTGATTGAAGGCTCAAATTGGTGTGAGGAAGAGAGGGAGGAGGTGCCCTTTTATATGGGAGGAGAGGGGCACCTTTGAAAATATAAGAAATATTAGATTATATTAAATCTCAACCCCACTTAAAAACTTCCAAAATGACTCATATATGACGATTAGATGATATAGGGTTGTAATATCATCAAAAACTAAAATTTAGACATGATAGGAATTTAATTTAAACATTATCAACTTGATTTATCCTTATTTATCAATTTAATTTTATATTTGGTAATAATATTCTAAATTTTAAATTGTTATAAATAATTACGTACGTGTTGTGAATTTTCCATAATTTGCCACTTTATGACATTTTCGACCATATAAATTTAACTTTATAATTTTTAAATATTTTTGTGAGTTTTAAAAAATTTTATAATATGTTATTTTTATAAAATAACAATAGTGTCACTTTTGACACTATTCATTTATTTAAATTTAAATAAACAACATACAGAAGATATGTTCGAACTAAAAGATTTAATAGATTCATAACATGTATTATTTATCTAGATAATTAGTGGAGCACATTAAATAGTTCATATAATATTTATTTTAATATTTTTAAAACCATTGATTTGATATTTCTCTTAATAAAAAACTTTCAACATCACTATTATGTCACCTATATTGATAATTATTTAATCCATAAAAATTATAAATTAATTCATATGATGTAGATAATTTTATAATATTTCTGGAGACTATTCATGTTCATAGTTTCATTATGTTTATCACTAAATTAAAATTATTATACTTATAAGAATTAATAAAGTGAAATGTTGTCACTTTCTTTGGTTTTAATAATAATTAAATTATTTTCATGGAAAAAAGTCTATTCCATGAATGTAATCCAACCCTTTGGTGATATGGGTCTACCTTTAGTCATCCAATAGAATTTTTGAAGGTGTTAGGGTAATTTTATAATCTTATATTTACCATTAAGTACCTGATTTACCTTTAACTATGGTAAATAAAATTTACCGTAGTTACTATTCATACTGCCCAAAAATAAAAAGTATCCTATTAACATAATTTGGACCCAATGATTCCATATATGGAATCCATTTTTCAAAATTCAAAAAATAGAAGATGCAGTAATTAATATAAAATTAATCCCGTTGTTAAGAAAATGGGGTTTATAAGTTAAAACATTGCCAAAGATTGAAATGTTTTTATCTATGAATTCAATGTAAAATTAATTTTAATGACATAGATTATATTAAATGGTAAAAATATATTATATTTATAATTTAAAACCATTAAATATTATAATTTAACCATATAAATTATTGCAATGAAAAAGATTTTTTAAATTAAAATATAGCGTGTTTTTACTATTCATTAAAATATGAAAGTTATCAGAAAAATATAAAAACATTATCCAATGTCCATTTTTATATCCTGATTCAAAATCAGAAGTTTATTTTGTAAAATTGAACTTATAAACATGTCAAAAACAATATTTAATGTGGGTGTGCCATCAAAAGGAGGCAAAACTGTATTTTTTGAAAAATACTTATTTTACCCGAAAAATTTATTTTGTTCGTATACCATGTTATAGAAAATGTGTAAGATGAATAATAATGTTATAAAATTAAAAAATGACTTAATACTTTTTATAACGGCTAGTTCATAATAATATTATAACAATATATCGTTCTTTAGTAAAACCCAGTATTGCGTACAACACACGCTATCGAGGAAGGTCGTGATTGCGTGAAATGCAAGCCAAGTCAGGGTTGCGTGTTGTGAAAGACTCCTTTGTTGTTTCTTTATAATATAATACAACCATTTTTCATTTATACATTGAATATAAATATATATATACACACACTCAATGTTGCGTAGAATGACTATTATAAAACGAACTTGAAATTGTGTGTAACACAATCTAAGAATAGTGTTGCGTATACTACAAGCTAATACAGTGTTGTGTATAGCACAAGATAATCTTGTTGTAGCATAAAAAACATGACATAAAATAAATTAAAAATAATACATATCATAAAATATCAGGTTGTTACATTCTGCCTCCCTTAAAAGAATTTTGCCCTCGAAATTCGTCAGAGTTATAAATGGTTTACTACTCGAATGTTTTAATAGAAACCCGACATCGTAAAAAGGAATACAAAAACATCATTTTTAAAAAGTGAGGAATGAAACATATTGGTTACCCAAATTAACTCATCATTGGGTTTCCACGTAGGAGAACATATGTGAAAATATGGATATGGATGAAAATTTTTACCATCAAGTTGTGATGGAGGGTGGTAGAGTACATGGCTATGAAAAAGCCAACAATCACAAAGCCATAAATTTGTGATGATCTAAGGTACCATCTGATTCATCGGATATAAGAGCAGTAAGACAACATTTTTGGATTTCAATATCATTTCCATAAAGATTAAAATTATGAATTAGAAGAAATACTTGTTTGATTTTTGTTCAATCTCACTATTGTTCGTGCATTGAACAATTTCCACATTATCTCTTAAAGAGATGAAGTTTAATTTGTTATTCATGAAGTGTTAACAGGTCATGTGATAGAATGATGAGTCATTCCATCTATTTCAAAAAAAAGGATAACAAAAGTTATCCAATATACATAAGTCCATCTATGGTAAGGTTAATTATATACGATTCCAAAAATGAACTTATACTTCATATATCATACCGCTTAATAAAATAAAACTATTTTCTACTAACCAGGGACTTCCTGTAGGCCAGTGGTAGGCGATAATTGCCACTTGTACTTCGGTTGTGGGTTCAATTCCCACAGCCTTGTCCGACGTGATGGGTTGTCTCCCATCCTGTAGGTTGTCCTTTTTCTAAAACTAAATTAATATAACATCCAATCAATAATATCGAAAATATTTCTATCCTTAAACAATAATAACTTATGTCCAACATAATCCATTCCAATCTTTAGGCTTATCTAAAATACTTCATTCCAAGATCATAGTATAAAGAAAATAATTACTAGAAAGGTTATCTACCATGAATGTGAATATAAGAATTTATCTCACATATATCATAAGATATATCTTGTTGGTTTCATTCCAAAAACATGAATACCTTAGTCATAAATTCTCCTGAAACATAAATTACCATAGAACCTTAGCGAAAACATGAATTCTATCAAAAGTTAACTCTTTCCACATACAAAAGTCTCAAATAAAATCTATATACTCAAATCATGATATCACTTTTTCCTTTTATCAACCATGAGCTCATGAATACTATCAAACATATTATTTTCTCCTTATCCCTTCATTATGCGCATATCATCTTCATTCTAAAAATATCTGAATAACCTTTTAGGGTTACCAGTACCATTAAAAATATACTTTCAAATACTTTTGAAAAAACAATAGTGTAAAAATCCATGATTATTCTTTATTCCATAGTACCATACATTATTCTTGATAAACATACAGTCATTCCACTAAATTCTTAAACCATTAGCTGGGATTCATCATTTCTTTTATCTCATATTTCATTTGTAGTCTCTTCATCATCATACACATAAATACTACTCATATGACCATGCTGATTCTCTTCATGATATTTTCCCTTAGGTAATTGGTTTGCATAATTCCCATACATTCCACATTTAAAACATCTAATCATTGTTGATGTCGTAGCAATACCATTATCCTTGTCCATGGTGTTAACTAAACCTTTTCCTTTTCACTTACTTGATTTGTGTCCATCTTTTCCACACCCAAAGCATCTTCTAGTTCATTTGAAACAATCTCCCAGATGCCTCTTCCCACATGATTTACATGAGGGAAATTGAACTTTCTTTCCACTATGATCATCATGAAACTCCATATTTCTCTTATTATCTGATTCGGGAAACTATCCAAAGTTGAGATTATTGATCATATTATGAGATTGCTGATTAGGAATAATAACAATATTTGGACTTCCAAATCCTTTTTCATTTGGTTTCTCATGAATAATATTATTCCACTGTCCATCATATCCTCCATTATTGTGAGTCTTCCTATTTCCAGCCATTTTCTAAAACCCAAAATGAATAGTGTGAGAGGAAAAAATCATGCTAGGGAAAGAAAAATATTAAAGGGGGATTACCCTCAATATTTAAAATCTTAGGTTAAATTATAATATCATTACTGTAGTTCTAGGACTATATCCAATACATATACTTATCCTTAGGGACACCCCTAGACATACCTTAGAAATATCTCTAGGGATATCACTAATGTTTTCACATCCTAGTTTCCAAAGGTTAACTAAACCTTTCCTCTGATACAAACTGTAGAGACCCGAAGCTTGAAATAAATGGAAATCACATTACTTTTGCAGAATACTTAATACATATTAAGAACCAACACTCAAGGACAATAATAGTTTAGTGTCTTTGGAAACATGGAATATAAACATCTAATCATGTTGAAATATCTTCAACATCTACCATAAAGATCTTCCCCTTTTTGTTTCCTTTCCTAAAACCTTTTTTTATATCCTGGGGAAAAGAAAATATATAAAGGGTGAGATCTAATGTTCAGTAATGGTAAGAATGGATAAAATAAAACAAATCATATACATTTCAACTTAAAACCATGAACATAATATTTAAACATCAAAATCATTAGCAACGACATAAAACATGGCAGTACGTAAGTCATAGATCATAATGGATCATCAATCATGATAAAATAGCATGGGAATAAAGCATGTAATTGTGGCATCCATTAAGAACATGTAATGATTTCTATATTAGCCAAGGCATTACTGCCATGACCATCTGAGTGGACAAAGTCCCTTTCAGAATCAAGTTCACTCCTCGTTTCAGTCCTGTAACACTAAACTGGATAAATTTACCATTCCATCCATGTCTATCTCATGATATATAAATCATTACCCAATCCATTGGAGGGATATATAAGTCCCACCCATCTCATAATGAAATTATTCTTACTTGTGCCACAAAATAAACATACATCGTTCATAATAACCCAATAAATAAAATGGGTTTCATAAACATCATCCCATAATCACATAATCCATATAAAATAAATGGATATCATTTCATAATAATAAAAGTGAATCCATGTAAATCATAGAGACATTATACTTGAAATATACACATATGAAATAATTTCATCTTAGATGGAAAATGGTTTTGATAAAACACTTTAAATGAATTCTTGAAGAAAATATCCTTTCTTTTTCAAAATCATTTTCTTTTTACAAAATGACATGAACATTTAAAAGAAAATGGGTTTTTTGAATATAATCATGTAATATTTTAGAGTATTATTTATGAAAATGAGGCGTTATGAAATGGTAAAAATCCATTCACGCCATATAATTTAAAAATAACATTCTTCTCGTACTTTTGTCAGAAAAGTCAAAAAGTTCCTCATTTGGTAAACAAAAGTAATATTCCTTTCATAACATGTTGTAAAATTAAAAAACAGGTAAAAAGTACATTAAACATACATGAAAACATTTTTATAAAACATGGACATGGATTATAACAATAACCCCAGTAAATACTTACTAATAAACAATCTCGGATAAGAATGTGATTGGAATAGTTATCCCTTACCTTAGGTCCAATATGCTATGTATGGATCCGGACCTCCTGTATAATGATTTAAAAAATTTCATTGACTTATTACATAATAATATTCATTATTATGATATCATATATGTGTCACTTATGACTTTATATTACCTGTTCTTTTATAAACTCCATGTTAAAGCAGTGTTTTGGGTAAAATCATTTGATTTATTGTATGTGTTTCGACTTGTCGTTCTTGATATTATTACTTATATCCTGATTTACATAATTACAGAATGTAAAACATGATTTATATATAATATATATTCATCATATACATATATATTATAGAACTATAAAAGGAATGAAATACACCATTCATGAAGACGGTAGGTCGTACGTACGCATGAACGCTGGTTTCATTTCCTTATTGAATTGAATGAAACTAAATAGATGAAATACATATATATATATACATAATGATTGTAGAATTATTATTTCATATATTTAATTATTATTCAATATATAAACTTTATGATCATTCATGTATGGTTAACATGGAGAATGAATCTCATCGCGTCGTGGAGACGGTAGTCCGTACGTACGCATGAGCGATGATATCATTCCCATAATTATTGAATAGAATTGGAGTGGATGTTATAATATATCATAATATTTATGATGTTATAATAACCATATATAGTTATTCTTTACACCATTATACCAATCCATTTAACGAGTTGGTGGAAAAACAGATTACGCCACGGCGTGGAGACGATATTCCGTACGTACGCACATGCGGTGATTTTGTTTTATGTCTGATGGATAGAAGGTGAAATAAAGTTGTTTCATACTTATAATAACATATCAGTACATGAGGGATACTGATGTTATTACTTCATAATGAAACAACTAAATAAGAGGGAGTAGGGGAAGAATGGAACTTGAAGAAAATGGTAGAAGGTATTACCTTTTCTCGAAGTGCCTCCTTTAAAATTTCCCTTAGGGCACTAGAGATGGTCTTTTGAGAAGACAAGTACCTCTAGTAGGTTTCTAAGTAAGTGTGGAAGTGAAATGTGTAGGGGTTGGACAAGATTGAAGGCTCAAATTTTTGTGAGGAGGAGAGGGAGGAGGTTCCCTTTTATAAGGGAGGAGAGGGGCACCTTTGGAAATATAAGAAATATTAGTTTATATTAAATCCCAAACCCACTTAAAAACTTCCAAAATGACTCATATCTGAATTTTAAATGACATAGGGTTGTAAACGCATCAAACAATTAAATTTAGAAATGTTAGGAACTTATTTTAAACATTATCAACTTGATTTATCGTTATTAATCAATTAAATTTTATTTGTGGTAATAATATTCTAAATTTTATATTATTATAAATAATTACATATGTGCTGTGAATTTTCAATAATTTGACACTTTATGACATTTTAGACCATATAAATTTAAATTTATGATTTTTAAATATTTTTGTGATTTTTAAACAATTTTATAATATGTTATTTTTATAAAATAACAATAGTGTCAATTTTGACACTATTCATTTATTTGGATTTAAATAAACAATATACAGAAGATATGTTCGAAATAAAATATTTAATAGATTCATAAAATGTCATATGTATCTAGAAAATTAGTGGAGAACATTAAATAGTTCATATAATATTTACTTTCATATTGTTAAAACCATTTATCTGATATTTATCTTAATAAAATAATTTCAACATCACTATTATGTCATGTCTAATGATAACTATTTAATCCCTAAAAATTTTAAATAATATCATATGATGTAGATACTTTTATTACATTTCTGGAGACTATTAATTTTTGATGTTTCATTAAGTTTATCACTAAATTAAAATTATTATACTCATAAGATTTAAGAAAGTGACATGTTGTCACATTCTATGGTTTTAATAATAATTAAATTATTTTCATTGAAAAAAGTCCATTAAATGAATTTAATCCGACCCTTAGGTGATATGGGTCGAATTTTAGTCATTTCATAGGATTTTGGCAGGTGTTAGAGTAATTTTATAATCTTATATTTACCCTTAATTACCCGATTTAACTTTAACTCTGGTAAATAAAATTTACCGTAGTTATTATTCATAATGCCCAAAAATAAAAAGTAGCCTATTAACATAATTCGGACCCACTAATTGCAAATATGGAATCCATTTTTCAAAATTCAAAACACATAAGTTTCAGTAATTAATTTAAAATTAATCCTGTTGTTAAGAAAATTGGTTTTAGAAGTTAAAACATTGCCAAAGATTGAAATGTTTTTACCTATGAATTCAATATAAAATTAATTTTAATGAAATAAAATATATTTAATGGTAAAAATATATTCTATTTATACTTTAAAACCATTCAATATTATAATTTAACCATATAAATTATTGCGATGAAAAAGTTGTTTTTAATTAAAATATTGTGTGTTTTTACTATTCATTAAAATATGAAAGTTATCAGAAAAATATAAAAACTTTATCCAATGTAAATTTTTTATATCCTGATTCAAAATAAAATGTTTATTTTGTATAATTGAACTTATAAACATGTCAAAAACTACATATAATGTGGGTGTGCCATCAAAATGCGGCAAAACTGCATTTTTTGAAAAATACTTATTTTACCCGAAACATTTATTTTCTTCTTATACCATGTTCTAGAAAATGTGTAAGATGAATAATAATTTTATAAAAATAAAAATTTAGTTAATAATATTTATAATGGCTAGTTCATAATAATATTATAACAATATATCGTTTTTTAGTAAAACCCCGTATTGCGTACAACTCACGCTATCGAAGAAGGTCGTGATTGCATGTAATGCAAGCCATGTCAGGGTTGCATGTTGTGCAAGACTCCTTTGTTGTTTCATTATAACAGAATCCAACCATTTTTCATTTATTCATTGAATATATATATATTTATACTCTCAATGTTTAATTGAATTACTATTATGAAAGGAACTTTAAATTGTGTGTAACACAATCTAATAATATTGTTGCATATAC
Source organism: Viscum album (assembly GCA_963277665.1). Taxonomy (NCBI): domain Eukaryota; kingdom Viridiplantae; phylum Streptophyta; class Magnoliopsida; order Santalales; family Viscaceae; genus Viscum; species Viscum album. Next base: position 1,333,323,052 of record OY728122.1, on the reverse strand, counting down.
TAAAAGCTAAAACAGTGTTGCGTATAGCACATGATAATCTTGTTGTAGCATAAAACACATGACATCAAATAAATTAAAAATAATACATATCATAAAATATCGGTTTGTTAAATGATATGTAATGTTATAAATAGATATATATAATAGATATATATGATATATATTTTATCTAAATAATGAATGTAATTCTTGATATAATGGACTATTGAACACATGTACAACTTGTAAATATAAGTTGTTCATTTTTTACTCAAGTACCAAATATCGACAAAATGATCGTTATTAACATAAATGAATAGACAATGATTACAACATGGTAATAAGTGATATAAAAGTAATAATAAACTTGAAAAATGTTCTAAAGAAAGTATACATTAAAGTTAGTTTATTATTCCTAAAGAACATGGAACAAACAAGTCATGTCGGACACGAGGTATGAGATTTTCTTATCTCACTTTTAATTCCGTGAGATTTCCATTATTCGCCACTTATTCATTGCATGTGGTGTATTGTGTACTTATATTAGATTTATATTATCATGATTCTAATTATATTCATTTTATTCAGTGATTCATTTGATGGTTATTAACTTTTGGACATACAACTCTGTTGATTATAATGTGGTAAAGGGTTTCATCTCACTTTTTATTCCCGTGAGATTCATGCTACATTTGCCACTATTTCATTTTGTGTTGTGTAAGTACTGACCATGATTGTAATATTTGTAAAATATACTTTCATTTATGAGTATTTACATCTTCATTATGTGATCCTTCATTCATGTGGTGTATTTTTTGTACGTTACCAAATCGGTAAGGGAACCTTTCACCCTCCACTTTTCAAAAGAATTATTTTTGTTATATCATTTAATTTACATATTTTTATGTTGGGATATTTTATTCTATATCCTAATTTTGTACACATTATTACCAAGTATTGATATACCCTTTTTTTCTCATCAACTCATTTTCTGAATTCTAATGTGACACGGTTATGCTGTCAAATATTTAAAAGGGAAATTCTTAACCCAATTTCAATTCGTTGGTTTCAACTTGTACTTCTTGAATATGTCATCCTATGAATATGTCTGAATGAACTCTGATGGTTTTTCACTTAATATCCACTTATATTGGGTGTATTTATATCTTTCACAAATAATTATGTGATTGATTTATCCTTTATTTATGGATACCATCTTCATAAGGGATTTCATCTCAATTTACATTTCCACTAAGACTTCATTGTTGTTATGCACCAATTATCTCTTATATGGTGTATATAATATCTTTTTACATATAATATCATGAATACATTTATTCTCATGATATTATAAAGTTATGATTAAATGTTATTCCTCATTTATTTAAATTCTAGCATCTCTCTTTTTGTTAAAAAAACTCTTTAAGCAAAATATATTTTTAAATGTTTTAAATATTTTTTAATCTAAATATTTATCATTAATGTACATGTTATCAAAATTGGTTTTTGTATATATTTATATTTACATTAATTTTTCACAATGATAATTCATTTAGATGATTAAAATTGGTATGGGACACTTTGATTCAAAAATAACTTTTTAAATGGTTTTAAAAATGATTTGATAAAGTATTGTTTATTTCAATATCCTGATTTGATATATTGGAATGTGGAAATGTTATATTTCCTTAATAATTATGTTATGTGTTATGATTATGTTATGTATTATTGGGCATTGTTTATGTATACTGGTGGTTTTGTGATAAACCTAGTGCGGGTGAGACCGAGATAGCTCTCCAATGCATTAGGTAACTTGACAGAGGTAAACATGATGATTCTCCTAAGAGATTATGGGAATATATTGTGATGGGTATTTAAAGTGTGACTCCTTATGTACCTATGATAGTTATAATGTAGGTTTGATATGGATTCCATAATTAACCTTTATGATTTAGGATTTGTGTGTGTTATTTATAAATCTTATTATTGAAAAGTTTGGTTTCATTGATTTGTATTTATTGTTGGGAAAATTATTTCCTTCCTTATTTTATATCCCTTACTGAGCTTTTTATTCTAATACCATGGTTTTTAAATGTTTTCCACATGACTTAATGATGAATACGGTCAAGGATGGGATCAAGGAAAAGTCATTCTGTCTAAAACATGGAACTAGACATGTTTCTTTTTACGAGTTTTTATTTTATGATAAAATGGATAATGAGTTGTAGTCTCTACTTGTAATATTCAAGTTGTTATGTAATAGTTATGGCCTAATTCTATAAAACTATAAACGTGAAAATATCCTTAATGTTAATTATTAATTTAACTCAATATTATGTAATGCTATAAGTCAAGGTCCATAAAAAAATACCTATTAAAAATTATGTAAATTAAAAAAATTGGAAAAAATTTCATTAATATATCGTTTCAAAAATGGTAAAAATAGTTTTGAATATTTTTATAGAACAATATTTTTGAAGAAAACGTATTTTTGACCGAAGAGAGAAATGAAGTCGGATTTCCATAACAGTTTTTTTAATTATTTTATGTTTAAAGGAGTTGGAAAACGGAGTTTTAATAGAGATGGATGTTAAGTCTTTTTCATTGAAAATATATTCACAAAAAATCTCGAAATATGATGGGGTTTTATTGTAAAATCATTTCCTCTTTTGTATCAATGAATCATAATCCCCATGAAATAATCAAATTAAATAAATCTTAAAATATCATGAGGTTAAAAAAATTATTGAAATTTACACTCAAAGGGACTATATATACATCCTGTAAAAGTAAATAGATGTATAACATAACATATGTTTCAAATAAGGTAAGTTGAGTCGAATATACCTTACTTCCTTCATAATTTTTTGACCAAAAACCCCACAGAAGATAGATTATAAAATGGACAATTAAACCCCAATAGTATTATTATAAGAATCATATTATTAATTCATCGGTAGTATACACATGATATAAAATATATAGGTTTTGAATAGGGCATGTGTCTCAACGAAGTAAAAAAGTGAGACATAAATACCGTTCCACATGCTTCCTTTGTGATGAACATTATTTATTTTCTAGTATAGTGGTGTTAAATGTGTTATTATATTTTTTAAAATATATATTAATATTAATAACATCATATATTATTGTTTTATAAAATATACTCACTCGTTTGATTGTAGTCATTAACTATTTTAATTAATTCAGTTGTTAATCACTTTATTTTTTTATTTATTCTTTGTTATTAATGTCAATGATACTCTACCTATAATATTGTGATATCAACTCATTAATTATAGTAATGAATTAATAATAATATTTATACATCAGTTTTATATTTTAAATATAGCATGAAATATTATTATGAAAAATGATGTATGTTGTGATCATAGACACAGTAGGTTGAATGTACACATGAGTAATCTTTAAATTTTACAATTTTAATTGTGGAAATGGGTAAATAATATTTTTTCCTTAAATAATTTTAATAATTTCATATAAAAAATATTATTTGTTTAAATGTACATATATATATATATATCATGCTTGTAGTGATGTGATAAAAAGAGTGACATATTGCTTTGTGAGGGGGTAGTCCATAGATTCATGAATGATGTAATCATCATATTAGTGTAAACAATTTATATTTAATATTATCTTCTTATAATATTTTTTATGTAATTAATATCATAAAAACGTCATTTATATCACATTTAATGAATCTAATTATTCTTAACATAATGTGTCGGTGATAAAATGAGTCACCTATCTTCATGAAGTGACAGTTTAACATGCACACAAACAAAGTTAACATATCGCTAATATTATGGATAATAAAAAAATATTTATATGATATAATTACTCCATAGGTGTATATATTTTATAAATAAAATATATATATATATATATTATATCCATCATCATTCCCAATTATGAATAGTTGAAATGGGAGAATGAATGTCATCGGTTTGTATGGTGGTAATGCCCTGTACCCAAGAAAGATGATTTTGTAACCAATTTTATTGAAGTGGAGATTTTAATTTTTCATAAAATTATTGAAAAACATACCAATATTTGGAATATACTGTTTTTTGGATATCATCATGGTTTATTAATAATTATATAATAATGATGAGAATGAAATGACTTAAATATTCTCATCGAAGAACATTACCTCTTCATCAGGATTCCTATTTAGGTTTACACTATTTCCTTAATAGGTTGGTTTTTATAAAAAATTAATTAGTATATAATGAGGTTAGGGGTTTTAGGAAGTATTTTTGGTTGTTATTTGCTGAACCCAATAGTTTTGAAGGTGTGGATAATGGAGGAGACTGAGTGGCCTTTTATATGTGTGGGTGTTGATACACATGGTATTTTTGAAACCAAATGAGTCCACTAACATTTTTATATAAAACAAGGGTACAAATTAAGACATTATCATACATTATATTTTTATTGGTATAAATAAAGACATCTATTATATTTTAGATAAATCAATTTTCCATTTTTAAACTTATATTTATAGTTTAATCCCTTAGTAATACCATTTTTACGTAACTACAAGAATTTATTCTTATAGAATTAACTATTCATTTTGGTCAAAATTAATATGAAAATTTTAGATTACTTAAATTATTATTATTCCAAATACAAAATCTAGTTTTTGAAACTCAAATCATATAAGTGGAAATTATTAAATTAAATTTAATCCCACATATGTAATGAGAAAACATGATTTTATATAAATATCGATGAAGATATTTCAATGTTCTTATTTTCAATTTAAGTATGAAATTGATTCAAAATATCGGAATTGGATACATTTTTTGTAATTGATATTATTGTACTTAAAACAGAACATAATAATATAGATTATCTTTATAAATAAATAACTGAAAAAATTTATCAATTAAAATATAGTTAATTTAACCATTAAAAAGATAATCTTTTCAAAAAAATATCCTTCATTAAGCATAATAAAATTTGTACATTATGATTCCTATAATGTTTTTTATTTTTTCAGATAATATAATTAATTATGGAAAAAATAAATTTAAATCAAAACCCTCACATGTGATGTAAAGGTTGTTTTTCAATAAGTGTATTTTTCAAGAACATAAGGCTTATATATTTACTATATGTATTATAATAATAATTGTATGAGAAAAAAAAATTAATTATATATAATATATTAATTTCATTCAATGCAATCATCATTAGGTAATATTTATATTAACTAATATTTAGAGCGTTTTTATCTTTAAAAAAATTTCTCGAAAAATTCCATTTTCAACCCAAATAAACAAATATTAAAATAAAATTATAATTATGATTAAAATTTAAATAAGTTGACTAAATATTACTATATAATACATATATTACATGAAATGATATTCAAAATTTATATAGAATTTAAAATTATATATTTTATTGAAATAAAATTATATTTTCACAATTCACTAAAAATTACATATTTTATGATAAATCCAAAAATTTGACCCTGTTAAATTTAATATTATGATTCCAAAAGTTTAAAAAAATTAATGAAATAAATCATATAAAATTTATAAAAATTAAATATAATACTTTTTTAATGATATGAAATAAATTTTAAAAAACATATTTTTAACGAATAAAATTACTTTACTAAGAATTGATTGATTATTTAATAAGGAGATTTTAAAATATATTTCATAAATTAGTTAACAATATTCATTCAAAAAAATTAACAGTTAGGGTATAATGATTATATACATCATATTTTTTTTAATTCTTTGTTGCATGTTGAATACACTATCAAATAAAAAAAATTTGGTTTTCTTATATTGTAATCAATTTAATAGAATTTATATATTTAAAAGGAAACAATTCATAAACTATCAAGGATTTAAATTTTCATATAATATTTGTTTTTCATTTTGTATATATTATAAAAAATAGTTTTATTCTTTTAAAATAAATGGATGTTAAACATATCATAAGAGAGTATCAACATTTTTTTATAATTAGAGATTGTGTCACATTAATAGAAATAAATATCTATATAAATATCAGAAATTTGATTAGGATGTGGAAAATATGCACCTACGTGTAATCAACTGTAAAATGGTAACTTTATAATTTAAATTATAATTACACTTATGTATTGTGAGTTTACCAATGAATGGACACCTAATTATAAACTCCGAGTGGATATGTTTTGTTTGATCATATTCTCATTCTGAACCAATCTGAAGGAATGAGTTATTGGTTTCATAGAATGATATTTTTATTAATAATTAGTGAACATGCCTGAGGGTAACCTAGTATATAATAATAATGATATATTATTTATTGAAATAATTAATGGAAAATGTGATAATTTCATAGAAGAAGACATTGTAAGGAAAATTTATATTATGATTATGATAATTCAATTATATTTTAAATGTTTCATCATTCATGTAAAAACTTTTTGTTATAGTGATGGCTAGAACTATATGGAACTGAGTTAACAATGGGAGTGAAGAACAATGTATGGATTATATTAATGATCATCCCATTTAACATGGGGGAAAATAGAGAATTATGGTTGTTCTTCAAAACCAACTATCATGAAATATGAAAAAAAATGTTACGATATTCATGATCTTGAGTACACCATAGAAGATAAGGATAGTGTATTAGAAATTATCATGTTAGAAATATGAAAAATGAATGAATTTTTAATTTAATTTATGTAAATAATTTGGGAACATGCACATAGGGAGTTTCATTAGGGATACAATAAGAAGAATTACTTTTGAATGTTAGGTTCATCATCCATCATACTATTGTATGAAAATGAATATGAAGGCTAGTATGATGGGAGTTTAAATCATTCATCTAAATGCACCACTAATGTTTCAACTCCTTAACATTGATGAAAATATAGATTATCAATGTTGGTGTCATAAATCCAAGGATGAGAAGGATGATATGAATGAATAATGAATAAAGGAATTGGTAAAATTTTGAGATTATTTAATGAATTCCAAGGAGAATTTTTATGATAAATAAATCCTCCACATTAGGATTTTGATTACAGGATGTTTATTCATCCCACTATAAGTTACATAGAATAGCTTTCTAAGTATAACAATTTGATTTTTTTATATAGTAAATTTTTTTGTATGTTTCTATAATTTCAATAATAAATATTTGCGAATATAAATCTTATTATCCATAACTTAGATTCATTTTAATAGATGATAGAGATTGATTAACTGTTAAATAAAGACTTATTATTCAGTAATCATTTTAAGAGTACCAAAAATAGTAGTATTATTGGAAAATGTATAGGGTTAGGTAAAACCACTAGTATCCAATGTAGAGAGATATTAACGTCACCAAAATTTGAGACAATTGTGATGGATCATCATCAATATCATCCATGAATGTAAAAATCTCATTTGTAAGCCATGATTATTATATAAAGGATAAAATATATGTTAAAATAGAGGATGTACAATTCAATTATAATTTTCCAGAAATTTTATCTATACTAGTCCTTACTTTTAGATCTTCATTGTGATTTTTTGAGTTATTATTTTCATGGGTGAGGTTTTTAGTTTCATGTAATGGTTTTGGAGGGTGTTATTGGAATTTAAGTGGGGTAAATGGTTTCCTTACATTGGGGAAATTATATGGCACTCATCTTGAAATCATGACTTGTGTATGAAACTATTGAAGTTAGCTCATTTTTGGTGCACTATCACAACCAAGGTTGGGTATCTATTCATCTCGAAATCCAGCATGTTCTGATACTATGATCAAGAGGCATTATCGATCCACTATGGATGGAGGATAGTGATGTGAATTAATGATATCACAGTTGGAATTATTTAGAACAATTTAAACTATACAACAAAAGAAACATGGAATGCATAATTACCTAAAGGATCCAACAAAACATAAAAAATAATAACGTAAACATGATTCGAAAAATAACTTCAAAGGAAAAAATTGAACTCAAAAATAACAATAAAACTAAACTAGAAATGAAATGATATGCATCTGTCCACTTCTTCTCCACCATAAATCTTACCATCCTAATCCAAAGGAAAACATGAATATATGTTGAGCATGAAAATTATATCGGGTCTACCGATGTTGATATGCACAACATGGTGTTGGAATAAAACATCTCATTTGTTAATCACCATATAATCAATACCTATAAATTCAAAAAATATTCCATAAATTATAGTTGAAATAATTTTATGAAAATAGGGATTCCTATTTTTAGAATCCAGACACACCATCTAGAATATCAATTTTTAAAACAACACACAACATTTCCACATTTATTAAAAGTATTCATATTTTAAACCACACAGTTCATGATACAAGATACATATAATAGACCAAACTAGGTGAGTATATAGATATGTAATAAATTAATGAAACTAGGATAGCAGGTATATACTTTTCGGACTAGTTTTTCATTTTTTTTAATTAACCTGTCAATATGTGTTTGTTATGTTGTGGACGATTAAATGATTCCTAGAGAATTATTACAGAACCATTTTATCAAATTGGATAAAATTTATTGATAATTATCCATTATTATATATATTATAATATTGAATACAAACATAAAATAGAATTTAACATGTGAAATGTTGTGTGAACATTGGATACCATAATTGATAACCATGAAAAACAGAATATCATGAATAATTATACCTTTTCATGAGGATATGAAAACATGTCCAGAAAAAAATATGAATATATATATTGAAATATAAATTATAGAAGAATTTGAGAATAATGTTAATTAGAAATATATTTTTGATAAAAATTAGACTTATTTTGTTTCATAGAAATTTTATAAGGATTACTGAGAATAATATTTAAAAATGGGGCAAACCCCCTGGTAGCTATGGAACACTCAACAAGGGATCATCTAAGACCCAAGGGTTGATCGTTCCCAAGGTCAGGTTCCCTAGATATCATAATGGCCACAATAGTGGAAAAAAGAGAGCCCCCTCATTGGTGACTACATAATAGTCTCATAGAGGCAGCCCCACTGTATGGGGAGACACTGCGTCAGGAGAACCAGTACATGTTTGTACCAAGAAATGGCGGATAAGATTTATGTCTGATCATTACCGTGCCTTTTCTGATATTAAACTCCCCAACCTAATGGTGTTTTTGATGTACTACAATTAGAGGAGGGTAATTGTTTCTCAAATAGAATGTAACACTTATAATCTTAGTCATCTAATCATTTCAATGATCATATTATTTTATGTTCCTCACCTAAAAGAGATCCAGTTCAGTAGATAGATGGCTCAACAACCATGATTGAGAATCTATCCACTGTGTATGCCAATGTTGAGATGTTTAAGATCATTATATCAAACTACAAACATTCATAAAATTGTAACTTTCATGCATGGAATTATTTGAAGATCTTGTGATATTGTTGATACAGTGTAAAATGTTGCAATACGTTGCAATATTAAATGAGTTCATTATTTTATAATGAGATACTTTTTTTTCTTCTTTCATTCTTGATTGGATAACACTGCATAGGAACATAGAGATATAGTGAAACCAAGAATCCTTGGTTTGTTGCATACATTTCGGTAAACCCGAACAACTCGAGTGTCTAAAAATATTCCGAGATATGACATAATTCACATAGTATTAAATTAGTCCTATAAAAATAATTAAATTCAAATATTAGGTGATGTAAGGAAAATTCTTCATTACCTATAAAAGGAGGGGCCCTAATTCAAGGGAGTTGCTAAAAAAATTCATAGGATCTCATTTTTAGTGAAAAAGAGGTTTGCAAACCCATATGTTTCATGGAGGAGTATCCCCCCTTACACATATTTTTTATGAATGAAAAGATTGATCTTGTGAGAAATCAACATTTTCACATCAATATTAGTACTTTTCACAATGAATTTGTTCTTTGAAGCCACACGAGATAGTTCTATATACCATCAAAAAATATTTTGTAATGGTTTGTGATTAGTGAATCACACATTGTTTTGAGGATTTTTTCCCACTTCTACAATGAGATTGGGTTAAAAAAACTATGCTTTGAAATTTCAAAAATAACCTTTCCTACTTTGGGTGAAGTTTAATAATTCACTTACAATGATATGGGTTCACACAAAGGAGGCTGTAAAAGAGAACATGCATTATATATATATATTCACTAAACGAAAATACACATATGTGGATTGTGTGTTTGGATATTATTATGCATGAATGAAATAGGGTTAGACATGTTAATGGTAACATGAAAACATGATAAGTATGGTTTGTGACGTTTTAAAATTTAAATTGAATATCATTCATTGATACTTAGGTATGCATGTTAAATCAATTTAGGTAAACCAAAAAAGAGATTAATGAATTAACAAAAGATATAATGATAAATTTTAAATATGTGTGCTATTTTAGATACCCATATCATTTTGGATTCATGAATATCATGCATGAAGTATAATTGGTTGACACAACAAGAAGAACATAAATTGATTTTTTAAATATTAGTCATTGATAATATATAAAGAAGAATTTTTCTCCACACTGTTAACACATTTAGTGAGGTTGGAACATCCTTTTTAACCATGTAGTGCATGAGCATACATCCACTGAGGAAACTAATCAAGAATATTATAACCCTTCTCTTTATTACACACATAAACATGATTAACTACTTAATATTTCAATTAATACAACTCTAAGGATCGATAGGTGTAGGTTTAGGGAAAATTATGAACATTAAATAATATCCTAGAAATAAAAACCCAAAATCTTTATTTAAAACTTCTTTTACATGACCATAATAATCTTTCGTACTTAGCATTGCATGGGATCACCCAATGAAATTCATAAGAAAAGGCTGATCTATAATTCCCAATAAGGGAGTAAACATGGAATAAAATTAAGAATACATTATATGTTTGGAGATAAGAATATAAATGGGCCATAAGAGAAATATGAACATAAGGGCATGATATATCATGATTATCATAACAAGGAAATGTGGCATCAACATTTAACATGATATTAGCACGACCCAGGAATCATTTCACTTGTATCATGAGTAAACCCTCAATTCACATGAATTAGCATGAGTAAACACTAATTTCACATGAATTATCATATGTAAACATTCATTTAAATTGACTTATCATGATACTAATCTTTAACCAATTCATTGGAGTGCAATCAGGGTGATCAATACTTAATCATTTAATTTCATGTATTAGTGTGCCACATAAATCATATAACAAAGATTCAATAAACATCATCATTTATTCCATAATAAAGGAATGTGTAATTAATTCAAGGAACTCTATAATCAATATTTAAATGTGCATAATGTTGAATTCCATTGATAGGAAAATTGGTGTGGTATTCACTACACAATGACTTTGTCTTGGAAAATCATGGTGTAATTTCCGTAGCATAACAGCGAGACATAAGAATACATAAAAAGTGGTTGATAAGAGAGAAAGGGTTTTCTAATGATATTTACATATAATGGAAAATATGGGGGTCATATAGATAAATGTACCAACTTATTTAATGGAATTTAGATTCATAAAAAAAATAATTACTTGAATATAAATGAGAAGAGAGAAATTCCTTATAGAATTTCGAAAAGGTAATGGGTGTACATGGGAGGAATTAATGAGAGATAAAGAGGTCTCTTATAATTCAAACATATAGAGGGAAGTATTGGGGAGGTGGGAAATCATACCACATAATTTTTTATTACAAAATATATGTTATAACAACGGAATGAAATTTTATGAAAAATGAGAATGGAAGAAATGCATTACATAGATTTACGGTGCTAAGGATTGGCTGTAACAACACAAACCTTCATTAAGGAAAATAATACATAATATAATGGAATATATTATTATTTAAAATTGATATATATAATATTAACTACGTTGGATTTATTTTTTTTTATTTTAAAATACTATTATGAATTGTGACTGTCGCTAATATAGCCATTGAAGGGTGATCACATGATTAATATAAATATATGGCTTTAACAAATCCAATTTACTCAGAAAAAGGAGTGATGGCATCATCCTAAAGAAATACTCCATAAGAATACCATTTTTTGGAGATCAGAAACAAGGTGGAGTCTTTGGCCTTCAATCTTGACCAAGCCTAGTCCGGGTATCAAAACGTTATGCTCAAACAAAACTGCCTACAGGAGAAGGGGATATTGATAGAGATTGCCTCTTGAGCATTGATATCTGAGCCACCCAAAGAGTCTATCACCATCGCACACCTTACCCTTTGGTCTTATGTGGGTTTTATATTGGGTTATTTAATGAGACCCCGTTACTATGATTATGAACTTCATTTTTTATAGATAATATACATTCATTTTATATTTGTTACTTTGTCAATAGATTTTAAAAAAAATGAATTTTTATTTAATTATGAAATATATTTTAATGAATTAATGGATTTTTGAATGAAATAATATTTTAATTAAATATTATTACTTAATTACTTTTTATTAAATATAAATTACATTATAATTAATAGAAATACATTTGTGATTTTTATTAAGATTTGAATGCTTTTTTGTCAATACCCATGAATATTCAATAACTATCGGTTTTTATTTTAAAACAAAAAACTAAAATATTTATTAAATTATTTAGATAACATGAATTTTATTTTTTGAATCCATATGTCGAAATTATACAATGTTTATTTTTTCATAATTTTCTGAGATATTTGATTTTTTGGGTAAAAATTAAATACCGTTTAAATATATAAGTTGTTGTATGACATCATAATGACCAAATAGTGTTGTAATAATATACTATGAACATTATGTTAGGAAAATATATGTTTACAATTAATATAATGTAATTTTATGTTTGATTTATTTATTTTACAAATCATTAGTGGACCCTGCAAGACTTATACAACATTTTGTAATTTTAAAATGATTTCCTTAAGAGTGTTACTCACCTCCACATAATAAAAACTAATATTTCTTGAATTTATGAAATTTTCATTATAAAATAATTTTTTCCACTCCCCTTTGGGAAAAAACATATGAAAAAACCATGGGGTGGATTGTGGTTTTGATTTGTTTAATGTGTGGTTCCCAAAACCTAAAAAATAAATAATTCCCTCTCCTTTCTTATATAAACCCACTGTATTTCCAGATTCCTATTCACTAAAACCCTTAATATTTCATACAAATTCCTCCCTACTCTATCTAGAATCCTTCCAAGGATCCCCAAGGTCTGAAAAAGCCTCTCTCAAGCCCCTCCCAAGCCATCGGTATCACACATACATGTAGGGGATTCCTTCTTTTCTCATTTATTCCCTGTTTCTTAATATTGTTATGCCCATTTATTTTCAGTTATAAATTTTGGGGTATGATTTAACTCCAAAATACTTCCCTTTTTATGTTTTAATTATGAGAGTCCCATTTCAATCTCATTAATTCTTCCCATGTACACCGATTACCATGCCGGATTTTCGTAAGGAATTTCTCTCTCCTTATTTACTTTGAAGAAATTCATTTGTATTAGGAATCAAAATTACATTAAATTAGTTAGGAAATATATCTATATTACCCCCATACAATAAATTTCATATAAATATTATTATATAACCCATTACCTTTCATCAACCATTTTTATTAATTCTTATGTCACTCCATTATGCTGTCGAAATAACACAATGATTTTTTAAGCCAAATTCATTGTGTCATGAATTCCAAGTCCATTTCTCTATCAAGTGTATTTACCTATATGACCATTTGGTTATTGATTATATAGTTTCATTTATGAATTCCACATTAATTTTTTGTGGAATAAATGATGATCATTAATCATTCCATGTTGATGATCCATATGGCACACTTATTCATGAAATGAAACATTTTTGATTGCTGCACCCTAATAGCACCCCAATGCATTGGGTAAATATTTGTATCATGATAGATAAAGTGAAATGAGGGTTTATGAATTATAATTATAGTGAAATAAGGCTATACTCAATCTCCATGTGCAATGATACTTGCCTCATGCTAATACCTTGTTAAGTGGTGATACCACAGTTCTAGGTTATGATAGTCATGTTATATCATGCCTTAATATTCATGTTTCTATTATTATCATTTGATATTATTATTGCTTAAAATGTAATGTATTCTAACTTTTATGCATTTTTTCTCATTTACTAGGCTTTATATCTCACCCTTTTTCTTATACATGTCCTCAGGTTACCCCATGAATTGCTAAGTACGAGGTAAGGTAGTGGTGACATAGTGGATGTTCTCAATAAAGATGCCATGTTCCATGTTTTAAGTAATTATGAAATGTTCCAAATCCCCAACAACACTATACCCATCAATATTCTATGTTTTTTCATGTGAATATTTTATGTATAAATCATGTCTACGTGTGTAATAATTATCTGGGTTGTTATAGTTGGTATCAGAGAGATGTTTAGTAATTTTTGGGATTAGGATTAAAAAAACCAAGTTAAAGCCTTAGGGATTAGACTATTTATAATAAAAACCACCTTAAAATTTGGGGAGTATTTATTATGTGTTTTATCAGGAAAATGCATCCTTGTATGGATAAGACCATGTAGAGACAGCTCAGGAAGAGTAGCACCTAGGAGTGAAAAATCCAACAAATAGTTTCATGCTTGACCCATGGTATCCTGATACATGACAAAGACCCTTACTCAACACATGGTTTTGACACTCCTCAGGGATATTATTTGGTAAATTAAGAATCTTATTCTGAACCACTATTAAGGGAATAAAAAATGCCCCTAAGAAGAAATGTTGGGATGTAGATCATTGATAACATATATTGATTCCCATATATTCATAAGATAAGTAAATACATAGAATTTATAAAGAATATTTTTTTCTATGGATTACCCTTTATGTGTTACCCCTAGAAGTATTATTATACCAGCCAATGGCTGATAATAGGAGGAATCGAGCTAACAACTGATGTGATGATCAATGTGATGAATATTCTAATGAGATGCCTAATCCGATGAGAGTGGGAATCATGAAATTTCTCCTGAAACTCTCTCAGTTAACTCAAGCATTGAATAGAATCATTGATCAATATGAACATTCAAGACCCCATAATAATTAAAAGTCACAAGTGAGAGATTCATGAGACAATGGCCTCCAACTTTTAAAGGATAATTTGATCCCTCAATTGCAGAACAATGGATAAAATCCACTGAAAATATCATCCAAATCCTTTAATGTAATGATTTAGAGAAGGTTCTTCTAGATCCTTATCATATAGTGGGTGAAGCTAATCAACAGTAGACATTGATAAAAAATAAGAAGCTAATGAGGAGATCGAGGAGTTGGAATGGAAGGATTTTGGGAAGATGTTTTTTGATATATATTTTTTGTTCACCTACAGACATATAATGGAAAGGAAATTCAATGTCCTAAAGAAAAAAGACAATAAATCCATTGGAGAGTACTAGGAAAACATCCCAATGATTTCACGATATGCCTATATATTTTTTATTACCCCCAAATAAAAGTTTTACCACTTCCTTGGTGGGATAAAACCTAGCCTACAGAAAGACCTAGTGATCCGTGACTTCGATAGTTGTGAGAAAATTGTCTGATCTACAGTCAATGTCCAAATGATGGTCGATAAATATTAGGGGTATCATGGGGATATGAAGTGTAATGTGGACTTCAATTGTACTAGTGTGATTGATAAATCAAATGGTTTTATGAAAATCTATCATTCCACATGTCAAAGGTGCGGAAACAAGCACCTCAGAAACTGCATAAAGGGGACGAGGAAATGCATTATGTGATGAAGATAAGGGAACATAGCTTTTAACTATCAACAAGAAAAACAAACAACTATGATAGAGGAGTGGAATTATCCATTTGACCCACAATACATAGTTTATTCCTTCCACTGCAAAGATCTAGGGCACCATGCAAATCAGTTCCCTAAGACATGGGTTTTCGAAGGAAACCAACAAACTCTAAGGCAAAAAGAGCTATGTTTTTTCAATCACTTCTACTGAAACAAATCCCTGAAAACGAAGTGGTGAATGATACTCTAGTTATTCATTCAAAAATATAGAACATATGTTCTAATTCTAGTTATACAAAATCTTTTATATCCTAAATGTTTAGTAGAAATTTCCCAACACCACCAGAAATCATGGAAGTAAATATGTTGGTGAGTACCGAAAATGGGAAATCATTGTATCCCATGAATATAACTCCACCTCTGTTATTTAATTTGAATTTAACTTCAAGGAAAACCTCATAATACTCCCTCAAGTGGAATTTGATTAAATTATCAACATGTATTGGATTTCCCTATATAGAGCCATCGTAAATTTCCGTGAGGGGGAATCACTCTCTAAATAGAGAATCGACCCATGATTCTATACAAGTTCAAGGAGGAATATTAATCATCCTTAGCACCATCATCTAAAGTGTGGATGTTAATACCCTATGAGAATGCATATCTAACTCATATTATTGAGTATAAGGAAGCAACCATCCTTGAAGACATGCATATTGTGAGGGAATTCAATGATGCATTTCCTGAGGAATTTACTAGTCTTCCACAAAGAAGAGTTGTCGAATTCTCAATTTACATTATACATAGGGCATTCCCAATATCGAAGACATTGTATAGAATGGTTTTTGTGGATCTTGAGGAGATGATGAAAGAACTATAGGGTAATCAGGATAAAGGGTTTATTCACCCAACTGCTTCACCATGGGGTGCCCTAACCCTCTTCATCAGAATGAAGTATGGGTCAATGAACCATTTCATTGATTATCTTAAGCAAAAAAATCCTAACAAAGAACAAGTATCCTCTTCCACGAATTGATGAACTACTTGATCAGCTACGTGGAGCACAATACTTTTCCAAGGTGAATTTTCATTCAGGATATTTCCAAGGAATGGTGAAGGAAGAATATATCCAATAGACTACATTTCATACAAGGTTTGTGCACTATGAATTTATAGTAATTCCTTTTGAACTCACTAATGCTCCAACAATCTTCATGGAATTTATGAATAGTGTCTTTAGATATTACCTCATAATTTTTTTTAATTCTTTTTGGATGATATCCTAATATACTCAGAAAACCAAGGAGGATATTGAGGATCATCTAAGAACAGTACTGGAGAACTTGTGAAAGGTGAATCTTAATGAAAAGTACCACCAGTGTGAGTTCTGGTTGAAGGAGATCTCATTCTTGGTTTATATTATCATAAGAAATGGGATATCTTTGGGTCCCTCCAATAATGATGCAATTGAGGGATGACTGTGGCCAACATCTATAATAGATGTCTATAACTTCTTAGGGTTTGATAGATATTATCACCAATTTGTGAGAAGTTTCTATTGATTTTCAAACCCTATTACCACACTAACATGGAAGGGAGCAATGTCTTCTTGTATTGATGAATGTGAAGAGATCATCAAGGAGTTGAAATGGAGGATTATCAAAATACCCATGTTCACGCAACCTACAAGTGGATAACATTTTGAGGTATTCAATGACTCTTTATATAAGGGCCTAGGATGTGTGTTGATGCAAAGTGAAAAAGTCATTGCCTATGATTCATGGAAATTTAATTTTCATGAGAAAAACTATCTAATACATGATATGTAGTTAGATGTAGCAATCCAATCTTTAAAAATTTTGTGGCATAACCTCTTTGGGGATAAGAGTGAAATATATATTGACCACAAAGTCCTCAAGTATATATTCAAATAGAATGAGTTGATTATGTTCCAATAAATATTGTTAGTGTTTATCAATGACTATGACTGCTCAATCCCTTACCACCCTTGGAATGAGAACAAGGTGGAATATACTCTATATAGAAATGACCCAAATATTCTATCATTGATGATAATTGAGAAGGATCCAATAATCAATGATTTGATGAAGATATGCATGTAAATTGTAATGAATGGGACATCATCAATCCTTTCACAAATGATTGCTCAACTATCTCTTTTGGAACAACTAAAGGATGATAAAAAGGAAGATGTGGGAATTCAGAAGAAAGTGGAAACTACTAGAGAAGGGAAATCCTCATAGATCAATGATAATGAAGAAGTAATTGTGAAATTTGGGAATAGTTTATGTGTTTCATCATGTATAGAGTAGAAGAATGAAATTTTGTGTAATTAACATAGATCAAATTTCTCCAGTCACCCAGGAAACACGATGATGTATCGAGATCTCTAAGAGCATTATTTATGGGATAAAATGAAGAAGGAGATCGCTATGTATACATCAATGTGCATGGTATGTTAGCTAGTGAAGGTTAAGAGGATGAAGTCTAAGAGGATGCTAAAACCATTACCCATACCATCATGTAAATTGGAGATCAACTCCATGGAATTTTTCATAGGACATCTGATGACATCTAATGGAAACAATTCTATCTTGGTTGATGTGGATCATTTTAAAAATACTACACACCTCATTGAAATATGGGAGGATTTATCCCTAGATCAACTAGGATAGATATACATCATAGATGTGGTAAGGCTGCCATGACTTACACTATTGATTTTATCTAATAGAGATCCTAGTAAAACCTCTATGTTTTGTAAGAGTCTTAAAAATTCTTTTGATGCTAATTTGATCTTCTGTAAGGCTTATCACCCTCAAATAGATGGTCAATATTAGTGGACAATCCAAACACTTGAGGGAATGTTGAGAGAATTCTTAATGGACTTAAAAGGTGGAATGGACCAACATCATTATCTAATTGATTTCCCTTATAATAAAAGTCTCAACTAAAGAATCCAAATGGCTCCTAAGGAATCCATGTATGGGAAGGGGTGTATAACACCAACATGTTGGGATGAAGCTGGGGAGTGAATACTCTTAACTCCAGAAATGGATGAAAAAATTGTGGAGAAGGATAAGATCATCCAATACAACATTTTAGCTACTTAGATTCGACCAAATAGCTATGCTGATAATCGTCAATGAGACATAGAGTTTGATGTCAGAGACATTGTATTCCTCTCCATATCACCACGGATAGCAGTTATGAGAATCGGGATGATGGAAAATATTAGTACAACATACATTGGTGATTTTGATATCCTTGATCAAATTGATGTAGTGACCCATATACTATCACTCCCACAAAACCTATCTCAAGTACATTATGTATTCCATGTGTCACTCTTGAAGAAGTACATACTCGAAACATTTCATGTACTCAATCTAGACCTGGATCCATAGTAGAATGTCCTCTCCTATGAATAGTAACTAGTGAAGATCTTAAATCGTAGAGAAAAAGACCTATGAAAAAAGATAATGCCCAACATAAATGGGTGGTGTTGATACCACATGTCAGAAGAGGAAATGTTGGAAATGTGGGATGTGAGGAAGTAGAGCTACCCACATTTGTTTTACTATAAGAAAAATTGAAATTTCCATGGTGTAATTTTTTAATTGGGGAAGATGGTAACGACCAAAAAAAATCATTAACAAGAATTACTCTTTATCTAGTTAAATTTTTTATTATGTAAAATGTATATATAAAATTAGGACTTTTTGTTTTTATTTTTTTGGATTTTAAAACCCCGTTATGAATTGTGACCATTTCTAGTAAAGATGTTGAACAATGACCACATGATTATTACAAATATAGGGCTTTAACAAATCCAATTTACTTTGAAAAAAGATGTGATGGACTCATCTAGAGAAATTTCTCCATACATAGCCCATTTACCCGACCTCAGAAAGAAGGTGGATTCATTAGGCTTCACTCTTGACCAATCCAAAACTGAACATCAATAGGTGAATCTTGAACAGAACCGCCTACATGAGAAGTCAATGTTGATATAGATTACCACTCGAGCTATGTTATACGATCCACCCCAAGAGTCTGTCACCATCACACACCATACCATTCGGTCGTATGCTGGTGTTATAAGGGGTTATTTAGTGAGACCATAGTACTTTGATTATGTACATTATTTTGGTATAGAGAATATAAATTAATTTTATTTTTGTTACATTGAAAACAGTTTTTAAAGAAAAAATATCATTTTTAGTTCATTAATAAATTTATTTTGATAAATTATTGGATTGTAGATTTAAATAATATTTTAATTAAATATTATTAAAAAATTATTTTTTATTAAATATAAATGATCGAACATTTATTTTGAATACCATTGTGATATTTATTAAGGTTTGAAAGCTATTTTTTGTCAAAAGCCAAGAATATTAGATAAATTTTGGATTTTATTTTAAAAGTAAAAATTCACATATTTAGAAAATTATTTAGATAAAATGAATATTATTTATGGAATTCAGACATCAAAATTATCCAATGGTAAATTTTTCAGAATTTTCAGAGATAGTCGATTTTTTTGGTAATAATTAAATACCGTTTAAATATATAAGGTGTTTTATATCATCATAATGACCCAATAGATATGTAATAAAATACTATAAATATTATTTTTATGAAATATGCGTTCTACCATTAATGTAATGTGGTTTTATGTTTGTTTGATTTATTTTACAATGCATTAGTTGACACTCCAATACTTTTAAAACATTTTGTCATTTTAAAATGAATTCATTGAGAGTGTGACTCACCTCCACATAAGAAAGCCAAATATTTTAAGAAGTCCAGACATTGGCATTTTAAAATACTTTTTTCCACTACACTTTGAAAAATACCATGGGAAAAAACCATGGTTTGGTTTGTGATTTGGATTATCTTAATGTGTGGTCCCCAAAACCAAAATAAAACGAATTACCTCTCCATTCCAATATAAACTCACCCAAGATCCCACATCCTCATCACTCAAAGAATTTGGAGTTCGTCCAACCTCTGACCCCTCCCTATAATCCTCCCAAGGCAACCCGAGCTCCCTTTAATCCTACCTCATACCCCCCACCCAAGCCATTGGGTTCAAACTTCCATGTAAGGTTTCCATCCTTTCACATTTTATCCATGTTTCTTAGTATTGTTATTCCCTTTTATTTTAAATTATAAATATTGTGGTTTGACTTTTCACATCCTGCATACAACCATATTTATGATTGAATGACGAGATTCCCATTTCTCTCTCATTAATTTCTCACATGTACACCCATTACAATGCCAAAATTCTGTAACGAATTTCTCTCTCCAAATTTACATTGAAGAAATTATTTGATATTATCAATCTAAATTCAATTAATTTTTTTGGTACAGGTATATATATTACCCCATTACAATCCATTTCATTTAAATGGGATTAGATACCCATTTCTATATCATCAACCATTTAAATTTATTCTTATGTCACATCGTTATGCAGTAGAAATTACACTGCGATTTTCCAAGCCCAGGTCATTGTGTAGTAAATACCAGGCCAATTTCACTATCAAGGGTAGTCATCTTAATACACTTGTACTTATTGATTATAAAGTTTCATTTATGAATTCCTCATTCCTTTATTATGGTATAAATTAGGATCTTAAATGATTCCATGTTCAATGATCCAGGTGGCACACATATGCATGAAATAAAATGATTAAGAATGGATCACCCTGATAGTGCTCAAATTAACTGGGTAAAGATTATAATCATGATACATCAAGATAAAATTTTTAATGAGGGTTCACTAATGATCCATGTTCAATGAGCCTTGGCTGATTCAAATACCATGTCAATTGTTGTTGTCAAATTTCCTTGTTCTGATAATCATGTTATATCATGCCTTTATGTTCATGTTTCTCTTATGATCCGTTGATATTACTATTGCCTATCATGTACTTAATTCATAATTTTATGACTTTTTTACACCCTTACTCTGCTTTATAACTCACCCTTATTCTTATTCATGTTCTCATTTTAACCAATGCAATGCTATGTATGAGGAAATGTAGTGGACATGTAAAGGAATATTTCTATAAAGATATCTTGCTTCATGTTTAAAGATATTAGACAATGTCTATAATACCAAAATACACTAGACCACACATTATTATATGTTGTATCAAGTGAATATTTTATATAATAAATCATTTCTAAATGTGTAATAAAGAGGAGGGTTTTTATATTGGGAGAGGCTAAAGAGAGGCTTCTTGAGAGAATGGGGAACCTTGGGAGGATTATAGAGAGAGGAGGACAGATTAGGGGGGGTGCTCCATGTGTGTTTAGTGAAGATAATTGGGGAATTGGGTGGGTTTATTTAGGGAAAGAGAGGGAATTGATTATTATTTATGTTTATGACACCACTTATTAAACTAATCAACACCATAAACCAACCCATGGTCTTTGTTCATGTTATTTATCCAATGTTGAGTGCAAAAATATTTTTTAATAAGGCTAATGGATGAACATTTTGAAATATTATGTTGGCTTATGTGGAGGTGAGTCACTCTCTCATGGAAATCATTTTGAAAAGATGAAATGTTTTAAAATTATTGTA
This sequence comes from Viscum album, assembly GCA_963277665.1. Taxonomy (NCBI): domain Eukaryota; kingdom Viridiplantae; phylum Streptophyta; class Magnoliopsida; order Santalales; family Viscaceae; genus Viscum; species Viscum album. The sequence goes on along the minus strand of OY728122.1, from coordinate 1,333,300,579 downwards.
GGGTCCACTAAGGCATTGTAAAATAAATCAGACAAAACATAAATAACATTATTTTAAATGTAAAACATATATTGGAATAAAATACATTTTATAGTATTTTATCACATAATTATTGGGCTATTATGTTGTCATAAAAGCCTAATATATTTTTAAACGGTATTTAATTTTTATGAAAAAATTATACTGTCATAGAAAATTATTAAAAATTGATCATTGGATATTTTCAATATCTAGATTCTAGAAAAATATTCATTTTATCTAAATAATTTTCAAAAAATGTAAATTTTTCTATTTAAAATAAAAACTGATATTTAGAAAAAATTCAGGGTTTTTGACAAAAAAGATTTCAAATCATCATAAAAATTATCATTGTGTTCATAAAGATTATACTATCATTTATATTTAATAAAATTTAATTTAGTAATAATATATTAATAAAAATTTATTTAATTGAAAATTACATTAATTCATCAAAATATATTTCGTAATTGAATATTAAAAAAATACTATTTGTGCTTTAAAATCTATTTACAAAGTAACAATAAAATAATGAATGTATATTCTCTAAACAAAAATAACGCATGTAGTTATAGTGCAATGGTCTTATTACATAACCCCTTAAAACACCCATAAAAGGTGCGTGGGTAAGGTGTGATGGTGAAAACTCTTGGGGAGGCCCAGATAACATCTCTTGGGTGATAATATCTATTAAAATCCACATCCCATATAGGTAGTTTGGTTTAAGGTTAATGTGATGAATCTCAACTTGAGCTTAGTCAACAACAAGGCCTAGTGATGAAACTTCCTTTTCGATCTTTGAAAAATGGTCTTCGTATGTATCAATTCTACTAGTTGAGGCCATTGTTTCTTTTGTCTTGGAAAAATGGATTTGTTAATGCCCTGTATATAAACTAATCATGTGGACACCGTTCAGAAACTATATTGCCAATGGTATCAATTCATAACGATATTTTAAAAAAATAACATAAAACAAAGGATGTTCAAAACCATTTTACCTAATAATAAATTTAATCTGATCAAGAGGTATTTTCAGTAATAAAACTTTGGGTCATTACAATAATACCCCATTAGGAAATTTCTCCATCAAATTTCTTTTCCCACACAAAAATAGATGAGGCTATCTCGACATCATCACTTCTTCTAATTCCCAGATTGCTTCTTCAAACTTGTGGTTTCACTAAAACACCTTCCCAAGGGGCATTGTCTTATATTGTTGATCTTATATCCTACTATATAGGAACTTCACCAGCTTATATTCAATTGATAGGACAATCTCCAATGGTACCACTACTAGATTGAGTACATGTGATGTGTCTTGTATGTAATTTCTCTAGAATGATACATAGAATACATCATGTACTTGAGATAGTTTTGGTGGGAGTGCTAGTCGATAATCCAATACTCCAATGAGGTCATGGATCTTAAAAGGAAAGATATACCATGAAAAAATTTTCCCTTTATCCTAAATCTCATAACTCTCTTCCACGGTGATATGTGGAGAAATACAATGACTTCAATGTCAAACTCTAGGTCTAATCGACGATTATCATCATAGCTCTTTTGTCGACTCGTAGCAGCTTAAATGTGTTACATGATGGTCTTATCCTTATCCACCATTTCTTATAGAATTTTTGGATTAGAAAGCTTTGTCTCCCAATCATCATCCCCACATACTGGTGTTCTGCACTGCTTCCCATAAAAGGCTACACAAGGAGCCATTTGGATGCTTGAGTTGAAATTGTTCTTGTAAGAGAACTCAACATGATGAAAATGTTGATTAAATCATCCTTTGAAGTCCATTTATAACCCCATAAAACTTTTCTTCAAGTTATTGGATAGTCTACATAGATTGGCCATTAGTTTTAGGATCATAGGTTGTACTGATGTTCAGCTCGGTATTCAGAGCATGTTGGAGACTCTCTGAGAACATAGTGGTGAATCACGGATCTCAATCGGATATAATTGATAGTGGTACACCATGAAGCCTTACCAATTCTATGATGTATATTTGTGCCATTTTATCCAATGAAAATTCCACCCAAATGGAAATCAAGTGTGTAGTCTTTGTAAGAATATCCAGAACAACCCAAATAGTATTATTTCCATTGGATGTCTTCGGATGTCCAATGACAAAGTCCATGGTTATGTTATAAAATTTACCATGATAGTATGGAAAATTATTACATAATCCACTTATATGTATACCAATCAGTCTACATTTTCTGACATAACCAACACTTTGATGTATACGAAGTGATCTCCTTCATCATGTAATCCCGCTAACAATTCTCTCAGATATCTCGATATGTCATTGTGTTTCCTTATGGTTTGAACTAAAGGCTTCCTAGGATTGCTTTATTCCCATGGGGAGGATTCTATGATTACGGGAGGTATTTTTTATAACTATTTTTGTAGATCATGGTTGATAAAAAGTGTCTTCAGATGTGTGAGGGAGTTGGAGGAGAGAAGACCATTTTCTAGTGGAGGAGGAGTGCCACTCCTGTAATATTTTCTCAATGGAATTACATTCACATATTACACATTGAAACTGGATCCAATAATGGAACCAATCCAACAAAATGGAGTACAGAGTTGAACTACAGTCATAAGATGGATTTTTGACAACTTTAAAAGTTATTTCAAACCTTAAATTTAAGGTTTAAGCATTGATTAATAATAACATACTCTTACTCATTATAATTAACATTAATCACATTCAGTGATATTTTGTGAAAAAATAAATGTTGACCATATAATAAGTTATCAATTCCTCTTATTTTAAATATGGAATTCATTTTTACAATTTCAAATTATAGAAGTGCCTGAATTTAATTTAAGTTGAATACCACAATCCGGATGATAATGGTAGTTTTTAATACAAAAATTTTCAAATGATTGATATTTTTTATAGTCCATTGAAAATAGTAATTTATCACAATGAACTAAATTTTATTATTTAAAAAAATACTATTTAATTATTTATTAAAATAAATATTAAAAAATCATTGTAATTAAATTTGGTGTAAAAATAGTACTGAAGTAAAATTCATTATTTTTCTGAATTCATGAAAAATGATTCTTCACATAAAAATACAAAAAATTAAACCTCATATAATTTTTATGTTTCCCATCCAAATATTAATATCATTTTTACCTGTTAATCTTAAAAACATAATAAAATTGTATTTAAAATTAGATCTACATTAAAAGATGGTAAAAATGACCTAATAATAAAATAGTATTTTATGCAATAAAATTGGTTTATTTTTATCCTAATCCCATAAAAATTATTGTATAAAAATAAATAATATTTAATTTGATAATATATATATATATATATATATCACAACAATATCACCCACTATGTATAATTAAAATAATTTATTAGTTTAAAACATCTTTGTGATCATGTAAATAACAGTATTTTTCTTTATATTCAAGTGGTTCTTATATTAATTTATAATATGTTTGTAACCAATGAATTCATTTTATTTATTTATAAACAATATAAATTCATTATATAGTTAATTATATTAATAACAACTAATTTATTATATATTATTCATTTTATCATATTAAATAATAATATTTTAATAATTTATTGTTGTTCGGTTAAAATATGGTCTTGTAAATAATGTACGCTTTCTATGAATGTCTATCTTGCGTGTAACAAACACAGACATGGTTATGTGTAATGTTAAAAATATAGAATATATCAAATCTAATTAAAATAGTTACTATATTTTGAAGTATTATGATGTAATATCCCCTTACGTGCTTGTCATCACGTGTCATGCATGATATCAAATACAAGGTTCATACTTTCTATCATTGGGATGTAACATTCTACCAACATTAAATAAATTCATTTCTCACCATTTAAACATTATATTGGTCATATAGGGATTCATAATAAATTATTTTTCATTGGTTTAAATAGTAAAAGTGGTTAATACACCAAAATCTGAATAAGAGAGAAGAGAAAGTATAACAGTCATGTAACTAGGTTCCCTAGTAAGAGAACATAAGTGTTAACTAGAAACGTGGGTATAAAAAAATAAAACCAGCGATCATGTTCTGATAGAGAGTTCTAGTGAACATGTTCAGATGAATACTTTGTTCCAAAAAATCATAAATCATTTTTTGAATAAATTTCTTCGATATTGTCAAAAAATGATGATAATTGGATTACATTTGTTTCTCAATAATTTTTTTATACATATAGAATTTAGGTCAATATATAAGAATATAAGTAAATATATGTATCTATAAATATTGGAATACCATTTTGTTTATCGTCGAACTATTTATAATTTTCTTCATATATTGTTATGTAATATAGCAATCAATAAAACCATGAACATAGGTCAACTTAAACAATTTCATAAATGATTAAATTTTCTAATAATAAATTATCCAATACATGAGAAATAATGTATCTTAATTAATAAAATCATCATATCATTATCATTTAGTCAACATGATGTATCTTTAACTTTTATTATTTATACATGATAATAATTCTGTCTTGTATCCTCTTTAAATACAATAATAACTCGAAATACCATAAAATGTTATATGAATCAAGCATTCATCCTTATTCATAATGTAATAAAAATTTCATTGGAAATTCTAATCATATCAAAAAATTGTGGTAAATTCCATTATTGATTGTATAGAATACATGTTGATAAGTCATTATGGTAGTATGAAATTATTAAAATCAATCATTTATTTATCATTTTATTTACATAAAGAACATATTATGCGTTCTGTTTCCCTCAATAATGTGATTTCCAAAAATTCTAAATTTCTACTAAATAAACACTCAAAGAACCATTAAGCATATAATCTCAAATCCTAATCTAAAAAGTAATATATTTCAATGATGACATTTTTCAAAAATAATATAAAGGTAAAATAATAAAAAATAAATTTAAATCACATATCATATATGAAAATTTTAATGTAATTTAATTACTCCACATTATTTTTTACAATAACTAATGATTGAACACGATACCTTAGCTTCTTCTGAGGTATATTATATTAATGTTTGGGGAATTTTTATGACCCATATCCTAATAGTTTTAACAATAAATAGTATCCCTTTTATTCTTCACATTTCATTCATTTTCCTGGTGACACTTTTCTCCGTACATATAAGAAACACTCATTCAATTCAAGAATTTACTAGGGTAATTCGTTCTACAGTTCCCAGACAATGGAAAATGGAAAAAACTATTTTTATTTTTTAATGCATTAATATTTTATTGGTTCTCAGAAGACCTACTGTTATATTGGATTCTTTATAATTCATATGATTTTGAGAATCCCTTCTACATATTTATGGAACCTAAAACTATTTATTAAAATGATAACTAATTAAAAAAAACTAGAACCTTTCAATTTTTTGGATTAAACTATTATATAATTGGTTTATATTTCAAATTGTTTTGCATATATAATATGTAGCATACCTAGATAATCATATAATGAAAGAGTCATAATCCTCGTCATTTTATTCTTTCTTTTTTCATTAGGCTATGAAACGTTCTCTACATCTCAATTTTCTAATCACGGGGGAAATTATTGTTTAATAATGTATCATTAACTTCTATCCATTACATGATTTCTATAAATTAATCCTCTATAGTATTTGGGATCATTTACCACTATTGATCAACATCACGTTTGAGAAAATATACTGCATGTGTAATCTTTTCCTTTTCACCACATCCTAATGCCCTAAATATATTCTCTAATGACTTAATAAATTTCTTGTTGTCACTATATTAGTAGAACCAAAAAATTATGTGGGCCTCTATAACATAAATCGATCCAAAATCTGAGAATCCCATTTTGTAAACACTTTATAAAACCAGTCAATATTATATTTTATCATCTTATTAATCATAACTAATATTTCGACGACATTTTTAGTCACAATACTATCTATATTTGTCTGTAGTGTAAGTAAATCATAACGTTTTCCAGGAATATTGATACTGTACTTCCATCTAGTTTCCATTTATAAAAAATGTAATATATTGTGGCATCTCATAAAATAACACTAAATAGGACATAACATAAATTATAAAAAAAAATTGCATAGCTAATCTCATAGTCATAAAGATGGATTCATTAGGGAATGATTATTTCTAAATCCTTCCTAACGGTAGGAAAATAATATGTGATGTATCCTATGTGTATTCCTTAGGATATAAAAATGATAAGAATTGTAAGGACATTTGTCATGTACCGGGTTACACTGAGTCGGGTCTGGAACACCTTTTCATAGTTATTCCACCAAGGTGAATATACGCCAAATCTAAGTCAACTTGTACTGTCTAAAGAGAGATGAATTTATAGAACTCCCCACATAATATATACCTTAAAAAATTCTTTTATGTTCTTCAATACCTATCCTCAATATCTATCATAAGTTTATCTTCCATAATAGCAGTTTTAAAAATCTATTTTCAATTGTTTTTCCTAAACATCATTTGAATACAACTGTAATGCCCCAACCTCAAAATCCAAAAGCTGATGGATTTTATTATTACATCATCAGGATAAGATGGAATCAAGTATCAAAGGAATTGTTATTTAAATAGTCTTGTAAATTCAGATAGATACATGATACCAATAATAAATTGAGAAATATTTAATATAAATAGGATACATAATAAAAATAAATTAAATGAAATATTAAATTCTTATTCAATGATTTCATTTTCATAACATGGGGAAAGGAAACTACATAAGATTGAGATAAAATTCTCCGGAAGGGTATGTAATGATTATGAAATAATTAATCAATTGGAATAAATTAACATTGAATAGTAAGTACTTGATAACTCATTCCATAAAAAATAACAATATATTGAAAAATTAATATGTCAATATAATAATTTAAAACAAGTGATATCAATATCAAAAAACTGATAATTGAATGTATACATATATATATTGACATAAAATTTCTAGGATGAATAATAACTGAATCTAGGTGAGATAAATAATTAACTTTTATATTAAGTGTTTTCTTGGTATATGGAACTAGTACCGTCAAGACCATTCAGAAAAAAATTTAGCTATCGGGTGAAATCCATTTACATGGAAAACTATTTATTCTCCTGAGACAACTAACACATCGTGGGACAACATTTAATCGGGCCCCACAAATTTCATACCATTTGTAAGAATTCATCATATGTAATAAGAAAATTAATTAATAAAAAAAATTCATTATCAAATAACCATATTTATTGAAGGGAAAAGATGTATCAAATACTCCACTATTAGACAATTAGCTATCAAATTCATTACTGTATGAAAAAGATATACATTATATGAAATAAATAATATCCATCATATGAAAATATTGATATTCATGGAAATTTATTTGAAAAAATAATTTACTATGAAGTGATTGTTTCAATAGATATTTTTCAATCACTATAGAAGTGAGATTGTAAAGATAATCATTAATAAAATTCTGGAGGATAATAATCATTAAACAAACTAAAGTGTCTCACAACACATTGAATCAATTAAATCATAATCCCTATGAATAAATAATATTAAACAATCATTATAATATATTGAACAATATAGATTCATGAAATAAAATTTCTAGGGTTGTATATACACCATATAAATGAAACTAGGTACATATCTACAAATTATTCTCAATGGAATGTAAATTTAGAAGAAATCCCTTACATTGTCCTTTCTTTCAAGTTGTGTTACCTTTATCCTCCTTTATAGTTGATTAAAATATGTTAATAACTTATACCTGTATTATAATCTTGTTTGTTATACCATATATCATATTCTTATAATATATTTTTATTGTTTGTTTAAAATAATTCATTATTTTCACGATTTCAGGTGTTATTTTCATAGTTCCATCATATATGTTTTGACATGTAATATGATTTTAATGTTAATTATATATTGATTTATTCATCTAAAAAAATTCATACATGATTTAATATTTTTATTTATTATGCAAATATTTATTTAAAGTAATCTATAATGATTATAGAAATGAATATAAATACACCATTTAGGGAGGTGGTATGTCATACGTACACATGAACACTACATTCATTTCAATAGAGTATTAAATGAAAAATTAAATAATATATATGTATATTATAGTTATCTTAGAAAATATATGTTATTTATTTTAAATATATTTATTTTAATCATCATTAATTCGTTCCGTGTATGGAATGAATGAATTATATAGCATTGAGGGGTCGGTAGCCCACATTTCCTCAAATGTAATTGACGTATTTACGCAATCTCGAAATATTAATGGAATGTTTTAAATAAAAAGTAAACATTAATAATGAAATAAATAATATTATATATGTCATATAAAAATATAGTTTCCATCGTAATGGCCACCATGATGGTTGGTAAATAAAAAACAATCAATCATTGTTTCGTGAGGTTGTAGATCGCCGTACACAGAAACATTATGATTATTATCCATTAGGTGGAAGTCTGTGAATTGGTATGAATAAATATAGACATAAAAACATAATTTTATATTTAGGACAATGTTTTTTTATATAATCAGAGAATAATGTTTTTTCAGTCAGTGGATAATGGAAATAAAACTAAAATTCTTAAGGAATGATGTTACCTCTTAATGTGGTAACTCATTTTTGTTTGATCGAATGTCATCCTTGGATTAATTTCATCTAAATAGAAGTCTTCTAGGATGTGGGGAGGGATTTTGAGGAACTATTTTGGTAGATCTTGGTTTTTTAAAGTGCCCTGAGTTGTGTGATGAAGTGGTAGGACAGGAGACCCATTAATAGTGCAGGAGGAGTGACACTCTTGTGATATTTTAGAAAAGGTATTCCATACACGTTTTTAACATTGGAAGGGGATCCAATAATTAAAAAAATCACAAAAAAGGGATTTTAGTGTCTAAATATGGATATATAAGGTATTTAAGATTATATTTATTTCATTATATGCCTTATGTTTATGTTCCAGTCCAATATTATGCTTTATTTTATCTTAATCGTTGTAACATATTTTAATCACTATTAGTAAATTTTTTTTCAAAACATAATATTAACTTATTACAAATTAATAACTCTTATTTTTAAAAATACGGATTCTATTTTATCATATTTAAGTAACCTAAATGATATAAATTAATTTAAATTTAAACACGTAGTAGGGATGACAATGCAGGTTTCTAAGGTAAAAATGTCCAAAAGTATTCTATGATTTAATAGTCAACTTCAAAGTGAAATTAATACCATTAGACTAAATTTTCTTAATTGGAAAATAAAAAATAATTAATAATTAAATATAATCTAAATCCTAATTTATCCTTATAATTAAATTATATGAAAATATATATTGAACTAAAATTCATTATTTTTCACTATTCATTAAAATTGAATCTTCACCAAAAAAAAATTATCCACCATTACTTAATTTTAATTTTTATATTCTAAATAAGAATTTTATTTTTTCATATTAAATTTATAATAGCGTCATTTTTTTAAAATGGTTTCTATAATAAAAGGCCTTAAAATGACTTAATAAAAATATAGTATTTTAGGATTAAAATTGGGAATGTTTTTTTAATAAGACAATCAAATCTATTTTATGCATATCAAAAATATTTAAATTTATAATATATATATATATCGCATTGAAATCACCCACAAATTTTAATTAATTTAATTTATTAGTGTTAAATATATTTTTGAGCATAAAATTTATAATATCTTCCTTTATATTAAATCAGTTATTATATTCATTTCTAATATGTTTTATGCTATGAATTCATTTCATAATTTTTTAAACCATTAATTTCTATAAGATATTTAGTTCTATTCTTAACCACAAATTTATTGTCATGGTTAAGCATAATTATATTAAATAACACTATTTTAATAATATACAATTTTTCAGTTAAAACAAGGTCTATCATGTAATGTTATCTTTCAATGAAAGTCTATCTTGTGTGTAACACACACTAACTAAATTTTACATGTATTTAATAATATAGAATAGATCAATGCTATTTAAAATAGTATATATATTTTATTGTATCAGAGTATTATATCCCCTTAGATGCTTGGTGTAAGAACCCAGTTTTTTCAGCGAAAGACTTTGGAATATTCTTGATGTTATTCTAGAGCAGCGCCTTTAGACGGCATGCGATTCCGAGCCTCGGAGTGACCGGAATTAAATTTTCAGTGCGTTCACACTGGAAACGCCAAATGAATGGGATAACTCCAAAATAGTGATCTGGATCAGATATCCGAGTGTATGGATGGGTCCAAAATGGGGTTTTACCCTAAAATGATATAAAACTTGTCGGTGTGGGACGTTTGGACCCTTTGCTCGCTTTCGAAACGTGAAACAAAGAAATTAACTAAATAATTTATTCGTTTAACAGCTTAGATCAGAATCTCCTAAACGGTGGCTCGGATTGGGAAACTTTGGGCACCGTTGTGTTCGAAGCGTGTCGTTTAACCTAGGAGGGGTGTAAGTTATGCGGGCGTGGCCCGTCTGTGAAAAATGGCCAAAGGGGCGTTTTCGTAATTTGGAGGCCTCGGGTGCTAAGTTTAATAACTTATGAATGAGGTCTCATATTAAAATTCAGAGACTTCTGTTGCTTTTAGAGCGTGGTTTTTAGCCTAGGGGAGGCTTAATCCCGACCCCGTCGAGAGTTCGGGTTCAGGCCGATGGGCGGGTGGTTATGTGTTTTCTACATAAACACATAACCCACCCCCTCCCTCTTCTTCTTCTTCGCCTGGACAGTATCAGGCGGCAGCCCCTCCCTCTCCTCCTCCATCTCTGGCGAGGCAGCTCCGGCGAGGTGTGGCAACTCCGGTAGTCCGTCCGCGAAGCGTCGGGCAAAGCCCAAGAAGGTAAGAGGTTTTGGTTGGCGTTTTCATTTCCGAACCAACCTTTGAATAAAATTTTATGTTTCAATTTTCTGATAAATCTTCAAAAAAATCCCTTAGACGTTTAGTACACATTTTCTTATTTCCATCGCTTCTTTCATAATCGAAATCCGAGTTACTAGGAGGCCGCAGCTCTCCGGCGAAGTTTACGGTAATTTCAGGAGTTCTGGGGGTTTTCCGGCGGTCCAGCGAGCCCTGGCACGGCGGCGGCTCAGTTCCAGGGTGCTAGCGGCGTGGTGGATACGGGTATAGGCGGCGGGGGCTCCTCAGCAGGTGGCAGGCTCCTCGGTAGGTGGCAGGCTCGATGGCAGCGGCGCTCTCAGCGCAGCCGTCGCGCTTCAGTTGGAAGGCAGCCGACGCCCGTGGCGTTCCGCGGTGGACCGGGGTCGTGGCATGCGACCCCACAGGGGAGCCCGACCCGCGTCGCGCAGGTCATCGCGTGGACCAGTCGCAGGCCAAGCGTGGCGAGCCGGGCCGGCCAGCGCGGGCTGGCCCAGGCCGGTCCAGCCCAAGGGGCCTTGCCCCTCAGTTTTCGGACGTCAGTATTTTCCGCTACGGGCGTCTGTTTTGCGTGCTGTCTGCGGAGATGCATTCCTTTGATCGAGAGGAATGTTTTGAGATGGTTTTAGGAATTTTTAATTCCCGAAAAGAGGGGCCTAGGAGGTGCGATGCGTCTTTAAGTGAATTGATGTTTTTCTGGGGGATCTTGTTTGGGGCGGCGCGGACACGTCCGACATCCGATTCAAGCGCCGTCAGTGGCGTTGGGACACTGGCACCGAGGCGGAGCATTCCGGGGTGGTTTCAGGCATTGAGGCTGAAGTTGAGGTGTAGGCCCCACGGCCCGTCTTTTGAGCTGCGTGCAACAATTCACGACTTTTTCATCGGGCGTCCGTTTGGGGCGTCCGAGCAGTCAATTCTGGATGTTTTTCCGAGCGGATTGCTTTGGCTCAGTCTCGCCGCTCTTTTCGGCATGATGGTGCGGGGCCCACGAGGGTCATTTGGGTGTCGATGGTGACTTTCCATCTCTATCACCGGGTGACCATTTTGGACAACCGAATAGTCCACCTTGTGTGCTTTTTTGAGAGGATCGCAATGGTGCGATCCATTCATTGTGTTTCGGGACTGGGCTGCGGGTCCCACGATGCGCCGCTCGTGTACGGTGCGCCAGAATGCATCTTTTTCTCTGGATATCCATTTCACTCAAGTGGGCAGTCTTTTTGAAGTGTTTTTCTGAGGGGATCGCAATGGTGCGATTCACCTGACTGTTTTTGGGGTCGAGGCTCGGGATCACGGGATGCCGTTCGGGCGTGGGGGCGGTGTTGATGAATTTTCCGTCAGATATCCGTTTTAGGCATATAATTAGTCTATCTCGCATGTCTTTCCGCGAGGATTACAATGGTGTAATCTATTTAGGAGAGCGGAGCCTCTAATGCGGTCTTATTAAATGTGGAAATATGAAAGGTTCCCTGGTGGCAGTTCTTCTCCCATGTTGTAGCAGACCTATGGCATGTGATCACGTGCACTCCTGGGAGAGTGAGGTCGTTGTCTAAAGATATATGGTTGGTTGTGCCTCAGTTGTTGAGGTGGCAGGTTTGAGTTGTTACGTTACGCCTTCGCGTTGACGTTGGGTGCCGGGTGCACGTTAGCCTTTGGGCTGGAGACGGGGTATACTCTGAGAGTATACGGCAGCGCTGGGAGGTACATGTGGTTGTTAGTACCTTAGAATGTTTGGGTGCTTGGTCAGGGTTAACTTGGGGCCACACGTCTTGTGGGCCCCAGGAGAGTGACGTGTTCTGCTTTACGTACTTTTGACCTCTCATGACGTAGAGGGTCCCTCGGTTCTTGTTTGTTGACCAGAGGGGTTGAGGTTTTTACCCTGGCTCTATGCTCAATGGTTTAGATCAGTAGGGTTGAGTGGATTCCTCGGGTTTTGTTCCGGATTCATGTGGTTGAATGATACCCACTCTGTGATTGGTTTACCAGTGTTGTACGATCCATTAGAGATGGCCAGAGAAGTTTTGGGTTTACCCTCCAGCGGGGCTAGGCAGTGGGTTAATAATCGACTTCTCAGGGTTTACCCTCTAGTAGAGACTAGGAAGTGGGTCACCATATGAATCTTGAGGGTCTACCCTCCATCAGGGTTGGGTAGTGGTTCGCCCGTCATCTTGTTTCAGGTCTACCCTCCAGCAGGGCTGGGAAGTGGGTCACCTGTCGACTCTTTCTGGGATTACCCTCTAGCAGAGACTAAGAAGTGGGTCACCCAATGACTCTTGAGGGTCTACCCCTTCACCAGGGCTGAGAAGTGGGTCAGCCATTGTCTTGTTCCGGGTATACACTCCAGAAAGGCTGGGAAGTGGGTTGCCAGTCGTCTTGTTCCGTGGTTACCCACAAGGAGGGCTGTGCAGTGGGTCACCCGTCGACTTCTTCCAGGTCTACCCTCCAGCATGGCTGGGAAATGGGTCTCCTGAAGACTTATTCCAGGTCTACCCTCCAGCAGGGCAGTGCAGTGGGTCGCCTGATGATGTATTAGGGTTTACCCTCCAGCAGGGCTGGATAGTGGGACCCCCGATATCTTGTTATAAATTACCCTCCAGCAGGGCTAGGCAGTGGGTCACCCGATATCATATTATGAATTACCCTCCAATAGGGTTGGGCAGTGGGAGACCCGTTTACATTCCAGACTTAGTCCTTTCTACTGGGATAGTCTGTGGCATTCCTCCATGATTACTGGAGTAGAACCCTTGGTTGTATGGGTCTGTGATGGAACAACCATGGTTTTGAGGTGTTCTCTCGACTGGGTGACAGAGTCGAGGTGTGGTTTGACTTTCCCTAGAACTCCCAATTACGAGGGGCTATTTCCCCACCGAGACGCGTCCTTGCGACATGACCTGAAACCATGCGGTCAAGCCAGTGCCACCCAAAGCAGGTAGTGTCATGGTGCGGTGATTTGAGCACCTTGACTTGCGGTTCAGGGCAGATGTGCGAGATGCTGGGAATCGATGGTGTTTACATTTGGGACTGTTGGAGATTCACCTTTCTTGGGCTGAGCTATGGGGCAGAGATCCCCTTATGAACTTGTTCAGGCTTCTTGACAGAGCATATATATGTATATACCTCGTTCTAGTACCAACTTCTTGGGTTTTGGCTACTCTCCTTCTAGGAGAGGCGAAGACGTGCGGGGTATGCCACGTTCTTTTCATGTCTAGCTTCTTGTGGTTCGATGATTCTACTCTCCTGCTATAGGTAGTGAAGACTCGATGAGAAGTTCATCTTCTCACCATTTCCATCTCCTTGTGTCTGGATGAGTCTACCTTCTTTCCTCTTGTTGGGTTGAGCTGGACTCTCTACTGTTACTCTGCTGCATTCTTTTTTGTACTCTTTACTTATCCTATTCTCTCTACTACTCACCCTTCGGTACAACCTTTGTTGATCCCTCAAGCCTCCAGGGAACCCTACTGAGTATTTTTATACTCACCCCTACATGGGCCTTGCCCGCACTTGGTGTTCCCTTGCAGATGACAGATAGGTTGGTCGTGACGTCAGAGGAGCTTAGGAGCTCGGCAGATTAGACCGCGGGTGGTGGTTGTAGTGGGGTTCTAGGTGGGGGACCCTTCCAACAGTTTTTCTTTTCATTACTTGTTGTCGGGTTGTGGCACTTTTTTGGTTGGGCGTGTGTTTTTCCCCTTTTCTTATCAGTTTACCTTCATCTTGTACTTTGTACTGTTTAGAGGTCGATGAACAGTTGTGGTATATATAAAGCAGTTGCTCTTTTACTCTTCTTGTCTTTTTTTACTCTGCACTTTAGTATTGAGTGTGTTGCGCGTGTGTGTACAGGTACTTAGGTAAAGGCCTCCCCAAGTTGATGTGCCTTCGGCGCTGGTCGCCAGCCCCTGGCCCATGGAGGCGAGCTTGGGGTAGTTGCAGCTTGAGCCGGGTAGGGTCAGGTCATGACAAAGTGGTATCAAAGGTGGTTCGTTCTTTCGGACGTTGTGCAGACATCCCTAAAAGAGGAATTGGTTGGTATTGAGGGAAAAAGTGTTAACGTGTCTCGAGAGCGGCTCTCAGGCCAGGGAGTCTAGTTATGGTGCGGCGGCTGACATATCTATTCATCAGAACCCTGATAACCCGCTTGGAAACTAGGCATGTTGAGGCACTTGTTGCATGGAAAAACTGGTTTGTGCATCACATAGGATTGAGTCTTTGACTATGCTTCTTGAGTCAGCTCCCCATCATTGTTATTGGTATATTCATATATGCTCATTTGACCGCGGCACACCTTGATAATATTCAGGATGTCTCCGCGAAGACAGCCAGCCAAGATACCAGCTTTTGTGCATGACGAAGACCCTGTGAGCTACGAGGCCACATTCCAGAACCCATCATGCAATCCCCCTCCTCCGGGTCGGCTGGAAGTGGCACCCCCACCTGTTGAGCAATAGAAAGCTGCAGTAGAGAAGACGGGGCTTGAGCGCAGGTTGAGCGCGCTCCGTGAGTTCTAGCGGTAGAGACCGTTGAGGTTCAGTGGTGAGCCAGACCCTCATGCAGCAGAGGTTTGGCTTGAGACAATGGTTTGACTTTTCAGGCTTGTGCAGACACCGACAGATCGGAGAGTGTCTTTGGCATCCAACCTTTTCGTGGAGAAGCTTGGCGTTGGTCGAGTCCGGTGACTCAGTTTCATGACGAGTTGTCGCTTTCATGGGGATAATTTCAGTTGTTGTTCTGTGAAGAGTTTTTCCCCTCCTACTTGCGCTCCGTTCGGATTCAAGAGCTCCTATAGTTTCAGTAGGGTGGGGTGACGGTGGCCGAGTACATGTCTAGTTTCGTAGATCGTGCACGATTTTACCAGGACGTGGTCCATGATGACAACATCTGAGCGTGGAAGTTTCAGCAGGGTCTCCGCTGAGATATTTGTGCTGTCATAGTACCCTTGTGCATTTCCACATATGTCGGAGTGCTAGAGCAGGCGTTGGTGACAGAAATCATCCTGTCACCTTCTACAGATTGGTGGTCGTAGCAGGCACGTTGGAGCCGAGACACCTGTCGCAGATAGCGGGCATTGACAAGAAGAACCTCGACGCAGGTGGCTTTCTAAAAACCGGACACAGGTGCATAATCATACACCATAGTGGAACCAGAGGGAACCAGTGCAGCCCATAGAGAGTTGGTTCTATGCTTTTGATGGGCGAGGTCACCTGGCACGAGACTGCCCGACCAGGCATGCAGAGAGCTTTGGGCATGCAGCAGGTGCACCACCACGACAGAGGAAGCACCGTGATCAGAGTAGTACCCAGATGGGTAGTGCTAGTAGAGGAGCGGGAGGAACTGGTAGTGGAGGATGGCTTTATGAGGTCTTCTCATCACCACTAGGCGGTCCACGACAGGCTTTGGGAGCTGACAGTCGGGACCGTGGACAACCGCGACCATTGGATGTCTACGATCCTGCAGAGCATGAGGTGATAAGAGGTACTCTCTAAAGCTCTTCTACTTCTTGCTGTAGAATTGATAGACTCTGTGTGTGGAATGATTTCCTCCGTGGTCCTTGTTTGAGTTTTTATCAGGGTGGTGCGGGGCGTCGCTGTGACCCTGTGTGGGAACGGTAAAAAGGCGTATGACCTTTTCTTTGGTAGATGGTGTTGAATCCTTTGCTTCTGGGCATGTAAGAGATTCTTGGTTGAGAGACATCGATGGTGGAACCATGCATGACCAGATATCCTTGGGTGTTTCACCATATGGATATTCTGAAGGAGGGAATCACCGGGCCATGTTCTAGGTACGGGTAGTGATTCCAGTTGTGATGTGAGACGTAGAGGTTCAGTCGGGGAGGTGAGTTACCCCGGAGGTCCTTCAGGTTGTTTGAGACCATCTGAAGGGATGGAGAGGTTCCCTGCCGCCTTTCCCTAACCCCAAAAGTTGGTTTGGGTGCATAGCGTCTCCCGCGTGACTCACCTGGGGAGATGTGTGTGTTGTCCCATGCACGTCATCTGTAAGGGAAGACCTCGCATGATCATATCAAATCCTTTGGTCTGTGTGCGGTGACGTAGAGCTGTGCGAGAGTTCTTCTGGGTACGAGAGAGCCAGGTGTGGGCTTAGTAACCTGTGTTGTTCCATGGTTTTGTTTTTCGAGGACGAAAATATTGAAGGAGGGAATGATTTAAGAACAATGTTTTTGCTGCAAAAAACGTTGGAATATTCTTTATGTTATTCCAGAGCTGCACCTTCAGACGACGTGCGATTCCGAGCCCTGGAGTGGTCAGAATTAAATTTTCAGTGCGTTCACACTGGAAATGCCAAATGAATTGGATAAATCATAAACGGTGATCCGGATCAGAATCCAAGTGTACGGATGGGTCCAGAATGGGGTTTTTACACTAGGAACGACATAAAACATGCCGGCACGGGACGTTTGGAACCCTCGCTCACTTTCGAAACGTGAAACTGATAAATTAAGTAATTAATTTATTCGTTTAACATCTTAGCTCAGTATCTCCTAAACGGTGGCTCTGATTGGGAAACTGAGGGAACCTTTGAGTTCAGAGCGTGCCGTTTAACCTACGAGGGGTGTAAGTTCCATGGGTGCGGCCCGTTTGTGAAAAATGTCCCCAGGGGCGTTTTCGTAATTTGGTGGGATCAGGTTCTAAGTTTAATAACATTTGAAAGTGGCCTCAGATTAAAATTCTGAGACCTTCGGTGGGTTCAGAGGGTGGTTTTTAGCCTAGTGGAGGCTTAATCCCGACCCCGTCGGGAGTTCGGGTTCGGACCGACGGGCGGGTGGTTAAGTGTTTTCTACTTAAACACATAACCCACCCCTCCATCTTCTTCTTGTTCACCTAGACAGCGGCAGGTGGCAGCCCCTCCCTCTACTCCTCCAGCTCCAGCGAGGCAGCTCTGGCGAGGTGCGGAAAATCCGGTGGTTCATGTGTGAAGCGTTGGGTGAAGCCCAACAATGTTGGAGGGTTTGGATTCCGTTTTCATTTTCGAGCCTACCTTTGAATCAAATTTTATGTGTCGATTTGCTTTTAAATTTCTAAACAAATCCCATAGACGTGTAGTATATATTTTTTTCATTCCATCTCTTCTTTCGGAATCGAAATCTATGTTATGGGGAGGTTGCATCGGTCTGGAGAAGTTTACGAGAATTTCGAGAGTTCTTGGGGTTTTCCGGCGGTCCGGTGAGCCCTGGCGTGGCAGCGGCTCGGTTCCAGGGTCCTGGCGGCGCAGTGGAACCGGGTGCAATTGGTGGGGGCTCCTTGGCAGGCGGCGGGCTCCTAGGAAGGCGGCAGGATGGATTGCAGTGGCGGCTCTCAGCGTGGCGGCCGCGCTTCAGGCGGCAGGCGGTAGACACCGGCGGCGCTCCGCGGTGGACCAGGGTCGCGACATGCGACCCCGCGGAGGAACCCAACCCACGTTGCACGACTCTTCACACGGCGACCGACCTCAGCCAGTTAGCCAAGCAGTGGTTTGGGTCCCCCGCCGGCCTGCATGGCCCAGCCGCGGGCCAAGCGTGGCGAGCTGAGCCGGGACGGCGCGGGCCAGCCAAGACCGGGCGGACCGGCCGGCCCAGGCCAGTCCAGGCCAAGGGGCCTTGCCCCTCAGGTTTCGGACACCCGTATTTTCCGCTACGGGCATCCATTTTGCGTGCCATCTACGGCGACACATTCCTTGGATCAATGGGAATATTTTCAGATGGTTTTGGGAATTTTTAATTCCCGAAACGAGGGGCCTCGGAGGTGCGATGCGTAATTAAGTGAATCGACGTTTTTCTGGGGGATATTGTTTTGGGCGGCGCGTACACGTCTAATGTCCGATTCAAGCGCCGACTGTGGAGTTGGGACCCTTGAACCGAGGCGGAGCTTTCCAGGGTGGTTTCAGGCGTTGAGACTGAAGTTGTGGCGTGGTCTCCACAGCCTATCTTTTGAGCGGAGTGCAATGTTTCACGACTTTTTCATCGGGCGTCTGTTCGGGGCGTACAAGAAGTCGATTATGGATGTATTTCTGAGGGGATTGCTTTGGCGCAGTCTGCCAGCTCTTTTTTAGCACGATGGTGCGGGGCCCACGAGGGCCGTTTGGGAGTCGATGGTGATTTTCCATCTCTATCATCGGGAAACCATTTTGAACAAGTGAATAGTCCACCTTGTGTGATTTTTCAAGAGGATCTCAATGGTGCGATCCGTTCATTGTGTTTTGGGACAGGGTTGCGGTTCCCACGAAGCGCTGCTCGTGTGCGGTGCGCCAGAATGCATCTTTTTTTCCGGATATCTATTGCCCTAAAGTGACCAGTCTTTTTGACATGTTTTTCCAAAGGGATCGAAATGGTGGGATGCGCCTGACTTTTTTTGTGGCCGAGGCTCGGGATCACGGGACGTCGTTCGGGCGTGAGGCGGTGTTGATGACTTTTCCATCGGATATCCATTTGAGGTGAGTAAGTAGTCTATCTTGCATGTCTTTCCCCGAGGATTTCAATGGTGTAAACTATTTAGGCGAGCGGAGCTTCTTACGCGATCTTATTAAATGTGGAATTTTGAAACGTTCCTCGGTGGCAGTTCTTCTCCCGTGTTGTAGCGGACCTATGGCATGTGATCGCGTGCACTCCTAGAAGAGTGAGGTTGGTGTCTAATGAGATGTGGTTGGATGTGCGTCAGCTGTTGAGGTAGCAGGTTGGAGTTGTTACATTACGCCTTCGTGTTGACGTTGGGTGCCGGGTGCACGTTCACCTTTGGGCTGGAGATGTGGTATACATTGGGAGTATACGAGAGCGCTGGGGGGTACATGTGGATGTTGGTACCTGAGAATGTTTGTGCGCTTGGTCGGGGTTAACTTCGGGCCACATGTCGTGTGGGCCCCATGAGCGTGACATGTTCTACTTCACGTACTTTTGACCTCTCGCGACGTAGAGGGTCCCTCGGTTCTCAATTGTTGACCAGCGGGGTTGAGGGTTTCCCCCGGGATCTGTGCTCGATGGATTAAATCATCAGGGTTGAGTGGTTTCCCCTAGGTTTGTTCGGGAGTCAGGTGGTTGCATGATACCCACTCTGTGTTCGGTTGGTCCGTGTTGTACCATCTAATAGAGATAGCCAGAGCAGTTCTGGGTTTACCATCCAGCGGGGCTGGGCAGTGGGTTACTCATCGACTTCTTAGGGTTTACCCTCTAGTAGAGACTAGGCAGTGGGTCACCTGACGAATATTGGGGGTCTACCCTCCGGCAGGGCTGGGCAGTGGGTTGCCTGTCATCTTGTGTCAAGTCTACCCTCCCGCAGGGATGGGCAGTGGGTCACCTGTCGACTTTTTCAGGGTTTACCCTCTAGCAGAGACTAGGAAGTGGGTCACCCGACTACTGTTGAGGGTCTAACCTCCAGTAGGACTGGGCAGTGGGTCTCCCATCATCTTGTTTTGGGTCTACCCTCCAACAGGGCTGGGCATTGGGTCGCCCGACGTTGTGTTCCGGGTTTACCCTCCAGCAGGGCTGGGCAGTGGGTCACCCGTCAACTTCTTCCAAGTCTACCCTCTAGAAAGGCTGCGTAGTGGGTCTCCTGATGACTTATTCTAGGTCTACCCTCCAGCGGGGTTGGGCTGTGGGTCTCCTGATGATGTGTTAGGGTTTACCCTCCAGGAGGGCTGGGTAGTGGGTCGACCGATATCTTGTTATGGTTTACCCTCCAGCCGGGCTAGACAGTGGGTCACCTGATATCATATTATGAATTACCCTCCAGAAGGTCTTGGTATTTAGACACCCATTTACATTCCAGACTCAGTCCTTTCTACTAGGCTACTCTATGGCTTTCCTCTGTGATTACTGGAGCAGGACCCTTGGTTGTACGGGTCAGTGATGGAACGACCTTGTCTTTGAGGTGTTCTCTAGACTGGGTGATATAGTCGAGGAGTGGATTGACTTTCCCCAGAACTCTCAAGTACGAGGGGTCCTTTCCCCACTGAGACGCGTCTTTGAGACGTGACCTAAAACGGTGAGGGTGAGGCTGTGCCGCCCAATGTGGATAGTGTCAAGGTGCGGTGATTTGAGCCCCTTGACTTGCAGTTCAGGGAAGATGTGGGGGATGCTGGGCATCGATGGTGTTTACTTCTGGTACTTTTGGAGATTCAACTTTCTTAGGCTGAGCTACGGGATGGAGATCCCCTTACGAACTTGTTCGGTCTTCTTAAAAGAGCATATATATGTATATACCGCGTACCAGTACCCACTCCTTGCGTTTTTGCTACTCTCCTTCCAGGAGAGGCGAAGACGTGCGGGGTATGCCACGTGCTTTCCGTGTCAAGATTCTCGTGGTTGGATGAGTCTACTCTCATGCTATAGGTAGAGAAGACTCGACGAGAAGTTCATCTTCTCACCATTTCCATCTCCTTGTGTCTGGATGAGTCTACCTTCTTTCCTCTTGTTGGGTTGAGTTAGACTCTCTACTGTTACTCTACTTAACTCCTTGTTGTAATCCTTTAATTTTTTTGTTCCCACTACTGCTCACCCTTTGTTACCTCCTTTGTTTCTCCCTCGAGCCTTCGGGGTAGCCTAGTGAGTATTTTTATACTCACCCGTGATTGGGCTTTTCCCACACATGGTGTGCCCTTGCAGATGACAGACAGGTTGGTCATGACGTTAGAGGAGCTTAGGAGCTCAAAAGCATGGACCGCGTGCGGTGGTCGTAGTCGGGTTCCAGGTGGGGGACCCTTCCAGATGTTTTGCTTTTCTTTACCTATTACTGGGTTGTGGAACTTTTTGGTTGGTCACATGTTTTTCCCCTTTTCAATCCAGTTTAATTTCAGCTTGTACTTTTTACTATTTAGAGGTCGATGCACATATGTGGTATATATATAGCAGTTTCTCTTTTACTCTGCTTGCCTTTTCTTTTAATCTACACTTTTGCATTGAGTGTGTTGCATGTGTGTTTAGAGGTACTTAGGCAAAGGCCTCCCTGAGTTGTTGTGCCTTTAGCGCTGGTCGCCAGCCCCTGGCCTATGGAGACAGGATTGGGGTAGTTGCGGCTTGTGCTGGGTAGGGTCGAGTCGTGACACTTGGTGTCTAGTGTCATACAAGCTTTCAAATATATGATTATCACAATATATTTTCTGGGTGTTACAAGTGGTTTCTCACTCTTTCAAGATAGTTTATTAATTTATTTTTTTCATTATAAGATATCATAGTTCATTGGAAAAAATTACTTCCTTATTATGTATGGGGATTTATTATTTTAAATGTGATTTTTTAAAAATATAGGGTATTTTGTAACCTATAAATATTTTTCTAAAGTGTTTAAAAGATGTTTCAATGGTTTTATTCATGATATGTTAAATGTAAATTTGTTATTTATGATTTATCAAATTATATATCAAGTTATTTTGGTTTTAACCCCTTTATATCTCAATATAGTATGGGTTGATCCCCATTATATATCTTGATATGATGGGTGAGCCAGATTATAGATCTTTAATGCATTAGGTACTACATATATAGAAATCAACCAGTAGGACTTCCCATTTTTAAGGGTAAATATAATAGTGATATTTTAATTATTTCCAAAGTCACCTACATTATTATTATATTCACTTTAATGATTCTTTTAAGAAAAGGGTTTTTTACATGATCCATGTTTTAATTTGACTATTGATTTCTTTCTTTATTACCCTTACCAAGGTTTTTATGCTCATCCCCAATTTTTAAAATGTTTTTTCATAGGATATATGTTTGTTTAAGGGAATAAAGTAAGTAATGCTTGATGTTATAAATATTTTTCATGAAAAATAATCCTTTTTTTATTTTAAAAATTATTATTTTTAAATAAATGGATATTGTTTTAGTCGTATGACATTAATATATATATATAGGATGTTATTAATGAACTATGTAGAAATTCCCTTAAAATGTATCCCTGAAAAAATCTTCAATATGAGAGAATGGAAATTCATGATTAAATCAGTATATAATTTAATGTTTATGTAAGGGGCCTTAAAATTGGTTTCAAATGTTAGTTTAGAAAAATATAGTGGTTAGTAAATTATTAATAGATTATCCATAAATGATTTTTAATTTATGGTTATATTGAAATGATACATCAATTTATGACTACCATATTTCTTCATATATGATTTTTAAATTAAGAATAGTTATTAGTATATGGAACGAGGTAGATATGTTGGAAAGGTTCATGTTTTATGAAACCTTCCATATCAATATCATGAGACAATCAAAATTAGAACATAACAGTTCATTGCTATAATGGATCGATTGACAGAATGCTATAAATTGTCCCGGAATCCATGCATGATATCAACCCAATAATCCACATAGTAATATTCCAACAGTGGATCAGTTTTTGAGGCAACATCCCCTATATTTTAGTAGAACCTTAGATCCCATGGCATCCCAAAGGGGGATCAACGCTTAGGAAAGGAAATATGATGTCATGGGATGTTCGAAATTCCATAATGTTTCTGTTGATTATCTTATTTAATTTGAATCTGATCAATATTGGTCTTTTATTATGATTTATTATTAAAAATATGATTATGAAACTATGTATTGTGATGATATTAAGATTCTTTTTTCTTGAAAAATATTTCCCTAAAACATTTCGATTCAGAATAGAGAAAAAAATTGTAGAACTGAGGCTGAAATTTTGTAGTTATTTTGATTTTTATGAATCCAGTTTTAGGAGAGTAGCTATATACATAATTGATTATTTAGGTTCATTGATAGTAAAATTAATATATTTTACCCTGGTATGAAATCATTTTTACATATATCCTTTTCATCATGAGAGTTTAAAATCTAGGAGATAATTGTATGCTGTGGTGAAAACATTGATATAGAATTTTCTTACATGTTGGTAACTCATGATGATAGGAATAAGATGTGTTCATGTTTCTAGTAATTTATGAATAAATGATAAAAAATTATTGAGGTAATAGAATCAAATTCTCTTCATGTGAAAAGGGTGGTAAAAATCTTCTTAGAGTAATTTTGGAAATTTTTTGGAAGTTCAATAGATGTGGAACATTTAGAAACATTTTCCCATAGTGAATGTAAAATGATCTAAAAAATAACATGAAGTTGATAGTGACATAAATTATGTGTAAGTATTTTGGTCATTTTGATAATGTGAGTCCAATTTTAGTCACTCGGGTGGAGGGAATTAATAAGATTTAAAAAATAAGGGGGAATAAAAATCATTTTCAACTATTTTTTCATATGATGTCCCTTTAGATGAAGGGGTATTAGGTTAATATCTTATTTGTAGATACTCTTTGAATGTGTTGTTTGATATTTTATCTAAAAATTCAATTATTTTATGATTTTTTTTAGTAGAGTAAAAATTCAAACATAAAAATAATTCCAAAACTACGGGTAAAAACTACAGTGGGAAATGGAAAGGAAAAAATATTTATAATAATGTTCCTATTATTTTCTGTGGATACAATTTACTAGAAACATGTGTTTTTATACCTCTATTATAGTTTAATGATATTCTAGGTATTGATTGGAATTATATTTTCAACTATAAGTAATATTTATAAGAAAATAAAGTTTATTTTTTAGAATGATTTTCATAATGTGTACAAGAATTAACCCATATCATTAATAACACCTTTAGAAGGTGAGAAACTATTAAAATATGGAAATTAATGTTATCTCAGACATATATTTGAAAATAAAGAATTGTTCATATTAATGATGTGTATATGGTAAATGAGTTTCTGGATGTTTTTCTTGATGAGTTTACTAGTATAATACTTTCTCATGATGTTTAATTTACTACTCACATAGTTATTGGGGATAATCTAGTTTCAAAACCCCCAAATTTATTAAGTCACATGGAACTTTTATATTTGAAGAATAAATTATAGTAATTATTAGATAATGGTTTCATCCGACCTAGAAATTCACCATGTGTTGATCCTGTATAGTTTTTTAAATGGAATTATTGTTTAATGAGATATTAAAATTATTATAGAGCCTTTAATAACAAAATGTTTAAGAAATAGAATAATTTTACTCATATCAAGTATTTTTTTGATCATATTTGGGGTGAATTTTTTTTTCTAAAGGGTGAATAAATTTTTGAGTACCATCCTTTAAATGTAAAGGAAGAATAAATTTGGAAGAATTCACTTCAAACTACAGGTTGTAATTATGAATTAGTAGTTATGTTGTTTTTGTTAACAAATGAACCAACTATAGTCAAGGATCTTATTAAGAGAATATTTCATTATTTCTAGGATATGTTTTTGGTTTTATTTATTAATGTAATTTTTCAATATTATATAATTAGTAATTAACATCAAGGATATACAAATGTTGTTTTGGGAATCATAAAATAAGTAGAACTATTTGGGAAATACCGAAATTGTGAATTTTTGTTGCAAAAATATATCATTCTTTTGTCACATTTTTTCTAAATTTGGCATAATATTTGATCCTACTAAAATGAAATTCTTTGAATAATGGATGAGGCACATAATTATAACGAAGATTAATAGTTTTCATGGATTTGTAAGCTATTATCAAAGGTCTATTGAAAAATTACCCTGGAAATCAGTCAAACTGACACTGTTAACTCGAAATGGTTTAAAGTTCATATGTAAAAAATAATGTTATGATTGTTTTAGGAAGAGAAATGAAGATTAGTGAATGATCTAGTACTGGACCTACCTTGTAGAAGTGATGAATTTTTCATCTATAGTGAATCTTTATTGAAAGTATATTATCATTTCATAAAACAAAATGATTATGTAATTTGTTAGGTTTCAGGATAATGTAATCCTCATGAGTTAAATTACGCCACTCGTGATTTGGAATTAGTTTCTATTTTTACCAATAAATATTTAGAGGCATCATATTTATTTATTAATGTATGAAATATATAATAATTTTATATTTTTAATGTATATATTCACTCAAAAACAATTGAACATGAAAATAGAAGATTTCTTGAACTAATAGAGGATTATGATTTCAAAATTCATTAACATCCTAGAACAAAAAAAGTGGTTGATACAGTGATTTGGAATATTAATAGTACATTAACCATGATACATTTGTCATGTTACACTTTTGTTAATTATTTGATTAATTGTGAGTTGAATGTTTTTATAGTAGGAAATTATTCGATTTTTTCATAGGTGTCAGTATAATCGTCTCTATCAGATAGAATTATGGAAATAATAATGGAAAATTTTGAGTTACATAAAAAGATAAAATTGGATCAAAAATGTATGTTTCTGGAATTTAACCCTGATAAATATTGTGTTTTGAGTTTTGGTTATTGGTAATGTGTTCCTTGGATTCGTTGATGATGATATAGTATTCATTTGATGCTTATAGTTCTATGTTTTTAGTTTATCTTTTCTGGTCTAAGATGTATAGAGAACATTGTGAGTATTAGTGGTTGAATAGAATGAAATGAGATATTGGATACTTTACCATGGAGTGTTTCACTATCCAGTAAGTAAAATTATAACTATAGTTACTCATGGGGATTCTACATCCATTGATAGTTCCATAGTTGAAATGGGAAAATATATCCATGAATTTTGTAGTGGGATTAAAAGAGGCTTCTTTACATAACAATATGATCAGGGTTATTATTGGTCGAATAGATAAATATTGACATTATATTTCTATTACGGACACTCCATTACTTGATCAACATTATTAGAGATATATTAAAGAGATATTCAGGTAACATTGATTTCCCCTATCTATTTTATCTAATTTTTACTCCATGTTCAGTACTAAATTTTCAAAATGATCTCAGAAGTCATTAAGAAATGAATTAAATTTTAGCATTTATTTTCATCCATAATCAAATGAATAGTAAAAATGAACAATTCAGACTTTGGAGGTTATGATACGTTCTTTTTTAATGGATATCCCGGTAATTTTGATCAATATATTTCATTGGTTGAGATTTATTATAGTAACAGTATTTATTCCAAAATATAGATTTATCTATTTGAGGCATTGTTTTGAAATCAGTGTCATAATACATAATATCAAAATGAGGTTGGTGATATAATGTTTATGTGACCTTATTTGGTAATGGAAATTTTGGAAAATTTTCATTTGATTCAACAAAAAAGAGGATAAGTTATCAATATAGGAATTTTTTATGGATAACCAGAGGAAGGATCATTATTTTGAGGTAGGAAATCATATCATTCTCTATGATTTTTCAGTGAAAATTATAATGTGTTTTAAAAAGAAAATAATGTTAACTCCACTATCTGATAGACCCAATGAAATTATGGAGGACTATGGATTAGTTTCCTACTCTATTTCCTTTCCATTTATTTTATCTCATGTCCACATGGTTTTTCATGTTTCATTGTTAATAAAGTATATGATAGATCTCTATCATGTTTTGAATCATGAATAATTTTTGTTGGAAGAGAATATTTGTTATGAGGAATAGAAAATATAGAATTTTGACTATAGAGATAAATTATTATAGAATAAGGTGAATAATTAGGATACAGTTTTATGGAAAATAGTTATAAATGAAGATAAAACATAGGAATCTTACATTTCTATGAAGGAATGTTATCTTAAATTATTTAGTGGGGGAATAAATTTAAGAGGATGGAATTTAAAAAATTGGGAATCACATAACAATTAAGGTAATGATATAATAATTTTGATGTCTTTTATAAGTGATTCTACATTTATCCAATAGATTTTATAATCACAATATTATAATAAATCCTATTTTTCACATAAATCTTATTTTTCTAAAAAGAAGTTTTATTTCCTTTTGATGGAACACTTGAAATAAATATTGTTTTTTGTATTTTTAAATTACAATTGAAAAAAGAAATATTTTATTTGAATTATTAATATCAAATTTTACAATTGATGATTTTTTTCTGATAAGTTTCATAACTTGATGAATATTTAATAAATAATACAATTTAATTGAAAGTATAATTTTCATCTAAAACAATATATAATATACAATTATATTTTTAATTAGTTTTAACGTATATTTAGATCAATATTATATCATTTAATTCAATTAAGGTCATTACAATTATTTTAAATTTGAGATTGGATATAAAAACAATTCATCATTATGATTGTTTTTTCATTTAAAAACCCACTTTGTCTTTCCATCAATGAGAAAATTTTTAAACTAATTATAGAAAATTATGCTTTTCTAATTTTGAAAAAAGGATTCATTATTTATAATAAAATAATATAAGTTATTTAAATAATTCCCTTTAATTTTGGATATTCTGAACTGAATCCTTAGTATGTTTTTTCTTAATATGGGTAGGGTAAATCGAGTAATGAAGGGTAAAAATAATATTATAAATTATATAAAATTACACTAACACATGTACTAATTTAATCGTATTGCTGTATATCTACAAAAATATTCCATATATTGAATTTTATCAAATTTTGACCCACTTGTATGAAATTATAAAATTTATAACATTTTATTAAATGAAATGTCCTTTTTTCACACTTTTGTTTCTAACAAGTGAAATATTTTAAATTTGGGGATATATTATAAATATATTCATCAATAAATAATATTTTGAAATATTCAAAGTTTAAAATTATTATAGTAATTTATTTTAAATTTTTCATTATGAAATATTTAAATTAAAGACTTATACAATGATGATGAGTTAATTGTGTAATTTTAGGAAATATAAACAAAATGATATTAAAAATACTTAAGGAAATATAATTTGAGATTATTAATGACATCCAAAAGTTTATCAGATCACATTTACATGTTAGTTATTTTTTATAATATTCGTTTGAATTTTTTCTATTTTTATGACATTTTCAAAAAGTCATGTAATGAATAGTGTCAAAATTAGCATTAATGATATTTGCATATATATAATATTTAATTAAATGATATAAAATTTACAAATTTATTGACATAGTATGAATGATTGGTAGTATTCATAAAATTTCATTAATGACTCATTAATTTTTATTGCTTTTTTATTGTTATAATATTAACCATCCCCGATTCAACTACATAATATCATGGTAAGAGTTAAAAAGGTTACATAAGGGCTAATGAAAATTTGGATTAAAAAATTAAAAACATGCATAATTTTTTATAATGAATTTATTTTGACCCATAATCATCCTATATTCTAAATATTTTATTTTGGAGTATTTTTGCGTAGAAAATTAATAAATATTATTTTTATATTTTGATAAATACAAATAGTGCTCATTTAATATTTTATAAATGTGAATCCATAATTCTCATTTCAGTATACATTAATTACTATTTGTTTCAACCACGATATTCCCAATGCCATTATTATAAATCATATGAATATTCTAGTGGCAATATTCTTGGTATATCACCCCCCTAAAATGTATTATGTTGTTAGTCAAATGAGGTCATCTAAAGGTGAGGTATCGTGTTTAATTAAGTGTTTCTATTTTATTTTCACTTCCAATTTATTAAAATATTTTTCACAATTATGAAACCAGAAATATAGAATCATAATTATAAATATAATTTATTTTTTTATATGGAAACCTAAATCTGTGTCAATTTCCATAAAATGGTAGTATTATTAACTATTTGGGCTTACAACTAACCACCAACGCAAAAGCTGATATAATTTGTTTTCCATCACTATATCTCAATACAAGTTATAATTATGGAATTTATGTTTTTATATTATATTTTTGAGATAATTTTCTTTACTATATTATAATATAACATTTATATTCATACCATTCCATGAACATAAAATTTAAAACATCATTTGTTTGTATGTGTGACCTATCACCTCGGCTAAGCCATGGGATTGTTTTTTCAACACCACATCACATTGATGATATATATAAATATGTTCAAATTAATAATATGAATTTTATGATATAATGAAATTTTTTGATTATAAATTAATAACTACATTCTGTTCATAATGATCATTGAAAAATTGAAACCGTAGTCTGTCGTTTGTATAACCTACTATCATTTTGATTATATCGTTTTTCATTTATCATAAATATATATAAATGGTTTTATTTATAACATTAAATGATATATAAAAGTTATTATTATTTGATTAATATTATTCTTGTGATTTTTTACTAATAACATCTTTTTGTATTGACATCATACGAACTTCAATGTGGACTAATGTATCAAATATCTGAAAAACATATGATATCAACAAAAACAATTAATTAATTCATAAGACAAGATAATAAATGATATAAATGGGATATTAGACATTAAAATTTTCTAATTAAATTATATAATATTCTTAATATTATTATTCAATAACTCCAATATTGGATATGACGAGTCATACCTAGGGTAAGGGATATTTTTTTTAAAACACACATTTAAAGATCCTACTATAAAATACAAGGGGATTTTTTTAACACAAATTTAATTAGTGGATTCTACAGAATTAATGTGTATATTTTACATTATGGTTTAATTTATAAATTTTCATAGTTATTTCTGAAGAAAATGATTTATTTATTATGTGTAGGGATTTTATATTTTAAAACATATTTTTTACAAGAAAAGGGCCCTTTCAATACCTGTAAATGTTTTTATGATGTGATGAAATGAGATTTCAATGGATTTATTCTGGATATGTTCCTTGTAATTTTTTATTTTAGTTAGACCCTATTATAGCTAAACATATAATGGTATGAGAACTGTTATATCTCAATATATGACGGGTTGAGCCACATTATAACTCCGGATATGATGGGTAAGCCTCATTATAGCTCTCCAACGCATTGGGTAGTCCAGATATGGATGTCAAAAATATGGTTACTCAATTTTTATGGGATAATGTAATAGTGATATGATACTTTTGTCCCACGAGAACTACATGGTTTTTTATACATGATACTTTGTATTTATAAAACAGTTTTAATGGAATTTTTATTTCAATAAGAGTGAATATTTCCTTATTTATGTCTCATACTGTGATTTTTGTGATATCAATTTTTTTGAAATGTTTTTAAAAATTTATAATATTTTTATGAGAAATAATTATATAAATTTGGAGGCTATGAATATTTTTTTTAAAGAATATGATTCCATGGTTTATTTAGAAACGTCTTATTTTGGAAGAAATTTATATTGTATTAGTAGTATCCACTTGATATAAATATTTGATTTTATATATGAGATATGTTTTAATTGTATAAAACACTAAACCTAAAAATATCATCAGTATATGGGAATTTAAATTCATTTCTAAAAAGAAAAACTATGTATCATTTATGGATAATGAATGAAACCTATAGCTGAAGAGAATATTGGAATCATCTAAAATTGTGATTTTTCCAGAACATTGAATTGGTTATAATGTGTGTTTTGAAAAGGTTGGGATTGGGTTGGGAGATTTCTAGATATAGAATAATAATGGAGATTCTTATAACATTCCCTATCTCTGTCATCATGAGTGGTACTACTCTACATATGACTTGGATTTAGCTATTTTGGTTCACAAATGGATGTGTTGGAAACACTGTATCATTGATAAGATATTTTTTGTATATACAGAACATAAGAGATTAGGGTATATCATTTCAATGTGTGATAAGAATCTATCATACAATAATGTGGTAGAGTAATGGTATATGTTTTTTTTATATTGTGTATAATCCTAGAAATTTTAATATTTCCACAAATTATCTTAGAAGGAATATAAAATATTATGGACCAATTGACGGTTTTATGATAGAAGTTAGTGTCTTTTAAGGAAGATTGGTAGTTGGGAATGACATAGGATACATGATCAGTGGGTTTATCACCACTTTATATTATGTCTCTGTTAGGGTTTTGAGTAATGTATATACATTTGTGTAATCCATATTTTCTCATGGGGTATGAAAGGTTTTTGATATGTGACCCTATTTCAAGATATACCTTAGATGTATGTTATTTTATTTTTTCCATTCTATAGTAGTGGTTACTTATTCTATAATATAGAAGCTATGGATTAAATCTCATTATTTCTAATGGGATGTGAAATAATGGTCAATAATGTTAAATCTTGATATCATATGATGAAACAAGAGGCCAAACATGAAGGTGAAATTTCAATATTTTTCTCTCACTATCTAACCTTTCATAGGAAAAAATATGATAATCAATGTCATGGTGGGGTTCCCCATCAAAAATTTACACCTGTGTCAAGGTGGATATTATGAAAATTTAATTTTCAATGCATATTTTAAAGACCCAAATTATTTGATATATTTTATTGGTGATAATTGATTGGATCCTAAAATTAGTTCACTTCATATTATTCCATGAGACACACTTTGTACATGATTTTGAACGATTTATTTTTGGAATATTTTAGGATTTTTTGGAGTGTCATATATTATTATATATTACAGGGATGTTTTTTTACAATTATTTTGTAAATTCTTGCAAATTATTTTTGGTAAATAGGTAAAACTATGTATGATGTATCATTTTTAGTTCAATAGACAATCTCATATCAATACCCTAATAATGTAAAAATGAATTTAGGTATTAATCATATCATTATATAGATAAAGCGATGATTTTATATCCTTGGTGGATATTTCATACAATAATATATTGTAGTATTTTATTCTTAGATAACATTTCTAGGCTAATTATGTTCTTTAATCATGCTCAAATCATTATAGAAATGTGACCAGTGAGGGAGGTAGTGTTTGGATAATAATAGTGTATCAAACCACTATTATGGTCCAATTTATGAAGACAAGGTCATATATAACATAGAGTAGAATGTGAAAAAATTTATACATTTTGGGATATCCCTTCATTTTAACTGTGGACATTCAAGATTTCTTATGTATTTCACCTCTGTTGGGGTGTCATATTCTATTTATAAAAGTGAATATGATGATATTGTTTATAAGGGAGTTTCAGGTCATTGAGTGTGTTGGAATGACAGATTTCAATTTGGACCTCACATTATAATATATATGTATTTTAAATGAGCTCCATGAATCACGCCTTCTATTTTACAAGCTAGATCCAATGTTGGTCATCGACAATAAGGAAAATGAATTAGAACCAAAATAAACCTTCATCTAGTGAATAGTAATGATTTTTAAATGAATCAAGAGATTATTGTGGGGATGATGGTAACACCTACACGGCTTCAATGGTTTCTTAAATAAATCAAAGTGACGATTTTGGATAAGGTATTTGATGTACAACTTCAATGGAATGAGTTGATTTAATTGGAAGACAAGATAAAATTATTGAGGATGATAATTACATATAGGGTAGATTTTAATGTCCATGAATATTCAGGTACATCATTTATTACATTCGCTAATTCATTGAGTGTTTTTCAAGGTTTGATGTGCATCGAAATCATTGGATGGGATGAACACAACTCATCATTTTGTCATGATCGATGCATTATATGGGATTTACATGATGAGAAAATATGTGATCAATGTTATTAAATAAATTAATATTCTATAGAGAATGCTATAAAACCAATGAAAAAAATCATCATAAATTAGTGATATATAATTTTAAAAATTAATGTGTTACCTTTTAATTTTTTTTAATTGTTGGGGCTAAAGCTTCATTCATAATTTCATCAAACCAAAGAACTCTTTTAATTGGTAAGAGAGAGACCCATTACATAGCCGGAAGGCCCAGTGGGCATTTAGCCCATTACATGGCCCGTAGACCCAAAGCCCATTTTGTGAATAGTACTGCTACAATACCCTTGTGATACAGTACCACACAATACCCAACCGCCACTATTGTTCCCTGCTGCCTCTACAGTGATCTGCGGCCACTATAGTGCCTGTGGTTGCTATAGTGTCACCGCTTCTACAGTACACTACAGTACTACTACTGTACCCTGCTCCCAATAGGTTTTGAAGCCCCATTTTCTTGCAGGATTATGGGGTTTTAGCACTAAGGCAAACCCCCAACTTTATGTAATAAATTATTTTTTACAGGTGGATCAGACAAAGATTCAATATCATACTATTATTGTGTTGATTAAATCATGTATATATTTTCTCGAGTTGTGATCTACACATGTTAAAGGAATCAAAAAATGTAATTGTTCGATTATATAAGGGATATCATGGTAGATAATAAAACATATCATCATTGGACATTGATTTCCACAATAATTGCTTCTTGGAAGGGTTATCTTCAATCTCTATTGAATTATGATTTGTGGAGGAGGAGGATCACTCTCTATTATAGAGAGTATTAATAGAGAGGGTAATCTCTAAGTATTTCATAGTATACTCCTCAAATTTCATATTCCATAATCAAATGAATTCTCTATTTTAATAAAATAATATAACTTGGTTTATATACTGCTATGTTTAGAAATCCATAATTACAAAATTTCCCTTTATTACTTTTTAATCCTTGTGGAATCACATATCGATAATAATAATTTATTTATTCATGATGAAAGGTATAGAATTAAATTGAATACTATTTATTTAAAAAATATTCCATATATATTATTTCACACAAAAAAAACATGGTCCACCATTCCTCTATAATATTTATCTGAACATGAATAATGGATTTTTATTAGAAAAATAAATATCACTACATTATTTTGTAAAAAAAATATGATTATTATATTTATTAAATAAAAAATAAATATTAATTTAATATTCTACTCACATAATATTAACTTTAATAAAAACTGATGTAATATATAAAATAATGAATAGAGGAGTGATTATTAAACCACATGTGAGAATACTATTTTTTTACCTTGATAAATAATAATAAAAATTGATTTAACTATGGTTATGGATACACATATTATAGGAACCTCTTGGGATATTTCTTAGTGGCATTAGGTAAACCTGTCCTAGGTTAGAATATAAAAAGACTCCTTGTTGAATATTTCAAATAAAGTAGGTTTCATGATGGTTCCATGAATATTTCTAATTGATTTTCAGTTAATTGATTGAACAAAAATAAAATTTGACTGGTAAAAAATAATTAAATTATTTTATTTAGGATATATGATTTCCTTAAATGTAAATTAGATATCATCACCTATTGAGGAAAAAATGGAAAATTAATTTCTCACATTATTCATAAAATTTATCTGAATTCACACAATGTATCCTACATCAATGAGAACATATTTCATCATATTTTTCATCAATACATAAAAATACACTACATATAATACTCATTAATATTAATCATTCAATATAATGATAATTATAGAATTCCATAGATAGGAATATCCAATGAAATATATAATTCTATATTTCCTAATGTTGGGTCTTATTCCCATAATATCCTTTAATGGATATTACCAAGGGCATATATTATTAGAAGGATCCTCAATGTCAAATAAGCCTCCACCCAAGATATCATGTATCAAAAATTTCACTTAAATTTTTTTATCTTTCTATATAATATATATTTAATAGTATTGTTAATGAATGTTTATGTTCTCATCATAGCATGGATCTAATATGACTTTTCAATGTTTCATATACTTTAACAGCATTATCACATTCTATGTCACATTTAATAATAATAATGATGTTATATGGAGTTTATTAATATTAAAAAATGAATACATATTACAATAATGTGAATATATTTAGTTCTGGGGAACCAAATCCAATAGACTCCCACTTCAAACATCACTATCTACTAACAACCATCTATATACTAGTTTACACATGATATTCAGGAATATAATTAGATGATTATATTGTCAAGGGGTCAACCATGTTATTGTCTATAAAAAATCTACATACTAAAACAATAAAACATATAGAAAAATCTCTCAACAGAACATAATTTTGTTTTTAGTTTTTTTATATTGGTGTTAAAAAGTCTCTTATGAAAATTCCCAAAGTAATGTTTTATCATATAAAAATTTTATACAGCCTTTACTACTAGGTACCACATCGTTAAACATGAAAAATATTTATATCAAAATGGATTATATGGATACACTATAAGCCTCTATATTCTTAGACTCGATGATAGAATAGGTAAAAAATATCATATTTGAACTCTTATATCTCAAATCTCCTAAATTGATAATGAATTTATACCCTGACACTAACATCAAATAATTTTGATATGGTAGGAAAATAGAATCTTTAAAACCCATGAGGACAATCTACTCATATCATCAACACACCGAGGAAATTTCCTTATTTATTATATTATTCTTATGTATTCCCATAATAGTAAACTAGTTTTTTCTTCTAGATCATTTCAATATATTTTTACTAAGCTCAATTTGTTTTCAACATGAAGTCGAGTTCCAAAAATTGAATAAATGATTGATTTTATCACTAGAGCTTGTCAGATATTACTAATTCTCTAATTATCTTATTTTGTTTGTAAACAAATATTATAATAAATATGTTTACCATGTTATTCTACATCCACTCCCCTAAATGATGTTCAATAAAAAATATATTCAGGATATGGTCAATATTGGTTCCTTTACTATGTCCTAGAATATTCTTAGATCCATAAATAATAATATCAATCCCAAAAATATAGCATACATCCCTGAATTCCACCAGAGAGATACATTTTTTAACAATTAATTCATAAATTTTACGACTGGTTAGTATTTCTCACAAATAACATGTCATCATGATATAAGAATTACATAAAAACTCATTCCTACGAATCTATAAATAAACACATGTATCACAATCATTCATAATGAAAATAATTCATTAATAAAATTTTCAAATCATAGGATCCATGAACAAGATGTTAACTTCAATCTATCATTGGATCTCATCAATTTTTGAATCGTTTCATCGTCCCTTTGGGTAACAAACCCTTATGTTTTTTTCAAATAGATATCTTCCCAATGTTTTTCATTATGGAATCTTATTTATATATCCATATATAAAACTATACAATTAATGTATACTACAATACATATAGAATTTTAATCGATCTAAACCATAAAATCGGGGAAACGTTTTTACATAGTTTATTATTTGACACTTTTTAAACCCATATAATAATATCCTTGAATTATATGAATTTCATTAACCATACATGTCTAGTTTGCCCTTGAATTTCAATATTAACCAAATTGTATTTACATAAAAAAGATAAATAAAATTAACAATACTTGTCGTATACATGGAATATAATTTCAAATTCCTGGATTTTTCATCATGTATCATCTGAGATCACCACAACCTATATCTGGAAGAGAGGATATTCATTGTAAACCAACATTGAGTCCCCATATTTAGTTATTAGAAAAGGATGTCTCTCTTGATCTCTAACATATCTTGTGTTATTATGTTGAACTTGTCATTTGGGATATACTACTTTTATGGGGAACTGCTGAATTTTTTCATGTACCAACTCTTGTATATCGTGAGAATTAACTTAATTGAATTCAATATTTCTCCAATGAACCCTTTTCAGGATGTTTTCACTCTCATTAAACTAATATTTTTTATCCAGAATCACTTTCTTGCCTATGAGTTTCTATGTGTAATATCCCATTTTCCATTTTTATACCATATAATGATAAAATTTATGCCCCTATGAATGGGATTGTTTTTGGGGAAGGATGGAACAAATTCCTTCCAACCCCATACAGATGTATGTGGAAAACATGTTTCATTCCACAACATATCACAATGTGAATTTTATTTTCCAAAATATTTGGTACATGGATTAATTTGAATGATTTAGTTTATAATGCTTATCTCCATAAGCATAAAAGAATATCTATATAACTCAACATCATCCTTACCATATCTAGCAAGGTATAGTTCCACTTTTTTCTAACACTATTCCACTATAGTGTGTAAGGTGGAGTTGTGTAATAATGAAGTAAACACTCCCATTAAAAGGTCAATAAATTACTGGATAAGATATTAACCTCCTATGTCTGAATGAATATTCATTATTATCTTTATAATTTGAATCTGTACAAAATACTAGAATTATTTGAATTTACTAAAGGACCTTAAGATATAAATTATCAAATAGATATATAAATATATAGACAGATCACCTGTAAAGGATATGATTTAAGAATACCCACCTCATAATTCTATTATAAGTGGTATATGTAAAATAATGTGTACTAATAATTGAAAATATGTGGACCGTTCACTGTGTCCATCAAATGGTTGTTTTGTAATTTTTCATTGTAAACAACTAAGACATCTATAAATTGGTTTCAACTCAATATAGTCTAAATATCCATCTTTATACTTCATTTTAATATGATTTTCATTTACATGAACATGGTTCTAATTTTATAGATGTGTGTGGTATGAGTAATATAAATATGATACATCAGAAATTAACAATAATTGGTTTCATGAATTTAATACAAAAAGGGCATTAATTAAATTTTCCATACCATAACATGTGTTTTATTTTCTTAATAAACAACTATTATTTCCAAATTTGAAAATAATAAAATCTTTTTTTATGAAGGATATATAAATTATATTTTTGTTTATAGATGATAAATAATAAAATTCTAATAAAATAAAAATGATTTCTATTGTAAATGATAGACAGTAGTCCCAAAATTTCAATATCACCCATACTCCCTCTATTTTAAGCTCTCCAATCCACCTCTAATCTAGTAATCATTTAGAATATACATTGTTCCAATTTTTGGATATATATTTCATCACAATAGGAAATATATAATACAAATATTTTTGGTATGTAATGAATACACATGATAATGAACACACCATATACTTCCCAAAAATCAAGGTGTAGTAACTCTTCCTATGGCTTTCTTTGCCACATGAAATATATACTTCTTTCTTTTCAATTATCTTCATCTGGATCATTCTTCTCATGGAATGATAGTTGTAATGAGTTTTTGAATTTTATGATTGATAATATACTAAATCATTTTTTATTTTTCTAATTCATCATAGGGAATTTGGTTTTTTCATACCCTATCTCCTTGTTCACAAGGTGATTCAGATTAAAAAGTTACAAAAGACTCTTCTTATTATTTATCAGTTTATAATTTAAAACAATACTAGGAAAGGAATTTTGGTATTTAGAAATGAATGATATCTCTGAGAAAATCATCTAGGAATTTAATCCCTATGATATCTAAGAATTCAATATAGACAATATTAATGACTACATGAGGGCCATTTGGCATTATCTATCTAATCATTGTTATAAACAATGCATTTTGGATCTCTTATTTCTCTGGTATCACCTTCTATTTATAGTGATCCTAGAGGGGAGACATCATGATATACACAAACATGTCCTCATATTGTTATCAATCATCATTGGTTACTGATTATTGTATAAAAAACACAAAATCTATAGCATCGTTAAAATGTTAATTATATACTAACAACTCATCCTTACAACCCTCATTTATAGGAACTTCAAGAATAACATCTTACAGAACATAGAATTTCTTCTCATTCAATAGGTCAATGTGTAAGCACTATTATGACACCCATAATTTTTTGTTGGTGAGAAGGTTATCCTTTTATCGTATGGATTGCAATGTTATGTTTAAATCCATGTGTATTGATATTTCAACAAAATATGATGACCATTGGTTTAGTGATTTATTAGATAAAATATAGAGAAATAAAAAAATTAATTTATTTATTAGTCTCACTATATATTATCAAAATATAATATATATTTCCATTTCCTTCAGAATGTAGCGTTGTTTAAAAATTTTATAGGCATTGATCCATATTCCCATTATCACTGCCCCAAATTTTCCCAGTCATACATTTTAAAGCGGTTTAGGTCGGTATTAAAAATTACAACTATATTAAATAAATTATCCTTTAACTTCTTAGTGTACATACCATGTTGGTAATCCATAAATTATATTTCCTCAATCTCTAACTATTACATAAACAATGTACTTATTTGTAATTCAACAACTAATATGAACTATTTTTTGTCAACCCAAAAAATCATCTTATAAATTCCAAGTAATTAAATATACACCAATTTTGGCTAGTCATGAACACTAAATTATGGTTGGATTTTAACATAAAAAGTCTAAGTCCATACTTACATAATGTATATATTTGAGTGATTTAATTATTATGCATAAATTTAATATTATAATAATAATTACATACATTTTAATATTAATTGGATTTCCATAAATTATTAACCATGGAATAGATATTATTTATACATAAACCATTATTTTTTAGTTCTATATTTCATTCTTGTTAATCTATTAATTCATGTAATCATGATAAACATCTATAATAAAATAGCTTAAAATTTTTATAGATATAAAATAATAGTGTGTAATGATCAGGAGATTTCTCTAATGTTTAATTTATCATGTTGGTGATAATATAACCATCAAAATATGCGAATACACAATAAACCACATACAGTTCTTGTTGAATCTTTCTAGATCACC
Organism: Viscum album; assembly: GCA_963277665.1. NCBI lineage: Eukaryota > Viridiplantae > Streptophyta > Magnoliopsida > Santalales > Viscaceae > Viscum > Viscum album. Next base: position 1,333,260,206 of record OY728122.1, on the reverse strand, counting down.
ACTTATATATCTCTGAGGGAATATATTTTCATAAAATCCAAATATGAAACACTTCTATTATCTTGGATGATATATACACTATATATTAATTTACACACTGGAATGTGGGGGGAATAAAAACCTTTTTATGGGATTTACAAAAAAAATAAAAATTGGAACACATTCTCTTACACAATTAGTTGATATCTTATGCACGTGATAATAATTTAATTTAATAATTATTTAAAAAACCAATCACATTCCATCATCTAATCATTTAACACGATCATCTATATACAAGAAATCAATAAGTAATTTAATAAAAATAGACATCAATTCTAATCGTTCTTATTTAAATTATATATATCATAAATCAATGAATTATTTTATTTAATTAATCAATTATTCTAAATTAATTCCCTTCTCATTTTTTTGATTCGCATCCATCTTGATTTTAATCAAATTATATAAATTTATATGAAATTTACTATGTACAAAAATATACCTTGTACCAAATATAGTGACATCCAATCAAAACCAACCAATGTATATTTTATTCATATACTATTTAATCATGTGGAACTAAATATACATGAATTATCACATAATTACACAACATGTAATATCAAATTTATTACCTCACGTAACACATTGTATTTATCTAGAGTGTAATATTTTGTATCCCATAAATGTTATAACTATATTATGACTAATAAAAGATGTGGAGTTCCAAAGAATATGTAAAAAATTAATTATATATTTAATATATATCTAAACAAATAAATCAGAAAAAAACATGTACTGTCAATTTAATGACCCCAAATAACACATGTTAAAAGGTTTTGAAATGAATAATAAATTAATTTATAATTCTATGTAATTTGGTAAAAATAAATTTCTTGTATATTCTAGTTTCACATAATGTATTAATCACCTTGTATATTCATGAAACATGAAAATTTAAAAAACATGTAAACTATCCATGATAAATAACAGAGTAAACGGTGTGTTCATGTGCTTCAAGGAGTGTGATATTCGAGTTACCATGTAAAAATTCGTGTAGGTTACGTTATTAAATACACATCCCAATGGCGACTAAAAGACTACGCATCACGTACATGTATTATAGGATGTATTCTCTAGCTGACCATAGACTAGGAGTGCATTGTCCACACATGGTGTGTAATTAAATTCAACACATGTAATAAATTCCCACATATTTAATTAATTCAGAAATAATAATTTATTAATTGAACACAACAACATATAATATACTAATGGAATACATGGATTTTACTCTGGTGTTATCCATTAAGATTCCTCATCACCTGTGGATGACTCTTTTAAATATATTTCAACCATAAAATTAATATTTGTTATTTAATTTATGTGAAATGAAGTGAAATAAAAAATATCTTACGATTCAGTTGAAAAAAATTTTAAATTGGAATTGAAAACAAATTATAATGTTTTAAATCAATAAATTATATTTTAAAAATTATAAATAATTTCAGATACATCTTTGACACAACATGAGGGTTCCAAGTGCATCCAATGTTCCATATGGCACATTCCAATGTTAGGTTTTATTTATAAGAGATTATATATATAATATTTACATGATGAAAAATACCATTATCAACCGAATTAAATAAAATAATATAGACATAATAAAATAATGGTACCAAATAGTAGGATCATCACATATTATTTATATTTAATTAAAAAAAATTAAATAAGTATCTTGTGAGGAATTTATTATTCATTGATGGATCTGACAATTTAATCATGTTGTAATATCGATTAATTATAAGAATAATTTATTGATTACCATTATTGGTGATCTATATGTGTTCCATAACCTATTAAGATCACTTTATGAATCTTTTTCTATTATCATGGAAGATCCAAATACTTATTTCATTCACATTTGATTACCCTGCTATTTTTTTCCTAGAAGGGTTCACCCCAATCTCCTTAGATTAGAGAGAGTTAAAGGAAGAGGGTTTCTTTCCATTATTAAGAGTGTTATTGGTGTTGGATATATCTAGGTATTTGAGAGGATTCTATCCAAATAACAATGATGAAAACCAAAAAAATAGAACTTTTAAATATAAAATATTTTTATGTTTGTATACATCTAGATTTAGAAATTAGTAATTTCTCTAGTTTTCTTTATTCTTTATTTTTTTCCCATAGTACACCATGAATATAATAATTTTTTTATAACAATTAATACATAACATGGATTAATTTATAGAATTAAATGAAATATTATTTATTTTAATAATATTAAAAATATAATATTTATCACTAAACCAACAAAAAATTGTTGACAATAACATGGTACACAATCTAAAAGAATAGTTGGCACAATGATTTCCATATTGTTCAACCAAACGTTGTGGGATCCCAAAATAAGTAGTTCAACGTACGTCGTTGGTTCATTTGTTGGTATACCTTGTTACCAAAATATTCACGTGGTGTTAAATAACCTGGAAAGTCAATTTTTAAGCCATCAAATCCAAAAAAAATCATCATTCATCCTACCATACATATGGATCAGGAACAAAATGACTCAAATGGTGGTTTTTGTTATTATTCTTCATTCAATAATTTTTTGGTGAATCTAAGGGAATTGTGTTAGGAGAATCCTGGTTTCTTTTCATTATTCTATATTCTTCTTTTTCTCAATGTATCATTATTATTTCTATCTTTATGAATCAACGATCTATGTTTATATAGTTAGATAAATGAATTTTGAAGTGACATAGTGAAGAAATCAGGGATATATAAAGTATCAATTATAGGATGAATATAATTGAATCAAATTTTTCTATTAGACCCAGAACCAAGATGGTAGTGACTCTTACTAAGTATGTTAACCCTAGTAAGTCAATTTTTGTTCATATCCTCAAAGTTAATCATCCAAAAATTTTCATGTGATGGAATGGGTATGGATCTGGGGATATTTGATCTGAAACATGAATTAGGTGATGTTTCTAAACATCATAACACTGTTTTGTTAGAGGTAGAGAGGTATTATGATATGTTGAATTATTATCTTGGTTTTTAGAATGATTTTGGGTTATTTTGTAGAACTTATGACATGTTCTTCGTATGAGTTCCATGTTGAGTGTGTGCTATCCCATGAGAAATATTCATGGTATGATTACCATGTGGATATGTTCTAATTATATAGATCTAGTTTTACATGATAGGATTGTAAACTATATTAGTAAATAATTTTTTATTAATTGATTGGTTTCATTGCCTCTATAAGAGGTTGGTGAGGTTATATAATACATGCTGTATTCCCCTATTGAGGGATGTTGCAGAAAATGTTATGGTTTCCCCTATAGCTTTGAGATTGTTCTCACATGTGGTATGAAACATTCCCCATTATCATGAAATTGGATGAAATTTTCCCTCCCTTTTTTGTGGTAGTGATTACCCAATCAAAGGGGATGTGTTTAGATTATTGGTTAGCTGAGTGTGGTGGGACAACAAATGCATTTTTCTCTACAACGTAGATAAATTAGATAGTATTTTTATTGAAGGACTTGAAATATCTATACACATTATGATTTGTGGTTGTATAAATGGACATTATATACAATCATAAAATAAACATGTTTATAATATGATATATTCTTAAAGACATGTTAGTGTTTTTGTATTAGGTTTTATAATCACACCTTACTTGTTCATATTTCTGCATGTATAGAATTCATAAGTACAGATCCAATAAAGGGAAATGTATCAATGGTGGGATGTTGAGTAGGGGATGTAAAATGATATGATGTTATGTCAGGATGGACTTAGAATCATGGATGTTTTAAAACAAATTAGTTAATTGTCTTCCCCATATAATAACATTAATCCATTATATTTGTGGAACTATTATTTATTTTACATTATATTGAATGACTTGCATTCCATATTATGATAACATGGATTGATATTCATAACATTACACTACTATATTATGGATTATTATTTTCGATATTTATTTTTGATCATTAATATTTATCTATTAGTTTTCTTTTATAGAGTTCATAGTCTCTCCATGATGCATTCTAGCCTCTCCCTCATATTTGGAAACCTAAAATTTATGGTAATGGGAGCATAAGTCCATTTGTAAATCTAACATGGATGTGGTGATTCAGATTAAGGAGTGTAAATACCCCCCCCCCAACCATTATAACATGAGAGCCCAAAAAATGGTAGTTATGAGATGAAATGGGAGTAAAGGTATTGACCTCAGGGAATTGAGAAGTTTGATAATAAATTTTAACACCCTGTATCATGTGAAATAATTTAGCGTTTGAATAAAATTTATTGAGTCTAATAAGGGACTACATGATAATATATAGAGCCACTTAGAGCCGATGTGGCATACCATCCATCCCCCTATATCTTTTTTCAAAGAGTTATTCATGAAGTATGAATCATAGGGAATCATGAAAGATGTGGAAATAGGATGTGTTGTTATCTATAAAAGATTAATACATAGGAAAGTGATAAGCTTTAAAGGGTTTATGCCATCACATTAGAGGTTTCTACTCTAGAAATGGTTGGTAGTACTTTGAATATGGATCGAAATAATAATTATGATAAGGAGGAGTAAGGATTGAATTAATACTTTGACCATAACTATCATCCATCACCACCATGTTGAAGGACCACAATGTATGAGAGATAGGTGAGGTTGGTGTATCTATTAGAGAAATATGGAATCATATTTCATGTCACATAACAAATTTTGTTATTCCATCACTATATGTCTAAATATAAACACATGTTAAAATATAACAGGGCTTTATCACCATTCCATGAGAGTTATATATCTCTGGTGGTAATTAAGAAATAAAATATTTATATTATTATTATTATAAGTGAATAGATGTGATTGATATCTAATTCAAAAATAAAAACTCATGTAATTTTACATAAACCCTTAGCTAAATTCAATTTTATGTAATAATTAAAATTTTTAGGCTGTAATAATTTAATGGGGGATAAAGTAAAAAATACAATATTTCACTATATTTTCAACATAAATAAATAATATAAAAAATTGTTTTTTTCACACACTCTAACCATATAAAATAAAATAAAATTATAGCTTTTGAATATTAAATATGTATTCTAAAACTAGTCATTGAATTCGTAGTTATGTATTTGAGTAACATAGTTATGAATTATATTAATAAAAAAATTATATAAATTAAAGTGTTTTATAAAAATTTACTTATTTCATTTTTTGGTTTAAGAATCTATCTCGTTATGCATTTTACTTTTTTTTGAATAATATAAGTATATTATTGAGGAATCAAAATTTTGATAAAATATTATATTCATTGAATAATTATAGTTTATTTGTTTTACTATTGAAATTAATAAGAAGAAGAAAAACTATTTTAAAAATTGATTTTCCTATAAAACTTAGATTTCTATATATACATTTATTTAAAATATATATATTTGTATATTAAAATACTAAATTTAAAATATAACATCATGTTTGGATTCATCATTTCAATATTAATATTGGATATATTTGTTCATGAAAAATTGACTTTATTATGTATTGTGAAATATACCATTTTGAATCATATTATGCCTTAAAAATATTAATATAATAGTATAACATGAAAAATTAGGATCCATATATATATATATATAATATATATATTTTTATGTAAAATTATAATTTAAAAAAATTAATATATTGTTGAAAAATATATAATTCAAATTATATAATGAATGTAATATTTTTAAAATATTATTATTTTTAATCATTATAAAATTATTATTTTATAATTAATTATCATAAGATTTAAAAATTTATCCTAATTACCTGGATTTAATATTTTTAATATGTTGTTAAATATAATGTAATTAGTTAAATTTTATTTTTGGGCATATCAAATACGTATCCTTATGAAAATAATTAGTTATCCTAGTTGAAGCTAAAATTATATAAGTGAAAAATATAATGGTATATACCTAAGAAAAAATATGTGTTTGGATGGTGTTTTGAGGTGTATATCCACTTTATATCTTACCATATACATTATTTCACTATTTTGTATCCAAAGTCATTAATATTTACAGCCCATTACTAATAAATTAAGGTATTTAAAAAACACCGTCAATCATCACTTATAGAAACAAATATTTTATTCTCACATTATCACTCACAAATCACCATATGTTCTGCCAAAACTCTTCCTGAACATCTACTAAACACTATAAAACATGGGTTTTTATCACTTATCAACTGTTCATAGATCTTGTGCTCTTCAAATGTGTTTAGTGGGAATCATGTTGAGTAATTTGTGATGGTACAATGTTTATTGCTGAATATTATTAAATGATTGAATTTCACAAGGGGTTTTTTGAGCATAGATAAAATGATTGATAAATGAATAATGATTTAAAAATTTCATTATTAATGGATGAGTTCATCTTTATTAGTTGTAATTGTGATATTTTTGATATTTTTTGTATATTTCATTAAATTAACATCCAAATCACAATATGATTTTTGATTGGAAGTATCTACTTTTTTGGCATTAATACAATCCTCAATAAGGGTATTAATCTCAATCAATTATTATTTATGGAAGGTTCAATATTTAATTAACCCATGTGATTTTGAGGTTTTAATAACCCATGGAATCCAAATCCCATTAATCCTTGTTTTTTTTGTGTCCAACATACACAATATTAATTCAATGAATATTAAACGGGTAAAAGATCTTAATCATTTAAAATATGTATATAATAACTCACCCCATTGGGAGATTTACTAATATATTGAGATTATTAGTAATATATTTTATTATATTTAGGGTGATGAGTTTAAAATATAAGAAAAATAAGGGGAAGATATAAGATTAGTTTGCGAACACACACACAAATGGTGAAGATAATTATACATAAAAGTTTGATTGAATGAAGTAATGAAAGATGGACATGATTTTGAAATTTATTAAATCAATATAAAATTATTAACATTTAAAAATATTGGTTTGATGTGGACTGTATATTATTAATATGAAAAATTAATTATAATTTCAATGAAATTGAAAACAACTTACCTGATTCCAATTGAAAATAATGGGAAACAAAAAAAATGAAAAGTGGATGAGAGGACTCTTTTGAAGAATTTTTTTAGTAAAGTCCCCCTAGTACTTTTTCATGTATCTACTCATTCATATGTCCTCATTACGTGTTGAAATTCAAGCCCCTCTTATGGAGAAGAGTGGGATGTATTTATAGACCAAGGTGGTTGAATGTTTGAATTCCATATCATCCTCTCAAGTTATCTCACCAATTTTTTCATAGAGAATGATTAATCTCGTGATATGTAACTCTTAAAATTTGTTGATATTTATAGTTACAATCTGATCTCTAAATATTGGAAAATTATTTACATTTTTATATGATTTTATGTCTATTTTATTAAAAAATACATTTTTCTAGTGTAATGTCATATTTTTCCTTTTTCTAAATGTGAATGAATTTTAGGGTAGGAAGAAACCCTAAATGACAATTCATGTATTCTATAAATAAATATGACTATATCATATTGTTCAAGGCACAAAATATTAAGCCAATTGGATGATTGGGTGAGTATAAATGACAACAAGGGTGGGATATTTTAAATTCATAGCCGGAATGGTGGGATGGACTTCAATGCATTAGTTGGACCCATATGTTGTGTATTTGGGCTATAATTTTTTTTCCATGATTCATTTGTACATTGATGAATATATTTTGTAGTTTCATCATATTTTGGATTATTTACTAAGCCTAGAAATGCATTCTTCTTCAATGGTCTACTATCATTGAAAAATTCATTAGGCCTTTTTATGTGGTCCATATGACCCTCAAATCAACAATTTATCCAAATATCAAATTTATTGATTTGTAGAAATTTAATTTGGAACCCATAAAAATAATAATAACACAATTTAGAATACTCGATGAGTGCTCTAATTATCATAATAAACTAAATCGAATCTAAATGGAAAAAAAATTCTAATAAATTATATTTAATATTAAAATAGGAGTATATCAAAACAATTATTCAATTTTCTTAGAGAATAATTAATTTTGGTAAATTAAAAGTTATGAATTAATTAATAAAATTATCTTCCATTCACATATGATTTTTTATATCCTCATGTAAATTAAATATAAAAACATTACTATAACACTTTCAGTGGCCAAATGTTTTTACTTTTTTTCACCAATCAGATGGGTATTGACTAGTTCACTCATCCATTGAAAAAACAAAAAAAAATTACATAAATTAATGTTCATTTTTTATAATACTCAAGAATTAGAAATTGAATATATTGGGACTCATAACCCACTACTCTCAATATGATGAAAAATATATTTTTGTTTGTTCACTAATTCACCAAACCAAAGAGAAAATTATAGATTTGGTATGATATTTAATCTTCCATTGAATATTATATAGTGAAAAATAATAAATAGTTATTTTTAGGGGGTTTTCAGGGGTTATTGGATGGTTGGAATATTATTTCTAAAATAGTGGAAAAGAGGGGTAAACACTGACATGGATAAAAGTAATGCACTATTTTTTTGAAATGAAACATGGAAATAAATAGAAAAAATATATATACAGGGGAATTAATTTTTGATGGAAAAGAAGAGAGGTAGAAAATTTAATGGGGACTAAGTGATGAAACACAATACATCTTTCAATGGCACATGGAAATAAAATGCAACTCTTATTTGTGTTGTTTGATAATTCTATATATTTTTTCGAAATATGAGCATGAAAAAATTTCAGAGTAAACTCACTAATAATGTTTTATATCCTCAGGAAACAAATTCTAATTATTATAGGATTCTCAATGTATGAGGAATTGTGATTTTTTCTCACCCAAAACACTACCCATTCATTTTTGTACTTTATCTTTTTTGATTTCATTCTTGTTTTTCTAAAAAACAAATTTCAATATCATTTTTATATAATTTCTTAAAAATATATACGTCAGAAAAACTCCCTAAATTACAACCTCTCCCCATTACTAAAATGGATTCTTGAATTTAAGAATATGGTGACTGAAATAAAATCACTGAACGAATATGAAAAATTAAAATAATTCCCCCAGTAATTAAATTATAATAAATAAGTGAATTAAAATACATGTACATGTATTGTGGGAAATGGTTTTTTCCTCATTATGTTGATATCAAAAAAATCATAGGCTTGATGTGGATTTCAAATGGAGGGTCAATGTGAGGGTAATGGGATGGTATTTAGATATGTTGATTCTTATATGGCTTAGGAAATCCATATATTTTATTAATGTATGCTAAATTATGAAATTCATCACAAAGGTCTAACAAATAAAAACTCGCGATTTGGGGTGAAAATATTAAAAAGGAATGATCTTCATAGGTGTCTGGGGTATGAATGCTAATGTTTTTCCTCAGGGTTTTGGAAGAATAAATTTTCAAATAAAAAATTGAGCATTAAAATTTATTGGTTCTTGACCAACAAATTATTTATCCAAATTTTTGATGAAAATATAGAATATTTGAGATGAAAAAAAGTCATTTGACTCCCCTAAATGGATTGAAACAATTTGAAAATATAATAGTGGAAAATTATATGTCTTTTTTTTTGGAATTTCGTTTATTTATTCTATTTTTTGTATTTTTTCTAAAATAAAAACTATGTCAAATGATAATGGGAAAAAAGGGGTTGATGAAGAATGTGGTAAAAATTAATGAGAGATAATGAAAAGGAAAGAGTTATATAGAGATAGATAGAGGGAGAAAGAGGAAGATGATATAGAGAGGGAGTAAAAGAGTAAGAGGTACCCTCTAAAGTGCATTTTGTGGGTTTATATCTCCATATAGGGGTGGTTCAGTGGAAGTCAAATATGGTTCTTGAGATATGTGTCCCCTTGTGGTGATGGATTAACCGATGTCCATAAAACATTAATTCCCTATTGGAATTGGAGTCCTGGACTTTCACAAAAATAAATGGGTTTAAATTGGTAATAATAAAAGTAGACTCCAAATTAAAATTAATCGTACTTGATGATGCCAAAATCCAGTGTTGAATATAATTACCTTTTCACATTCATATAACACCTTTTATACTATTTTTTGGAGTTCCATATCATTTTTTATAGATATTATAAATATCATAAGAGTCATGTCGAATCACCACCAGATAATTTATCTTTAAAAATCTCCTTCACCAGATTTCATTAAAACAATATTATATGTTTTGACATTTAAAAATGAATTATGTTGTATTTCAATTAGTAAATGACATTTTTTAATATAATTTAACCTAATTGGGTAATTACCAATTTGTTTTTATGGGATATTTGATCATATCAATGCACTTCACCATGTAATTTAGAGCAGTATTTTCACGTGGGCTTAACAATTCTATCAAGAACACATTTCAATTATCTATTATAAATTTTATTCAAGTGATTATTTTGGTGTTATATGTATTTTGTTACTTATGTTCAACAAAATTATTTATCAAATGTGATTTCATGGTCCCATTACATAAATGAGTTCGTAAGATACTTTTCAAGGAACATGGTTTTCCAAATTAGTGTTTGATGTGGGTTTTTAGGAACACCATAACAGTTTGTGAATCATTATTTTTAGTGGGTTTTTCCTCTACCCACAATGAAAATTAATTGAACATAACAATAATGTATAATAATTCATTATAATTTGGAATGGTCCCATGAAATTTATTCCCTAAACATCGAAGCTATCAAAAATAATTAATGGATTTTTAGAAATATCATTTCATTTGGAAATTATACAAAACTTTTTTCAAGTGGGACATGATTGAGAAACACATGGGAGTACATAAATTTTGAATTCAATTGTAATAGTTAGTTAAGGAACATTCAGTAGGATATTTAATGTCAAAATTGGCCACCAACAAGAACTGAGTGATATAATTATATGATTTATGAATTCACATCTTTATCAATAAATTTCCTAATTTCCATGTTAGCCCAAATATATCTTCACTAATTTATAATTTTTAATCAATAATCATCTTTAATTTTTGTTTTATTTTAAAAATTTCTGAAAAAACTCCAGAAACTTTGTGATATAAAATCAGGGAATACCATGGTAACATTACAGTGAGAGATGATAAGAGTTCATTTTGAAATTCGGGATTAATAATTAAAAAATGAGAAGAATAATAAATTCTTCTCAGATGATCTTCCATAGGGTTTTATTTTCATGGTTTATCATTAATCACCATGTATAACTCTTGTAACATTAGGATACATATTATTAGCCTATGCTTTAAATAACTGTTCTCGAGTAAGAAACTTAATGATGAACATTTTTAAACATGATGATTTTGTAACCTATGTGGTAAGACAAGAACTTATTCAAGGAAAAACCCACAAAAAATATGTCATTTTCAATCATAGTTTAGTTAGACTGAGTCCCATAAAATGTTTTTGTAGTATAATATATTACATGAGTAATTTTTTCTCTTCATTGATCAAAAATGCCACAAATGGACCTATTAGAAGCATCACTCGTAAATTCAAATGGTTTTGGACATATATGGGGGTTTAATTATTATGGAATATGTAATAATAGATATTATTTCAAATATGTATCTCTTTTAAGCCTCATTGAATTGAAATTTAATTCCATTTTAGAGTATCTGAGTAAGTTGAAGGTAAATCCATAGATGTTTGGGGGAATCACCAATAGAAACTACAATGACCAAGGAATGAATAGATTTTTCAAATAGATTTGGGTTCATGAATTGATTGGATCGTCTCAATTTTTGAAGGATTGAATTTAATAGCCTCTTATGAATTTATTTTCACTAAAACAATTAAATTAGTAAAACTCAATTTTGTTTTTTTAAAAATCAACACAAGGTTACATTTGAGATACATTCAAACGATCAAGGATATTTAATGCGAGAATGACTCTAAAAACAATCAATAAATTGTAATTTCATTCCTGAATAACTCCATGAAATGATCAATTTATTTATAAAATATACTAATCATACACCACTATAATGTTGTTGGAGCATTTTATAGGAAAAATGGAATTATTCTAAATGAATATGGTGAAAAGGGTCTAGTGAATATCATCTTTTCTTATTATTTGGGTTCTATTGGGGGTTTTATATAGGTTTTGTATTCATCATGAAATCCAAACCATGAAATTTTCGTAAATAATTATAGAATATGATCAAGGAAAGGATGATTGTATGGATCCTTTCTTGTTTTAACATTTCATTTCTAATAATCGGTGCACACATGCCATTTGTTTTTCACTCTAGTTCTGACCACCTCCCCATGTTCATTTGTGATAATATTTTTCCCTCCATTCATAGGTACCACATAAATCATACTAAATAAATCAATATCAAAACATGGGTAGATAATAAGATATTGAAGATCCATGGTGATCTCTTCCTTAACTACCTCATGTATGAGTTGATTGAGACGTATTCGCGGTTTTATGAGTAGTTTGGATGATTCGTCAATATGGATGTGATGCATGAAAAGGAAAGGGTTTATTCATGGTACATCATATAGGGTCCAAACAATGGAATCTTTGTTTTCCTATAACACATGAAAAAATTTTGTACTCATATTTTTTATAATTTTCTGCATAGATAATGACTAGATATTAGTAATATTGGAAAAGGAATACATATTTCAAGAGTGCAGGAAGAGTTTTCAGACCAGTTTCATCTTTTATTTATGGGATAGACCCATTTGTAATGGATGAATATATTTTAGATTTTTCATGTTCATTTTCCATAATACCATCTAAGGTGGGGATGTATATAATAGATTATAGATGGGATTTAAGAGTGTTTCAATGTCCATTTAGATTGATGGAGTATTTTATTGAAAGGTCTACATTATCTTCCACATTCATGACATGGTTAATCATGGAGTAAATTTCACAACCATAAATTTCATTAGAAAATGATGAAAATGATGTAATGGGGTAAAATGGACTCTATTAAGTGTCCATAGTGTCATGGATTGATAAGAAAGAGTGATCATATTATGGTTATCTCATGGAATTAACCTTGTTGAACCTAAATAGTTGGTCACCTAATTACATTGATAAGATGACCACATAGACATAAATAATAGTTATAGATATCTTGAGGACTGGTCTTCCATTAATTAAGGGATATTTAGTAGAATTTATACCACCTTCTATGTTAATGACATAAAAATCAGCTAGGAAGATAAAATCATTAACTCAGACAATGTAAATCCCAATTATTCATTCAAAACTAGTTTTTTTTATTGAATAACAGGATGACAACACTCATTGGGTGAAGGGGTCCAATACCAAGGTAATAGAAGAATTAATCTTTCAAGACGTTTATCCATTCTCTAACTTCTATGAGTGAATCATCGATGTTGGAACTCCCAATTTTTCATGGAACTATATAGGGGACGAAATTTTTTCACCTAATGGGTATGTAATGATGGGTTGAAACATTATCAATGGTACAAAGTTGTCTATAATGATTGTAAAATTACATAAGAATACTTTCATACTAATGTATTTTTTTGATGGCATATAAGAGGAGAATATTGAAATCGATACGTCTAAAAATGTCAATCATTTTAGGATCGAGTTCAATGGGATTATAGAAAGATTTAGAAAAATGAATTGGGATCCATAGTTTAGTGAAGATGATGAGAGAGTGGCTTCAATTTCATTTTCTGTTTTTTATTTAGGTCATTTTCATGATCATCACTAAAAGGATGAATTATATATTCATCATGTGGTATGGAAATTTTTTTCCTAATAAATTCAAAATTTCACTTACATTATTCTTGGAGTTGATAAATGTTTGACCTTAGTGTTGGGATGAATTAGATTGTCGGTGCTGATTTAGTTGCAATGATATTTGACCAATTTGGATTTCTATGTGTTTTAGTCTACAATGAATGAACGAGGAAAGTTATTCTATAAAACAATCCAATTCATTCATGTAAGATTAAGCCTATCTCACATTTATATTACCTTGAATTGGGTTATTGGGAATTTTATTTTCATGTGTTGGGAAATGAGAATGCTCATTAGGATATTGGATTCCATGAGGAGAAAGAGGAGGATTTCCCCTTTGAGTTTGAGGGAAAAAATGATATGGTTGTTTGAACTTACAACCACCGTGAGTATATTGGAATTGGATAGGATTTTTTTGGAGGGAACTGAGAGGGATGCAAAATAGGAATACCAAAATTCACACCTAGGATATAGGTAGAAGAGATGGTATCAAAGTGGGGAAGTGATGAGTTTTAATGAAATGACCTGAATGTTGATGGATGTAATTCCAGTAAATATATGATTCATTGTCCTCAATTGGATAAGAAGAATAAAATTGACCATTTTTCATTTATGGACATGTGTCAGTTTGATGAGGCAATGATCTTCATATTCCATAATTTTTTAATGGTCCAGGGAATAGAGATTACAGAGAAGATGAGGTAAGGGATTCTACAGCCACATCATGTAGTCGAAAAGAACATATATGTTCATTCACCCACACAGCCATCTTGTTGGGATCTATAAATTAATTTTATTAGGATTTTTTAAAATGATAATCTGAATGACTATTGAAATGATGTGTGATTTAATCCTTATTACTTATAATATCTTGTAAATTCTTAGGATATTTTATCAAAAGGTTACCTCCACTTGCAGTATTAATGAGAATTAAATCCATAGATAATAAGACCTCACATTATTACTTGATCAATAGTTGGATATAGATTTTGTGGTGTGGGAAGGTTGTCAAAATATTTTCGAATGTCTACCTGTACTAATAGGGTGATCAATTATTGAATATATGGATGATTCATTTTCCTTTTCGATGTAATGGGATTGAGAAGAATAGAAAAATTTCACTACGAAGAGTCAATTCATGTCATTCCATGTGGTTATGGAACTAGGAGGGAGGTAGTAGATCCTGGCATGGTAGAATCATCTTGGGAGAAAGGGAATGCATGATGTTTTATTTTTTCGTCAAAATTGCATTGAGGATTCATAGGGGAGTACATCATTTAGAACTCATTGAGGTCAATATATGGAACATCACTAGCTAGACAATGGAAATGAGGTAGATGGAGAATCAAACCTGATTTGAGATTCAAATATACCATAATGTTTGTACACTGAATACGAAGAGGTTTGTAATTTATATTAGGGGATGAAGGTTCTTTTATGGTTTGTTCCCATGCATTGGACTTCTCAAGATCAATTGTATGGGTAACGAATGGGTCTTGTTATATTTGACACAGCCTAAAGGACCTCCTAAGAAAATGAATAGTTCTTTAAATTTTTGGGTCAAAAACATCTAATGGATTACTTAGGTATATATAGGGAAATAAGATATGTTATGGAAAGTTGGGGAGGATGGGGTTTTCGTTGTGTTTATTTTTCATATTTTCTTGTATTTTTTATTTGATTTTTTTATTTTCCATGTTTTTTTATAAAAAATTGACCAACTACTAATTACACCATTCCTAGAAATAATTCCATATGATGTGGGGTCGACTATCACATATTGGCCATTCAATGGTCTGGTGCCCTACTAATCTATATATCGACACTTGGAAAGAATACTTAGCGATGGTATAGAATTTAGAGTCGATTTTTTATTGATTGTCTTTTGATTTTTGAGGGGGGGGGGGGATTGTTGGTATAGCATAGATGAAATTACTCGTAAATGAAGATTTATTTTACAATATAATAATTATTATGAAGACTTATTTATAAATTAGATTAACTTGTGATATCCTTAGTATTTTTTTGGTATTTCATTAAATTAACATCAACTTCACACAATGGTTTTTGATCTTAATTACCATGTTTTTTGGAATTAATCAACACCTCAACTAGGGTATTGATATCAATAAATTCATGATAAGGTAAGGTTCAATATTTCATGAAAGCATATGAAATCTGACTTCAAATAATCCATGTAATTAACATGTCAGACCAAATATGTTTTTAATTCCTGAAATTTATAGTTCAATATACACCATATTAATTTAAATAATTTTAACATGACAAATATATAAATATCTTAACATCCCAAAATCATGAATCACCCCAATTGAAGAGTTTATCATCCATTTATATGGTCATTAATCTTGTTTATGATAGTTATGTTGATGACTTAAAAATAGAATAAAAACAACGGGACAACATAATTGTAGTGTGGCTTACACAAACATTAACATTGATGTGATTTAAACATGAAAATTTGAGTGAATGAGAATGATGAATAAAAGATTGATTTTTAACATTATTTTAAAAAATTTAATTAGATTAATATTAAACAACATATGATGGATTATAATAGAAGATTATTACGAATAATCATTCATTAATATTCAAATTAAATTGAAAAATACTCAGGTGATTAAAATTCAAAATAAGAATAAAATGAAATTAAATTATTGGGAGTCGCGAATAATATTGATAAAATATTAATTCATATCATTATAGGACATTGGAAAGGATTTAATAAAGAAAAATATCCAAAATAAGTGCTAAAATTACATCCCATTACATGCAGAAGAGTGGGATGTATTTGTGTGTTGATGTGGTTGACTAATTGCATTACAAATATAAACCTCATGTTTTTTTATCAAATTTCTCAATTTATGCAGCTGAATCTGAAGATATCTTCTTCTTAAATGTTTATCTATTTTAGTGGACTACCAACCAACAAAATATTTCATCAGGTGGATTTTTATCCAATTTATATCTATTTTACTAAACAAATTCTTTATAATCATTTTTTTGAGAAATGTAAATGAATTTTTTGTCAGGAATATGCCCTGTATTCTGATAAATATCTTCTACAATGTAGGAAGAATATAGAATATCTTTCGCACCCAAAAATGTCATTTAAATTAGACTAATGTATTTGTAGATAAGTCATGTATGATGTTATTTTTTAATTCAAGGATACAATGGTGTGAAGGATTTTAAAGCAATGGTTGGTACCCATTTATTGAGTTTGGTGTTCAAATTTTTATCCATGATTTTCAGGGACATTCAAAATTACAATTAGGAATTTTAGAAAATTTTTGATTCCTGACTGAGCACTAAAATTCTATCTTCATGGAATGTTTGGTTTGGTTTTTTTTTGATAGATTCATTAGGCATTATTATATGGTTCATATAACCATTTAAATTTCTAATTTCGCACATGATCCAGTTGGACAATTTGAATAATATTTAATTAGGATCACTAAAAACAAAAATAAAACAATTTGGATATGTAGGGTGAAGTTTAAAAATAAAATAGTAAACTATATTGAATTTTCTATAATCAAAATAAAGCTGAAAATTTATATTTCATATTGAGACATGAGTACTCAAAACCAATTTAGAACATTTCAAAGAAAATATTTAAATATAGCTAATAAAAATTTATGAATAAACTAATAAAATCACACACATTTTCATATTGAAGAGTTTTATGCCTTTTAAAATATCGCCTCAATGTCTTTACCCCCATTGAAAAGGTGAGAATCCTTGAACTGAGGTATAAAGTTCGAACTACTCCTTTCTCATATCAATTACTTTATGTGATATTCTTCTTCTTCTTATTAAAATTCTATTAAACCATATTAATATTAAAATATCAATATCATTAGTATTATGAAATGTTATCGCAATTATGTTACAAGTATTAACCAACATTTCCCTTTTCCATTAAGAATAATAAAAACATGAAACAAAAATACATGCAGACTACTCAGTCAATAAAGTAATATGGTCATTTCACTTAAATTCATAACAAGGAATGTTAATAAATAAATAAAATGTATAATTATGGTAATTATATATCATTTATATAGGAAATTAATAATCCACATCCCACCTCTATCCCATTATATCAAAAGGCTAGAATCATCTATGTATGTGGGGGTGACGACGTCCATTGGTTGATGTATTCAGTTTTCTGTTACAACGATTAATGGTTGGATATAAGAATGTTTTTAAATGATAAATATTATTTTAATTTTATGAAATATTTTATGGTAATATAAATTTATTTTCATATTAATTATATGATCTAAAATCATTTACATAATATTTATTGCCCTAAGAAGAAAACTACGAATGTAAAACAATTTATTCATAATTTGTAATTTTTTTATGTAAATAAATTAATTTCATAAATATTTATAATTATAAAATATCAAAAAATAAACACTAAATGTAATAATTTTTCAACATCTGTAATAATAATTCAACAAAATAACCTCGTAATCATCCCTTAATCATTGTATGTTCATGTTAGTGTTTATTTCACCACCTACATGAACAATTCCATGAAATTATATAATAGATCACTATGAAAACGTAATTCCTTACCAAAATTGTCTAAATATATAAATTGATTTTTGTTATTTTATATATAAAGGATAAAAAATTATTTAACTCAATAATTAAGTAAGAACATTTTTTTGTTAACAAAATCACTAAATTGTGCTTATTAATGATTTCATATTCAAAGATAAAGAGTGAACCACTCGTTCCGGGGAAATGAAAAATAATTTTTTTATAATCAATCAATTAGAGTAAATTAAATAATATTTTAATATTATACCTCTTAATGAGTAATAATACTGACACCTCTCCTATGAAACTAGAACCAGTTGACAAATCTAAAAACACAAGATGTGGACAAATAACTAAAAATAAACTAATATATTTATAAATAATGATTATATAATTACATTATAAATAGTTTTATGTATAAATATGGCGCTTAAATGAGTTTTGTGGATATATATGTCTATTATATGGGTGGATATTGAACTTAATGGAATAAAATATCTATTTCAGGTGTCAATTGTCTTACATTCTAAGCCATTGATAGATAAATCTCTTTATACACCATGTTTTATTTGGAATTGTGTAATCATGTCCTTATGAAATTTATACTATATAATGGTATAATATTTCATGATATTATATGAATTATTTTATGAACCCACCATTATATTTTGTTGATTTATAAAATCATTGATCCATATGTGATATTAGTGGTTCAAATCTTTTTCTTAATGTTATAATGTTTCTTTTGAAAACCAAGATTCAATGTACCCAGTATTCAAAGATCCCATTTTTATTTGACATAATATGTTATCTATTTTGGAAAATTATTTATTATTTCAAATAACCTCTCTGGTATTATTTTATATTGTATAAATTTATACCATGTTCACAATAATTCTGATTCACTCAAACGATGGTTTCACCTCTTTTTCTATAATTTCCCTTCTGAGAAATGTTCTCCTTTATAATCAAAAACCATAATTTTTATTATATCATGTGATCATAATGTTTCTATTATAATATAGTAATGCATAATCCCCTTTTATGACTTTGGAAGTCAAATTATTCTATTCTAAAAAATTAAAAATGTTTTCCTTCAATGTTCTTTTGTTCAATCATATATACTACTATCTTTACTAGTGAATTTCACGTTCTCTTATTTATTATATCTGTTATGAAATATTATTCTAGTATATATCTAAATTTTTTTGGAATATATTTCCCGTACATGTATATTACTAATATAATATAATTTTCATTACTAGGGTTATACAAGTATTGAGTTCCATTTAAAATTCCCACCTTTATGTAATCCCGATTAAATAGAGAATTATTTTTTAATGTATCATTCCATAAATGACCCAAATAAGTTTTTTAATCCATTAATAGATTATAAGAAAAAAATTATTTTTTTGGTATCCATAATGGTTAAATTCATGTACTATGTAAAAAATAAGGTCTTTCATTCATTAAAAATATCACTTACTTATTTCATAAATCTCTACCAGAGTGGTAGATTATTAATCATTTTTCACCAAGATCATTCACTGGAATTTCTAAATTGTAATTTTATTTCCAATAACTATGTACCATTTCAAATATGAACTTATAAATTACATAATTTTTACTCCTATATAGAATCTGTATAATTTAGCATGTTCAAATTTGTTGAATCATAAATTTGAAATACAGATTCATCTAATGGCTGTGTTCATGCTTATGATTTAGGTTTGATACATTTTCCTCATGTGGAATTAATATATATATATATATATATATGATTTTTCTATGTTACGGGTGGGTCCATAATAATATATACCTCTAATGAATTGAGTAAACATTAAAAACTCAATATATCTTATTTAAGGGATAGGGGAGTGATCCCAATCTCATATGGTTCATTTTCAACTATGTTTATGATAATGATGGGTGACCAAATTTTACCATTTTATGTCATTATTTCCATTAACCTATTCCATGATTCAATGAATTTGGTGAACATAATTAAGATAATATGGTATACCTCTTTACACTTGTCTTATTATTTCCTACAATGCTCAACCTCAAACTATGCTTTCAATCTTAGAAATTTTGTTATGTATTTCCCCATGGATTCCTATGATGTTTTTTATTATCTATGGCAGTTAGTAACTATGTTGATTTTTAAATAATGACAATGTATTGAGTTTAATATGATATATTTTTATGTATTATAATCTAGGTAAACTGAACCTCACTAATCATATATTTTATTTATTCAAAAACATGTTATGAATTATAAAAAATATGTATTTATGGATTGGGTTTCCATACATAACCATTGAATGTTATACGATGGTAATACTAGAAATCACTTATAAAATATTAGAGAATAGGCTCCTTGTATAGATCCTTTTTATTTTTGACTAAAATAATATAGTTGACTCCCTCCCCCCACCAATTTCTATAGGATAAATAGTGATTTGATCAGGAAATGCTTGCTCAATCTCCCATGGAGTAATCTCATCTACATGTTTATCATTGAGAGCTATGGGTCATGTAGGTTGAATAATAAAAATTAATATAAATCCTAACAACATTATATAGTTAAAAACAATGGAAATCCAAAAATATTATCTACATCATAAAGGCAATATTAATATCAACGTATTTCTCCCTAAAAATCATTTTTGAAATAAATTTACCATTTAAATTGCTTTGTTACACCATTTAAAAAAAATAAACATGCCTAATGATTCATTTAATGATGAAGAAAAACCTATATTATGTTTAAAAATAATGAATTCATGTACCATATGAATAAAAGGTACAATGAATCAAAGGGATCAATTTCATTATTATATTAAAAAACACATTAAAAAATAATTATTTTTGGAGTTACCATTTATTTATCATTAATATTTCTATTTATATGTGTAGTAAACATAATACAACAATTACATGATGTGAAAGGATATGAATTCAAACTATATAAAATGATATCATAAAAAAGATTACATATTGACTTATATTATGATTCATGAGAACGTGAGTTCATGAACTAAAATATTGACATAAAGAAGAGAGGGATACTCATATAGCCTTGGTGGCTCGAGATTCCAATATAATTATATGGACTGGGAATATGTATTGGTTAAATAAAATATATCAATTTTCCTATTATCTTGTATAATCTCAATTATAATACCCAATATCACTTACTATTCTTTGATACCACATTTTTGTATCTATAACTACAATACCCATACAACACTAACATAATGAAAACTCAAGAACACCTCCCATTCACAAGAGGCATGAGAAAATGTTGGAGGTAAATTAATAGTCATGTGTTATATTTTCCCCATTTATGACATGTAACAACTACCCATGTTACGTTCACATATTTTGGATTAATTTTTATTTTATATAATAATAAAATTAATAATAAAACCCTAATGTAAGAATGTGTAAGTGCACTGTGATATTTTAAATTAATACTACGACATGATAAATACTCATACATAAAAAAGGAAAACGTGTATATGAAAAAAAATACATTATATGAATGTGTGACTGGGGAAAAACCCTATATACATAAAGGGGTAGTCCCAATGTGGTATAAAAACATGTTCTCTACTCCATAGCATGAATTCCGCCAAAAATATGATAAGGGCCATCCCCTATGTAACTAATAATTCAATGAAATACATGAAAAAAATTATTTCTTGTTATTCATACTACTAATTTGTGCCTATATCCAATGGTAAGGTCTCATACCTTTAAATATATAATAATTGTGTTTATAAACATCATGAAAGGGCCTTATAAAATGAATGAGTATGAGATCTCAATATACAAGCTCTACCCCATAGTTAACATCCTATCATAATTTAGATTGTATCCCCCAAAAATATAATTTTATTGTACTGATAAAATATAAATCATAAAACAAATTCCAAAATCTAATACAAATTGTTTCACTATTGAGTAAATCCTTATAGGGAGAGGGTTTGTTCCAGAAGACCTTCTCTGAACCTCATATAGGGATCAAATATGATGTCCTATAGTATCCCTTATAGGATATATAACATGTACAAATAATATTTCAAATCTTTTCTACTATTTACCCATTTCTGTGGGTATCTATTTTTAATAAATCATGGGTTTTATATTACCTTATTTTATGGATGATAAATAGCATGATCTAGTTTGTGATATAATTCAACCTATCAATGGGAATATAGGAATGATTAAAACATGACGAGGCATTGTGAGGCTATCTATTAGTATATATATGTAACCATTTGTTACCTAATTACCATTAGAAGTGTTAAACTAGTACATAATTGAGAGTACCAACTCGTTCCTATACTAAAATATATATGTACCTAAATAAAAAGTATAATATTACCAATAAATTCAAAAAACATCAATCTATTTGGGTAAAAAAGTATAAATAATTTCATAATAAAATAACAATTCTTCTCAATTAAATAAATGATCTAATTAAAACTCAATGATACTTTTATAATGCATCTTAAATTTCATTTTAAATATTTGACAAAAAATTCAAATGATAATATTTTATAAAGAATTTGATTGTATGAAAATGTACCATAGAATGATTGGTATAATCATTAATTCCCTTTTAACACCAATTACCAAAAAACATTGTTTAATAGTTTCAAAATAAGGTAGTTAATTTATTTCACTCAACTATGTACCATTTTCTGGTCAATTCAATGAGCATGAGAAGAGGAAGGGGAATACCTTTCAAATTTGATTGCATAAGGATATCTTGGTTTATTAGAGTCTATAAATTCAACCAACAAGTTATCTATCCACTAATTAGGGAATTATAATTCATCCCACAAAACTAAAATTTAATGTATAATAAAAATTATGTTTTCTCATTAGATTCACTATATCGAAGACTCATGACACATAAATTAGTGATATCAGTGAATAAAACATCTAAAACAACCAAATTAAAGAAGGAAAGAATGCGTGTAAGAGGATGAGAATGAGGTGATTCAGACTAAAATATTTGTTAATAGTCTATTTATATATTAAAATTAGTCTAAATGTGAATTTTTTTCCTTTTTAATGTGAACTCATACTAAGAGAGTACGGTACTTTGTACAAGGCCACGAGGTACTCGATGGATTTTATTGAACACTTTTTTTGTATTTCCCAATGGAATCTCAATACATAGAAACGATGTATGAAGTGATCAAAACAATTTACATCCTTAAATTAATCCCAAAAAATTCATCTAAAATCTATCAAATCTTTCCATTCCCCCCCATAAACACAAAGAAAACATAATATCAGAAAATTAGATAGAAATTAAATTTAAATAACTATCCATAGGGTAGGGACCATTACATTGATAATCATAATTTTCCTAACTCATTTTCATTTATATCCAAAATCAATATTACATTCAAAAAAAATATAGTTTCATTCCTACCTTATTTCCTAAAAAATTTTAAAACAATAAAATATTGAGAAATACCAATTTATTAATAGTACAATAAAATAATTAATATAGATTAAATAGTCATGCGATTTTTTTTCAATAGGTAACTGCCTGGCTTGTTTTTCTATATTTAGTAAGTTTTATTTTTTAGATAACTCATACCATTTTGGTTCTTAAATATTCATTGGATGAAATTGTATTACATTAAAATATATTTACCTTTAGTTCAACATTACAATATATAAAATCTGGATAAATGATTTATTATAATTGATTTATATTATAAAATCCAATAACATTTCCATAAAATCAATTATCACATAAATCCAGCATATATAGCTAAGTGTAACTTCAATGAATTGAATATAATACAATATAAAAAATTTAAATAAAATATAAATATTATATTTACTTTTGGACACAATAAATACATCAAAAAATCAATTTAATCTTTCTTGTAGTAGATTAGGTTGTTATTTAATTCCATATATTTCTTTTAACTTAAGAAGTATTAATTTAATAGTTCTATAGAATGAGATAGAGATAGAGTATAGTAGAAAAAGTTATATGGATTGATTGAAAATTAGAAATATATATTTGAGAAAAGAATATATATTTGAGAATAAATTTCATGTAGGATCTTTTGATTACATTTCTAAAATAAATATATTTTTTAATGAAACATAACATTGTATTTCAAAACATAACTCTCTCTATGATGGAATGTAAAAATATGAATTTTAATCCATTAGAATATGTTGGGAATATACCAAAAAAATTATTAATGATTATTAATGTATATAATTAATTAATTTAACATGTGAACACTCCTAGAATCTGTAGAATATCTTATAAAAATCCATAACATGACCATCCATTTTTACTAACAATTGAATCAATATATATAATAAATTTGAATCATACATTAAGTAATATATAATATAAATAATGTAATTTTTAGTTATTAAAACAAAGATACCAAATAAGAAATTAGGGACACAAATTTTTTACCTTTTTGATAACTACAATAAACACCAAAACAACTCCCTAGTTTTTGATTTATGAAAAAAAATCAGTAATGGTAAGAATAAAATAAGAAAAACATAGATAAAATATAGGGATTACGAATTAAAGGGTAAATTATTACCCCTTGAATGAAATTTTTATACTTAATAAGTATAATGGATAAAAAAATTTAACAATAGACAAGAAAAATAATAAATACCATTTACATAAAATATATCTGTTGATATAAATAATAAATGTTCTAAACATATTATAAGAGCGGTACCAAATGAATAAATGATATATATTCAAAGGGATAAAAAACTATTGATATATTATTGAGATTTGTATAATTTATGACACACATATATATATAATAGTAACAAATATATTATTATATTACAGAAATCCATGACCTATGACTATTATAAATATGCTCACTATCCTAAATAATATCATGGTTAATCACATCACAACATAACTGTACATTAAATTTTAAATGGAACATTTTCCCTCACAAAGAGAATGCATTACAATGAAATATAGATTATTTTACATTACCCTAGATTCAAAACATTTCATTTTATATCTGAATCTAAGTGAACATATAAATTATTGAAATCAATCTGACATGTATTGGTAAATAAAATTAATAACGCAACTGGTTGTAAAATTATGTTACATCAATTATAAGAATATTCACTATGTTTTTCGTGTTTATAATAGTTTAAAAATATTTTCATCTGGTTTTCCTTATAACATCATATATATTCTATTGGTTGTCTATGTAAAAAATTGTTCACATTGGATAAATATTCACCAATATTGTATTTCTCTCATTATTTCAGTCATCCAAAAATGTATCCACATCCTTTATTTTCATAGTCATTCTTCATATTAATAGATTCAAGATTATAAGAACAATTAAAATTATTTTATATAGTATTCCTTCTAAGAATTAAATAATTTTGTTTATCATGTTCAAATAATTTATCATAACATTTTACTTCATCCCTTCAAACTCAATATCTATAAAATTTGGGGATGAAATATAATTAAAATGATTATTCCCCTCTTTTAGAATATCATTTTCATCTTCCTTCATTGATGTATGATGGGATTCAATTTCCACGATATTTTCTACAACAAGAATGGTAACATAATATTACTCATTAACAAAAATTTATTATATATTTAGTTTTTATATAATCTAGATATAATTTGAAAATAATTTATTTTTTAATCATACAATTAATTTAAGTCTATAATAATAAGCTTATATCATCTGTAATATATGTTATAATTTGAAAATGTTGTGCATGGTGATGATGATTTAGATTTTATGCCCAATTTTTTAGCTAAAAATATACTTTAATCTTTATTATCACCCATTTTAAATTACAATTTAGATTTAGCTTTTGAACTTTAATGCATCTTATATTTATAGGTCATTACAATTTAGATAATGTTGTAATTATAAAATTTGTTGTGGTCTATTTTGAGAGATGATAACCTAGATGGGATTATGATATTTTGGATGGATTGAAAAGATGTTTTTATATATGTTTTAAGTCTCAAGTGGAGTTCTATGTGTTTTATAGGTTATCAAATATGGGGAGAGAGATAGGGCTATTAAAAATCAGTTGCACCATCCCATTGAAGGAATCATTAAGTGTTAAACAAAATAATATTAAATTGAAAAGGGGATTTCATTCACTACCTACGTATTTCACAGTGTAAATCCTATATTGATAACGTGAAGTGTGTGTGGGTAAATTTTGATAACTAAATGGTGTGTAAGATCCCCTCCACCAACTAAATTTAAGTCAAACAGTTATGGGTATGGAGGGGCATATGATTGGTGCATCCCGCATTACTCCCCCATTCATCCCCCATGAGATTGGATGGATCCTAGTTTGATATAGTCTAATATTTCTATATGGTTATGTGTAATTTTTCCTATTTTGTTTTCCCTTTGGTTACCAAAAATTTCTACTATAATATTGTTTGGGATTCATAGATATTTTCACCAGTTCGTGGCGACAATGATATTTTTTTTGGGATCGTTAACGACCTACACATATGTTATATCATGTTTCGATCTTAATATCATCATATTACATTTCAGTGAATGTTAACCTCCTAATGAATTTATCTTTGGGTTTTTAATATATATGATATAATTGGGAATTATAATGGGAATGTTAATAAAGTAATTTTTAGGGATTAGATCTTGGTGAATTTCATGAGTAGGCAACTACCTATTCCCAATGTTTTTATGAGTGGATGATGCTTTATGATAATCGTGGGATTAATCATATTTCATTTGAATTTAATAATTAAATATACAATTCTTAAAATTAATTATTTATGATTCTTGACATGAGAATGGATCATTAGAACATGGATTTGGCTCATTTTCTATGGATGAGTATGGGTGGTGCTTAGTAAGGGTTTAACATCATGTACCTTTTAGGTGTCCCATATGATACAATATTATATTCTTGTCTATTTACAATGATGAATACCTATATAATTTTATAGGGTTAGTTTTAATGTTTAGGGAATAGTTTAGTCATTCTGATAGATTATGGTGTGTTATTGGGCTTCAAAGGATAATTCCAAGTTCTCTTTACAACATTGGGTAATTTTGAATCACCATGTGACCATTTAACCCATAGGTGAGGGTATTAGTTTATTAGATGTGAGACCTGTCAGAGCTCTAAAGACGTGATCAGATTTATGAGATAGTTTCAGTTGAATTCCTTGGTCTAGAGGGAATGCATGAGAGGATTGGACCATGTAACAATGGGTGAGAAGGTTTTATATTTTTAATGTGATTGAAGTATTCTAACTGAACCCGAGGATAGTGTTTGTATTTTTATTGAGAAGGATAATTAATTATAGTGTCTGTGTGTGCAACAAAGAGGCATTTCAACTTAGGGAATCTTTGCGGGATCACCTTTTCTAGATGTGTGATGAGACCCAAGTGAGGATTGAATAAATATTTTAAATTTATTTGGGTATTCTGAGGGGTCACTAGATGGTTTATGGGACATCCCAATAATGATTAGTGTTAGGAATTATTTTATGGCTTTTAGAACATCCTAGGAAACAATATTTTTACTAAAAAGGGCCTTGGTGAGGCTTTATTTGACCTTGAGATCTATATAAAAGGCTATTATTGGTTGTAATGTCACTATAGGGTGATGTTCATGAGATTTTATTGAGGTTAAATGGTTATTATTGGTATTGAGAACATTATAGGTGCATGTATGGTTGAGTTGAGATGTTCTCTAATTGGGGGATATGTATCAACTGACCAGTTCCCTATAATCAACTATTTTGAATTGTGATGTGTTGTGTGCCCTTCGTATCATTTAATGCATGCATTTTCAGAATTATCATTAATGGATTGGGTATCTATGACTGATGGGACCTCCCATAACTTTTTTGGGATGCGACGTAGTTCATGATGTGGAATATCATGAGTCTATGAGGATTGTTTATTGTGTTCTTGATGTTAATTCCATCAAATGAACGAGGATAGATCAATGTGAATGAATTAGACCATATCATGGGATGTTTAGTTCAAGGACCACATTTAGATCATAGTCATGTGTTGGGTGGACCTACCCTTATAATTATTGTGATTAAGACCACTAAAATGAATGCTGGGTCATAGTGTGATGTGAGACATAACTGAGGTACCCTATCTTCTGTGTCATGACAGGGGATAGATATTCTAAAACATGATAGCAACATGTATCCTTGGTAATAGGGATGCATTTTTGATGGTCCTGGGTATTGAACTATGACATAGTAACTGATATTCTAGTGTGAGGTGATGTTATGAGTGGATTTTCTAATGTTTCCAATATAGGTAAAGTTGGGAACCATGGTTTCATGGATTGAATACAGTGACTCGATTGTCATGGGTAAATCATCAGGTGTCATTGTTTCCAGGTTAGAAACTTATGGATCAGATAAATAATTCATTTAATGTGTATTTCCCTCATTAATACACAATCATATGATGACATATATCATTGATTCATGTTGATACCATTATATCCTTTGTTTATAACACACATGAGCATTTAGATGGGTATTAAATATTTATTTAACCTTCCCTATTCAAAATAGGTTGTGGAGTGGATTGTCATGGAATAACTTAGCAGGTATAATAGACTAGAATAAGGCTCTGGTTTATCTATAGAGCCTATTTAATTTGGTATCATACATATTTAGAAATTTCACTTTTTGAATAATAGTTATATGTTTTTATGAATGCTTCAAATGTATTTTGGTATGTTTTCTACTAATTATTTGAAATCTATTGGATTCATTTGGATGGGTCGTGTTTAGATAATTCCACTATAATTTTTTAAATTTGTTCACGGACAGAGGCTCCCCATGTTATAGATTGTTCATAGACTATTAGTTATCATCCATTTTTATATGTGTAGTCTTGTATGAGAGCATGTGGAAACCTTTTATAAAGCACATATGAGTAGTCTATGGATGGTTGTAATAAAATCATATTAGAGACATATCGATTTTAATTTAAAATTATCTTGGTAGAGAAATTAGAAAATGGTCTAGGAATATAATATATCATGAAATTGATATTGGACGGTTTCATCCAGAACAATAACTCTTGTAGGAATTCATGGTTTCCCATATAATTAATTTTTCATTAGGTATTATAATAATTCTATATAGTTATCCAAATGTGAAACAAATGGGTTTTTTGATTTATTATTTTTGGGTTTTTGGGTTTTATCCCATTGGAAATTGGATGTGTTAAAACATCAGAGTAGGAATTTTTGATTCTCATGAAATATATGTTCATTCCAGAAATTTCTTTTTTTTATTATATTCCCAACTACCCAATGAGTAAACAAAAACTTATATGATGTATTTTTTTTAGTTTTTACATTTTACAATGTTTTACCATTATGTAATTTCTTTTATTATCCTTTCTTATGGATCCTAGTGTGAGATATTTTCTACTAATGATAATATAGTCCCTCCATCATGGGATGTATGGGGACCCCTAGTGGTCCATTATAGACATTTGATTCCATAGAAGTTGTATGATGAAGTATTAACATGCATAAAAGTTGATCCAAGTAATGGCATAGAATTTCACAAAATGAGAAGCAACCATGTTTTTTAGTGTTGGATTGGTTATTTAATGAATCAATATTAACCTATATGGTGAATTCCATTATAGATTCATGGTGAAAATCTATATAACGATATTGAATTGATCAGTAAAAACCTAGGGGAATTTTTATGAAAAGCTAATAAATTACATTTTCTTTATTAATTTGAATTATTTTATAATTTTTATTTGTTGGGGGACGTTATGAGGGTAGGAATAATTATATTCCTTGTATAGTGTTTCAGAATATGTTAATTCAAGTAGAATACTAAGATAATGGGCTTATGATTATTCTTTTACAAAAAATCATGTGGTTGGTGATTGTAAAGATAAATTTTTTATGACTGGGTTTCTGAGAATTTTGTATGATTCTAATATACAGTGGGACATGGTTTGTGTATCCAATTCATGATCCTACTAATGATAGTTTATGAATCAAGACTATGTGATTCATGTGGTAAATTAGGTCTATAAGAGTGTAAAAACATGGGGGTCGTGTCAGATAAGGTTAGATAGTGGGTAAGAACCTGTATGTGGATTCATAGTTGATCATTACTCCATTATAACAATATATTTAAATTTATTATGTTTTTTATGGAGAATTAACATTATATGATAGAAGCTACATGTTTGGTATCCATGGTTCCCAACTGTAGTACATATCTGTGAATAGACAATGATTAAGTCCCTTTAGAATGGTTTGTATTATGAATGAACATGAGATGTTCTATAATGTTAGTGAGGTGGTGATATACTATTGATCATGGTTGCATAGGGTGTTAGGTGATAATTAGAGATATCCCTCTATTATTGGAGGCGACATTGGTTATTAATCGAGGTAACACATTATGGTCAACCTATGTGGATTCCAATACTAAAATTATTTGGGATGTGTGGTGTTGGGGAACACTAGGATCGGCCAAAAAAATAACATAATAAGTGAATCCATATGTCGTGGACTACACAATTGTATATTAAAGTACGTAATTCTTAGTAAGATAGGAATGTGTAGTGGTTGGAGTATAATAATGGAGTTCATGCAACATGTTCTTGAGTGTATGCATGAGTCTCAAGGAAAAATATCTCTCTTTTAATTGTTGGAACCTGGTAGGTAGCCCAAATGTTAAAATCTAAAATGAATTTTTATTTATGATTGTGAATGTGGTTATAAATGTATGGGTTTAATAATGTAGTGTAGTGATTGGTTGAATCATTTATATTGATAATGAGGTGTCGTTGAGCCTCCCAAGATGAGGCTATGTGGTATTTAAAACATTGGGTAATTAGGAATGTCATGATGACTATGTCACCAAGGGGAGTGGGATTTTGTTGTGCAGAATATATATCCCAATTATTTAATGATATTTTAGAAGAGACCTAGGATATCTTGGGTTGGGGTAAAATGTCTAGTGGGTTGGAATGTGTGGATTGGATCCCTGTGACAGTGGGTGAGACAGTCATATGTTTCAGTAGTGGAAAAAGTATTCATCTTAAAGCAGTTGAGAGCCATAGTGTGTGGTGTTCGAGGGATCATTCCTCCATGACATGAAATTTTAATTTGGGAGGGGCTTCATCCATGTGAAAATTTGAGGGTTCTTTAATAAGATATGTATAATGTGACCCATGTCAGGGTTCCATGAATTGTGGGACTTGTCAAAGGGATTACCATGGGAATTTTGAAGGGTGTTGTGCCCCAACTATTATGTATAGGAAGAAATAAAATGTTATATATTTTGATAAACAATGGGTAGTGGGATAAATAGTGAGGAGGTGATTAGTGAGTTTGGTCCAAACATTCATGTATTGTTTAGAGGATCATTTGGGTTTTGATATCACCATATAATGATGGCCAAGAGTTGGTTCTTATGTGTAGAGATTGAGATTGATATAGAGAATATTTTAGGTTATCTGATTGTATAGTTGGATCATTTTATGATATAGGCCTAGGTATCATGAATTGTTCATCATAGGATCCCTCGGTGATCAATGTGATGTTTTGAAATCCTAGTTTATTATTTCATGAATATGTTTGTTGTTGAATTCCCTCATAGTACTAGGCATGTGTAGTGGTTGTGACAACCCATATGTCTATGGGGATGGTTCGAATTAATTAATGTTATATTCCATTAGTATTAATTTTTGGGTCAATGTGTTCATTATTTGATCGCACTGATGTTCATATAGATTGGTTGGTGTGAATGAATTTTTACCATTTCATGGGAGGTAGGGCATGATTACCACCAATGGGGTTGGGTTATATTCTAGTTGGACCATACCTTATTTTTCATGGGATGAGAACATTAATCAACTATCATGGTTCATGTAGTGATGTTGGTCCTGACTGATAGACCCTTCCCTGAGTGAAAATGTGGTGTTTCAACATATGGATGAATTATAATTACATGTATTTTAGGGTATTGGGTTAAGTATTAGGTTTCAAAAACCACTATGAGAATAGGAATGGGTAAAAATTAATTATGTTATTGTGACATGATTAAATGAATGGATTCTAGCATGGAATTGATGTAGGTATGGTGGGTTACCATGGTTGTATGGTTAGTACATGGAGACATGATGGGAATCTATACATAGTTATGTGACCTAGTGGACCTGTTATCACATGAAATATCAGTTAGTATGTTTATTTATAGGGTTTATTTTCTTTATACATACACACTCATATAACAACATATCTAATGGGAGATTAGTGAGAGTCTACTATGTTTATCATCAAATTGGAATTGTGAATTTTAGTTTTCTTACAAGTTGTGTGTTTGGTTTTAATTTGATTACAAATTTTATAGTGGATCGGGTTAGAGAATCCAGATTGTTTTCAGAGAGTTGAATGAGGCTGCAGGTTTATAGTTGATAATCATTTATCTAATGTTTTTATTATATATTATATAGAATCATCCCTAGGGGTAGTAATTTTAATATTTTGTATAAAAATATGATATATGTTATTGGGTATGTTAATTATTTATTCATTATACGCATAGGATTTATTAAGAAAGTATATTTTTGGGTTATTTATATTGAGTTTTATGAATTTGGGTTGAGGAAATAGTAATCCATTTTATGGATTTGGGAGTCACCAAAAACTGAATTACATTTTTTTATAAAGTGTCAAGCCTAAGGCTATGTAGATACATTGTTTATAGAAAATTTGGATAAGTTTTTGGTGGGGTGTTACATGAATGATCCAATGAAACAATAAAAATAGGATTCTTCTCATATTTATGATTTTACCTATTTCCATTTTTCTTTTTTTATTAATTTAATTAAATATATTTAGTTGAATCACATCCATAGTGCATGAGTTTATATAATTCTGCATCATCATTTAGATCCCCTATGTCATTCTTTTGATAATTATTTGAAATCATTGACAGGAAAATTGATTATTAACTCAATAAATTATATATTCTATTACATAAAATTATATTAAAATAATATATAAATAATGAATAAAAAATAACATAATCAAACTATAATATAAAGGGTATTATATAGTGGAAATTTTTAGGTGTATCATGACCACATTACTACTACCCCCAGTAGAATCATATCTATCTCATTGTGGCATATCATAATCATATAGATAATAAAATTATATAATATAGGTAATTCTGAAAAATAATATTGACTTATAAATTTCATATAGTGATGAATCATTACATAGATGCTATATATATCACCTAAACAATGCTTATTTAACACAGCTAAATTGTTGAATCATACATCATTTTGAAACATTGTTTGAGGTGATAGCATCACGTAGTCACCTTATGGAATCACATGATCATAATGAATCAATTTCGGGTTGATAAATAACATATTTGGTGTAGGAATTCTATATTTATTCCATTTTATTGGCATAAAAAAGAAGATAAATATATATCATATATATATATATATATAATAAAATATATAATCAAAGATAATCAATAAAAATAACATTCATATTCATTTGAATCATATATCCTAAATAACCAATCTATAGGTTAATTTACTTCAAATATACATTGGCATCATGTTTCCATGAAAATAAAAACCGAAGTGGGACCAATTAGTTCATGATAATATCACTTATTTATATTACCTTACTCCAATTTCTAAGTGGAACTATTTCACATTGAATATTTTTATAAATTATTTAATGTAAACAAATATATATTGATATCCATTGATAATAAAATTAGTTTCAAAATTATCTCGATACATACTTATATTTTTCTAATTTCTATTCTATATAACATTAAATGGATCTAATTCACGACAATGTCATAAAACAATAGAAAACTATATCTACAAACAATCAGTTTCAAAACTCTATTATAATTTACCACGTTTATTTTTTCGTTAATTTTTATAAAATCAATCATTCCTAATAGGACCACTATTCAAATTTTCAATCCTATATATACTTATTTCATAATTAAATGAGTACAAAAATATACACGATTGTAATTTTATACTACCACATAAAAGGCCTAATATATTTTTAATGCATTATTAGATGGATCAAGATCACTATAAATATGATTATGAAACTCTAAAAATATCAATTAATTATTGATTTATATTTGATATGAATATAAATTAAAAAATAAATGTAAGAAATAATGAAAAACATACCATATCATTTACACTTGGAGTATAGTTCATAGAATATATCATCAATAATATAAAACATAATAGAATTGGTGATGGTGTGATGATGTGGGATATGTGAGAAACATGGATACCCCTATTGGTTAGAGATTAATTGAAATGAATAAGACACAAATATTTAAAAAAAAAATATCCCAAAGTAACAAAAAATAAACTTTATTAAATAGAGGATATGTGGCCACCACTAAAATATTCATGGTCCTTCATTGGATTTTTAGTGGTGAATTTAAAATTTTGTGAGATTTGAAAAGAGCTCTGGTTGAAGAAAAAAATGTTTTTCAGTTACTACATGATGTCAAATCGGACTTCCACGTGGGTTTTTTGGGTCACCACTACTAACAGATAAATATTAAATCCTTTCCTTTATTAAAATTTATAATTTTTAACACAATATAATATTATAAATACACATAATTAAATAGAATTAATAATTATTTAAATAATAACTGTCCAAAAATTTTGTTCATTACACTTAATAGGTGATGTTGCTGAAAACATATATGTTAATGGAATGGGAATAATTATTTATGAAAAAAGGAATATTTTTTAAAATGTGATAAATATAATAATATGGTATTTAATTATAACTCAAATATAATTTATCCCCACTCCATGTAAAAATGAGGAATAATATTTTAAACAATACGTGTTGATGGTTTCATATTTTTTAATTTTTTAGCAAAATTATTATATTTGTTGTAATCCAATTATTTTGAGTGGTAGACTGATGAAAAAAATTTGGTTTTTGAGAGATAATTGAAAATACTAGATGCGAACTATATATGGTGACAGTCACTCTTGGTTAGGGATTATTCAATGAAGTGTTTAATCCATATAACCATTGAATATTTATATTTTTATATTTCATTTATCTCCAACGGTTGATGACATCAAATTGTTGTCCCCCATTATGCATCGTACACATGCCTGATTCCCTTCATCATTTAAATTCACGGCCATTAGATATGAGTGTGATGAACTAACCCAAAAAATATATATATATCAATATTCCAATGCATAAACATTACAATATCATAATAAAACACACACCTACAAACTATGAGATTGGGGTACTAATATATTAGATAAATCAAGTTGTTATTTTAAAATAAGTTTTCAATATAAAAAATTAATAAATAAAAACTATTTATCCATTTAGATATATTATATATAATACTTTGTAATATATCATGGATAATAGGTATATAGAAAATGGAGATCTCATATGATTTGTAATGGTTAAGGTATAAGAGATATTAATTAATTTAGAATACTTTATAATAATGATGATTATAAAAGAATAAGTACAAAAAATAGAAATGGGATCACAATTATTAATTTATAATGAAAAAATGATGAACATAACATGTATCACAATTATTTGAAATAATATATGATCTTGGAAAAATTAAACAATAATCTGCATTCTTGGATTTATAGAATAAGAATGTTCTGTCACGATCCATCCCAGTGGGGCCTGAGCCGCAACTCCCCAAGCTCTCCTCCAATAGGCCAGGGGCTGGTGACTAGCACTGAGTAGGCATGCTACTACCATGGGAGGAATTTTCTATAAACATGTACACACACACACACATCTCCATTCCCACAAAGTTGAAAAGTAAAAAATACTAAAATTAAAAGATGCATGCATACACTAAAACCCAACCAAAGAGTACGACAGGAAAGTAATGTGAAAGAAAGTAAAACCCTCAGCCAAAAGAACAAGACCACCAAAAAGAGAGTCTGTAACAAAGTACAACCTATACAGAAAGGTGTTGGGAATGTAGTCTGTAGCCATAGGAACACACCTCAGCCGGTCTAATCTCACTGAGTACCATCCGGTCCTAGTCCGCCTAGAATCCTGTCAAAGGCTCACTAGTCTGCACAGGACACGACACATGTGGGAAAATCCCATGTAGTGGTGAGTATACCAATAACCATTAGGACACCCCGAAACCACAAAGGAAATAAAAATAAGGGGAAATACCACAACGGAACGATACAGTCAGCTCTACATAGTATATGTCTACCGAACAT
The DNA here is from genome assembly GCA_963277665.1 of Viscum album. NCBI lineage: Eukaryota > Viridiplantae > Streptophyta > Magnoliopsida > Santalales > Viscaceae > Viscum > Viscum album. The sequence continues at coordinate 1,333,223,454 of OY728122.1, read as the reverse complement.
ATAAAAAGAATATCCAGATATTCTCATGCATGATCGACTATCGCGAATACCACCACAAAGATCCAGCTCGAAGATTCCACTAAGCACGTAACAAGGAGAACACACTCATAGGTATAAAGAGAGATAAATAAAGTACTCATTCTGAGATTACACACTCCTATGTACCTTGAGAACATGATGCTCAGATGAGGATCACAGCCAAGTGATGGTGTGATTCCAACAACTCGGTCTAAGCTAATCCGCTAAGAAGAGGATCGGTGCTCGGGTAAATTTTGTCACGTTGATACTAAGAACTCTACCTAGGGTTCCAGGAATGAATAGAGGACCTAGATCTATGTCTCACAGAAAGGGATTCCAACAACTCTATTCAGGAAGTTCTACTGAAGGAATCATACTCTTATGTAAAGGAAATGACACCAGAACCATCAGGTAAAGGGACAAGGTTACAAACCCTATGAAAACTATTCGAAGTCACAGAAGACTAGTATCTCAAGTCATTTAAGATAGGTTACACAGCATGTAGTATGGTTACACACCGTATTCCTTTACCTTGGGTACTACCCGTGTAAATGACCCATGTCATTCGTTCAAGCTGAATAAAACCAAACTACACGGCGTGTATAAAAAGTGCACACCGTGTTCCTTGACCCAGGGTACTGCCCGTGTAACCGGCATATGTCATTAATCATGTCAGATATAAAGAAACTACACGGTGTGTATAAGAATCACAGGCTGTGTCCGAGCATATGGGGTTCACTCCATGTATGCTGGCCATGTGCCCATACATGTTCTCTTCTCGTGTTCATGTTGCCTGCCCGTGTACCAATACATGAGGTATCATGTGTATCTGGCCAGGTCTGGTCAGGGAGGGGTATACACGGCGTGTCCTTGTATGTGTACCCGGACCAGGTCCGTGTACTCCCGAAGTACACGCCTGGTAAATCCGCCGATGAACACACGCTGTGTAGCCCATACTGCACGGTGTGTAGACAGGAAATTCCCAAAAACACCGTCTTCTTCCTCGCGCTTCGGCCGATCATCCGGATAGCGTTTCTCTAGTCTGTTTTCCATGAAACTCCAGATCAAGGGTCGCCTCGACCTCATGATTTCGAATCCATGGGTTTCAGGCCTTTGATTGGATCTGAAATCCGATTCCAGTTACCCATTCAGAAATCGTTCGTAGAACAATATCATCCAATCCGGTTCGATCCGTCCATTGCCACCACAGCAGTACCTCTATAGGGTTTTACCGACGCCTGATAATTAATTTGGGATAATTGAATCGTACAACGAGTTTGAAATGATCCGTCGTTCATATCCCCGCGAATAAAGCATATAATGCAGCGATGAACACGATAATTTGGGGAATAAGAACACAAAAAATTGAGAGGGATGAACCTCGATCGATGTTCATATCGAACATGGTCCGTCACCGTTAGGAGGTTGAACGAAACCAAAAATAATTCAAGAATCAGATCCCAAAAATTCCCGCAAAGTCCCATCCCACAAGAACGAATGATATATTGGCTAATATGTTCTTGGATTAGTCCTCATTAATCATGGAAATAAAAAACGTGGAAGAAATCACAATTTAACCATCCTACCTAGATCAGCGGTGTTCGTTGGAGATGATTCGGTTCTTGCATCGTCGTTGCTGGTGAAAATCGTCTAGAACATCACCGCCGTGTCGGGAGGCCTTCTCCAGAGCTCTCCAGATGAAATCAGAGTTAGGGAGATTGTAACCCTGACCCTCCATGAAAAATCTATATTTAAAAGAATAAATTATTTCATTTCAAGAAGGATTTAAATAAAATATTTTAATTAAATAGTTTATTATGATTACGTCCAAAAAACAAGATTTCACTACTGACCTGTGTCGGCCAAAGTTAGGTATCTCCTAAGGAAAAATGCTATTTCGAAAGAAACGGTGCCCTGGGATTTCTAATATGAGCACCTGTTCGGGAGTTATTCCGCTTTTTCAGGAAAACCGCACGCGCGCGTAATTTAATTTTTAAATTAAATTCAATCATTCGTTCCGGGCTCATCGGGTCTCAGAACTGCACGCCGTCTCAGATCCTGGTCTCGAATAAATTCCCATATAATATTAAAATAATACATGGAAAAATATGGGACATTACATCACACCCACCTTAGGGCTTTTACGTCCCTGAAAATCCAAAACTAGGGATACTCAAAATGATGTGGGTACTACACAGGAATCTAAGCCTCCCACTCCCACATTCTCTCCTAGAGATTCACATGCTGCCACCGGACACGCACCAAGGGAATAGATCATCCATGAAGGATCTTCTCTTGTCGATCCTCGATCTCTAATGGGTACTCTACAAAGGGCTCCCCATCATCGATATCCAGCTCGCCCCAGTCGAAAACATGTGATGGATCATGCACGTACCTCCATATCTGAGACTCATGGAAGATGTTGTGTACCCTTTCCATCTGAGGAGGTAGAGCCAAGCGATACACCACCTCTCCAACTCTAATAATGATCTGAAAAGGTCGAACGAACCTCAGAGATAGATTTCTGCCTCGGCAAAATCTCTATAATCTTCGTCGAGGTGAGACCCGAAAGAACACATGGTCTCCCTCCTCAAACACCAAGGGCCTCCACATCCTATCAGAATAAGACTTTTAACACCTCTGCGTAGCCTTCATCTGCTTCTAGATGACCTGCACCTTCTCTGTAGTATCACTCACAATCTCTGGGCCCATGAGTGCTGACTCTCCCAGGTCAGTCCAGCAATGTGGTGACCTACAAAGTCGCCTGTATAGAGCCTCGAATGGTGCCATACCAATAGTGTAATGATAACTATTGTTATAAAAAAATTCCACCAGTGGTAGGTGATCCTCCCAACTTTGACCGAATTAAAGAATTCAAGCTTTAAGCATATCCTCCAGGACCTGGATAGTCCACTCTGTCTGACCATCAGTCTGGGGATGAAACATTGTGCTCAATCGTAATTTATTCCCAAAAGCTTCCTACAATCCCTTCCAAAACCTGGATTTCAAATGAGCATCACGATCTGAAACGATCGTGGATGGAACTCCATGAAGTCAAACTATCTCATACACATAGAGGTGTCTTAAGCTCTCTACTGAACTCTACTCTCATGTGGCAAGGAAGTGGGCCGACATGGTGAATTGATCAACAATAAACTATATGGAATCATGTCCTCTAGACGTATGTGGTAAACCCATCACTAAGTCCATGGATATCCGGTCCCACTACCACTCTGGCACCTCAAGGGGTAGAGTCAAACCTGCTAGAACCTGGTGCTCAGCCTTTATTTGCTGACAAGTAAGGCACCGAGAATCAAACTCTGCCACGCCCTTCTTGATTCCTGGCCACCAGAACTGACGTTGGAGGTCATGATACATCTTTTCTATTCCTGGATGCACCGCCAAAATGGATGTATATAACTCCCTCAGATCCTTCTCTTGCAAGGTCGTTGGTACTACCATGCGCCCTCTGAAAATAACAACGTGCTCCCCACCTTCTGAATATCCATCAGCAGGAACTCATGTGGATACTTGAGCACGAATAGTCTCACAATTAGAATCCTTGAGCCGTGCTTCACAAACTCATTATTAAAATGGAGTGGTACAAACCATTGATTGAATGTAGGATCCCTCATCTCCATCCATGAAGGATAACTGTAAGGAGGAGAATTGCCTCGTCGCCTCATCCAGCAACTGCGAACTGTATTTTCTGCTGAGAGCATATGCCACAACGTTCCTGTTCTCAGGAGTGTAAACGATCTCAAAGTCGTAATCCTGGAGGAACTCAAGCAATCGCCAATGTCTCAAATTCATATCCTTCTGAGAAAAGATATATCAAATACTATTGTAATCAGAGTAGACGGTAAAACGCTCACCAATCTGGTAGTTCCACCACATCTTCAATGCGAAGACTACCACTGCCAACTCAAGATCATGGGTCGTGTAGTTCTAATAGTGTGGCCTCAACTGACGTGAGACATAGGCAATCACCACATGCCTCTGCATCAGGACACAACAAAGCCCGGTTCCTGATGCGTCGGAGAACACTACGCACTTGAAACCCTCCTCCGGTAATCTCAAGATCGGGGCGTTCATCAAACATTGTCTCAATAGCTGGAAAGCCTGCTGGCATCTCTCGGTCCACACAAAAGGCTGCCCATTTTGGGTCGAAGCTGTCATGGGTGCTGCAATCCTGGAAAAATCAAGGATGAATCTACGATAGTAGCCTTCCTACCCAAGGAAACTCCTCACCTCCGTCATGCTCCGGGGTGGCTCCCATTCTAGCACTACCTCCACCTTGGCTGGGTCCACTGATACCCCATTTTCCGAGATAACGTGTCCCATAAAGTGGACCTCCTATAACCAGAACTGACACTTAAACAGTTTCCCATACAACTGGTGCTCTCGGAGTGTGTCTATAACCATATCTAGGTGTCTAGCATGCTCCTCCTCGGACGTAGAGTACAAAAGGATATCGTCGTTGAAGTCCACTAAAAACCGGTCTAGATAGGGCTGAAAGAACCAGTTCATGAGTCCCATGAACACTACCGGGGAGTTCGTCACACCGCTGGGCATCACCAAGTACTCATAGTGACTATATCGACATCGGAAAGCCATCTTTGGTGTATCCTCATCCCGTACTTACAACTGGTGATAGCAAGATCGTAGATCAACCTTCGAGAACTATCGTGCCCCTCTCAACTAGTCGAAGAGTTCATCGATCCTCAGCAGTGGATACCGGTTCTCCACGGTCACCTGATTCAAGCACTGGTAATCCACACATAGCCTCAAGCTCCTGTCTTCCATCATGGCAAATAGCACTGGGGCTGCCCAGGGTGAAATTCTGAGTCTCACAAAGCCCTTCTTCTGCAAGTTGTCCAGCTGTACCCTCAGCTCATGAAGCTCTATAAGAGCCATCCGATATGCTGATTCTTATATCGATGTCGTCCCAGGTCACAACTGAATGCAGAAATCTATCTCCCGGCGGGGATGTATTCTGAGGACATTTTCCGGAAGACTTCCTTATACTCAGACACTACTGCTGGAAACTAGAAACTTGTAACATCTACTGCGCCAATGTCTAGGCCCACCAAATGATAGGATATCAGTTGCACATTCCTACGTATGAGTCCATCCTACACTGTCTGGTCCTCTCTTTCACCGACAAAAGAGAACCTTGCTCCATCACTACGGACACACATCACACTTCACCTAAAATAGTCGATCTAGGCATGAATTTTGGATAGCCAATCATTACCAAGAATGACATCGTAAGGCCTCGACGCTGCCACCTAGAGGTTCCAACTGAAACTCTCGCCTCCATGGGTTAGGTCACACTATCTATGGAGAAGTGTGATCTCTCAATAATCTCTAGTCAGTGTTTCTAAGCATAAGGGTCAAGTCAACGGCTCAACTGGAATCTCAAGGTCTCAAACAAGATAAGAAGAAAGAAAGGAAAGACTAGCACCTGTGTCTATCTGTACAACAACCAAAGTAGAAAAGACACAGATAGTACCTCTAATCATTTTGGGAGTACCTGGTTCATAAGCCTCTGCCACCTACAGCTGTCCCTGCATCTTTCCACCATCTCCATGAGCCTGGGGTGTACCTCCTGGGGGTGGTGGTGGTAAAAGTTCAAAATGCCGACCACCGCTAGCTGCTCTCCCAGCTCTTCTACCACATCCTCTGCCCCACGGATCTATCTGCTCCACACGTTGCCTCAGACATGGTATTCCATCCACTGCTCCCATTTCAGTAGTACAGTGGGTCAGACAATATCAAGAATGATGTCTCCTGCCATCACATGAGTAGCATCGCCTCTCTGGAGGCTGGCTGGATGCGCCCTAAGAACCCTGTATGGAAAATCCCATGTCCTGGGATCTGCTCTGAAAACGTCTCCCACCCCTGGGTCCCTGATGTTGGCTCCCTGCTGCTGGGGTCTCTACTCCAGCTCGCCCACTACTGACATCTACTGGCTGTCTCTGCTCTTCCAAGAAGCTCTCAACAACCAGAGCCCTCTCGAGCACCCCAGCATAAGTAGAAATTCCCATAGGTATGATGCTAGCTCGGATATCTCTACGCAAGCCCCGGTCAATGTTTGGAGCTCTGAAGTACTGATCCTTGACTATATCCATCTAGTACCGCGTGAGGTCGGTAAATCTCGATGAATAGTTATCCACCATCATGGTTCCCTACTATAGCTGAATAAGCTCCTGTATGCGTACTTCTATCAGGGTAACCGGTAAAAAATACTCTCTGTAGAGACACTCAAACTCCGACCATGCATGTATCGCCTCATCGTGAGTCTGGATAACCAAACTCCACCGTTGTCCTACCTTGTCCTGCAGAAGGGTTGTTGTCAGGATCCCCATCTGGTTTGCTGGTGTCCTGACCAAACAGAAGACTCTACCCAATGCCTCAAGCCAGTCCACTGCTACCTGAGGGTCAGGCTCACCTCAAAACCTGAGGGGTCTCTTTCTCTGAAACTCAGGGAGTGCGCTCAGCCTACGCTCCTCCTCCACTGGTACAGTAGGTACTAAACACTACTCCAGAGGTTGCGGGATAACTGGCACACCACCCGATTGTAAAACTGGGGGATCCGATCCCTATATCGAGGCTTCATCACTGAGGGGGTCATCCTCGTGATCGAGCTGCTGGATCCTAGCGGGTGCGCGTTGTGCAGGCATCCTGTTAAAGAAACAAGATGTATCTTAGTGAGTGAGAATATCTAGAGAGCTGACTCAAAAGGACCTGGAAACACAACCCAATCCTATATGATGCATGTACCATTATTTTATTCCCTGCAACTAGTTTTGTCATGTTCCGAGTAGAAAAAAAATGTTATCAGAGTCTTGGTGTAAGGATACATCGGCCGCCCACACCATCACTGGGGTCCCTGGCCTGAAAGCCGAACTCGAAACATTCAATACTGTTGCCCCAAACAAACTCTTAGACTCTCGGTCCTAAGGTAGAACTGACCACCATTGATACCACTCTGTCACGACCCATCCCAGGGGGGGCCTGAGCCGCAAATCCCCAAGCCCGCCTCCAATAGGCCAGGGGCTGGTGACTAGCACTGAGTAGGCATGCTACTAACATGGGAGGCATTGCCCATAAACCTGTACACACACACACACATATCCAAGCCCACAAAGATGAATAGTAAAACTATAAATGGAAAAGCTGCATGAATACACTAAAACCCAACCACATAGTATGAAAGGAAAGTAAAGTGCAAGAATATAAAACCCTTGGCCAAATGTACAAGCCCACAAAAAACAGAGTCCTTAATAATATCCAACCAGTAAAGAATGGTGCTGGGAATGTAGTCTGTAGCCATAGGAACACACCTCGGCCTGTCTCATCTCACTGAGTACCATCCGATCCTCGCTCACCTAGAATCTTGTTGAAGGCTCGCTCATCTGCACAAGACATGACACGTGCGGGCAAAGCCTGTGCATGGGTGAGTATATCAATACCTAGTAGGACACCGTGAAACCATAAAGGAAATACAACAAGGGAAAATACCACAAATGAAAGATACATTCATCTCTACACAGTATATGTCTACCAAACATATAACAAAAATATCCTGATATACTCATGCACGGTCGACTATCGTGAATACCACCACTATGATCCAGCTCAAAGATTCCACTAAGCACGTAACAAAGATAACACACACCTAGGTCGGAAGATAGAGATATGAAGTACTCATTCTGGGAGGGTGCAATCCTAAGTACCTTGAGACCAAGATTCTTAGATTAGGATCACAACCAAGTCATGGGGTGATTCCGACAACTCAGTCTGAGCTAATCCACTAAGCATAGGATCAGCGCCCAGGTAAATTTGGTCACGTCGATACCAAGAACACTACCTAGGGTTCCCGGAATGAATAGAGGATCCAGCTCTAAGTCTCACAGAGGGGATTCCAAAAACTCTATTCAGGATGTTCTGCTGAAGGGATCATACTCTTGGGTAAAGGATATGATACCAGAACCTTTAGGGAAATGACCAATGGTACTATCTCTAATAAAACTAGTCCAATTCATAGAATACAAGTAGCTCAAGTCATTTAAGATTGGTTACATGGAGTGTAGTATGGTTACACGCCGTGTTCCTTGACCCCGGGTATTTCCTGTGTAAACGGCCTGTGTCATTCGTTCAAGCTGAGTAAAACCAAACTACATGGTGTGTAGAAAAAGTACACGCTGTTTTCCTTAACCCAGTGTACTGACCATGTAACCGGCTCGTTTCATTCGGCTTGTCAGGTAGAAATCAGCTACACGACGTTTAGAAGAATCACAGGCCGTGTCCGAGAATCTGGGGCTCACTCCGTGTACACTGGCCATGTGCCCGTACACAGTCTCTGCCCATGTCTGTGTCGCCTGCCCGTGTACCAGTACACGGTGTATCCCATGTATCTAGTTGGGTCTGGCCGGGGAGGGGTTTACATGGCCTTTCCTTGGCCATGTACCCTGACTGTGTCCGTGTACTCCCAAAGTACATTCTAGGTAAATCCATTGATGAACAAATACCGTGAAGCCCATACTACACGGCGTGTAGTGGAGAAATTTCATGAAATTCCTTATTCTTCCTCGTACTTCGGCTGATCTTTTGGATCATGTTTCTCTGGTCTGTTTTCCGTAATACTCAAGATCAAGGGTCACCTCAACGTTGTGATTCCAAATCCGTGGGTTTCGGGCCATCGATCGGCTCTGAAATCCGATTACGGTCACCAGTGCGGAAATCATTTGTGGAACAATATCTTCCAATCCGCTTCGATCTGTCCGTCGCCACCGCAGTCGCACCTCCGTAGGGTTGTAGTGACCCAAGATCTTCAATTTGGGATTTTTGTATCGCAAAATGAGTGTGCAATGATCCGTCGTTCATATCCCTATGAAGAATTCATTTAACGTAGCGAAGAATGTGAGAATTTGGGGAAGAAGAACACAAAAAATCGAGAGGGATGAACCACGATTGATGTTCGTGTCAATCATGATCCATCACCGTTAGGAGGTTTAATGAAACCAAAAATAATTCAAGAATCAGATCCCCACGATTCTCGCAAAATCCCATCCCGCAATAACGATCGATCTACAGGCTAATATGTTCGTGGATTAGTCCGTGTTCATCGTTGAAATCGGAAACGGGGAGGAAATCACAATTTAAACATCCTACCTAGATCTGCGGTGTTCGTTGGCGACGATCTGGTTGCCGTGTCATCGTCGCTGGTGAAAATCGTCAAGAATGTCGTCGCCGCGTCGAGAGGCCTTCTCTAGATCTCTACATTAAAAATCAGAGTTAGGGGGATTCTAACCCTAACCCTCCCTACAAAATCCCCATTTAAAAGAATAAATGATATTGTTTCAACAAGGATTTAAATAAAATATTTTAATAAAATATTTTATTACGGTTACGTCAAAAAAACCAGATTTCACTACTGACCTGCGCCAGCCGAAGTTAGGCCTCTCCTAAGGTAAAATTGTTGTTCGAAACGCAACGGTGCCCTCAAATTTATGATCCAAGCACCCGTTCGAGAGTTATTATACTTTTTTCAGGAAAACCGTACGTGCACATAATTTAATTATTAAATTAAATTCAAACATTCATTCTGGGCTCATCGGGCCTCGGAACTGCACGCCTTTTCAGAGACTGGTCTCAAATTAATTCACATATAATATTAAAATAATAAATGGAAAAATTTGGGACATTACATGTTGAACAAACATAAGCACAGAAAGTCATATCCTATGTCATGGTTAACAATTGAGACATTAATATCATACTAAACTATGATTTCCACATGTTCCACATAAATAATAGACTAGGACAACCTATGATGTATCATACATAACATATTATGATATATAAAGTTTTTCCCCAAGCATATGAGGTCTATATCAAACCCACTCATAACGTAGTGATAATCCATACATATGTGTACCACCACAACATGATCACAATCCGAATTGAACCATAACATAATGTCAAATTTACAGAGAATAAGGTTTTACCAAAAATTATAAAAATACATACATAAATAATCTCATGAATGAATGTGTATGATATGAATAAATCATTTTCAAATTAAAACATATTAATAATTAATTATGTTGACATAGAATAAAAATTCATTTGGTAAAACCTTTAATTTTTTTTGGAAAATAAAAAGAAATACACATTGATTATTTATGAATCAATTTAAAAGTAAATAATTTATAAATAATTGGATAACAGAAATTAGTTTGATTTTAATAATAAATAATAATTTAAATAACCATGAAAAATTTTAAAGGGATTTTTCAAAATGAAATGAAATGTAAATGGTTAGATAAAGTAACTATGTATAAAATGATAATGAATAGAGTTAAAGGAATACATTATTAATTTTTTTAATGATTGTTAAAGTCAAAAAAAATTACATAATAAATCATATAATAAGTCATAAGATGATCTAAAAAACCATACGAAACTTATGGACATAGATGAAAAATATTTATAAACTAAATAAAAAGATAAGGTCAATTCTACTTTCAATAAATATTAAATTTTAACAATAATCCAATGAGTGGAGAAAACACACATATAAAAAATTTAACAAAATTAGAAAAAAATATGCTTGTTTTTAGTGATAAGGAATATAGAATTTCAATCAATGAATATTTATCCAAATACAATCTCGATTTCAATGTGAAATTTATAGAGAAACCATTAAATTTACTTTTGACTCAAATGTATGAACTTTAGCCTATTGTATAGTAAACCTAATAATCATAATCTCTTATTTAAGAACATTATTAATATAAATTATCATTAATATTATTTAATTATAATCATTAGTTAAACATTTAATAGTTATTTTTTGCGTATTTTGAAAATTATATTTTTTAAAATTTGATTATTTCATAAATATATTCTATCAATGATGTCTATAATGTTATTTGATCAAAAAATCATCCTTACAAGATTAGTCATGTTAGTGAATTATTTTTTATACAATGATTTAAAAATACCCTTATTTGTTTAATTGATGATACATGTAATTTTAATGGAAACGGAATTCACGATGACCCTATTTTGATTAATTTACCTATAATAATGAGATAATCCTTAGTAGTCATTCATTTTTATGTTAAAAATCAAGAAACATATTAAAAATAGAATAAATTTTTAATATATTATAATTCCCATATTGTAGAAAAATAAAAAATTTATTTAACACAGACTAACCTTAAAGAGGTCTAAAGTGTTGGAGCCCAAGTGAAAAATTATATAAAATTTTCGAACTGCCAGTGGGTAAGGACCCAATCCCGACTAAAATGTAAAAGGGTTATCCAACCCCAATTCAGAATCATTATTATCAGTAGTTTTTTAGTACCTCGTCCCTAGATGCCTGATCCTTGAGTGTTATTTTAATATATTGGCATGATTACAACGAATCAAATCCCAAAGGACTGATCATATTACCTGTCTTGTAAAATAGATTATACACATGATCTTTAAAATATATATAAAATCATAATATTCATCATATATGATTATTTCTGAACACTATAAATATCCTATAATACCGCATTATATCAATCGTAAAAACATTTTTGCATCTTGGTAAAATTAAACATAAGATTGTGGTGAACATTGATTCTCATTAAGGTTAAACAATATTGAAGAATAATTATTAATAATATTAAACATTTATGTAATGGTATAAAACACAAATACCAACCTTGTAAACATAATCATGATTATAATATGGCATGTACAAGTAAAATATCTCCATAAAAACACATTGATATTCATCAAGTTTAATAATGACCTATAATATGAATAACTATTCTCATAAAGAGGGTATGTATAATTCTTGACATATAAAATATTCAATATATATCCCCAAGAAACCTAATTTAAATATCTAAACTTATTAAATTTTATATATTTGGATGAAACTCATCTTCTTTATGTCTTGAACTATCCACATGAAAATATAAAACTTGTTGGAAAAAACAAGAATGGTTTGCCCCAACTGATTTCATCTCATAAGACCTACCGATTCATCGAGGGGGAATAACAATACCCAACCATCCCATACTAAGTCCAATGCATTCCTAAAATGAATAGAAATAATCATATCCAATATAAAAATTCATATTAAAACTGGATTGTGAAATTTCAATACCTTAACCATAAACAACAAATGGTATCAAAATTGCACATCTATTGTCAAACATATCATAAACCCATCACCAAAATATTTAATACTATATCATAAAAAATCAACCACAAATAAGTATAAAATCCAATAATGGATGTTGACATAAATTAAAATAACAAAAAAAATTTCAAGATATCTTGACAAAAATACCCTTTTTTATGAAATCATTTATTCAAAAGTCAATCACATATAAAAGAAGAAATTAATAAATAGATTTTTAAATCATTTTTTCCCATAAAATTTTGAATATTTTCAATGGAATTATAATTTTGAATCATAAATATCCATATAAATAAATCTTTAATTTTATTTGAAATCCTGAACATTATTGTGAAATATTTAGAATAATAAACATTTAAAACCTTTAAAATGATATTTTCATTAAATATTATCTTAGGAACATCCTTATAAAAAATCCTTTAGAAAAAATGTTAATGAAAAACAAAATAGATGTAAAATTCTCATTATAATCCTTTATACACATATAAATAAATATATACGATAATGTTGAGAATATTAAAATGGAGAAAGGGTTAATTCATTAAACATTCAAAGCATCTCATACAACTTTTAACATTAAACAAAAAACACGATACCGTCCAATGATTATTTAAATTCCATGAAGATAAATGTATTCATATTATCAAATATATATGGGAAATATATACACCACACATTCTAAATATGTGGTGACCATGGCTTATATATCATGAAAATTAAAAGGGAGATGAAATTCCCTTACAATAGGTGTGATACTCTCTATATGTATATCAAAATCCTATATAATTGTTTGAAATTTTTATTCAATTATATAAGAATAATAATAACATTTATGATATCATATATGATTCATTTATTACATTATGTTACCAGTTTATTCAAAATTTAATGTTAAATCAATGTTTTGTGTAATAAATGCTTTTTTTTATCATAAGTGTTTTGACTTGTAATTATTGATTGTATCACCTAGATCATGATTTATATACATACATAATAAAAAACAAAATTTTTATATCATATAAATATTCAGAATATATATTTAATATATAGATATACGAAATGAAATATATTGTTCCTGGATACGGTAATCCGTATACACACATGAACACCTTTTCAATTTTCTTATCATATTGAACGGAAGCAAGTAAACAATAGATATGTATATATATATATATATATATATATATATATATATTGCAGTAAAATTATTATCCATTAATTTCAAAATTATTAATTACATATGTTTTTTTAATCATTTTTGAATTGTTAACATGGAGGATGAATCTCATCACATCGTGGAGAAGGTATTTCCTACATACGCACAAGCGGTGATATCATTTCTTTAATGGAAATGTGCTAAATATATTGATGGTATGTTAATTATAAATTAAAATTTTGATTTAATAATGATTATTTATATGCATTTTATTTATCTTTATACCCATAAAAATAATTTATAGGTGAAAACATATTACATCACATCATGGAGACGCTATGTGGTACGTACATACGCATAGTGATAGTGCTTTTTGTAGGATGGATAAAAAGAAGAATAAGGTTGTAAAATAACTATAATAATGTATCATTATATAAATGATATTGGAGTTATTAATTTTGTGTTAATAAAACATATGAATAGGAATTAGAACAAGAATAGATCCTTGAAAGATTTGATAAAACAATTACATCTTATTCAAGTGTATCCTTTTAATTTTCACAAAAGTATTAAAATGGGTGTATTTAAGTTCAATTTATGAAATATATGATGATGTGGGTGATTTTTTTGGAGAAATAGTCATGTTTTCATTGGTCCATAGGACTTTAGTGGTGTTAATAAATGAAATGTAGATACACCCTTTAATAAGAGAGGTGAGGGGAACCTTTGAAAACCCCAAAAATATCAATTTATTATAAAATTATTTTCTATTTAGAATAGATCAAATGTGGGTTATTTATAGTACAAAATGAGCATGGATCCAAATCCTCTAAATCAATTAACTTAAGACATATTTATATTTTATTTTAAGATATATTAGTTAGATTAATGTTATTTAATGTATTAATTTCTAATTGTGGAACTAATACTCTAATTATTAAATGGTTATAATTATTTACTTATATGATGGCAGTGTACCAAAAATGGACACTTTTTGATATTTTAGACCTTATAATTATCACATTGTAATTTAAAAATATTTTTACGATTTTTAAATAATTTAATAAAAATTTATTGTTATAAAATATGAATAGTTTCATTTTCTACACTATTCATTACAATGACATTAAATAAAATCAAAAAATATATAATTTCAAAGAAAACCAATTATCAAACTCTTAACTTGATATAATAACATATAAAATTAAATGATCGCCATTATTAAGTCAAATTATATTTATTTTCATATTTCTAAAATAATTTATTTGATGTTTCTATTAATAAAATAATTTCTTCCTCAATATTGAATACTATTCATGATTGAATTAATCTTCAGGTTATCCCTATATTAGAATTAGTTAACATATAATAAATTATATTGTGAAACATTTTTTCAATCTTTACTTTTAATAATAACTTTGTCATTATCAAAGTCATGTGTCCATTAAATGATTAAAAATCAACAATTATTATAACATAAACTGTATCCTAGTTATTAAGATGACATATTTTTTTATTAATTTTATATAAATTAATTAAATTTATTAGTTTTAAAATCTCATTTATGTGAATTTTTACACTAATTATTATTTGACATTTTATAAAATCATAACAACATTATTCCATCGAAAAAACTACATTAAATCATTCCTAACATGTCATATTCTCTGATAAAATTCATGTTTAGCATCAAATATTTCATTGGATTTTTATTTTAATATTGTTAATATCATTTATCTGATTATTTCCTTTAATAATTCAATTACTACTTCATCATTATGTCATAATTAAATTTTAAAATTTAATGTTATGTCATTATAAATAAATTTTAATGATTTATATAACTTTATTTTAATTGTAATGAATATTTATAGTCTAATTTATCTTATTTATAACTCTCTATATCTAATTATTTAGATATTAAAAGTTTGAGTATTACATTTTTAACATATATTTAAATAATATATAATAAAATTCTTATTATTAACTAGGTGGCATAAGAAGAAGGTAATATTTTCATAAGGTTTATTTTTTAAAAAAAACATATACAATGAAATTTGGATAAGTGTTTGCGTAATTTAATATTATTTTAATATTATTTTCCCATTTAATTACATTATATTCCTTTATCGGTGGTCAATAAAATTCAAATGTTACTATTCAATAAAATGTATTTTGATCATATTAGAGCATAATTTTTAGACTAAGTGCAACCATTTATGTTTTTTTAATCATAACTCAGAGAAGCGGTTAAAATTAAGTTTAATGATAATCCTGCAAATGTGGCAAGATGGTGGGTAAATAAGAAGTTTAATATTTAAATAAATTTTGTAGCTAATATTGTAATGAAAATAGTTTCAATGACCATCATTTGATTAATATATATATTACTAATCAATTTTGACCTTAAAATAAATTTACATTTAAATAATTATATAAATAAAAAATTCAAACATTAACAACAATGTTGTATTTATAATTATTCATAAAAAATATAATGTTTTCATAATAATAAATAAAATTCACCTTAGGCAGATTTTGAAATTATAAATTAAAAAACTAAGTAGACATTAAAAAATAAAATATACTAACTTCGTAATGTTGTTAATACTCATTATAAGATCTTGTTAAATGGCTAGTTTGATATATCATGGTACTCTCAAACTCAGAGTTTCGTGCAACACAAGCTATTCAAGATAACATACCGTGAAATACTAGGGTGTTACAGAATTATATCCCTTGTAAAAATTATATAGAATCTCCATATACTATCCACGATCCATCAATATCACTATAACATATTATGTTATGGTGAAATGAGATAGCTATAGACAAAGAATAATGTTGTATACCAACATGGAATATATTTTAACCTCAACCCTATGTTGTTTTAGAGCCTTAAAGATGATACACCATAGACCAAGGAACTCAATCCAATAATAAATGAAGAGTAAATACCCTAACAAGCACTAAATATATTTCTATTTTATGCAACCCATCTGGAATTATTCCCCATTACATACTGAAAACTTGCTCAAAAGATCCATTTTTTGTTAAGTATAAATCCTTTTCTATGAGCTCCCATATTCACCCAATACAATGGATTTAATATTTTAGAACAATATTAACTCTATTGAGGGATCATTTTTATGAGATAAGGGTTGTAACATAACATTTTAATATTATAACCAATGTATTCAATGATAGTCCTCTCATTATCCGGTATGTAGAGAGTGGAACAATTTTTACCTTAATTCTACCTGCATTAAACACTTTTCGAATAGCACAACATCATACCACTATAACTAAGTAGTTTTAATTAGTCTATATATTATAAGAGATCCCCTAAAATAATATCTTAATGAGATCCAAAATGGATTCATTATTAGTCTCCATTCCCATGGAAGGCTGTTGTTTATGCCATATATTCCTCAACAATTAACCTTTTAAAAAGTTATGGGTAACCATTTCCACATTTTTAGCCTCAAATATGTAATATTCTCATGTCCATAAAAGGAATCCTTGGTAATACATAGGTAATATTCGCATGTCCATAGAAGGAATCCTTTTTATTTTATTCCCATTAACAAACATTCTTAGGATATGCAAACAATTTTAATGTCATGATTGATTCATTTCCAAGTCCACATACTTCCCTCATTCTGGAATTTATTAAATACCTACATTTATATACCCTTCAAATTTATGAAATAAATTTATTATGGAAGAGAAGGTATGACACACTAATGAATATGAACATAAATTGATATAGTGTTATCACTCCCTTGACAATAGAATCATTATTTTTTCATCTGAGATCTTATAGATACATGATAATATAATTATAAAATTGAATCCTTGAAATGTATCCCATTTATTGACTGAATTAAATTTGTTTTTTATTATTATGCAAACACTTTTAAGGAAAATGTGAGAAACCATACAAGACCTCACCATATTAACAGTTCACTAGACCACCACTTCACCACTAAAACCAATTCAAGCATTCAAACTGATAAACCATCAAGATGGAGCCTAAATTACCATGAAATGGGATCCAATCATTTAATCCCATGTGTTCTACAATGCTAATAATGTAGATACATTCCATCCTTTCATAATACTTATTCATATCTATTTCAATCATAATTATTTAATAAAACAATTTTCATTATAGGTTTTTAATCGTATCATGAGATACACCAATGGCCCCTTCAATTCACTAACCTCTAATAATTCCATGATAATCCAACAATATAAACATGGGGTTCAAATTTTAAAGAGTGTTTTTTGTTATATTATCCATGAAATTTTATGATTTGTTACATTGGAAAATAGGTTAATTCTGGCTCAGAGAAAATAGGTTCTTTATAATAGAGATGAAAACCATGGTTGACATGGATGAACAACTTGAAGAACACTCCCTATAGAAAATAAAACACTACATTGGAAAAATTATCATTTAAAATATCCAAAGTAGTTTAATAGAATGACTTGGGGAATATTTCATGTCGCGGGGTCGTTTTTAGACAATGATGATGCACTCCATTATTTAAAGAATCCATCTTTTGGATTATTTCTATGAATTAATTATCATAACACCCCAAAATTTAATTGTATACAATCTAAAAACCATTCCACACCATTTGTTCTAGTATATATGTCATCTATTTCCTGTTTTATATAGGAATGAAATGATGTAAAATGGATGATATTTAGTGTTATTGTAACTTCTTTAGCAATAGTGATTTGTTTATCATCAATATGAAATGTTATATTCCTATAATATTATAAATCTTTGAAACACACATGTAAAATGTTTTATAATTATCATCACCCCACATAAAAATCCTTGGATCTATCCATGTTTGTTTTCTCAACCTAGAGTAATTATATTTTTGCGTGGATTTTATTTACCTATATTAATGTATTAATATAGATTCATTTTCAGAATAGTGAGGATACTAAAAAATCATCCTTATAACTGGTGGAACTGATCCAAAAAAGAATAATCTATAATAATTATTGCGCAAGAGTACAGTTTTATTTAATAGTAATATAATTTTTACCAAAAACTAAATATATTCATATATTAACATTATATTATTGAATAAAGATTAGTATTTCATATTCATGGAATTTTTTTACATATTGATTATTCATTATTAAATTTTAATAATATTTTTTCTTATTTAAATCTCACAATATAATAATTTAAATATTTTGTTAAAATATTTTATTTTAATAAAATATGTCATTTTTAATTTTAGTTTAATGTTATATTTGAAAAAATAGATTTAATTCACTAATTGAATAAAAATACAGGGTAATATATTCTACCCCACA
Organism: Viscum album; assembly: GCA_963277665.1. NCBI lineage: Eukaryota > Viridiplantae > Streptophyta > Magnoliopsida > Santalales > Viscaceae > Viscum > Viscum album. Next base: position 1,333,204,720 of record OY728122.1, on the reverse strand, counting down.
AAAAAATTCATCATGTAAAATTTCACTACACAAAGGAAATTTGATATAGGTACTCTTGTCCCATTACATGTTTGAGTTCCCACATTAAAACCATAGTTTTTTATTTCTCTATGGAACTATATCAAATAATTTGTTTTTATTTGTATGAAATTTATATCAATGATCATAGAACTATACCATTTGATCATCATTAAATGGTTAACTTATCAGTTGCACAACCTCTATGATCAGTAAATGTGATGAATCAAGTATATATTTCCTCATATGTAATCGATGGATCACATAATGAACCTAATAGTTGTTTTGGAGAAGTTAAAGGTGATTAAAAAAATACACAGACAATTAAGGATTTCAAAGGGACTAATGGATATAATGACCATCATTCACATCTTCATAAATCACATTACCCTCATCTATGGAGATATTTGATGGAAGAAATTGTATTTGTTGGTTTGATATTATTTTATGGAAACAGATTGAATTTATAATAATTAATGTGAGTAAATTAAATGATATAATATATAATATATGATATAATGCATGCAAACTTATTTAATCAATGTAATGTGAAGAGGAAATAAAAAAATGTAATTATGTGAAGGAAATATAAAAAAGATAATGTTTAACGTAAATTGACATTAAAAATTCTGTAAATAATTTCAATAATTGTACCTGAATTAACATAGAGATCTCCTCCTCATGATATTGTTTATTGGTATGAAAATAATAAACTACTTTGTTTTGACATGAACTAAGAAACATAATAAATTTTGATTTAATGAAACATAGAACAACAAAACACCTTATATTTAAGGAAATTTAATAAACCTAAATCCTTTTTTTATGGAGAATAAAATATGAAAACCATTTGTTTTAATTTATAACTAGGATCCTAACAAATTACATGATAACTGAAATAGACTATTTACTTAATTTTAATCCATTCGCAACTTAAAATCATTACACATTCTTAAAAAGACAGAAAATTAATGATTTTGAGTAACATATAGAAGGATAATAAGGGTGGTTCAAATGGTATTACAAAAATGATATAACATTTGGATGATGAATATTAAAAAAATATTGAACTATAATTTCAATGGATATTTGGACTATGTTTTTCATAAACATGATGTTCTTGAATTAGTTCCTCAGTTTCTTGAGATAAATGATATATCTCACCATTAAAGATGAAATGTCGGAACGTGGATCTTATTCTAGTTATGGACCATTTTAAATTCTATTTTAAACCATTTTTATCCTTATAATTTTTTATATCCTTTGGAATGTCTATGGAGCATCAATGTCATGTTCGAGTCCTAGAGATCTATGTTATAGGTGGAATGTACAGTGGAATGGTTTTCACAAATAGTTCCCATATGGTTGTATGTTTTGGAGAAATAATTTTGGGTGTTGTTAGGATATAATTATTAGAGATAATTGGTATATCTTGGTTTGAATAGTAATTCTCCACAATCGCGATAGACCACTATCTATTGGTAGTTGACGGCACACATTTGGTCAAAACATGCTTTAAAGATTGAAACTTTTAAATAGGGGATATATAAAAATTTTACCCTCCTCTTATTTGTTAGGGATAAATCTTTTCTCCCAATAATAAAAATAGTGTACAACATTCCCAAGGACAGATATCATATCCTCCTTTCATGGTATTGCAGTATCTCATCTTTCTTGACTTTGTATCTCTTTTCGTTTATCTCATAGATGCATATCAGTAAGCTCCCCATTCCCATTGCAACGTTTCATTTATCGCACAGTCGATAGAGTTATTTTTTTGAGATATATTATTCCCCATATTTAGTAAATTTTCTTATTTACTCATTTTCTTCCATTACTCACAGATTAGAGACCAAAAATAAAAAGATGTTGACTATCCTGATAAGGTAGGCAATGTCATGTTTTTCTATTAATGAATTGTTCTTTATGTATTATGTTGTTCTTACAGTCTCCATATTTTTAAATTGATGCTTCTTAAATTTAATTTCCCACATATTACTGGAATGTTAATGACCTACATAACTGAAAAACCCAATATATGTATCATTGGAGGTTAATAACATAGAATTGAACCACCCATGGCTATATTGTTGAATTAAATGAAACCACATTGTGTGGCATATGAAATTGATTCACCTATTAAAATGTGTTCCTTTACCCAATTATATTGGAATGTAAAATTATTTAATTTAACTATAGATTGAATTAAATTAAAGGCATAATAGATTGTTAGGTCCCTATGACCTTTTCATTTCATCTTATCACATATTCATGATCTTCTAATTAAAATTAGAATTCCCTATTAAGATGAATTGGATGACTCATCTGATCCATGGACCCCTAATCCTGGAAAAAAATTATATCCACCATCCAAGGTTAGTTAATTAATTATATAAATTTCATGTCCAATTGAATTAAATAACAACATTAATAATATGGAATGACCTTTTTCTCATGATTATGCATATTTCCACGTCGAGTGTGTTAAATGGATACCAACATTGAACACAATTAATGAAATAATCACTCTTAATGAAATAAATTACTTTAAAATTAATTTTTAATCTATCATGGGTGAAACATGGTTTATCATATTAATTTTATGTATGGGGTCACTTCACAATCGATTATATTCCACAGGTGGTACTTAGACTCCCTATGTTGACTGCCAAATATTGACTCAGAGGGAAGTCCTTTATATATGTAAGGAATGGTACATGTAATTCCAATGTGTATTAAAAAGATAGAATCTAAAGTAAAATTAATATACACACTAAGTGTGACACATGGTCCCACATTGTGGTCCATCATGGACAAACTCAGGTGGATGTGACTTTATACCATAGATTGAGAGACATCATGGAAACTATGAAAAATTCCTAGGAAAATATTGTTTGGTGATGGTTTAATCTTATGCCCAGAGATATTCCATGGTTTAAAATTATGAATTATTTGGATATGATTATGTTTATGTAAAATTACATAATAATTTAAATACAATATTTGATTACCTAACCAGGGAACAAGTTTGGATTTGTTCAGATCCATACTTTTTTTGGTGAACTTATTATACGTATCATGCGCGAATATGACTAGAAGGCTTCCATTGGATAAGATCTAGATACCCATTCATGACGATAAATTAAATCATGAATGTATTATTAACTAGATATATTATATCTTCGATCAATGTAGTTAGTTGATCACATGCATTCCATGTGAACTCCAACCTATGTGGGTTATTTATTTGCCTCATTTCATTTCCATCTTTTTATATTACATGCACATTTATTTTCATATACACTTGGACATTAAGCAATTAGAAACCATTGGTGGTGGACATCTGAGTATATATCACACCATGATGAAGATGTAGTTTGTAATCCTAAAATAAATCATGCATGCATGTAGGGACACAAGAAAGTGACTTGTTATGGATGCTTGATTACCTATCTTTTATGGTTGACAAGAATAAATATTACCAACACTATGCTTGAGATTTTACAAGTGATAGTCTATGTTCTTTGATTCATATATAATATCCTTTTTTATACGATATATATATAATCCCCAAGTATTTTATTTTTCTCAGATTCCATGATCGATATTTTTTGTATATAAAATTGATGGATGTGATTTAGATGGATATTAGTATGGAGGATAATTATTATTATATAGGAATATCATCTTTTATTCTCCCTATATTGATAGATATTATTTAAATGATTTGATACACTCTAATTATTAGGGTATAGTCACCCCAATGTTCTCACATTGACCCTTGCTACTAGTCAACGACCTCTGGTGTATGGGGTGGAAAACTTGACGTTATGTGGCCAACCGTTATAGGTAATACTGAGTGAACATTTTATGGGACATCACAAAGTGGAATCAAATATTTCTATATTATTTTTTTATTTTTGACATAATAATTAAGATGATAGAAATGAGAACTAATATGTGTCGATATTTGGTAAAAAAATTGTTCCTTAGTGTATTGATCTTATATATAGTGAAAAAAATCATCTCGAATGGGAAATATTGTTCATGATTATGTTTATTATGTTTTTATGAAATAATTGTTCTGGGTTGCACACATGATGTCTGATTGATGTCAAGATGGGATTTTCCAAAACTTGGGATGATAACGTATGGAATTATTATTTAATGTATCATCATAGGACCATGAGGACATAAATATCAGGAATATTCCATGCATAGTTTATATTGTCATAGGCATGATAGAAATGATGTTTTAGTTACATGATATCTATTTCATTAAAACGATACTAACATTTCATGTAGGTATTAGATAAATAATTATATATTTTTAAACTAACACCAAATTTCAATTTATAATGTGGATAAACTATATAAATTTGTAATGGTTATCCATTTAAAATATTTTTTATTCAAATCAGTACAAAATAAAAAAATTAAATCTAAAATTAGATGTTCACCATTAAATATATATTCCAATTGAAACATAAATGGGTTTTTCTTATATAACATATACTTAACAATACATATATTGAGACCATTGGCATATAGTAGAAAACATGAACCTGACCTAACCACAGTATTGTGAAATAGGTAGTGACTCGTACAATTCTTATTAAATGTACATCTCTCTGACCGGGGGTTAGAAATAAGAAGAGGGTGTGACACTTATATAGGGTGCCTTGTGCATATCCAATTCATATATCTATGATTATAAATTTTAAAACATCCTTTAATAATGTGTTTATTAATAATTTTTAGAGACATTAAACCATGAAAACTATTAGCCTTATACTGGGAGGGTGGTTAAAACCATGCTCCAATGATTTTAGGACATATGAAACTAGTAGAACCTCCATCAGTTCCACATGGGGATCCAATAGTCATACAAGGTATGGGAAATGATTCCCAGTTTAAAATAGGTATATTAAATTTTATTTATACTATCCAGGGAGCCTTGTGACCTTCCTACACTTTAAATGAGTTTACTCATGAGTTTTAGAAGAAACAACCACCCGGATTTTGGTGGGATGTTGGTCACCAAGCTACTATGATAATGATATAGGACATGTTATGAGTTTTATTGAATATTGATACACCACCCAAGGGGAAACTGAGACTATCTATGTATAATATTGGAGATTAATTGAATAGATGGTTGGACTAAATAACTTATATTCGTCATCATCAAGATATGTTATGGTGGTATTTTATGATGTACATGTTTGATTATTTATATCTAGATACCATGAGTGTTAATAGAGCCTAAGAGGTTATGCATTTAGAGTAGGTCTCCTTCATTATAGTGGACTACTTTTTCAGTTTCATAGAGATATAGAACCTTGAACCTATTCTCATAGGTGATTATTTATCAAAATCAAGGTGATTTGAGGATTAGATCAGGTTTCACCTTGCATTATAGAGGATTATTTTTTGATAAAAACACTATATGGGATAGTGAACCACCCAATTAGCACTAAGAGTAATTTGAGAACAACTTGGGGTGTTTTCCAGCACAGTGAAAAACCTAGATCTAGAAATTCATTTACGAATTCTGTGAAGAATCATATGTATCATCCACATAAAGATATTAGTTTCCATGGTGCACACTATTGTAGATAAGTGATGTGTTATCAGTTTGGTTGGATGGGACATACGAAACCACACAATACCAGGGACCCAAACGAATGTCGATCTGCATAGAAATACGGTTCATATTCTATAATTCATCAAAAAAATTCTTTATTATAAATTATGTGATGTTCTAGACCAAATCCAATAATATGTGACATATCCAATGAATAGTTAGTGCCAGTACATGGAGATACCCAATGAGAATGGTGGGTGTCACCTTTTAAGGGAACAATTTTTCCTCAAGAGGATATGATTTGGTATTATTAATAGGATGGATTTTTTGGATCCCTATTAGAATTACACTCATTTTTATCAATAAATGGTGACTTTTACATTACCAGATGAATGATGTTTTATTCACAAGAGTGGCTAGGATGTTCAGGAAAGCTGAGCTAGACCCGAGCATCATAGGATAGTTGGTTGATATTCAAAATTTGTAGATATTATCATGATGGTTAGAGGATGCATCATGAGAATTCCCCTCTAGATGTATATTTTTTAATATGAAATTTCCTCCATGATTTTTTACAACTACCTCTAGATAGAGATAATTATTTTTTGATGAATCTAGTGATAGGTGATGCACTGGTGTCTATTACACCATGTAAGATAGATAATAATGAGTTATAGGAGTTAAAGTGTCAAATAAAGTATTTGGAATCTTGGAGTTTTATATGAATCAGTTCTTCTATGCGGGGTTAACATGTTATTTTCTTCAACAAGGTGGGTGGTGATCACATGATATTCATGAATTACCATCACTTAGACCTGCATATAGATATGAAAATATTTTGATTACCTCATATAGGTGACATGTTTTACCATATCTTGAGAGAAAGGGTTTTCTCTATGATTGATCTCAGGCTCGATTATTATCAAATGCAAGTTATATGATCATAGATAGAGGATTATCAACTGGACCATAAAAGGTGAGAGCTATATATTCATAAGGGCAGCCCAATTCCATCATTGATATTAATAGTTTATTAGTACATGATGATTAATAATGGTTCTTAATTAAGGACTTTTCATTCCAATAATATCCTATTACAGGAATGATTAATAAGGGTGTGAAGATCATATGATCATAATCATATGATATATCCTTTTAGGGAAAAAATGGAGACTGATTTTAGTGCTGGTATGGAGACTAAAGGTGCTAAGAAGATGATATATGGTTTATTTTGAGTCATCATTCCAGGATCGGTTCTGGTGTATGAGGATTGATTCATGAGGAATAGTTCTCATTAATTAAGACTAATAAATTTGAAATCCTAGATTGATGATATTGATATAGCTAACATTTCTCATTTCTTATGTTTTAGGGTGCTTTAATTACTGGGAGATTATATTTTTTAAAAAAAGACAACCAAATCCTCATTTGAATATTCACATAGTGTTATTTGATTATCCAGAAAAAAAGGTGAGTATTATACCTATTGACTTTTTAATTTGATATTTCATATGCACCAAGAAATGGAAATGTAGTTATCAATACACTATGATAGAATACTAAGACACATCATTTCAAGAGGCTAGTAGTGAATGGAAACTTATGGAATTAGTATTTGGGATACACTTGAAAGTTTTGACCATTATTAAATGTCTGTACATAAATTTTTATCATTGAATAATTAAATTTTGGGGAGATTAAATATGAGGCGGCAATATGATTCCTGGGCATGGTCCAATGAGAGAGAATTGTATGTGATTATCCTCCACCTTATTGAGTTGTTGGTTAGTTTAATGTGTCTAATTTTCCATGTACTATTTTCTGATATTATTTGGATTATTTTTCAGACTAGCCCCTGATATGGCTTGTAGTTCTAAGGGATGGTGTACTAAAAATAAATTATTGAAATATATTAATTAAATCAAATAGCACACACGCACAGTTTTCCTAAAATGTAGAAGAACATTCTAATGGAGGCTCAGATCAGAAATATCAGGTGGTTGTTGACTTCAAAATTTTGGTTTTACCCTATTTGAGACATAAACATAATTGGTTTGGGTCACTTATAGGAAATTAATAACTCTCACAAAAAATAATAAAATAATTTATTAAATATTTTTATTTTAATTTCTGTAATGCAGTGATAACATCCTATTAAATAGACTATTATAGAGAAATCCTAGTGTTTGATTCATAAAACTGATTCATTATAGATCAATTAGATAAATGTAGTAGGAATGTTCTCAAGAGAATAGAAACCGGATCATGGATCGATGATCGATACACCATGAATTCAAATTTTCTCTCCAATGATAATGATGATGCATATTTATTCATCATTGATTGATAAAAGTCAGGGTACAAAATTTATTTGATTTTTTCCTTTCCCTATTCATTATTCCTTCGATGAAGACACAAAAATCGACTAGTATATTGATCTTTGGATCATGTGCTCTTTTTGATGGGATTATTATATTACAATTTTCGGATAATTACAGTGAAATTATAATTTCTACGATGTTAATACCATGAAAATGAATTGATAATTACCTAATAATTGACTCAGGTTTTTACTCACATTTTATGTTGTTATTTTCTCCCTTGGTTGTAACACCCCAAGCTTCTACGGTATGCTTTTCTTTGAATAATGTGATAGCGTGTGTTGTACGCAACACCTAGTTCTAACACACCATAACCAATCAAACTAGCCATTATGAATAGTAATACCTACTTTTTGAAATTATATATATTTTATATTTTAAAATGGAGTTCATTTCTGGATAAGAAATATCGAATTTAGCCTAAGGTGAAATTTTGGTACTTTTCAGATAACTTTCATATTTTGATGAATAGTGAAAATTACTAAATTCTAATTAAAAACAACTTTATTAATCAAAATAATTAATAGTGATAAATTATGAATTTGAGTGGTTTTAAAGTATATTTAAAATATATTTTTACCATTTAATATAATTTTGGTCATTGGACATAATTTTACAATTAAACCGAACATAAACAAGTGTCAATCTTTTGATAGTTATTATCTCATAAAAACACGCTTTTTGTTTTGACAGCGGGAATTAATTTTAAATTAATTTCTGCCACTTCTGTATTCTTAATTTAGAAAAATGGATTCCATATTTGGAATCAGGATGTCCAAATTGTTTAAATAGGTAACTTTTATTTTTAGACATTTTGAATAATTACTGTGGTAAATATTTTATTTACCATGGTTAAGGGTAAATCTGGTAAATAAGGGTTAAACAATAATATTATAATAATACTAAATTACCCTAAAACGTGTTCTATCCTTATTGGTTGATAAATGTTCGACCATAGGCATTTTTCGGTCGATTTTGGGACCCCATGGTGCCACTTGTAGGTGATAAGGACACTTTTTTTTAATTAAGTTAAAATGAATACAAAAATGACACAAGCATATATCATTTAGCAAAACATTTTTTACATAGTGTTATATATGTTGGATTTTAGATTATAAATATTTATTATATAGATAAAAATAATTAATACATAATGATATTTTATTTATAATTTTTAGACATTAAATACTTTAATTAAATTATGACACAATGATGATGTAGTAATTACAATAATAGTGAACAATTAAAATAATTGATATTATAAATACCCAAATAAATATAATATGAAACTTTTAATGAATTAAACTAATTTTAAAGGATAATATGATATATTAGAATTTATTTAATTGACTTTTTTAGAATTAATCAATCTTTAATGAGTTTCAAGAAAATCAACTATTGAATAGTGTCAAAATTGAGATAAAAGAGTTCTTAAAACAAATATTATATTATTAATTGATATTAAATTCCTAAAAATCTATGGTTCGGCCAAGAGACCTATATCATTATAGGTTAATCATTAATGGACCACATGGGTGTCTCTTGGATGTATATAGTATGTTTATTAACCATATTATATAAAAATACAAAGAGACATTGTAAAAGTGAAACTAGTTAAATTATAGTTAATACTTAAAGATAAGGTTAATATAAGTACCCAAACCTGTATAAATTAAATTGGTTGAGTTTTTTTCTACCTACCCCCACCTTAACTTTTAAATAATAAACTTTTTAGCCATTAGAAACCGAATATGAATTTATTATAAACTAATATTTCTAGCTTTTCCAAAGGTGCCCCTCACCCCTCTTATAAAAGGGCACTCCTCCTTCTCATTTCTTCACACCTTCAAAGCCTTTTGTTTCGGCCCAAATCTTCCCAAATACTCACCCAACTTCCCTCACTACAACCTAGAGGCCTTATTTTGATCAGAAAGCCATCCTATGGAGCCCTTTTGATCAAATCAAAAGTAAGAACCCGAAGAAGAGGTAATGATTTCACCACCCTTTTCCATGTTCATTTCTTCTTCCACTTCTTCTTCCTTTGTTGTTACCATTCTAATATAATAACTCCAGTAGCATATATATACTGTGATGGTATTATAAATATGGTATAACCATATTAAGTATTCTATCCACCCTTTTAATAACATGTCACCATACATGCGTACGTACAGCTTACCGTCTCCACGTCGTGGTGTAATTATTATTCAATATATTATTATTTGGATGGGTATAATAATGATGTGTAACTCATATAAATAATAAATATAACATATTAATGATTCTGTATATATTATATACCATCCATTTATATATTATTTTAATATCAAAAAAATGATATTGTCGCTCGTGCGTACGTACGGACTACCGTCTCCACGAACGCGATGAGATTCATTCTCCATCGTAACCATTAAAGTATAATTATCATTTTATTATTTAAAAATGATGTTTAAGGACTTGATATAATTCTGGATATGAATAATATAAAACCTATCCATTACAAACATGTCTTACATAAGAAAACATATAAAAGGCAAGTAAGTTAACACCCGAAACAACGATAATACTATGATATTATTATCAAATCAATATTAAAAGATCATATATGATATCATATTAATGTATATGATTCTTGAATAATTTAATAACAATTATTTCACCATTATACATGAGGTTAACCTACCCCAACCATGGAAAAGTACAAGGTAAGGGGTTTTCATCTCACTCCTTATTCCCGTGAGATTCATGCCATATTGCCACCATTACCTTCTGTGTGGTGTATGTACTACCCATAATTATATTATTTGTGTAATACACTTTAATTTATGTGTATTTACATATTCATTGTATGATACCTTTTTCATGGGTTGCATGTTTCGTAAGAAACCAAATTGGTAAGGGTTATTTCACAATCTCTTCATTATCCGAGTGTGTTTATACATAATAATCCACTGGGATATCTTTATCATCCACATCCATGATTCTTCAAAATGTATTTCAGAACATTTTTATTATTTACAAGAATATGGGTTAAAGTCATTTATACCCTTTTTTGACTTTTTACTATAGGAATCATTCCTTCGTTTTCAAAACAATGTCCTTTTTAACCTTTTCGACAGAATTAAGGTAAGAATGTTTTTTTTAACTTATACGGCGGGTGCGGTTATTTTACGCCATTATAAAATCTTCAAAGCTTTCCTTACAAGCTTATAAGAATATTATCAAAGAAAATGTTTTATTTTATATGGCTCATAAATGATTTCAAAAATAGAAAGAGGTATTTCTCTAAAAAGAGTTTTTATTTCATCTATGTCAACAACCTTTGATGGATTGTACGCTTATTTGAAGTTGATTTATTATGATACAAAACTTCTATATTATATTGAAGATTTTGTGATATGTTTGACTTTGGATGTGCTATTTTTATACTATTCATAGTTTATTGTGAAATTATTGACATTTCGTATGCTAGTTTTAATATGAATGTTTATGTTATGTTTAAACCTTTTCATATGGGAATGCATTGGACTTAATATGTGACGGGTAGAGCCCGCTATAGCTCCTCGATGCATCGGTAGGTCTCATGAGACAAACTAGTGTCTTAGCACCAGGCCTTGAAAAAATCTTATTTGTAGTCTTGACATGAGGCCTTGGCTATGTGGTTATGATAGTCTGGAATTATGCATTCCAACATTATAAAAGTGGTTATTGATTTTTTTCATGTGATTATTCGATTAGTAGAATATCCTTGTGAATAATTAAATGGAATTATTTCATTTTATTTATGCCATACCATGTTGAAAGATCATTTTTGAAAGGCTTTTGTTTTAGTTATACATTGCCTTAAATGTTTATTCTTATTTATGAAAGCTTCCGCTATATTGTTATCCTTACTGGGAATTTGAGCTCACCCCTATTCTATGTTTTATTTTTCCTAGGAAGTGAAAAAGTAAATTATGAATGACCTGCAGGGAGATTATGTGGGGATATGAGTGTGGATTATGGAGACATTATGTTGTTGTAGTAGTTTTTCATTTTATGATATAATATAAAACATATGAATATATCTAGTGTTTCCAAGGCTAATAAACCAATCGGTCTTTCGAGATTTGATCTTTCTTGTGATCATGAAAATGTTATATAATAATGCACTGACTCTGGGTAACTAGGGTCGGGGCGTTACAGTTGGTATCAGAGGAAGTTTAGTAAAAACCTTGGAAGCTAGATTTAGATAAACTCTTATTAGAGCACGTAGACCTAAGATGAACTTTGAGGATTATTATAGAAGAACTTCCTAGAATTTTGGTATTGTAGAGATTTTGTGAGTTTTCCGAGCAATACATCCCTGTATGGATACGAGCAGGTAGAGGCGGCTCTGGCACAAATGTACCTAGGGGTAAAACCTGAAAACACCGCTTTGAGCTAGACTCGAACGGGAACTGGTGCACGACAACGGGCCTTGCTGCACTCTTGGTTACGACACTCCCGGGGGATATGCTTAGGTAACTCTCATTTTCATTACAAATAATTATGAAGGTTTTATGAGTATATAATTCTGAAAGAAAACATTTTTATGATTATAGATTATATCCATAAATAGTTCAATTTATGTTAAGTGTTTTATAAGTATGGGATTATGTATTTTGATTCATAAACTGATCTAGTTTATGCCATTGTTTAGAAATGGTTCCTAGTGGAAGAAATTGAAACCGTATCAATGCACGCACTCCATGTAGGGATTTCCCTCCTGCTCTAGATAATTATAGTGGAGCTGGTGATGCAATTGGTGCCGATCAGCTAATCACCATACTGGGACAACTTACTCAGGTTATGAATAAAATCCTTACCCGTATGGAGCACCCTGATCCACAGCGTGGAGGTTCAATGTCAGATCTATTCATGAGGCATCAACCACCAACGTTAAATGGGAGTACAAATCCCTTAGTAGCTGAGCAATGGATAAATTCCCTAGAGAAAATATTTCAGGCTTTGGGGAGCAGTGAAAGGGAAAAAGTTATCGTGGCAGTTTACCGCCTCACTAGAGATACTGATCAATGGTGGTCATTGATTCAAAACATGAAGGAAGATGATGAAGTATAAAATATGGATTGGAGGGAGTTCAAAGATCTGTTTTTAGAAAAATACTTTCCTCGCGACCATCGAGCAGATATGGAAAGGCAATTTCTGAGACTGAGACAAAAGGAGGATGAGAATGTCACAAAGTATGAGGCTAACTTTACAAGGTTAGAAAGGTATGCTGGAGATTATATACGTAACCCAAGAAGTAATATTGATCGTTTCTTTGATGGGATAAAACCATTTCTTCGTCGAGCATTAGTCTCGCAATCCTTTTCGTCATACGAAGACATTGTTTCATGTTCTATCAAGACCGAAAAGGAATTCTCTAAGTATTATCACTTTAAAGCAAAGAAAGAGAAGAAGATACATACTGATCAATCTGGGAATGGAAATAAGGGGACAAAGAGAAAGGCTGAATATCCATCTTGTGGAAAATGGGGGAAGAAACATCCTGGTACTTGCTTGAAGGGAATGGGAATCTGTTACAAGTGTGGTGAAAAAGGCCACCAAGCTCGTGATTGCAAGGGGAAGAAGGAAGCTACCAACATTAAATGCTACAATTGCAGAGAGATGGGGCATTATGCAAATTAATGTCCTAAGAGTCAGCAGAACTTACCTCAGAAAAGGCCAAGGGATCAAGGCCAGGCCTATGCTATCACTACTGCTGAGGTAGAAGCTCCGAAAGACATGGTGGCAGGTAATTTAATGGTTTCCTCAAGATTAGAAAATGCATTATTTGATTCTGGATCATCGCATTGTTTCATATCTTCCCATTTTTCTAAGAAAATTAGATATTTTTAATTTGATTTAATAAGGGAGTTATCAGTTAAAACTCCTAAGGGAAGTATCATTGCAACAATGTTATGTGAATCAGTCCCCATCAGAGAACATAAATGTTCTTTATCTGCTGATCTTATCGTCATACCTATGATTGAGTTTGATATAATCCTCAGTATGGACTAGATTTCGGACTATGATGCGAATATTTATTGTAAGAAGAAAGAGTTTACGATTCTTGATGATAATGATAATGAACACCTTATCTTTAGAGCAGAATCATCACCAGCTAATTCTTATTTAGATCCACCCTCAATAACTCAACTAAATTCAATTATTGGGGAGGAAGAGAATGAAATAACTGTCGGTGAGGAAAGGAATGTTCAAATAGAGGATGTACCTGTTGTGAAAGAATTTGTAGATGTATTTCCGGAAGATTTACCTGGACATCCTCCAGAACGAGAAGTTGAGTTTTCCATTGATTTGATTCCTGGATCAAGGCCTATATCGAAGACCCCTAATAGAATGGCCACTATAGAATTAGTTGAACTAAAGAAACAACTAGTGGAATTGAGTAATAAGGGATTTATTCACCCTAGTGTTTCTCCATGGGGAACCCCTGTTCTTTTTGTTAAAAAGAAAGATGGATCTATGAGGTTATGTATCGACTATAGGGAGATCAATGCTATAACGATAAAGAACAAGTATCCCCTACCTCGTATTGATGATTTATTTGACCAACTACATGGAGCTCAATTATTTTCAAAGATTGACCTTCGATCTGGATACCATCAGTTGTGTGTGAAGAAGGAAGACATTCCGAAGACAGCATTTCGAACCAGGTACGGGCATTACGAGTTTACTGTAATGTTGTTTGGATTGACTAATGCACCCTCTGTATTCATGAATCTGATGAATAGAGTTTTTACGGAGTATCTCGATGAATTTGTGGTGGTATTTATTGATGATATCTTGGTGTACTCCAAAACCTACGAAGATCATGAAAATCACATTCGCATTATCTTGAAGACTCTGAGAAGGCATGAATTATATGGGAAGTTTAGCAAGTGTGAATTCTTGCTTCATGAGATTTCTTTTCATGGCCATATTGACATTAATGATGGAATCTCTGTTAATCCTTCTAAGACCAAGGCAATCCAAGAATGGCCAGCACCTACGAGTATAACTGAGGTACGTAGTTCTATTGGTTTGGCGGGTTATTATCGACATTTTGCCCAGAATTTTTCCCGATTCGCTAACCCATTAACGAAGCTCACACGTAAAGGGGTTAAATTTGTTTGGACAAAAGAGTGTGAAGAATTTTTTGAAGAACTGAAGAGAAGATTAGTCAATGCTTCTATATTGACTCTACCATTGAGGAATGATGGGTTCATTTTTTATAGTGATGCATCAAAGAAAGAACTTGGTTGTGTCCTTATGCAGAATGATAGAGTTATTGCCTATGCATCACGACAGTTGAAAATTCATGAACAAAACTATCCTACTCATGATCTCGAGTTAGCAGCTGTGATCTTCTCTTTGATGATATGGATGCACTACCTCTATGGTGAAAAATGTGAGATTTATACTGATCACAAGAGTTTTAAGTATATTTTCTCACAAAAAGAACTCAACATGAGGCAAAGGAGATGGCTTGAATTACTCAAGGATTATGATTGCACGATACACTACCACACGGGGAAAGCAAACAAGGTGTCAGATGCTTTGAGTAGAAAAGACCATGGAGTTTTGAACAATATGAGAATTGAAAGGGATCCAATTTTCATGGATCTAGTAAAGATGGACATGGGAATAAACAGGGAAGGTGAAACATCAATTATTTTTCAAATGGTTGCCAAACCATCTTTACTAGAAAGGATTAAGAGTTCTCAGATCGATGATGAAGAATTTCAAAAGAAGATTAAAGCTGTGAATGATGAGAGATTGAGAGGCTTTGTGTGTGAAGATGGAATTTTGAAATTCAGGAAGAGACTTTGTGTTCCCGATATACCTGATCTAAAAAGGGAATTGTTGGATGATGATCATAGTTCAAATTTCTCTATAAACCCTGGGAGCACCAAAATGTATAGAGATTTGAAGGATCATTTTTGGTGGGACAACATGAAGAGGGAGATTTCTGATTTTGTGTCAATATGTATGGTTTTTCAACAAGTGAAAGCTGGAAGGCAACAGCCTGGAGGAGTCATGCAACCTCTTCCCATACCAGAGTGGAAATGGGACAATATTATGGTGGACTTTGTCATGGGGCTACCAAAGACTCCTAGAAGGAACGATGCAATATGGGTTGTTGTTGACCGTCTTACCAAGTCAGCACATTTTCTTGCTATAAGAGAAGATCTACCCCTGGAACATCTAGCAAGACTATATATTAATGAAGTTGTGAGACTTCATGGAGTACCCCTATCGATTTTTACTGATCGTGATCCCCATTTTACTTCATGATTTTGGAAAAGTCTTCAGAAATCCCTGGATACTGAACTTCATTTGAGCACTGCTTACCACCCTCAGAAAGACGGACAATCAGAACGGACTATTCAGACCTTAGAAGACATGTTGAGATCTTGGTCACTTGACTTTCAGGGTATGTGGGATCAATATTTACCACTGGTAGAATTTTCCTATAACAATAGCATCCATTTGAGTATTCAGATGGAACCATATGAAGCGTTATACGGAAAGAGATGTCGTACACCAACCTGTTGGGATGATGTTGGTGAAAGAAAACTTGTAGGCCCAGAACTGGTGGAGGAAACGGTGGAAAAGGTGAAGGTAATCCAAAATCACATCAAAGCAGCTCAAAGTAGGCAGAAGAGCTATGCCGATAATCGAAGGAAGGATTTAGAATTTCAAGTCGGTGATCATGTTTTACTGAAGGTATCACCATGGAAGGGAGTCATACGTTTTGGTAAGAAAGGTAAATTTATTCCCAGGTACATCGGACCTTTCGAAATTCTAGAACGAATTGGGGTTGTGGCTTACCGATTGGCAATGCCGCCAAGTCTCTCCAAAGTTCACGATGTGTTCCACGTATCTCTGTTGAGGAAATACATGCCTAACCCAACACATGTACTCACCTATGAGGAGTTAGAACTGGATCCCGATATTTCCTATTGTGAATATCCCGTCAGGATTCTTGATATGAGAGAACAAGTACTGAGAAACCGAACGATGCGTCTGGTAAACGTTTTGTGGAGAAACCATAAGATTGAAGAGGCAACGTGGGAACCTGAGGAACTTATGATGATGAACCACCCAAGTCTTTTCATGTGATAAGTATTCTTGAAATTTTGAGGATGAAATTATTTTAAGGAGGGGAGAATGCAACACCCCAAGCTTCTATAGTACGCTTCTCTTTGAATAATGTGATAGCGTGTGTTGTACGCAACACCGAGTTCTAACACACCATAACCAATCAAACTAGCCGTTATGAATAGTAATACCAACTTTTTGAAATTATATATATTTTATATTTTAAAATGGACTTCATTTCTGGATTTGGAATATCGAATTTAGCCTAAGGTGAAATTTTGGTACTTTTCGGATAACATTCATATTTTGATGAATAGTGAAAATTACTAAATTTTAAATAAAAACAACTTTTTTAATCAAAATAATTAATAGTGATAAATTATGAATTTGAGTGGTTTTAAAGTATATTTAGAATATATTTTTACCATCTAATATAATGTTGTTCATTGGACATAATTTTACAATTAAAGCGAACATTGACAAATGTCAATCTTTTGATAGTTATTATCTTTTAAAAACACACTTTTTGTTTTGACAACGGGAATTAATTTTAAATTAATATCTTCCACTTCTATATATTGAATTTAGAAAAATGGATTCCATATTTGGAATCTGGATTTCCAAATTGTGTAAACAGGTAACTTTTATTTTTAGACATTTTGAATAATTACTGTGGTAAATATTTTATTTACCATGGTTAAGGGTAAATCTTGTAAATAAGGGTTAAACAATAATATTATAATAATAATAATAAATTACCCTAAAACGTATTCTAGCCTTATTGGTTGATACATTTTCGACCATAGTCATCTTTGGGTCGATTTTGGGACCCCATGGTGCCACTTGTAGGTGATAGGGACACTTTTTTTTAATTATGTTAAAATGAAAACAAAAATGACACAAGCATATATATTTTAGAAAAACAATTTTTTATAGGGTTATATATGTTGAATTTTATATTATAAATATTTATTAGAAAGATAAAAAGCATTCCTACATAATTATATTTTATTTATAATTTTTAGACATTAAATAATTTAATTTATTTATGACACAATGATGATGTAGTAATTAATATAATAGTGAAAAATTAAAATAATTGATTTTATAAATACCAAAATAAATAAAATATTAAATTTTTAATGAATTAAACTAATTTTATACAATAATAGGATATATTAGGATTGATTTAATTGACTTTTTTCGATGTAATCAAGCTGTTATGAGTTTCAAAAAAATCAACTATTGAATAGTGTCAAAATGGACATAAAAGATTTCTTAAAACAAATATTATATTATTAATTGATATTAAATTCCTAAAAATATAGGGTTCGGCCAAGAGACCTATATCATGATAGGTTCATCATTAATGGACCACTTGGGGTTATCTTGGATGTATATAGTAAGTTTATTAACCATATTATAAAAAAATACAAAGAGACATTGTAAAAGTGAAACTAATTAACTTAGAGTTAATACTTAAAGATAAGGTTAATATAAGTACCCAAACCTGTCTAAATTCTATTGGTTGAGTTTTTTTCTACTTATCCCCACCTTAAATTATAAATAATCTACTTTGGAGCCATTAGAAACCGAATATGAATTTATTATAAACTAATATTTCTAGCTTTTCCAAAGGTGCCCCTCACCCCTCTTATAAAAGGGCACTCCTCCTTATCATTTCTTCACACCTTCAAAGCCTTTTGTTTCTGCCAAACTCTACCCAAATACTCTCCCAACTTCCCTCACTACATCCTAGAGGCCTTAGTTTGATCATAAAGCCAACATATGGAGCCCTTTTGATCAAATCAAAAGGAAGAACACAAAGAAGAGGTAATGATTTCACCACCCTTTTCCAAGTTCATTTCTTCTTCCACTTCTTCTTCCTTTGTTGTTACCATTATAAAATAATAACTCCAGTATCATATATATACTGTGATGCTATTATAAATATGGTACAACCATATTAAGTATTCTATCCACCCTTTGAATAACATGTCACCATACATGCGTACGTACAGCTTACCGTCTCCACGTCGTGGTGTAATTGTTATTCAATATATTATTATTTGGATGGGTATAATAATGATGTGTAACTCATGTAAATAATAAATATAACATGTTAATGATTCTGTATATATGATATACCATCCATTTATATATTATTTTAATATCAAAAGAATGATATTATCGCTCGTGCGTACGTACGTACTGCCGTCTCCACGAACGCGATGAGAGTCATTCTCCATCGTAACCATTAAAGTATAATTATCATTTGATGATTTAAAAATGATGTTTAAGGACTTTATATAATTCTGGATATGAATAATATACAACCTATCCAATACAAAGATGTGTTACGAAACAATACATATAAAAGAGAAGTAAGTTAACACCAGAAACAACGATAATACTAAGATATTATTATCAAATCAATATTAAAAGATCATATATGATATCATATTAATGTATATGATTCTTGTATAATTTAATAACAATTATTTCACCATTATACATGAGGTTAACCTACCCTAACCAAGGAAAAGTACAAGGTAAGGGGTTTCCATCTCACTCCTTATTCCAATGAGATTCATGCCATATTGCCACCATTACCTTCTGTGTGGTGTATGTACTACCCATAATTATATTCTTTGTGTAATAAACTTTAATTTATGTGTATTTACATATTAATTGTATGATACCTCTTTCATGGGTTGCATGTTTCGTTTTATACAAAATGGGTAAGGGTTATTTCAAAATCTCTTCATTATCCGAGGTTGTTTATACATAATAATCTACTGGGATCTCTTTATCATCCACATCCATGTTTCTTCAAAATGAATTTCAAAACATTTTTATTATTTACAAGAATTTGGGTTAAGTCATTTATACCCTTGTTTGACTTTTTATAAGAGGAATATTTCTGTTGTTTTCAAAACAAGGTCCTTTTTAACCTTTTCGACAGAGTTAAGGTAAGAATGTTTTTTTAAATTATACGGCGGGTACGGTTATTTTATGCCGTTATAAAATCTTCAAAGCTTTCCTTACAAGATTATAAGAATATTTTCAAATAAAATGTTTTATTTTATCAGGCTCATAAATGATTTCAAAAATAGAAAGAGATATTTCTCTAAAAAGAGTTTTGATTTCATCTATGTCAACATCCTTTGATGGATTTTACGCTTATTTGAAGTTGATTTATTATGATAAAAAACTTCTATATTGTATTGAAGGTTTTGTGATATGTTTGACTATGGATGTGCTATTTTTATACCATTCATAGTTTATGGTGAAATTATTGACATTTCGTATGCTAGTTTTAAAACAAATGTTTATGTTATGTTTAAACCTTTTCATATGGGAATGCATTCGACTTAATATATGACGGGTGGAGCCCGCTATAGCTCCTCGATGAATCGGTAGGTCTCATGAGACAAACTAGTGTCTTGGAACAAGGCCTTGACAAAATCTTATTTGTAGTCTTGGCACGTGGCCTTGGCTATGTGGTTATGATAGTCTGGAATTATGCATTCCAACATTATGAAAGTGGTTATTGATTTTTGCATGTGATTATTCGATTAGTAGAATATCCATGTGAATAAGTAAATGGCATTATTTCATTTTATTTATGCCAAACCATGTTTGAAGTTCAAGTTTGAAAGGCTTTTGTTTTAGTTATACATTGCCTTAAATGTTTATTCTTATTTATGAAAGTTTCCGCTATATTGTTATCTTTTCTGGGCATTTGAGCTCACCCCTTTTCTATGTTTTATTTTTCCCAAGAAGTGAAGAAGTAAATTATGAATGACCTGCAGGGATATTATGTGGGGATATGAGTGTGGATTATTTATACATTATGTTGTTGTAGTAGTTTTTCATTTTGTGATGTAATGTAAAACTTATGAATATGTCTAGTGTTTCCAAGGATACTAAACCAATCAGTCTTTCGAGATTTGATCTTTCTTGTGATCATGCTAATGTTATGTAATAATGCACCGACTCTGGGTAACTAGGGTCGGGGCGTTACATTGGTTATTATTTCACCATAGGTTTTATTCAATTGGTCAGGGGTTGAACTTATCTTGATCAATTGATCGTTACACACCTGTTTCATGGGAAAGTGATTTAATATCATATATGTTGGATTAGAATGAAAATATGGTGGTGTGATGATGGAAGATGTGGTGTATCATATAGTTTTCAATTACCAATTTTACATTCATTTTCATTCTATAGTGTGTAAGGAAGAAAGAAATTAAAATCCATGTCTTGAGTAGAATAAAGCCTAGTTTTCAATGTATAACTGTTATAATGGTTTGTAAGAAACCCCATATACATGTTTGGGTTAGTGGAGAGGCTCTGGAAAGGCATGGGATTGTGTGTAGTGAATCTGGGAAATTGTGAGGCACATGTTGTGGAATTCGGAGTTACATGTCGTGTGGGTCCCCTGGATGTGATGCTATGGTTTTGGAAAAATTTAAAGATCACACAACATGTATCCCATTTCACATAGTGTGTGACCCCTTATATGTGACCTTACATGTTATTAGAATAGTACATGGACACATGTATAAGTCTATAGCAAGATGGCTTGCCATGTACTAATAAACAGACATAGATTGGAATACACAAGATAATACATGAATATGACCATAGTACACTGAAAAAAATAGGTGACATGGGTTTGATACCATGTGTATGTATAAATCATGTAATTCTTCTACATTCCATGTATTTCGAGACAACATAACATGTGAGTATTTTCCACATGAGAAGACATGGGGATAACAAGAAACACCATGTACCCCATAGTACATGTCGTGTACCCCCTCAAGAGCACCAATGGCAATTTGTTTTCATAGATTGTATTAGTTTAGGATTAAGACATTCCCTTGGTCCTTTTCCATGAGGGTACAATGTCACATTACATCCATATAACTAGATATGGGTTTCATCTAGAGGATTAGTCTCATTTAGAATTTCTTGTGTCCCTTTATAAGACAAGATTGTGATCCTCTATTATCCTTTTCCCTAGATGGAGTTTGTGGTATTGTAA
This sequence comes from Viscum album, assembly GCA_963277665.1. NCBI lineage: Eukaryota > Viridiplantae > Streptophyta > Magnoliopsida > Santalales > Viscaceae > Viscum > Viscum album. Next base: position 1,333,182,552 of record OY728122.1, on the reverse strand, counting down.
GGACCTCCCTAATAAGGGAATTGATCCATCATCATAGAAATCACATCCTTTTAATTTTTAAAATTGTTTTCATATGATCCTCTATGTACCGAAGAGATATATATTGTGTTCATAGTGTCCTCAAGCTGTTCTGGGCATGACCAACTATATATGAATCATGGTATTCTTAGACCGATGAGAATTCCTAGGAACGTCATAATGATATATAAAAAGTATTCAATTTTCTCAGATGATATAATGTATTATGTAGTGGATTCTCTAAGAATGAGCATTTCTTTGAGGAAAATCATGTGGATGATAGTTTTTCATGACCATATAGTGATGGCGTGTCTTTCCTAATTATATCAAGGTGTTTCGTTTATAAATTGATTGTTACATATTGTATTGATATATTTTTATTTATTACAACGTGTTTAGTGTACTCAAGGTGTCCGGGTGACTATTATTATACTCACCTCTGCATGATCATTGCTCGAACATGTTGTTTCTTGTACAGATAATTGCCCTTTTTATGGTGCCCTGGGAGGATAAGGAGTGGGTGGAGTGTAGACAAAGAATAACAATTGAGGTTCTTTACCAGGAGAATATTTTTGAATTATTACTCACCCATGGAGTAGGTTTTACTTTTACTATTTTAGGTTGGTTATGTATTTTTCCATTTTCCTTCTTTCAATACATTTATTGTCATACTCTGTTCTAGGAAATTACATGTATGCATGCAATATTTTAGTTGTTTTACATTTTAAAATTGTGTGTGATTGGATATGTGTGTGCATCTACTGGTTATTTTGGATAATACATCTCATTTGTGAATATTCCTACTCAGTTCTAGTCATCAATCCCTAGCATGTTGTAGGTGGGATTATGTTAGTCATGGGTTTGACCTTGACTGGTCATGTCATAATAGAGTGGTATTAGAGTAGTTAGCCTCATTGCATTTTTTTCTTTTTGTTAAAGGATATTTCATCTTATCTTCAATCAATGGCTATTACCCTATAGAGTTTATATCATGTATGGGACGTTCTACTTAAAGATACCTACCATGAGAATATACATACTCATATATTCACAAAACATGCTCTTGATAGAAATTATGATGGTGGGGAGCATGTTATCCTTTTCATAGGACATATAATTGTACTTAGGAAAATGTGTGAGGAGGTATTGAGCGTGTTTCATACATCCCCTTGGGAAATACCGCTAGTTTTTGAAAAGTTGTACCATGATATCCAATGTCAGTTTTGGGGGACCAATATGATGAAATGGTTTGCAGATTTTGTCTCTCGATGCCTTACATTTTAACAAGTAATGCCTGAGCACCAAGCCCCAATGGGTTATTCTCATCCCCATGGGGTTCCCTTGTGGATGTGGGATTGAATATACATGGAAAACCTGATGGGATTACCACATATATCCAATGTACTTGATTCCATCTATGTGATCATAGAACAACTCACCAAGTCATCCCACCTTCTACATATTTTAGAGAATAGTTCAGTACAGAGCTTGGGATTCCTTTATATTCAGAAAATAGTCTACCTCCATTGACTTCCCTTAAAGATCATCTCTTTATTTGATTCTCACAACCCACCGTGTATCATGGGCCTCATATAAGTCCTAATCTAACCTAATCCTAAACAATTGTCAACATCCTATAGTTGGGGGGGGGGGTTCCCTTCCCATATCGATACCAATAATCATATAGTATTTTCGGGTTCCCAATGTGGCTCAAATTGTTTGTGTGACATAATCCCAGTAGGAAATCACTCATTGTATAGTTCCATCTATTTAGATAATATATATCACATCAATGTGGAAATAAATGTGATAATCAGATAATTACTGAAATTAAACACCTAGTAATAAATGTTCTAATTTTAAAACATGTTAATTTAATGATTCAATGTAATTTAATTAATCTTTGACAAGGTGCATAATTCTTAGTGTCCCCCAGGATAACATGATCAATGAATGGATAAAACTAAAATTCATAATGTGTAAGACAATGACTTAATCCAATCCTATGATTTGGCTTTGATGTTTCTTCATATAAACCATTTCGTTAATTATTCATTTATCAACCTGACCGCGTCACTATAATTCCTAATTTGGAATCAATGTAACGAACTAGGTAGAATATAAACCAACATCCTACAAGCTCATCCATGGAAAACCACTCAAGTACACATGTATAGATCTTAGTGTTTCTTAACATCCCTTCCATTTAAGTTCTTAAATGGAGGTCCAAAAGGGGAACCACACTATCACCCATGATATCTGGGATAAAATTATCTTTATGTTCATCCACCAAAACTCATATCGAATCCACGTATCAATCGGAATAAAATAGTCAAACCCTATGAGTTATTCCTTAGAATAAAATATAAGAATTCTATGTGTCAGATGGGAATATGCAAGGTGGATTCTAGTAGATTCTATCCATGGAATTTCTATTGAATTCATCCATCACCCATGTAATTTTCGTAATCACTAAATAAAAATTAATAAACATAATTTAATCAATTACATTTCAATATGTCAAGGTCAATGCCTAGGAAAATTGTCTACACCTAACCTCAAAATTTGTTTTAAAGGAACATGATAAGAATATAAGTCTTACCTATAAATTACTCATGTGGGAAAATTAATATAATAGAAACCCATGATTCAATAATATATTACATATCCATGTGCAAGGGTATGTCCACCAATCCCTTCCAATTAATCCATTAAATCCAAATGGATCTCAAAATACAAAATATAATTCACATTAATTAAAATAGAAAAAATAATATTGAACTTCCCATGATAAGTTGTAAATAGGAACATATCAAAAATAAAAAATTAATAAAACATCATAATGGTCTATTTAATTATACGACAAATCCAAAAGGGGGATCTAATTTCATTATCTAGAAACCATAATAATTCATTGATTGCACTCTTTAAATACCTAGGCCATGCCTAATAATATAAATCTCTTATTTAATTTTATTTCATGATGTCTCATGATATTTATTTTTGTGTCATTATGGAATATATAAAAACATAAACCTTTTATGATATTCACAACTCTAGCTACCCAAGGTTGGTAGAGATATTTATTTTAGTATCCACTCATTATTTGACTCAGATTGGATGAACATTGATGAAAATACAAATAACCTACTAATATGGGAGATAATAATTCACATCAATATCATCGAAAATACCAAACCACACAAGTAATGAATGACAAGGAATTGTAGACTCATAAATGTAGATCCAACTAGATAGAGAATTATTTATTCTCAGCATAGATGGATCGTTAAAAGAAAATCCTACAATAGCCCTCAAAGAGAGATTCAATATGGTGAATTTGTTGTGAAAATGAAAAATATGGAATTATTTTTTGGAATACATTTAATCAGGTGTAATTTTTTAACTTCACCCAAATTATTTGGTTGTGAGGTTTGGTCATACAATTGGTCATACCATCTAGTAACCATGCTCCCTATTCTATACGAAAGCTTCATATTGCACTATCACTCAAATGGTATTAATAACCGCATTCAAGAAGTGAACATATGCATTGTGAAAAATACAGACATCACTATATGCTCATTCAGGCAAAATCACATGATTTTTTAACCATGTGAGTCCTTACCTCTCTCTACCCATATCTTTCATGGTGATTCAGATTGGGAGGCTTTCCCCATATGGTTTTTACTAACCATATACCAGGACTTTCTATCCCAATAGATTGTTTTAGGTCTCTATACCAACCCCACACACCCTCTAAACCACAATGACCTCAACATGCAATCATACTATGCCTGGAGATAACATTAAAACTGTAAATTATTTGAAATAACAAGATATGTACCTCAAGGAAGAATATCAGTATGACAAACATCCCAATTAAATAAATTAATCCCCAATTTTCCTTCTCATGGATGGTAATGAATTTAATAAAATTACACCATCCTCTATGATCTTACCCTGTCCCAACAATCCAATGTCCTATTTTTACTCATGAATTATTTAGTTGTAGTCATACTAAAGGAAATGACTGACCTTGGAGAACCATTGTGTTGTGATCCATAATACATATATGACAATCATTGGAGGTTAAATATACTTATAACTCAACATTCTCTGGATAAAAGGTATGAAAGGTCTCTTAATAGTAATTTCATAATTGAGAAACATTGAATATTTCATGCATGGATCAGTGCATCTATGGTAACTACAACTGATAGGAAACCGACTTGACTGTCTCTAGAATCTCGAATGGCCCGATATAAAGTATTGAATCATAACCTGTCTCTTAATCCTTCAGTTTACGTACCTCATTGAATCTCATAATAAATCCTAATCCCCAATCTTGAACACTAGAGATCATCTTCGATGATCCGTGAATGATTTCTATAAATACTATGAAATAATCATCTTCTTCCAAATCAACTATACATTCTCTTTGGTTTCCTGAATAAAAATAGTTACAATCATATCTACCCCTCATACCTTAATCCGATACATGGATGATCAACATGGCCTACCATACAAATCCTCAAATGGAACCATCTAAATAGGGTCCTGAAAGACATTTTTATTGAATAATTCATCCATGGGTTTATTCCACTGCCACGTTCCCTTGAAATATAGGATGCATTCTCATAGCATGTCCACATACATTTGAATCATGTGCTCGAACAAGACATTTGTCTGGGGGTGGTATGTTTTGATCAGAAGAACATAAGTACCCAATACCCACTATAGAAATTTCCAAAACAAATATGTAATCTAGGAATCCCTTTTGGAAATGATAGTGAGTGTGACCTCTAGAATTATTAATATCTATCTGATATAAAAACTCTCAATCTCATTAACACTGAATGATTACTTAAGAAATAGTTAATGTAAAACCTTTGGGAGACATTCTATACCAACCCTTATAACATCATTACCTTGAGGTTACCTTAGTAAACCTGTCATGAAATATATCATGACATCAACCCACATCCACTCAGGAATGGGTACCTAATGTAAATGTATGAATGTTCATTGGTTGCATGACTTCACCTGCTGAACTGTGGAACACCCCATGAAAAAACAATCTTTAACTCTTTCCATACATAGCCAATGGTATTGGAGATGTAAATCTTGATACATATTGGTGACTCCTAGATTCACATCCCATGATGTAGAATGAATCTCTCACATAATGTAGTCATGAATATATGTTTAACCTCATATGAGACCTGGCACATGAAAAATTTCATCCTTTTCCATGGTCTAACTTTGAGGATGGTCCTCATCTTCCACACTCTACAACAAGACTATGCACTAAAAAACCATCAATATCCTCATCCTCACATTATCCAATACGGTATAAGTAACATAAAATTATGATAGAAAATTATACCACTAACTATCATGTACCATAATGTGAATCAATGAGCGAAATGACATAATCAACTACCTTATACTACCTTGTTGAACTTCCAGACTCTAATTTAGGCAGTGCATCGACCACTGTATTTCCTTTATTAGGCATGTAGGTTAGTACAAAACAAAAATAATACAGGTATTAAAATCCACCTTAACAAAATCAGATTTAGATAACACTACCTAAATATGTAATTGAGGATTTTTTGTCCATGTACACCAAAAATCTCGCTCTATATTTGCATTGTATCCAACCATGAAATGTGTGAAAAAATATATATAACTCGAAATCGTGTTTCAGATAATTTACCTATGAGGCCTCAAAAACTATGACACATATGAAATTAATCTATTCCTTGTATAAGAAATCCTCCTATCCTAATACCTGATGCATCATATTACATAATGTAATTCCTTCCTGGCTATGGATGAAGATGAATCAGTACTGATTTTAATTACCCTTTTGGCTCCTCAAAGGCCTTCTTGTATGAATTTATCCATAAAAACATCACACAATTATTATAGAATCCCATAAGAGGTTATTCAAGGCATTATAATCCCTATATTCAATTCATGTGGTAACCATCTAACACTATGAAACTATTTACCTTAAATAAATACATGGGATTCTAGAAGGAAACTATAACTCATACCTTCTCATGGCATACTAATACTCTTATGTCTGAGATAAAGTTACCTATGAATTGAATCATATCCATTCATAAGTAGCACTTTTTTAGCTTAGAATATAAAAAATGCTCTCTCAATGTATCTAAATGGATATTAGGATGTTTTGAAAGGTCTTGTATATAGTGAGGACAAACAAATATATCTCCTATAATTTACATGAAAAATGAATCAACATAAGAATGGATCACTTGATTAATTAATGAAATAAATACCATTGGTGCATTCATAAGAATGAATTTCATTAAAAAATACCCATTTAAACATTACCTTCTATGAAGATATGTTCGAGGTATGTTTGATGGCCTATGATGCACATTATGATACTTGGATCTCAAATCAATATTTTATAAAACTGGTTCTCCTCAATTCTGGTTGAAGAGATATTCAATCTTCGAAAAAGGATCCATGTTCTTTACCATCAACTGGTTTGTCTTTCAGTACTACATGCATAGACTAATGGTATCAACAACCTTTTCCATATAAAGATAGATGAATCCATGTGGAATTAATTTGTTTAATAAACACGTTTATGTCTAAATCATCGAACTACCTCATGAGCACTTGCATCTCAGTTGTATCCATCTTATAAGGTGGAAATAAAATCAGTGAAACTCCTATACCTAGATAAATAGAGAACATAACCTCTAAAACCACAAGTAATCCTAAAAATTTATTTAGGTAAACATAACAAAAAAATAAAATACTGGATGGGAGTAATTCTGAAAATTTCTCTAATCATCCAGATATAATATCAAAATATCGGCTATTGTCATACCTATCCCATGATTCTCTAGTTCATATTATCGAACCCATACATCCGATTCAATATTTTAAATACACTCTCCTCCTTTTGTAGTGGACAAAAACAACCATCAGCGATAGTTGTAATTGAAATAATGAAAGGGAACCAACCAATCCATCTTAAGAATGATTTCAAATCCTATCATCTCGAGGAAAAATAGGTCTCATAGGAGATGAATGATTCCAATTTCAAAGGTAACTCCATAAACTGACATAAATACTCTATTATAATCCCCAATAGAGTGTCAATCATCACGAATCAATAAGAAGTATAAACACTAATCCCTTGGCTCTGCAGAACAAGATTGGGTATAATGATATGTGATTATCCTATATAAATAATTATAGATGATAATGTATTAAATACTATAATAGTACCTATGATAGTCGAAGGTACACAATCCTTCACCCAAATGTTATTTTTAAACTACTTAAATATGGATTGAAGCAAAACATTGTTATACTAACTGGGTACACTAAGAAGATCCACTCTACTGTCGATATAAAACAAGGGTCTGACTACCAAGGCCACGAACACCACCAAGACCTATTCTGCCTACTATAATCTTGCTTCTGGACTGATTAGAATATGATACTCTCACTGCTGAATATGGGGTTGAATCAAACCCTATATCACAATCTGTTGTAAGTAATTGTCTAAATAGTCAATATATATTTCCTATTTGGCAGTAAGTTAAAAACTCAACTTGGTCCTTCATACATTGAGGTTTCATATGTCCTAGTCTTATGCACTAGAATCACCTCACCTAGCTACATGATTATTATATATTTCTACTAATATCCCCATGAGAAATATTTAGAGAATTATTCTTGATACTTGTTGATGTAGTAATGCCTAACCTTCCAAGCTCACACCTCCAGCCTCTCACAAGTTATGCTCTATCGTAATGTCCTAATTAAAAATTATATAATCAACAGTTAGTTGAAATAAATTCACCTATGATATAATGTCATACCTGATACCATCCTCATAACATTAGATATTTCATCACCCATCAAAATAAGAGTGAAGCAATGGAGCTAATTAAAATGGTCCAAATAATCCATACTGTTAATGTGGCCTTATCTATGTGCATGAACATCATGGCTCTGTCGGCCCTCAACATATTGGTATTGATTTAATCAAGGTAGGACCAATGAAAAACCATCCAATACATATCTTGATGAAGATCCATCTTAGTTATAATATCTCAATATATTTTGGTGGAATCAAGGAACATTTATGTAGTGAGATTTACCCTCCTCCCACGAGGTGACTATAGATGCTAAAAGATATCTATCATGGCCTATAGCAAAGACTTTATAGCTTATAGTCCAATAGACCCACAAATGCTCATGGATGCTGATTTTCAAAATCACACATTAATTTTACCATAGTATGGGTAGATCAATGTGTTCCCATATTTATATATAGGAATCACATAAAACATTCTCTAAAAAATGCCTCAACATGTGTGTCTAGTACTAATTTTGGTGACTCATCTAGAAATACTAGAGGATCCACTCCTATCCCCTGGGCAACCATATATGGACTACAACCATATCCACCCTACAAACAAATCTCATGGTGTTCATGTTGACCATCCTCTATTAGGACAACACACACATCAGTATAAGAGAATTATCAATGTTCACCACACAATAAAAAATATATTGAAATATGATTTATACGACCCTTCCTATATAAAAACAAAACATGATTCCTTCTACAGGATTAAGGTATGGGTGATATAAAACAAATATTTAAGTAAGGTATTCTACCTAATTTCAACAATTATGATAGGGTTTGATTCATGTTATATATTATGAATAATTTCTATTTCTATTTCATTTTCACTTGAATAAACATTATCATAGTTCATTTTAATAAGTTTGGGAAAATGTTTCACCAAATTATAATCCAAAAGCACACATACACCCCATTAATCAAAATGTGGATCCCACATAATTCAAACAATAACACATTTGAAAATACCTATCACAAATACTAGTATAACTATCATGAATCCTATTAGAACGACATGAAACAAGTAATCCACCACAAATTGAATGATATAATGCATGGAATGTAATTCCTATAAACTTACTAACATTATGTATGAGATTGAAATCCATCATATCATTAGTTATCAACATAATAGAACAAGAATCATATTAGTAATAACATGAAAACTTATGTGCATCACACAATGGTGGAATCAAATCAATTATAATAGTAAAATTCCAGAAAAATGAATTTCACTCAAGATAATTTATAATTTTCCAGTATGTGGGTTTGCTACACCCATGAAAAGGACCTTACCAATCTATTATACCTTCATATCCTTTTATATTAGAGCCAAATAGTAAATAAAACAATATAAGAACCCCTTATGATACAACATTGAAACATCCTGGACGAGAATTCCTGTCAACGGTGCCCTAGACCGAGTTTCTTACGTGACCTCAAGCACATCTCCCTAGATGAAAGTGGTTGTGACTATAACTGAGGGACTAGATGTGTTAATATGGAGACTGTTCCATTATTACTAGAGTGTACCACAAAAAAGTCAACAATATATATGTAGTGGAAGCAAAAAATCATACAAATAATAGATAACCAATATTAATTGACAAAAATGTCAAAAGGAATATTAGATATAGTTATGATGACACATGTCATATGTATAATAAAATAATCCAAAATATTTAAAAAATAGTAAAATAGAATACATGAAATATAAAATTAATAAAATGGACCAAATCATATCCCATTTATCGTAATGATCCTCTCCTCCGTCCTGTGCTCCCCTTATCCTATGAAGTAGTTGATAACCTTTATTTGGTTATTTTCCCTTATCCATGCATTCAATCATATAGTATTTTTGGGTACCCAAGGTGACCTTAATAGTGTGTGACACATAATCCTTATATGCAACCACCCATGGTCTACTTCCATCCTATTAGTGAACATTTATATAACAATAGTTGTGGATATAATGAAATAATCATGTAAGTAATGAAATTGAACATCCTATAATGATTATGAATATAATTAAAAATAACATCATCAAATGATTCAATATCATATATGAAATCCTCTAGACCTAACATAATGCCCAACACCTCTTAATAACATTATCAATGGATTCCTAAATAGACCCGCAATAAAGCGTAAGACAAATATAGAATCCAAGCATGTGATTTGGCTAGTCTGACATGCCATATAAAACATATCATTCATTATTAATTTGTGAAAATATTCTTATAAATGGAAATCCTAATTTAGATTCTTGGTATCTCTATATGTATAATATAAACAACTTCCAATAATCCCATCGAATGAGAACCTCTCAAAAAACCAAGTATTTCTATTGGTTTTCTACAACATAAATGCCATTCTAGTTAATCATTTTCAGTCCACTTAATGTTAACAACTATCATCCATGTCATATATTATCAAATTTATAATTATGTTATATGTGAAATCCATATAGATTCCATGAATAATAATAAATACAATACTCAAACCATATAAATCTGTTATTACCAAACATTATAAAGAGTCCAAGTGTTACTCGATCATAAGAAATGTAGAATCCAGTTAACTTACCCTATGGCATTAATTATTGATTCCATGTTTCACCCATGGAATATTCCCAATAATACAATATAATCTTGTCTATGACAATTAATCAATTCCATTTATCAATGTAAATGTCAACACCATAAAAAATTCATTTACATAATCCCTAAAAAGGTGGATAAAGGCAGGGGATAATCTTACAAGTCATACAAATAAATTAATCATGATTTAAATTCAATATAAGGTCAACTAAAGCTTCATTAAGATACTACATAGTAATGTAGAATGGCATGGTCATCCTTACCTTCAAATTATTGAATTGTAATCCAATAGATCACATAAACCCAATTGGAGTTCACTGCAATTAAAATTGGGAAGATAATATTGAACATCCCATGATAACGTGTAAATAGGAACACCTCAAAGGTATCAAATTCATAAACCATCTTAATGATCTATTATATTTAACCACTCACCCTAATGGTTGGTTATGATTTTTAGGTCCAAAACCAATAAAAATTATTTTATGGGTCTCTATAAATACAATGGTCATGCCTAACAATTTAAATCATTGATTTAATCCCATTTCAATGATTTGCAATGAATTGGGTGTAGGAAATGAAGGAATATATAAAAACATCAACATTATATGGAAGAAATAATGCCACATACCATTGGTTCAAAGAGGAAAGATCCTCTACTATCATCCCTTAATTTGATTCATATTAGGATAAAATTGAAGAAACTAATGAAGAAACTTTTAATATTGAATTTAACATGCACCATAAAAGCATAGATAACACAAAACCAAACAAGGAATGATAAAAAAATAATTCATAACATTCATATGATGATCCAAAAAGATAAGAAATTATTGATTTTGATCTCTGATGGAGTGTCTATGGAAGATTCTATTATAGTCACCCATGAGTGATTCAAACTGGATGATTTTTTCTACATAAGAAAATTTAGAATAATGTTTATAAATAGATTTAATTATTTTAAATTTTGTAAATTAAATCAAATTAATGAAACAAACAGTTTTTAAACCAGATTTCCCAAACTGTGTGCCACTTTCATTGGGAGAGGAGAGCATTTCATAGTTACCCACATAGTTTGACTAACTTTTCTCAAATTGGGAAAATCACCATTAAAAACATCAGACGTGGTTTCACATCCAAACACCACAAATGGCCACTAATTTTTCAAATCATGTGATCACCTCCTTCTATATACCCATATCTCACATAGTTGGTCAGATCAAGCCTCATATTCCACAAGATTTGTAATAATTGTGTGCCCAGCCTTTTCATACAAATGGTTGGGTTTCAGGCTCTGAACCAGCCCTAGACAATGCCGATACCTCTACGAAAAAAACATGAAGTCAAACGCAGAAAAAAATTTATCATTTAAAATGAAACATGAATGAAACAAATGGATACATACCCCAAGTAATAACAATTTTTTTACATGATTGTTAATGAATTTTGGGTTAATTTAAAAACACTATGTGTACCTTTTGAGTTTCATGAGGTTTCATTTATAGGTACAATGGATTAACACTACATTGTTTAAAAAATCACTCACTATTAAGATATCAATAGTTCAGGAATAATATTTGTGGAATTATATGTCCTTAGACACATAACATTTCATACTATAAAATTATTTATTTATTATTATATTCATAATCAGTACCCACCATCTATCTAACACACCGTCTATTTCCTTGATTTCATTCCATTTGATCAAAACATATAGATAATATAATCTCAAATGGATTTAGGGAATCTCAACATAAATGAATCTATGGTGATTTGTTTCATCCATAGCATGCATGTGAGTTTTTAATAGTTCATTTTATTTTTCACTCCTTGAGAATCATGAGTAACTGTTATCATGAATGTTTCACTCCATCTCTCTTCCCATTTGGTTTCCTATTGTTATAGTCACCTCATTGTCCATGAAACCCATCACTAAGTTGGTTCCACCTGGATCAGGTCCTTACTAAGTCTTAGAGCATGATTTTTATGTAATTAAAAATATTATCCCCCAAATATTTCACTTGATAAGTAATAATTCTAAAAAATAATCTTTTATATGATTTCATATAGAAATGGGAAGCAAAAGGAATATGGATATCAAATTTCTAGAAATGGAGGAAAATAAATGGATCATAATGTGGTTGGATCAAAATAAAAGGAGAAAAATGAGTATAACAAATATATCATAATAAAATTAAAATTTATTAAAAATATAATTCATTAAATAATTAAATAATGGAAAAATAATATAATGAGATATTACACATTAAAATTAGAAAATTATTATTTTACCCAAACACATATCCCAAAAAATGATAAATATTGAAAATTTAAAATATAAAATCCATTTATTACCAAAAACAATTAACAAAATAAGATATAATGACTAAAAGAAAGAAATATATTTATATAATTATATAAAAATAAATAATCACAATAATACGAATATGTATTATAATACTTTAATGAAATATATAACAATTATAGCTAACTACCTTACCAATGTTATATTCTTGTTAAACAAAATTTAAATTATCGATGGGTTTTTCAAATATTATTATATCCAAATAACAAAACAAAGTATAGTAAAAAATAAACCATCGCAATTAAAATATAATTTTGATAATATAAACTAAAAATAAACATACTAATCATTCCCCAACACAAATAAAATCATAAAAACAAACCTAAGGAATTTAAGATCAATTCACGAACACCATAACATAAAAATGAATATATTCATTATCAATTTATATAATACATAATATTAAAATATTAAAATATTCTATTAAAAAACATAAATAATTGTGATCATTTTAACGTAATACCCAAAAATTCCTTATACTCATTAAAATCATCAAAACTGATACCTTATAACATTAAAATCCATTTAATTCATTATAATATTAAACCGTTGATTTCAAAATCAAAATAGTACATTTAATTTATAATTATTTGACCTTTATAAGATTTAAATGATGAATAGTTTTTACTTTAATCATCTCGAAAACCAATATAAATTCATAAAAATTGAATAATTACAGTAGAAAATAATTTATTTAAAATATATTCGATTAAAATCGTATCACAACAAGCATAATTAACAGAATATTAAATAACATGGATATATTTATGTATAACTATATTTTTGAGGAAATAGAATCATTGAAAACAGAATAAATAAATCCATAAAAGGTCCTCCAAGGCCTTAAAATACACATCACAAGTAATACTAAAAATAAAATCTATAATCATCACCACATGACATATAGTACATATATTCATGACATAAATTCCATAGAATCCCTTACGAAACTATGTTCAAACCCCTATCAAATTAAAAATCATCCAATTTTATGATATGTAAATTAATATTCAATCATCAAATACAAAATCAGTGCACAAATATGGTGTGGGTATATAAATATGGCGGTGAATCAAGTCTGAACGACATGTATCAATGTTTGAGGGATTAAATAACTAAATGGGAGAAATAATAAAAGAAGGGAATAAATAATCACATACATTAGTGTGGAACTGATTTTACGATGGAAAGTGATGATGGAAGGGAGAGAAAGTAGGTAGGAGTGACGACGACAGGATGTGACGAAAGAAGGGTAGGGAGCAACGACTATGGTTGGGAGTGATGAAAATTATGAAGGAGAAGGAGAAGGCGAAGTCATGTACTGATGGAAGGGAGTGATGTAATGAAGAGTATTGACAATAACACTATAGTGTCATGAAATCTTTATGGAATGAGGAGATGAAGAAACCATTAGGGTTCTTTTTATTAGAATCTGTAAATATTTTGTCACCACTTTCAAAAAAGTTATGATAATGAGTAAGTTTCTTTGGGCTAACATAGAATTCCCTAATAAAACTATTATTTATTGGCATTTCACAAAACTGATAAAGATACCACTTTATCGGTGTTAAAAACACAAAAAAATAGGTCTTTATGACTGCTAATATTAATGCATTGATAATGTGGAATCTCTATCAATTCTAAAAAAGAATTAATAAAGATATGAATAAATAAATATACATATAATTTTAATATATTTTCATTATTTCTATAAATATATATAAATATATTTATATATTTATAAAACTAATAAATATATATATTATTTAAATATATTTATTATAATTTTCTATATATTTGTATCTAATTATAAATATTTTTATATATTTTTATGTATTTAAATATATTTCTTTATTTATAATTCTAATTATAAATAAATATTTTTATAAATATTTTATAAAAATACAAATATATTTATAAAAATATATATATTTATAATAATATATATTTATAAGAATATATATTCATATTAATATATATATATACACTTATTAATTTTTTTAATTATTTATATATATAGATAAATATAACTATGAATTAATAATTATTTGTTTATAATTATATAATTATATATAATAAATATATTCATTTTTATTTGAAAATTATAAAATTATATATATATATATATATAATTACAAATATTATTTATATTTTTAAATATATTTATATAATTCTATATATTTAAAAAATTTGAATATAATAGACATATTTTTTCTAATTTTATTACAAAATAGTGCGAATCATGGAGGTGAGTCCATGATCAATAAAATTATTACAAAAAGTAAAAGGATTATAAAAACAAGGGGAGGATCAGGGTGCAAGTGACAACAATAGCAAAGAAAGCCTAACTATACCCAACCTTCTGGTCCCACAACCCCGTTTATGGTAGCCACCACATCCCTTTGGATGTCTTCCTCGTTACAACTGTTTTAGAGTCTACCAGGCCCCACCCAGATCATCTGTACCTGAGGGACCATCTTTAGAATCATGGGCATTATGTTGTACATGAGGTGGATTTAACCTAGAGTCAATGTGAGTGAATGAATGATACATTCTAATCAAGTATTGAGCTCTATATTCTAGTTTCCCCTATGCATGAAACTATATTACCGGTTCACTTTTAGGATGTAAAATAATCAATGGAGAAGATGCAGCATCATTCAGAATTTTCATGGGATAATGTGATTTTTTCGGAACTCTCTATATTGGGAAAGACAAAATCTGGAGAGTTAATTACTTCAAGAATATAAACCAAATTAGGTTTTACAACATTAGTTGTAGGAGATACTAGTACTTTGTGAGTGGTAAATTTATCCAATGTCAGATTGTGAGAATGATTCAACCTATTATAATCTTTATCCAAGATAGTAAAGGCCATAGCTATGGAAGAATGAATCCCCAAGGCATGCACAATAATGTCATTTGCAGAGGTTGCTATGTGTGAAGATGTCTTCCTATAAGGGATCTTTCGAGATTAATCTATAGCTTTTGATGAAAAATCAGCAGAAGAGGAATCCCCCACAATGAACATAGTAATAGTACTTCCCATTCTTGGTGAAACCATAGTTTCTATAGGCATAGTAGCATAAGAGCCACAAGGATCACCTGCTGTGCACATACTAGTTGGATAGAAAAATCCAACAAAGAATTATTATCCAACACACACTGTTGTGGATGAAGGGGATCAGAAGCATCAATGACATGAATGTCTCACCCAATAGAAAAAAAATTCAAGGATCCCATACATAGTTTAACCGTAAAATAAAACTACTCCCCCAATAGAATAACAATATTCGGAAACATATCACTATTAGATACATCTCCCAATTTAGATAGTTCCCCATGTTTTGAGGTGTGAACATGATGTGTCCCATCACATGAAGGATCAGAAAACATACCTCCACTAAAATGACAATCACTAAGTATGACAACAGTTTTCTTACTACCCACAACATAATTAAATGAAATTGATCCACCAATTATATTATTTTCCCCATATCCTTACTGATGATTGATGTTTGATTAACCGTCACACTGTCAGGGGTAGGACAATTAAACATCCCAAAATTCATGGTACCCCCCCTACATGCTTTTATGTAGAAGAAATGAAATAAAATTTGATTTTAAAACATTCAGAATGGCGTCCATATCATTTATAGTGGGAACAATTCAATCCCCTATTACATATATCATTGAAATGTCCAATGGTTGAGAAATTTATTCAGAAATTTCTAAAATGCTTCATTTTAATCTCAAATTCAAATTTAAAATCACCATCATTTAGTTAATTTATCTCAACAAGTGGAAATGATATATCTCACTCAAAAAAATTGTGAGAAAAAAAAGTTGTAACAAACTATTCTAGTCCCCTTATCTTTCTTAGTGGATGTTCTCACAGCCAATGAAACACCCCAATGGATACATGGATGATAGAAAACCCATTACAATCCTTTGATGTGGATCCATACCAACATCCATTCACTGAAACCCCAAATCTCTTGAATTCATTTTCAATGATGTTCAATCATCCATGAATTGTATATCTGCAAACATAGAAAACCAATCATTGATTTTTTACAAGTGTCAATATGCTCTTGAAATAAAATTAATAGTTCTATTTTACTACAACAAGTGAAACATTTCATAAAATATGTATATTAAAAGAAGTTTAACTACATCAACAAACATGGAAGAAATGATCAGATCCATTAAACTGTAACATGTTCTCCTATTTGAGTACATTTGAATCAGACACAATAACATGAATCTTCTTCAGACCAAATCTAGCATCTACATTCTTCAACGGTCTACAAAACAAATATGCACCATTGAATTTATTGGACAAACAATTAATTGCAAAAAAAATCCCTAAATCCCAATGACATTGAGAGATAATATCTCAACCCCCTCAATGATCCTTAATTTTTTATAATTTTATAACTATTTAAATATATATATCCCTTTTTCATAATAATTATACATAAAATTATTTATATATTTTTGTATATAATTATATATATATATTTATATGTTTATTAATATAAAAAATTGTATATATTTATTAAATTATAGTTAATATATTTTCTGTAATTTAATAAATTGTTAAATATATATAGTTATAATTATAATTATAAATAAATACATTTTAAAATTATTTAAATATACTAAAAAATTTATAATTATAAATATAATAATTATCTTTATTACACAATTATGTCAACTATAACATGATATGTATTTAAGCGTACATAATACGTTTATGGGTCTAAGATTAATGAATCATACATTGTAAAATATAAATCATTAAAAATGATTCATCACATATATAGAAAGAATGAATAATAAAGGATTCAATGAAAAACTGAACATTCATGGGTAATGAATACATAACATAAGAAATAGTCATCGTACTTTAGGTAATCATATAATTTGGAACAAAACTACCCAAAATCATGTCCACAGATAAACTTATTATCACACAACGTCAATTCTACTAATTAATCTATATATAAACACAAATAATGCCAATCATATCCCTGAATATCATAACTATCACATGATATATATATATATTTATTTATTTATTGAACAAATTAATTGGAGATATATATTAATTTGAATTTGAATTTATTTATTTATAATTACAATTATGAAAGAATATATTTTAAAGGTATTTATATATAATTGTAAATATAAAAAATATTTAATATTTTAACCAAAATATTATAACTATTCAAATATATATATATTTATTTATAACCTTGTTTTACTTTTTTAACCATTATATACACATATATATATTTATAACTACAAATATAAATTAATATATAATATATTTATTAACAATAAAAATATGTAATTTATTATTGAAAATAAATAAAAATTATTTTTTAGTATATATATATAATAATTATATATATATATTAATAATATCCTTTAATAAAAAAATTTATCAATGATTTTTTTTGTGATTATAAATGTTACCGTCATTAGTTATTTTATGAGTTTTTATGTGTTTTAGATATGTTTTTAAATATTTATAGGTAAATTTAACTTTAAAGTTTTACTTAGAATGTGTTAGTTGGAAAGATTCCATTGCCCAAATCTGAGACATGGAAAATGCAGTTGTTGGGTGGCCACATTTTTCCAAAAGAGAAAACAAAATGTATTGCAGTTGTTGCCTTTTGCGTAACTTATATGAAAACGGTGCCCCACTGCCTCCTTATATTACCTTCCAAAAAAATGGAACCACCCCCCATCCACCTCAACTAAAAAACCAACTTTCCTATACATTCCATAATATATATCATTCCCTCTAAGAGTTTTTCCTCATCTATGGTGGATCCAGTGGCCTAAAAGGAGTCCTAGACTTTTGCGAAGCTTGTTTTGAGGTATTTTTTCATATTTAATTTAACATTATTTATTAATTTAATTCAATTATTTCTAATTAGTTTAGAATATGTTATTTATTAATTAAATTAGTTATATATATAAATTTTATAAATAATATCCATTATTATTAATGATAGTGTATATATTAATGAATAATTATCATAGGATTAAAAATGATTACAAATAACGATTAACAAATTCTAATTAACCACTTAATATCATATGATTTATAATTTATTATGAAATATTTAATTTAAAGGATGAAAATATTGTGTATGTATATTAGATGGAAAAACAACAATTGTGGGTGAATTGTTGGTTTAAAAACATTGTATTCAAACAGATAAGAAAGAACATAGTTTAAATGGTCTTAATCAAATACAATTTTCAATCAATAAAATTGACTATAAAGGTCTTGAATATGATATATATGAAAAGATGTAATACTATATGTATTGTAAAATAATTGTATTTGTATTGAATTCAATGATCCGAGTAATAAAAATGTAAAAAATTATACCAGATAGTGTATAAAATATATTAACTCAATGTGTAATTAATGAATAAAAATTGAAACAATTACATTTGAAATGAATATGAAATGAAAAAAACAATACCATTCCATTTCAAATACAGATAGCAGCAGAAATGAAAAAAAAAATATTACAATTATTTTATCCCAAAGACTTGGGTATCCTTTCACCTAGGATTAAAGGTATGTCTTATAAGTACCTTGGGAAGACCGCAATACTATTATTGGCACGACTGTCTTCCTATCATCGTAAACCCTCAATGAACATGGTAATAGACACCTCTATCTAGCAAGAAATTGAAATCCCTCAAAACTATGTTCGGATTCATGTATTTCTATCTCCATAAGCCCTCGATTGTTATCACAATGATCTGTCTCATAATGCAGAAACATATCACTTATAAATAAAAAATCATGGAATGAGTTTTTCACTTCATGTATCTTCAAGGCATTCATGAAAAGAAAGAGAGAAGATAGAACATATCTCTCTAGAACTTGATAGAAGCTAGAGTTATTGATTATGCTTCAAATGACCTTATATTTATAGGCTTTAGGTTCCCATGGTCATATTTTCTCCAACAATCATATTTCACCCAAATAACATGAGGGACTTGGACTCCTGGGATTACAACAGTCAAAGATAATAGAATATATGACATCGTTATGGTCGGTAAATAAATAATTTGAAAAAAAATGATTTAGTTAGAAATTAGTAAGTACAGAAGTATGAAACAATGAGTTTGAGAAAGATTTAAATAGTATTGACGTTTTTATAAGAGTGTAATGTGTTTCAATGACAGAATATATAAATTGATTACTTGTCTAGTCATGATAACAATGCATATCGATTACAATTTATATTTTTGATATGAATATTAACATGGTTACAATGATTGAATACAATGAAAAATAAGTGTATGACACATAATGTGGTAATGATACATATGTTGGTTATGATTCATGGCATTGATAAAATACCTATCCTAGTTATAGTGAATGATTGTGATGTGATTCCTAATCTAGTTATGATGAAAATTAGTACAATGTGTGTGGTTATGATGCATGTGGTTACAATGCAGTGCATAATTTGGTTACAATTTCTGATTACGATCCAGTACACAATATGGTTACGATTTATGATTACCATGCAATATATATTCTGATTATAATATCGGATTATGATGCATTACATAGTCTATTTACATAGTATAATAACATATAAAACAATTTGAGAGAACAAAATATATGGTTATGATAAGAATACATCATATATGAAAAACAATGTGAGTGATTACGATTGTAAAACAACAGACATTATAAACAATATATATGGTTATAATAAGTGTGACTTGTTACTTAAAAAAAATATTAAAGGTAATGTCACAAAACGTTATGACTCAAAAATATCCCCCTTTCTGGAAAGCACAAGCCAACACAAAATAAAACATGACAATCAACTAGAAAACATTTCTCCCACAGTGTGTAATAACTCTTATGAAGAAATAGCGAATACAACTAATTCCACCTTATATTTCTAAAAACATGGAATCATATTCTCATTACTTTTATTTTTTAGTTCTCCCACTTAATATTGTACTCAAAAAATTCTTCTTTTGGAAACCATTCTCCGCCACTGTGATTTTCAAAAAGAAAAATGGAATGTATTTATTTCCTACAAATGTTTAGAGAAACATAGTATGAAATAATAAATGTGACTTGAAACAAATATCTATTATAAGATGAGTTAAAATATAATTATTTATCGTTTTGTACTTGAAAATGATTAAACATCGAGAGATTCGTATTTTTTATCTCCATTATGTATTTAATGAGTTTATCAATAGCTTCTTGTAGATACTTCAAAATTACATCTCTTTCTCCAGTAACCATTTCTTACTTCTGGAGCCTTTGATGTAGATGTCGATTGAGTTATTATTGAGATTTATACTTTACATCCTATGTTTTATGACTTACTACTTTGTTATTGAAATCATCATAATAGATATTGTCAGACTTTTCTAAGATAACAACTCTATTTGGGAGTGAAACATTAACACTGCTTTATTTTTCCAACTTCTCCTTTAATCTATCAATCTCTACAAAAGACTAATCTATTTGAGGTACAAGATCATTGAATGTTTTTATGTATTTCATTCAGACCAGTAATGAACGTTTGATACATGTCAATAAGAACATTTACCCAACACAACAAATTATCATGGTTGTCCAGATGATTTTTGAGTCTTTCATCGACATTATTGGACAACTTCACAACCATATTTAAATCATTACTATGCTCAGTATCACTTTCCATCAAACTCTTGAAATTGTCTTGAGGATGCAAATTTTTTTCCATCAATACATTGATATAATATATTCTAACTTTATGGGTAATTGAATTAATTTCATGCCCGACTTCATGTTTTGGAATAAATAGTAACAAATTCTTTATTCTAATCAAATATCCATTAAATGTACTAAACCCCATTCATAGTAATTGTTCTTTTTGAATCTATTTCTTCAGTGTATTGTAGGAGATCACTGAAATAATTCATAGTGATGATCAATTGAACTGGCTCGTTCCTTTTTTTAATACATCCTTTACTTCTTCCTCTTATTTTTAAAAAATTATGAATGACTCTCAATGAGGAAAGCATTTGAGATACTGTCTTAGATGGCTAAGGATAAGGAGAAGGGAAAATAAACGGTGGTACATCATATGATTCTATGATTTTAATTCATTTGTTTTCATCCTTTTTTTGTTCAATATCTATTCCCTATTATCAATATTATACTTTAATTCTTCTTGTTCTTCATCATCTTCTTTTAATTATTTAGCAAGAAAATGTGTAGAAGATTGTTCCGAAACATAGTTCCACTTGATTTTCTCTACCTGAGCTGATTAAGTCCTACTACATGGCTCCCAAATTGACATTCCAGTTTTTAGTTTCTCAATTATTCCTTGAAGTTTATCAATGTTAATGGTTTATTCATTTCTATTATTTAATATATTATTTATCACTTCTCCTTCATGGCATCTTCTAACCATAACTTAAATTCCAATGATTTAGTTGGATCAAAACTGAACTGAGGATCTCCTTCTTTCTTTTCTTCTTTCTAATTCCTCCATTCTACAGAAACATCCTCTGATACATGCTTTTTTTTCTTTTATGACATATGAGTTGTTGACTTAACTACCTTTCCATTGTTTGACGTTGTCTTTGATGGGATAGAAGGTTTCTCAATCCCTTCAACTAATTTCTTTTATTTTCCAACATCTAGATATTTTTTAAAAAAATAGATTAAAAGTTTCATTATAACTTGATCCTCCTTATCATATCCTTTCGGATTAAGGAATCCATGAAGGAAGTCAGACCTGACTTGATTGAAACATTAAAAAAAATCTATCACTCTTTCAATAACATACTAATTATAGAAGGAAACATAATCATCTGTGATTTTATACCACATGATATATGATTCTTAATTGTCTGGAATCTAAACACCATAAGGTTAAACATCCTCATTTTCACCATGTAGTCAAGAACATACACATCTGAAACATTTATATATTTCTTTGTCACCCTTTACTAGCACCAAGAACCCTTTCATCAAAAGAGATATATGTCTATTATATCCTGATAGATGACATAAATTTATTTAATAGTAATTGATCTCAAAAAGTCATTCTTTATCAATAGACATATCATATATTCCATCAATATCTTGTATTTTATGATAAGAAAATAATGTGTCTCCCTCAAATGGAACATCTAAAATGTAGAATATTTTTTATAAAGAGGTTGAATAACTCATATCATACGTCATGAATAAAATTTTAAGAGATGTGTCTATATCTACTGATTATGAAAATTGAATAACCTGATATTGATACAAAAAATAATGATCTAAATTTGGTGTTTCCATGAAAATTAATTCTGAACCATGAAACCTAATAATCCCATTTAAGACAAATCAAAGGACTCAAGCACTATCAGGAAACACACCATTCAAATAAAAAGGTGATGGAAAAGAACTCATTAGTATCCATTTCATTCGGATGTGAAGTATTATACTCAGTCATAAATGATTAATTCAACCCTAAAGACTCTAGTATTTAAGAGAAATAAGTAGTTATCTGATTATGAAGGTTGAGGTAAGAACTGATTATGAACCATACTAACTGTTTATAGAGTTACTAACCTTCCAGGGAAAAAAATGAGATCAATGTGGTATAGGTTCATTTTTTAAATACTGTGATGATAAATATTAGATATTAAAGATACAATGGTTGATAATTATTTCAAAATCTAAAGGTTTTCCTAAAAAAATTATTTCAATCTGAAGCTAATTTGGAGTTAAATGAATGAAAAGAGAAATAACCACTGAAACAACCGATATAATATTTTAGAAATTGTACATGTTGGTGTACCGAGATTGAAGTATTGAATTTTATATATTGGTTATATGAAACTAACACATGAAATGAAAAAAATAATAATAAAACGATAAGGTCAAATAGGCTGGTACCGATTATTTAGAACTGATATAATAATCCACAACCGATAGTTCTATACCGACAAGATAAACCAACACAGATAATCTAGTACCAAGATTATGTTTCAATGCTGATAATTTACTGTAAATAATGTTTCATAAAATCAATAGTTTAATCTTGTACTGATAATATTGAATCAAAAACATGGAACATATATAAAAATGAAACAGATAATATTCTGAAACCAATAATGTATGGGAACCGATAAAACCAATACCGATATATTGAAAAAATAATGAGTAAAAATGATTACTGTGAAACTAATTAACGTAACACTAAATGTAAAACCGATAATCATAAAAATAAAAATTCATTTACGATAAATCCAATAAAATGATGTATATTCCCTTTTTGAAAAGGCGTACCATAATTTAATTAGATGGGTTAAAAAAGAAATAAATATGAAATATAACATTAAAGTGATCATTCCTAAATTTCTATTTATGGTATTAAAATCTATCATAAGATAATGTTTTTGTGGAAATGTCTACAAGTAGTTCTTAGGATCTGATGAGTTGAAAAATAATATCTCCTTTTTGTGTGAGATTCCTATGGAAGTGATGCCTCATATATATGTTTTTTTCATATGAGTGTTGTGTAGGGTTTTTACTAAGATTAATGTCACTAGTATTATCACATAGTATTTGATTTTTGAAAAAACTCATTCCATAGTCAGTGAGTGTGTGTTACATCAACAACAGATGAGCACAAGAACTTCCAACTGCTAAATATTCATTTTTTCTGTGGAAAGTGATACTGAGTGTTTTTTCTTGCATGACCAATAAAATAATGAATCTCCAATGAAATGACGTGTTCTCGATGTTTGTTTCCGATCCATTCTACAACAACCATAATCATCATCTGAAAAACATTTCAAAACAAAATCATTTCCAGACGAATAAAATAGTCTTAAATACATTATTCCCTTATGTAGCGAAATATTCTTTTCAATTATTTTAAATTCTATTTTTTGTGATCAGATTGCTGTCATGTACATAATCACACCGAAAACATTAATTCTTGATGTGTAGATTTCTTGTATAAAAAGATTCAGATCATACATCTAAATGTTGTATGATCCATTGGTTTCCCAGCTACATCAAGATCATATATATTTGAGGCACCGATTGCAGTGCTAATACTTTTAGAGTTTTCATATCCATACATTATGTGTATGTATTTGAAATAGTTATGCCGAGATATATATGTTCCTTATGGTTTTTGAGATATTGGAAAACCTAAAATTTTTTTTACTCACCCATCAAATTCATTTCAAATATACAATTGATTTTATATTCAAAAGAACCAGTTATGGATTTCAGAGTCAAATCGCATATAATTTCATCAAAATAGATTTGAACAATAAAGACATTATTGTTTTCCATTTTTAAAAATATTCAGGTCATCATTACCATTTACATAATTGGTTCGTAAGAAATTCATCTGAGTATATCATACAATGCTCTAGGAACTTGTTTAAGGCCAAATAATTCTTTCTAATGTTTAAAAACTTGATGAGAATATTTTGAATATATAAAACCTAGGGGTTGATCAAGAAAAACTTCTTCTTGTATAAAACCATAAATAAAAGTACATTATACATCCATTTTAAAACGATTGAAATTGAATAATGCTATAATGGCTAATAGAATTCGTAATATACTCATTTCCAGCTAATCGATTGTAGGTTTATTTATAGTCTATTCCCTATGGTCGATTATATGTCTTAGCAACAAGTATTTATTTATTTATTATAATGACTACATTTTCCTCATGTATGTTTCTGAATACCCATTTAACACCAATTATAGTTGTTTATATAGGTCATTCAACCAAGTTATAGACATGGTCCTTTTCAAATTCATTTAGTTCTTCTTGCATTGCTTTAATCCAATATTCATCACCTAAGGCCTCATTAAAAGTATTAGGTTCGAATTAAGATAGTAATAGATGATGTATTATTTCTTTTCATCATGAATTTATGGTCCTTACAGGTTGATATACATCACCAATAATATTATCACTAGGATGATTCCTATGAAACAATAGATTTGGGTTTGGTAAAACAAATTCATAAACATATGATAGAATTTCATTGGGGGTAAATGTTTTAGAAACATTATCTTGAGTAATTACCATATGAAAATAATTTTTCAATCAAAAGCTGATAATAAGTTTGTGAAAACAAATCATTTTATGTAGGTATGAATTGATTGAAAATAAAAGGGTCAAATTCAGTAATTTTTACCTGCATAGCTTCCTCAATAGTACAATAGTTTTCATTGAAAACTCTATAAGCCTTATAAGTAAGGGAATAACCTAGAAAGATTCCTTCATGGGATTTGGGTGTGAATTTATGTAAATTATATTTTTTATTTAATAGTAATACTTCAAATCCAAATACCATAACGTATGATACATTAGGTATTTGGATAGTCCACAATTCATATGGTGTTTTATTAAGAATAGGTTTTGCTAAAACATGGTTTATAGTATAACATGCAGTAGTAATAGTTTAAACACAAAAATTCATATCTATTGAGCATTCACTCCACATGGTTCTTGTTATTTCCCGAAGAATAAAATATCTTCTCTAAAAAAACCATTTTCTAAAGAGTTCATGGATCTAAAAATTTGTGAGTAATAACTACCTTACTACAAAAAGATCAAAAATTGAATTTTGAAATTACCCACCTTGATCACTACGAATTTCTTTTAGGGGTTGGTTTTTATCATTTTTATCATCGGCTCTAAATGTCTTTTAAGGATTGAAAGTCTTTAGATTTAGTTTCTAGAAAATAGTCCCATGTAAATATTGTTTAGTCATCACCTAAAACAAATACATAGTAATTCCCTCCAATGGATCCAGTTTGTGTAGGACCGTTGATAGAAATGTGAACTAACTGCAATTCATTAGATGTTGAAAAATAATTGATTATGTAAAAGCTAGTTTTATGTTTCATTTCATATTGAAAAAGCACAGAAACTTTGAAGAATCATACCTTATATCTGGTAGATCCTTAACAAGTCTTTTCTTTCGGAGTTTACAAAGGTTCCTTAGGATACATTGTCTTATCCTTCTATTCCATAACCAATATTACACTTTAATTGCACTTATAAAAAGTTTGACCTAGTTCCTATGGTTTTATATGTTTATTTTGTATACCTTCTCATGCCTATGGAATGAAATAATTAATTCATCATTGGAATTATGAACTAATCATTTACCATTCCTAAAATTCACTAGGTTACCTTCATCAAATAATTGACTTATGCTTACAATATTGGGGTTATGAACTTTTACAAAAAAACATTTGAAATTAAAACTTTTCCTAAATGACAAATATTACATATAACAATGATATATCCCAAGTAATAAACTCTAAATATCACTCTTAGATCTTTCATTTCAATAATATTTTCAAAGAAACATAGGTTTCTGGTCCTGTGTTAAGAACTACCACTATCCATATACCAAATGTTCTTATTATTGGTAACCATATTGTTTTCCAGAAAGAGAAACAATTAGTTTTTTGGAATAAATACCTTTTTGGATCCGAAAATGTAACACACCAGGATTTCATAATACATTATCTCTTTAAAGTAATTCAATAGCTTACGACACACACAACACCGAGTTCGAGCACACCACGACTTACCAAACTAGCCATTTAAAAAGCGGTTATAAATAGTATTAACTGTATTTTGAATTTTATATACTATATAAAATATTACCATCGGTATTTTGTATTTTTAGACATTATATAAGAACATATCCAATTTATCAGATAAAAGAAGAGTGTTTCAAAAAAATGCAATTTTTCCTCCTTTTATCGGAGAAAGCTTTTTAAATTTAATATTTGACACTTTTATATTTTCAATATGACAAAATAATCTTCTTCATAATAATTGGTAAATAAAAATGTTGTTTGGATAATTTTTTGGTGTTTTTCAGATAACTTTAATATTTTGAGGAATAGTAAAAAACTAAATTTTAATTGAAAATATTATTTTTAATAAAAATAATTTACATTTTTAAATTATAAATATGAATGGTTTTGAAGAATAATTAGATTATATTTTTATACATTAATCCAATTTTGGTCATTAGAAGTAATTTTACATTTGACTTGGAAGAAACACATATCAGCCTTTTGATAGTTTCTACTTCTCGAAAACCCACTTTTTGGTTTTAATAATAGGAATTAAATTCAAATGAATTAATGAAACATTATGTTTTGAATTATGTAAAATAAAATTAATTTTTGGATTCGTAATATCAAAAATATCTTTGGGATAAATTTTGGTATTTTTCAGAAAACATTAAATTTTTTATGTATAGTGAAAATACTACATAGTAAATAAAAACCTAATTTTACAATAAAATAATTTTTTTAATTAAAATTTAAACTTAAATGTGACAAATAATATATATATTAATACTATTTATGAAATTGGAGTAATTTTATAATAATATTAAATATATAAAATTTTATTGAACCATTTTAACGTCTTTTTTCCAACCTTCTAGGCACATTTGTAAATTTGCATAAAACAAAATTTTACTGCTTATATGAATTCAATTTTAAAAATCTGAGAGACACAATTGGAGTTATTAAGAAAAATTTGGTTCAATAAAAATAATTTTTTTGAATAGTAATTTTTGAATTTTATTTACGACAGTTAAATATAAATAAGGTAATTAAAGGTAATAATTATATTAAAATTACCATAAAACATGTACCAATTATATTTGATAAGTGTATTTCATCCAAAATAAACCTGAGAAAAAAGTCCCTTTTGATTCATTTGGGTTAGATTAGGGCATTTATTGTATGTTATTTAAAGAAGAGTTAAAAGAGTTAAATTCATAGTTTAACAAGTAAAATATTTTTAATATTGGGATACACATAAGATAAATTAGACTATAATTATTCATTTGAAACATAAATATATTTCCTACATCGTGGTATTATATTTATACATTTTAGACATCAAATAAAAATATTTATTTATGACACAATGATGAATCCATAATTAACGTATTAATGATTCATTGAAATGATTGATATTATAAATATCCAAATAAATGTAAATTGAGATTTTTGATGACATACACAAATTTTCTCGGAGAATTTGACATGTTATGGTTGATGTAATTTATTTTTTAAAATTAATAAACTATTTATGACTTCCAAAAAAACCAAATACTAAATTGTCAAAATTTACATAAATGAGGATTCAATACAAATACTATATTATTAAATGATTTAATATTTGTAAAAATCTAAGAATCTTCAAAGAACATATAAGATTATATATATTTCATTAAATAACCACATGTGTTTCTCTATGAATTTTATAGTATGTTTATTAACCATGTATTATAATAATACAAGAAGACACGGTAAATGATAAACTATTTAACTAAGGGTTAAATCTAAAAGATAAGGTTAATATGGTGACCTAAACATTCTAAAACCTACTAGTTGAAAGGACATCATTTGATTCCCACCTTATCCTCTAAATAAATCTATTTAGAGCTATTATAAAATGAAATAAATTTTAGAATAAATTAATATTTCAACTTTTCCTAAAGTGCCCCTCACGTCTCTTATAAAAGTGTACTCTCCCTTCTCTTAAATTAAAAATAAAAATTCACTTTGTCTCAGAAAAAACCTTATCGAATAACCTCCCAACTACCCTGACGTCATCATAGAGGCCATACATTGGCCAAAAATACTACCAATGGATCCCTTTTGTTAAAATAAAAATGATGAACCTGAAGAACAGATAATTATTGAATCACCTTTTTCAATGTTCTTTTCTTCTTCCACATCCTCTTTCATTGTTGTTTCCATACCAAGATAATGAATCTAGTACCTTTTAAATAATTTTATATTATTATAAATATGTTAAAACCATATTCACTATCTTATTTATCATATAAATAAAAAATTCACCATAAGTTCCTACGTAAGGATTACTGTCTCCCTGTCATGGTGTAGTTTTTTATTCCAAACTTCATTATTTGGATGGGTATGATAATAAATATAATTGATGTAAATAATTAATATAACATGATAATGATTACTTATATATAATATGACATCTAATAACACAGTATTTCACCATCCATATAATGATATCATCGCTCGTGCATACGTACGAATTACTCTCTCCACGACGCGATTAGATTCATTTCAATGTTCACCAATCAATAATGATTATAAATATATATATATTTAATGAAAATGTAATAAATGAAAAAATAATGATAATGGAAATATATATATATATATTTGTCGGTGTGTGTGTGTCTGTACTTACATATATCTCATTCACTTACTTTTGATCATTATGATTTGAAAACGGAAACGACGTTTATGCATACATATGACCTACCATCTCCATAAATGGTGTTTTCCATTTCTTATATCTATATATTATAAATTTTAATATTTTGAATATATATTATAACTAAAAAATGTTATATATTTTGGACGGAATTAAATCACGATATTAGTTACACGATCAATAATAACAGGGTAAAACACATATGATAAAAAAGTGATTACTACCTGAAATGTTATTTTATCATTGAATTTATTATTAAATGGGTAGTATAAAGCCATAAATGAATTAATTATGATATCATAAATATAAATATGGTTCTTTTATAATTTTATAACATACTTTGGTAATTAAACATGAGGATAAAACTACAATTGATCAAAAAAAATGTACACTATAAGGGTTTAATCCTCATTATAATTATTATTCGTGATTGTTTATGTGTATGTATTTTGTGGGAGATTTCTAACATCCATGTCCATGTTTCATAAAAATGATTTCAATATGAATATTTAAATGTTTTGTGGAAGGGACTCTTTATCAAGATCAACATTTTAAATGTTTTAATGATTTATTTTTCTAAATCATTTTAATTAATGTCTATTTTGTTAAAATGATTTTAGGGATTTATTTATATGGACATGATTGTTTTAAAATTTTAATTCTATTAAAATGTTTTAAAGTGGTATGGGACAATTTGTTTCAGAAATATCTTTTAAATGTATTCCATTTTAAATGTGTGACATTTAAATGATTTCACAAAACTGGATATTTCTCTCAAAGATTTTTACTAATGATTTTAAACTATATCAACATCCTTTAATAGATAATACTCTAGAATTAGGTCGATTTATAATAATACAATCTTCCATATTGTATTGAATGAGTTATAAAATGATAGACTGTGGATGTTCTATTTTTATTCCATTCATGGTTTATGATTAATGTATTGACATTTCGTATGCATGTTTTAATACCAATGTTTATGTCATGTTTCAACATTTTCAAATGAGGAATGCATTGGACATAGTTAGTGATGGGTGGAGCCTATTATATCTCCACAATGTATTGGTAGGTCTCATGAGTCAACTTAGTGTCTTGGAACAAGGCGTTGATAAAATATTTATATGTAGTTTGGGCGTGAGTAATTGACTATGTGGTTATGATGTCCGACATTATGCATTCCCTTGTTATGAAATTAGTTATTACATGTCATTATTCGACTCTTAGAATATCCATGTGCTTGTTTCTATGATAATGTTTGATTTATTTTTGCCATATTTGGTTCAAATTTATCATTAAAAGGTTTTTTTTATTACACATCATTCCATAAAAGTTTATAGCTACATTTTAATTTATTTTCTCTTACTGAGCATCTATGATCACCCCTTTCTTATATTTTATTTTCCCCATATTCAAATAAGTGTATTTTGATTGATATCTAAGGTTATTCTAAGGGAATAATGGAATTCATAGAGAATTATTTGTGCTTTGTTGTGTGTTAGAAAGTGTAATGTAATATCCAGGCACGTAGTCTATTTTCCAAGACTGCTAAACTGATCGGTCCTTCTGGACATGATCCCTTGTAATAATGCCAATTTATTAAAATAATGCCCCAACTCTAGGTAACATGGGTCTTGGAATTACAATTGGTATCATATAAGTTTATAAACAGCCTTGGAAATAGATTTAGAGAATCTCTAATTCAGAAACAGTACCCTAAGACATCCATCCATCAAAATGAAATTTTTATTAAAGAGTGAAACAATAAAATAAGAAAAATTAGGGGGGTCTATAGAAATTCAAACCTAGGGAATCCCCTCTGATCAAATAAATGCATTCTTACTTTATGCTGTAAAATTGAAAATTAGAAATATTGGTAGACCTATGATCAGCCACATATTCCAAATAATATGCAACCTTGTTCCCCTCATGGGCGATGTGGTACACTTGAATGTTGTGTCGAAGAATACCATGGTATTTCTGGAAACTGTAGGCAATAGAACAAGGTATTGAAATATTTCCTTTCAAGGAATCAGGGAGGATCAAGGAGTCAAGATCCACCTAATAAATGACCACATTCTCCTGAATGCACACAGAATGCCTAGTGAGAAGTTCCTAGGCCTCAGATGGGTTTTCTAAGGAATAAATCCCTATCAGGATACGAGAAGGTAGATGCGGCTCTGGCCAAATGTACTTAGGGGTAAAACCCGAAAACCAACTTTGAGCTAGACTCAATCAGGAAATGGTTAAATACAACGGGGCATGCTTTACTCTTGGTTATGACGTTCTCGGGGGATATTCATAGGATAATTCATATTTTCATTACAAACCATTATGAATGTTTAATGGGTAAATATATCAGCAATGAAACAATTTCTAGGATTATGAGACTATGTTAGTAAAAATATTCAATTAAGGTAGATAATTGATTGAGTTTTTTTTGTTATACATTATGATATGATCTAACATAGTTTATTTCATCCTTTCAAAATGAAACCTTGTAGAATGAATGAGAACTATAGCAATAAACATTATACAAAGAGTAATAAGGATCATATTTTCAGTGGTCTTAAGATAATATTTAGAAGGGAAATAAACCCCACGTATTCCCATAAAATGATGAAATAGTATCATATGTTAATAAGATAAGTAATGATATCTCTGAGATATATAGATTTTAAGGGAATCTAGCGAAGAAGCAGATGGTAGAGAGAAAATGGATAAAGGAAAACAGGAACGAAGTATTTTACCATATGTTATAAATTTGGAATGAGTTTACCTAGGAAGTGCATAAAAGGAATGGGAGTATTTTATAAGTGTGAAGAAAATGGATTACAAGTCCGTGATTGAAAGGGTATGAAATAGGTTTCAAATTTTCAATGCTTCATCTGCAAGGAGATGGGACACTATGAAAATAAATGTCCCAATCATCCAATTATTCCTCAAAGGATGGTATTGTATAATATTCATGTTATGATACTATCACAGACGAAGAGAAATGATTAGTGTTATTTTATTTTTATTAAAGAATTGTGTCATTTTAGTACAAGTTATAAGAATTATAAAGGATATAAGGATTGTACTATAGTATGTTTTCATTAAAGATTGGATATTTTATGGTACTAAGTAATGTGACATAGTTTCATGTTTATAATTTTGGAAAATACATGTTTGGGGGAAATATAAACCTTAATATGTTTCTGAAACTGAGATAATTTTTGAAAAATAAGATATGATTTATATTTAAAAATTATATTCGATATTCATGACTACCATGAAACAAATTAATGGTTTTTTATTCCATAATTTTTGGAATTTAAAATATTTCTTATTTTAGGTGTATATCTGGTATTCTCTAAGGAATAAGGGATCATGAACATATTCTATATTGTTTTATGTTAATTTAGGGTGCTTCCATGTTTAAAAAAAATATAAGATGAAGTTATTCACATGCTATTATGTGGAAAAAGATATGATCATCATTATTTTTACCTACCATATAATTTATTAGACAGTGAGTTTGGACATAAGTATTTTGGTATATGTATGAATATTAGAATGGAGTATGTTGAGCAGTTGATATTTTTTATGAGGTTAAATTATAATTTATTTGATGATCTTAACTAAAAATTATGATTTTAGTAAACATATATAAGATTAAGGATATACTTGTGGACCTTATGATTTATCAATTGCATATATGGCATAAAAAATTATTTTTCAACATTCATTTCCTAGTGTAAGGGATGAAGTGAAAATAGATTGAAGAACCACTAAATGATGAGATTATGATGAAGATACGTATTGAAATCAAGTATGTTTTCTTCAGTTCTTATATAAAGTGTATGTTAATCAATTATATTCAAAATAATAGTGTAAAAATTGTGTTATCCTAATACCAAATATTTGGTTGATTAGATGATAATTTAAATCATCATAGATTGATGGATTTGAGGCCCTCAATTTAACATTTATCATTCACTTGTTTGTGATTTATGACCACAATCACTACCTATAAATATTTATTTTTCCCTCAATTTATGTGTCTCTAATTTCCACTAATGTACTTCTATTATAAATCCTATTTTGGTGGTGAAATTTTCATTTCGCTTTCCCTCTTATGAAGGCTAAAATTTTGTAACCCTATTTCTGATGTGGGTTTTCCACAGAGGTATTTTCTTTTTTAAACCTTTTATTTTTGATGAAAAATTTCAAATTTGGGGGTTGAAATTTATTGATGTATGGGAGAATGTAACAACACAAGATTTCATAATACGTTATCTCATTAATGTAATTCAACCGCTTTCCTTACACTCAACACTGTGTTCGTGTGCACCGCGACTCACCAAACTAGATGTTTAAAAAGAAGTTTGGAATACTATAAACTACATTTAGATTTTAATATACTCAGTATAATTTTAAAATCCATATTATGTGATTTTAGACAATATATAAGAACCAATCCATTTTTTAGATTAAAAAAGTTGTTTCAAAAAAAATGCAATTTTCATGTCTTTTAATTAAGAACACAATTTAAATCCAATATCGGACACATTTATATATTAAATTTTAAAAAATAAACATCTTATATAAAATAGGGAAATAAAAATTTAGAATGGACAAATTTTTTATGTTCTTTTGATAACATTCATATTTTGATGAATAGTGAGATATACTAAATTACAATTGAAAATAACATTTTTAATCAAAATAATTTATCTTGATAAATTATAAATATGAATGGTTTTGAAGTATTATTATATAATATTTTTATCATTTAATCCAATGTTGGTAATTGGAAGTATATTTAGATTTATATTGGACATAAACACATATCAATCTTTTGATAGTTTTTACTTCTCAGAAACCTTCTTTCTAGTTTTGACAATGTGAATGAATTTTAAATTTAATAATGAAAATTATATGTTTTGAATTTGGTAAAATAGAAATAAATTTTCAATTCTTAATATCCAAATTAACATAGGATGAATTTTGGGTATTTTTCAGAAAACATTCATTTTTGATGAATAGTGAAAAATATTCCATAGTTCATAAAAACCAACATTTTCATTTAAATAAATATTTTTTTAAAAAAATTAATCTTAAAATAGATACATAATACATATATTAGTAAAATTTTAGTCATTCGAGTCATTTTATAATAAGATTGTATATATGAAATTTTATTGATACATTTAAACATATTTTTACGCACCTTCTAAGCATATTTGCAAATTGGCATAAAGTGTAATTTTACCACATCTATGAATTGAATTTCAAAAATACGAGAGACACGGTTGACATCAATAAGTAAATTTGGTAAATATTATTAAAATAATTTTTCGATTATTGTAACATTTGAATTTTAATTACCACGGTTAAATGTAAATAAGGTAATTAAAGGTTATAATAATATGAAAATTACCCAAACACATATCCTAATTCTATTGGATAAGTGTATTTATACTGATATCAACCATAGGGAAAAAATAATATCCTTTGGATCCATTTGGGTTAGATTATGACATTTATTATATTTTATATAATGATTTGTTAAAATTATTAAATTCTATATTTAATAAATAAACAATTTCTAATATTGGGTTACACATAAGATAAATTTGAATATAAATAATAATTACAAATCAAAAAAAATTCCTACAGAAATAAATTTTATTTAAAAATTTTAGTCATTAAATAATTAAATTCATTTATGACACAATTGTGAATCAAAAATTAACTTATTAAAGAAAGATTAAAATAATTGATATTATGAATATCAAAATAAATGTAAATTTAAACTTTTGATGATATAACCAGATTTTAGATGTGAATATGACACCTTGTGGTTGATTTATTATATTTTATATTATGTATTCAAGATGGTAAGTCTTTCAGAAAATCCAAATACTAAATATTGTAAAAATTGACGAAAATGAGTTTTTAAAACTAATCTTATCTTATTAATTAATATAATATTCCTAAAATTATAATATTTAGACAAATTCAATATTTAATGATATAAATGTCATTAAAGAACCACTTTAGGTTCTCTTGTAATTTTTTATCATGTTTATTAACCATTTATTGTAATAATAGAAGAAAACATGGTAAAAAATGAACAATTTTTCTGAGGGTTAAATCTAAATAAGAAGGTTAATATGGGGACAAAAACATGTCTAAAACATATTTCTTGATAGTATTTAGACCCATCATCACCATATACTCTAAATAAATATATTTGGAGCTATTATAAACCGATAATAAAATTAAAATAAATTAATAATTCAAACTTTTCCAAAAGATCCCATCACCTCTCTTATAAAAGGGTACTTCCCCTTCTACTGAATTCACACCTCCAAAGCCATTTGGATCAGACAACCCATGATGAAATCTACTCCCATCTACCCTCAATTCATCCAAGAGGTCTTAAATTTACCCTAAAGCCCAACAATGAGGCCCGTTTTTCAAATAAAAAAGAAGAAGAACCCGAAAAGTAGGTAATTATTTCAACACCTCAATCAATTTTTTCTTCTTCTTCCATTTCTTATTTATTTGTTGTTTCCAAACCAAAATAATGAATCCAGTATCTTATACATATGGTGATGTTATTATAAATATTTTACAACCACAATTATTATCTTATCTATCATGTGAATGACAAAGTCACTATCCATTCGTACGTATGGTTTACATTCTCCATGTCATGGTGTAGTTTGTTATTCAACACTTCATTATTTGGATGGTTTTTATAAAGAGTATAACCAAAGTAAATAATAAATATAACATGTTAATGATTCTATATATTTAATATACCATCCAATTACATACTATGTGACAATCAATAGAATGATATTATCGCTCCTGTGTACGTACGGCTTAACATCTCCACGACGCGGTGAGATTAATTTCAACATTCACCATTAAAAGATGATTATAAAAACATATCACATTCACATACATCCATTCAATAATATATGAATATGGAAACAATGTTTATGCATAAGTACGACCTATAATCTTTATAAATTGTGTTTTCCATTTCGTATAT
Organism: Viscum album; assembly: GCA_963277665.1. Taxonomy (NCBI): domain Eukaryota; kingdom Viridiplantae; phylum Streptophyta; class Magnoliopsida; order Santalales; family Viscaceae; genus Viscum; species Viscum album. Next base: position 1,333,145,246 of record OY728122.1, on the reverse strand, counting down.
CTATCTATTATACATATTTATATTCTGAATATATTTGATACATGAATAATTTTTTATTTCATGGAAGAAATAAAATCAAGATATATGTCATATGATCATGAATAACAAGTTAAAAAACGAATGAAAAATAAAGGGGTTATTATAAGAAATGTTATTTGAAAATAGAAATTATTATAAAATAGGTATTATAAATCCATAAATGAATCATGTATCACAACATAAATATGAATATGGTAATGTACTAATTTAATAACATAATATGGTCGTTATACATGAGGTTAAACATAACATCGACCAATGGAAAGTACACGATAAGGGTTAATTCCCTAATATCATTATTATTCGATATTTTTTATTTTTAAGTATTTATTGGGACATTTTTTTCATCAATGTCTTTGTTTTATAAAAATGATTTCATAATGAATAGTTTTTGGTTCGGTGGATGAGCCTCTTTATCAAGATCAGATTTGTAATTTTTTAGTGATTTATTTTTCTACAACATTTTAATTAATATCCATGATTTAAAAATTATTCAAATAATTTATTTATATATACATGATTGTTCTAAGATTCTAATTAATTTCAAATGATTCAAATTTTTATAGGACACTTTGGCTAAAAAATTTCTTATAAATGAATTCCATTTTAAATGTGTGACCTTTATATGATTTCAGAAAAAATGATATTTATCTCATCGAGTTTTACTGATCATTTTCAACTATGCGAACATCATTTACTAGATATTATTCTATATTCTGGATGATTTTCTATAATAATTCAATTCATATTGTATTGAACGAGTTAACATATTTTTTACTTTGGATGTGCTATTTTTATACCATTCGTGGTTTATGGTTAACATATTGGCATTTAATATTAAAATTTTAATATGAATGTTTATGTTATGTTTCAACATTTTTCGACAACGAATTCATTGGACATAGTATGTGATGGGCGGATCCTGCTATAGCTCCCTGATGCATTAGTTTGTCTAATGAGAAAAATTAGTTTCTCGGTAGAAGACCGTGACAATAAATTTTTTTTATTAGAACGTGGCTTTGACAATGTGGTTTTGATGAATGGAATTATGAATTCCCTCGTTGTGAAATTAGTTATTACATATTATTATTCTAATTTTAGAATATCCATGTGCATTTTTATATGGTGATGTTCATTTTTTTCCATATTATGTTCATGTTTATTTTTAAAAGGCTATTGTTTTTATTAAACATTTTTCCATAACCGGTTATAGCTTCAGATAAATTATTTACCCTTACTAAGCTTCTGAGCTCACCCCTTTCTTATGTTTTATTTTCCTAGTATAATAAGAAGTGTATTTTTATTGATATTCATGGTTATTCTAAGGGAATAATGGAATTCTAAAAGGATTATTTGTTTTGTGTTGTATGCCAGAAAGTGTAATGTAACATTCTTGTATGTAATCTATTTTCCAAGACTGCTAAACTGATCATCCTTTAGGATATGATCCCTTTTAATAGTGAAAATTTATTAAAATAATGCACCTTATTTGGATAAATATTGTTTGGGCGTTACAAGAATGGTTCGATAAAAGAATATTAGGAGTCCATATTTTATTTACAAAATATGCTTTATGAAATCATAAAGATTGTGTTTTATTAAGAAGAAAATTTCCTTACCAATGTCCACCATAATGAAATTTATTACAGAATGTAGCATTTTATTGAACAAAATAGTTAGGACTAAAAATTTGTTTGGAGTGAGTATAACCAATTCGAGGACTATTCTATAGTGGATAAATTTGAGAATAAATTTTGTCAAATTCATTCCATCCAATGTAAATGTTTGATAAAATTTTCATAAGATATATTTTTTATTTTATTCTAGTGAATAAATTATCATTCATAAATAAATTGTTTTGGAATTTTTATTAGTTTAAAAAAATCACTGAAACAATATGATTAATGTCCATATAATGTTAATCCTTCACAGAACTGACTTCTATAAGGGTTTTTCAAATATTTTCAAGATCAAGAGTTTTCATATAAGATCATTTGAACGGTATGCTATGTCGATTGCAAGAATAAGTGTTCTAGAATTTAATTTATCAATCATTTTCATTAGTTTTGAATTTTCATTTTTACATAATTTGGAAAATCTGGATACATCATCAAAAGATGATAAATTTTCATCTGTTGAGGAAGATTCTTCATCTGAAAATTATGAATGTTTCTCATCAATTAAATTTTCATTTTATGATATATTTTTATGGGATTGGGAATCATGTACCACAACACTGAAACAATGATTTAGAATTGGTATCCTGGCTAGGAGTCCAATATTCATTTCGACAAAAGATTTGTATTCTAAGGATTCATCAGATAAATCCCCCCCACTTGCACTCCTGGTATCATTTTCATTCACGAAGGTTTTTATTTAAGTATTGTAAAACATCTTCTTCTTTCCCTCAATATGATTATCCTTTATATCTTTTCTTTCAATAAATATACAATATGGTCTAATATGACATGCTAATTTACATTCATAACATGTCAATTTTGAGTCTTTCATGTCCTTCCTATCTTTATAAGTTATTATGTGTTGAATATATTTCATTTCAACAATCTTGTTCATACATTTAGAATGGTTGGATAACTCATTCCCTGGGTGATCACTATCTATTGATTCTGACATGACAACAACTATCTTATCTTTGGATATAGTTATCCATTCTGGTGTCTTAACATTGGATGTATTATGAAAAGATAAATTCCTTATACCATTCTTATTATTATTGAAATTAGCATCCCTTTTCATTATTGTCTCATACTGAAGAAGAGTTCCAAATAACTCATCAATAGTTATTTTAGTAACTTTCTTATTTCAAAATATAGTTTTCATTTTAGATTACCATTCCTTGAGAATTATTTCAATTTTCATGTCCACATGTTATTCATCACGAAGACTATTTTCCCCAATTTATTTTAAAATAGGGATGATTTTCATAAGACATTATTGCACAATGCATACTATATCTCCCTATGGAAAATTAAACCCATGATATTCTGGTTGAAGTATTACTCCTCTTGGTTATATAACGTTAGATGTACCAATATATATGACTTCTAATTTCATAAAAATACAATTGGCTACTTCACATGATGATATTTTACTATATATACTCATGGTCTTGGAACACAACATGGTATTGTGTACCTTGTATTTTAATTGATATTCTTTTTTCCCTTGACTAGTGAAGGTATTGAATTTCTTGGGTGGAATTTTGTAACATCCAGTAAGCATGATAATGTTTTCCACTATAATAATGAAAAAAGGCATCATTTAACCTCTCCAATACTACCAATCATTTTAATCAATGAAACGTGGTCTTGGTGGATTCATATTGTCAATTGATCCAATATTCATTCCTTCCATCTTATAAAAACATTAATTTTCCACTCCACATGATAGTGTATTAAGTTGTTATAAACAAAATATTTTTAGAATAAATACAATATTATTTCCTAAAATAATAAATAAAGTAATATAATGAGTGTAAACCTCCTTTTATTTTAATTGTATGATGAAAATAGTGTATTTGTATATTATATGTCATAATAAAATATGGGAGGATTGTAGGATTCAAAACATTGTATTCAAAAAAATAAGAAAGAACATAGTTTAAAAGGTCTTAAACTAATACAATTTTTAATAAATACAATTGACCATATAGGTATTGGATTCAAAGGATATGAATAAATTTAAAACTATATGTAATGTAAAACAATTGTATTATAATTTCATACAATGAACAGAGTAATACAAATGTTAATTATTCTACTGTATAGCCTATAGAATCTATCAATACAATGTGTATTGAATGAATAATAATTGAAACAATTATAATTTAAATTAATAGTAAATGAAAGAAAAACAATAAAATTCCTTTTATAATATAGATTGTAGTGGAAATGAAAAAATATTAAAATTCTTATATCCCAATGAGTATGGTATCCTTTCACCTCGGATAAATGGTCTTTCTTACCAGTACCTTGGAAACAACATGATATGATGTTTGGTAGGACTATCTACCTATCCTCACAAGCCCTCGATTAAGAATGTAATAGGAACCACTGTCATCCTTGAAATTGAAAGCCCTTGATATACTGATTAGAAGAACATCATCATATCCATTGATGTCTTTGATCATTATCACAATGATCGGCCAGAAAATGTAGAAACAAACATCTTAGAAGTACAAGGGAATTGAAGAAGTTTTTCAATTCTTGTATCATCATGGATTTTAGATGATGAAAGAGATAAGTCGCATCATCTCAATCTGTAACTTAATTGAATCAAAATGGATTAATTCGGGGTTTAATGACCTCCTATTTATAGGCATTAGGTTCCAATAGTTGTATTTTCTCCAATGGTAATATTTATATGAACATCTAGGAGGGGCATGGAAATGGGCCATTAAAATGGTCAAATCAGACAGAATACATGAAATATATTGGATTGATAAATAAAAAATTTCAGGACACATTTTTAGTTAGAATGTAGTAAGTAAAAAGTACGAATTAATCAGTATAATTATGATGTAATTGGAATTGATGTTATGAAAAGAGTGAAATTCAGTTCAAAGATACAGTACCTAACTTGGTTACAAGGATTATCATGATAACAATGCCTATTGATTACAATTTATAACATGTTTACAATTCATAACATTGTTAAAATTCTTGAATACAATGCATAATAAGTGTATGATACGTAACCTAGTTATGATATATATGTCGGTTATGATTTATGACTATTATACAATACCTAACCTGGTTACGATACATGAGTATGATGAGATGATTAATCAATTTACGATGCACATGATTATGTTGTTTGTCATTAATATGCATGTGGTTACAATGAAGTATATAATTTCGTTACAGTTTTGGATTATGATTTAGAAGATAATATGGTTATGATTTTTGATTACGATGGAGTATATAATCTAGTTACAATTTCTGATTACAATGCAGTACATAATCAGGCTACACTAAAAAATAATATATAAAACTATGTGAGTAAAAATGATACTTTATCATGATAATAATACATCATATATGAAAATAAATGTGAGTGATTACGATTGTCAAACAACATACATGATAAAAAATAGATGTGATTACTATAAGTGTGATTTATGACATCCAAAACAATAGATTAATGGGAAAGTCGAAACACATTTTAACTCAACATAATTTTGGATTAACTAATTAATAAATAATGTATATTGAGTGTTTAAATAAATACTTCATTATTATTAGATAATGATTATGTTTGATTAACTTATTATTAAACATTGATAATTTAATCATTAAATATTGTTTAAGGAATGATTAAATAAGTAAGGATTAACTATTGACAATATAATGATTAACTATTGATTATTTAAGGAATAAATTATAAGTATATAATGATTAAAGATTAATTATGTAATTATTAAAGAATAATTTAGTAATAATTAAAAAATAAATAAGTAACAATTAACGAATGATAAAGGGATGTTTGAAGAATTAATAAGGGATGATTAGAAAATGATTAAGGTGTTAATAAAGAATAATTAATGGATGATAAAGGAATTATTAATTAATGAATATGGAATGATTAATTAATGATTATAAAATTATTAACTAATGGTCAATCAATGTTTACATAATGTTTAATAAATTATTGAAAAACTGTTATGTAATGATTAGAGTCATATTTTACGATATTAAAAGATGTTCTAAAAGTTTTTTAGCATGAATATTATGTTGTTATCTAAGCATCATACACCTATCAAGAAACAAGTAGTTCGACATGGCTCTAGATCAGATGTACTTAGGTGTATCAACTCTAAAAGGGGTCCCGATCCTAAAATTGGGTATCATGTTCCATGAAATCATTCCTTTCTGTAACAATGGATTGACACTCACATGGGATGTCCTTTAGATGATTCATGTTTTCATTACAAAGTACTGAAATTCCATTATGGTGATTTAAAACTATACTAAAAATAATTTGTATCATAGTTTTGGATATAAGAATAGTATAAAAAATATTTATCATAGATTTTTTTTGGACAACCCTCATTGTTAATAATATTCATAGAATGGTTTGGAAGCCAAGGTATAAAAAAGAGAAAACACCAAATCGGTTTAATTATCATTGAAAAAATGATAATTCTGATCGTATAATGTGAAATGTATTTTAAAAAACATTAAATAACACATTAATTATTTACCACAAACAATAAATTCCATGAAATTATTCAATAGAACATGGTTCAGATTTGATAAGGAATACATTGTACATTCAATGAAATATAGCTTATTTTTAATTGGTAGCATAATAACATCTTCCAAATGTATGTACCTAACATATGAATTTTCATAATCTTTCATCCTTCTAATGAAATATAAGATGAAATAAATTCCATTATAAGGCCCAATGTTTTTTAAATTCATATGTTTTGTACATCACTTTTGAAGGTGTTATAAATATTTGAATTGAAAATATGTTCGATTTTAACTCACTTCCGATTTTAGGCTCATCTTATCCATAAAATTTTCTTTTGAAAAATATTAAGGTATTAATAGTATGTTGTAAAAAAATCCATGAGTTATTTAATGACTTGATTATTCTTCATTTAACATTATATTCACACAATCATCATTTTATCAATGATAAATAAACTGATTTGGTATTTTCTCTTAATTTAACATTGGCTTCCAAAACATTATGTGAGTAATATTCTATTAAAATTTTATATAAAAATATTTTATATTATATTTTATGGAATAAAATGGTGTTCCTAAATTTATGTATAATTAATGTTAAACCATAAATATGTATTATAGTTACACTATGATAATCCTAATCCAAAAACATTTCTGATTTGGAGAGTCATGTTTTTGAGTGTCAATTTCTATTGAGAGGAAACTCAAACTGAGCACGGGGCTTCCTATAGTACACAACCAAAATTATTTGTCAGTATAGATGATTTTATAATAATAAGTGAATTTCAAGATAGTGTTTAGGGTTTCTAAAATTTTGTTACCGATTAATAGAACAATTCCATGAGTTGTTAAAAATTTTAATTCTTTGAAAGAATGTGGCATCTAGCTTGTCTATTGGATGATAATGTGAAATGGGTATATGAAATAAATTTATTTTCTAAATGGATAGATAGTTCCCTAATGGATTTATATGTTCATGTTTCAATTGAACAATAAAAATGGAAAATTATATAAATATATATACTTAAAAGTGTTTTTGGATATGGTCCTCTATAAAAAATTGTGTCTATTCCATATGATGCGGAAGAGGAAAACCTAGATGATCTCTTATATATACATGTAAATTTGATTTTCGATGATAATTTTTTAATGATGGAATATCTCATGACAACAGTACTGATGAGGATGGGGAAGCAGAAGATAGGGAGGATGTTTCTTGAAATCCATTAGTTTTATAAAATCATGTACCCTTAATAAATCATCTACAACTATTCGCATCTTGGTTGGATGTAATGACATAAATTCCGAGACATGATTTCAATTTTCTTACAGCAGCAACTGAGCATCCCAAACTAGCAGTGTATATGTTTAGTGATATGGTCAAAAAATTATATTTTGAAAGATATTATACATGTAAAATGCATTAAAAACACAAAATAGTGAATTCAAAATGGGAGAAACTACAGATATATAGTTATATAATTCAGATAAAAAATACCTTATACAATGTGAAACGTATGCAGATGAATCCAGATTCTTTATGAGGGAAATTCTATATATTGAATTTAGAGGTTGGATAATCTCAAATATTTAGGTAGATCATATTTGTGTTCATCCAAAAATAACCCAATATCATACCTCATTGGATTATGAATTAGTGTTATCCATTTTCATCAAGATGACTAGGACATGAAAATAAACTCTTATATCCATTGTGAAAAGTGCATACAACAATATTTTTGTTATAATGTTTCCTATAATAAGAAGTTTTAGGAGAAACCTAAGGTAAATTTGATGGTCTCTCGTGATGGGGAGTAATGATATGAGATTTATTTTCAATTAATATCTATAATGAGGAAACAACCCATGTTTTCATCCATATTCATTCAAATGAACATGTGTCTCAAGATAATCAGCATTATCCATCTCTTGTTCAATTTCATCGGTTGTTTTGGGAATTACACTCCGATATCTCTACGTTTTGTTTCAGAAAATAGTTCATACAAATTGATATAATATATATATAGAGGGAATACTAGGGCCAACTGTGGATTGGGGAAAACCCATGATAGAAATTATTCACCGCTTCCTCTTTCATTTTCTATTGTGTATAATGAAAACTACAAATCATAGAGTTTTTCATTGGAATATATCAAAAACTATTTCACCCACATTCTATGTGTTTGTTTGATATATGATCAACACCAATCAATGAATGGGGTAGCAAATTTGGACACTGATAAATAATGACATCCAAATTCACATCATCAGTAGTACATCTGACACATATTCAGCAACATGTGGAAAACATTATATAATTATCTAATGAATAATGTAATAACAAGGCTTGGTATGCAATGTGTTCGTTATTTATTAAAATTTCAAGGTTATTATAAAATTAATTCATGTTAAAAATGTTCAATAATGTTTTGCATATGAGCCATATCAATAGATGTTTATAGATTATTTCAAACAAATCCATAGGGCTAATCACGTAGTGTTTTATTATTTGAGGTAAATTCAAAAAAATGAACATTTTTATATGATGGGGGGGAATAGGTATGGGAACATGACTTGAAATTTTGTATAGTTCATAAATGGTGTCTTATAGTGGCTTCACAAGTTTCCTATAGCTTCCTTAGTTAAGGAGACATTTTATTGGTGAATAAAGTACTTCATTGATAGTCAAAGAACTATCCACTTACAATATTTAGAAAAGTATATGTTTTGAAACATTAATCCAATAAGATATTGAAAATAAAATTGAAGAAGATTCTCATTATCATGTCTAGCTTTTCTAATGTGAAGACACTCGATTTTTAGTGCAATAGCTTCTAGAGCCCATCAAAAATAGCATCAGAGAAAAAAATGTTATATTACTGAAATCAAGAAAATGATATTGTGGGAAAATATAGACCATAGAGTTTCAATATTAACGCACCATATTTCCTCGTTCCTCTATGAAGATATCATGAGAAGGATATGATTATCTAGTATACCAACTAGACTCCATTTCATACTATTATATCTCACCATCTTCACCTATTGGGGTGTTTCAATATTTCCCAATTCTTGAAGGCCTACCAATGATTATACTGGACATCAATAGATTGGGTAAATGAGGGAGACTGAAGTCCAACATGATAAATAATGAGATGGAATGGCCACAAGAATGAGTCAAATGGTTGAGATGTACCATATTTCATGAAGATGGTCATAACCAGAAATGATGCCCTAACATTACTGGATCGAGTTCATGCTCTCATCCACAATGATGTATTGTCACCTATGAGATTATATAATATTGTTAATTATATAGTAATTATATAATATCATTCATTTTTTATAATATTAATTTTTTTAATACTTGTATAATCAAATAATAGTAATATTTTTATATAAATATTAAAATTAATATAAAAAGTGAAAGTGATGTGACTTGAAATCATAATGAATCTTCCCATGGCTAAAAAATAGAGAAATAACGTGACAAAATAATAATGAAACTCAACATCATGTGTAAAATCTTTAATAAATTACATAGCAAACCATTTTAGAATAAAAATTTAGATAAATTAGGTATATTTTAATGTATATAAATATACATAACCATATCTTACAAATCACAATTTGATATGTAAAAATGCATCTCAAAAACACTTTAGAAATTTTTTTTTCTAAACAAGATGAAATTAAATTTTCTTTTAGTAATATATGATATCAAATAACGATGTGGATAAATATGGAATGTCATACAGTCCTCAAGTCATAACATTTTTCTGACCATAATGTAATAATTCCATTTTTCAATTATGAATCCTTTCATTTTTTATATAGATATATGATACAAGATTACTCAATGTGAAGGCCACAAATGTTTCACTGGTGGTGTTATGTGGAGGTTATGTTCTACATATCATTGTGCATCAAGGACACTATTATCATCACACACTGCCTCCACACACCATTATACCATACCTCCACCGTGATGGCTTCTATGACATTGTAGTTTAGGATTTCACATTTTTTGATCATCAACTGATTGCTTCCCTCCTGGAGAGGTGGAGACAAGAGACATACACTTTCCACCTAAATAACGTAGAGAAGACCATCACCCTGGAGGATGTGGTCTTCCTTCATAGTATTCTTATACATGGGGAATACATTATTGGGACCACCCGGGCATACTGGCCTAAAATTATTCAGGGATAGTTATGCTTCTACATTTTAGTTGACCCTACTTCTACATATAAATGTTAAATATCTATGGGATGTCTTGAGAGGTTTCTTTTACATTTTTTCCATTATGTCGATGACCAATCTATCATGTATCGTGGTAATGCACATATATTTTCGTTCATTGGAGGGAGCCATTGTGTGGATCACTCAGTGAAGGATGTGCACATGTTGTATCTAGGGCTATATGAGGACTTCTTTTGGACCGATAAATATATATAGGGATCTTACTGACTAGAATAAACATAGAGATAATTATTCCAGTCATGAAACATAGACTATATGGATATCAATGGATTCTTCATCCTTATTTGGAGGTGGGAATTGGAGTGAATCTGCGCACTCTACCATTAGCTTGTTGGTCAACGAATGCCAAAAGATGTGATTCATGATGCTTTGTGTAGACTCAGGAATGATCACTCATCTCTATTTTTTCTGATTATATTATGTGTTATTGAATTATTTTTCATTTCATTTATAATGTTAAATGATTTATTTTATCGGTTGAGTCATAAACACGTCATTATCAGCATTCTGATACACAATTTGGTTGTATACCATAACAAGTTGGAATGTCTCCTGCTTAACAAGATTATTATATAAAATCTATCATTTTATAACAAATTTAATAATAGAAGGATTTTTGGTTTTTAGTAAGCAACTGTTTTTGAAAAATCTCAAATGTTATATAAGATCTCATGTATTCGATACTGATCATAATTATACCATATTCTTATATATTACACTCTATGAATTCATGATGATATTTTTGTAACACTACTCATTAGATTTCATATTATTGAGTGGAACACTCCTTATAGAGCCATGTGATAGTTTGAATTTGTTTATTATATTACATTTTTTTGAGATAGACAAGAGAGATTCATGGTAACCATCTTGATCCATCTCCTGTTCAATTTCTTCGGTAATTCTGGGCATTCATCTCTTATATCTCAGAATATATTTTTAGAAAAATATTTACACATATTGATGGAATATATCAATATAAAAAATAAATGTTCATATTATTGACAGAGGAAACCAATGATGTAAAATCAACATCATTCACTCTTACATTTTCCCTTTTGGAGAAAAAAAGTAATGATCACGGTGTTTTCTTTTTTAATGTATGAACAACATTCTCACCCACATTAAGGGTGTTTGTTTAATATATAATTAGATTCATGTAATATATGATGCAATCAGTGTAGAAAATGATACAGGTACACCACCAAGTGCACATAATCGGTACTGCATAAGACACATCACTAGATATGTGTGGAAATGTTTTTATAGAAACCTATGAATAAAGTACTCCTGAGTCTTCGTATGAAATATCTTTGTTATATTTTACTATTCCAATTTAATGATAAACCCAATTTATGTGAAATATGATCATTTCTGTGTAGAACACAAGCATGATCAATGGAGTCTTGAATAATTTTATGAATAAATCCCCTTGACTAATTAATAATTGTATGACCATATGATGTATATTCCAGTACATAAATGGACATTGGAAAATTGCAGGGAGAAGAGGTATGGAATCATGACCACATACACTGTTGAGTTCACTAATGGTGTCTTCAAGGGGATTCTCAACTTACCTATAACTACGCTATATTATGCGAGAATTAATGTGTGCGTGAAGTACATCGTTGATAGATAAAAGGTAGACTCTGATAGAATTTATCATGGAATATGGTATGGAAGTCACTTTTAACATGATATTGAAGGAACATTGGAGAATATTTTGGTTATGATGTATTCTTGTTATGCTGAGAAGACTCTAAATTTGAATTTCACATGCATTAAGACCCAATCACAAAAAGAATCAATGGAATATGGTGGTATTACTGAATGTGAGGAAATTTCAATGTGGAAACATTGAGGCCTTTTGGATTCCATTAGCACATGCCGTTATAGTATGAGCCTCAGCTAATATATTATGAGAATCATATGAAGATCCCACATATTGGGTGGACACTATTAATAAATGTTATGATGCACCATGGATTCATGTTTGGTAGTTTTCATATTTCTCAAGGACAGAAGGCCAAATGATAGTGATATGTGACATCAACATGATGCATTAATGAGGGATACTAATGTGCAACATGATGAAGAAAGAGATGGACTGTTCCCATGGGGGATGGAAAATATTGAGATGCATAGTATTTCATAATTTTCATAATGGTGAATGATGTAAAAACATTTTTGGAATGAGTTAACACTCTCATCCAAAATTATTTATTGTCTCCAATGAGACCAATGAATATTATTGATTATATAGTGTTAATAGAAGATCCTTCATTTTTTTTAACATTTCCAAATAATTTTACTATTAAATAATAATAATCCCTTTTTATACATAAAAAAAGTAACATGAAAAGTGAATGTGTGGATACATGAAAGAATAATCAATTAGTTAATTTCTAAAACTTAAATAATGCATGTGATCCATGTATATTTAAATATACCATCGTGTGAGAATCGGTAAATAATATCCTCATAAATTGATTCAAATGAACCTTTAAAATCATAAATTATTAAAGTCATGATATCATTATAACCATAACATTATTATTATATTTTACACTTACAACTAATTTATTTTTTTACATACAAATGAAGGATACTATACTATTCACTAAGCAAGAAATAAAAGCTTCCAAGGTTGTGATTTTGTGTGGTGAGGTTTGACTAATCTGGGTGCATCAAGCACATCATTTTAAGCATACACTACATCAACCCACCATTAAACCAAATCTATGCCATTTTGGATTCTATAATATTATAGTATTAGAGTCAATATTTTTTTATCATAAAATTCCATCATTGAGAGGTGTAGACTAGAGACAAACACATTCCACCTACAAGAGGAAGAGATGACCATCATTCTCAACAATGTGGTAGTCAATCACATATAACCTCTCTATGGGGATGATGTAATTGGAAGCACATGTTCCTACTAGCCTAACCAAGTTTAGTGATTGTTAGGAATCAACATTTGAGATGACCGTGCTACTATATATGTCATGCTGATATGTTTGGGCTAGCATGAGAGGAAGTTTGTACATTTAAGTAATGACGTTGATGACCAGACTCTCATGAATCATGCTCGTTCATATATATTACGGACAATTAATGAGACCTTTGAGTTAATAACTTTGTGGGAGCATGTTCATAAGATTTATCTATAACTACTAGATGACTTTGATCATTTTGGGACATAAGGTTTGGTATCTTCCTGCCTAATATTGACATAGAGAGCATTATTCATGACATGCCACATAGACCACAAGTATCATGGGGGAAGCCTCATCGAAATTCAGATGTGGTCATGGGAGTGCATCCCCATACCCATTCCCCATCTTTCTAATTAACTACTCCATATATATATAATGAATGATTTTCCTTGTGTATGATGGTATGATCAACAAAATCTATTGGATTATGATTCTATTAGGGGTTATTGAATTTAATTTCTTATAATTTATTAGTATTGGGTTTTTATTTATAGGTTGAGTTAGAAACACAACATCATCAACATTATGATACAACATTTGGGTTCCTACAATCATTAATTTTGATGTCTACTACCAAATATGCTAATTATATATAATCTATCATTATCTAAAATTTTTAATAATAGAATCAATTTTGTTTTTTTAATGGAAATTTTTAGAATGAACTAACATGTCATTTTAGATTTCATGGATTTCATACTAGAATTTATTGGGAATTTTGCTAACATACAGCATGGATGGACATCATGATGTTATAGTTGTAGTGCCACTCATTCACTTTCATAATATTTACTTGAACAATCCTGATAAATTCATGTACTAGTTTGGATATATTCAGCTCATAACATTTCAGATTATATTGTCTTGGTATATTCATGACATAATGCTAATCGTGAGGCACGATGAGGACTGGCATTGAAGATATGACGAGTTTATTGACCTATGGGGTAGAAGAGTTGCGCTTTATATACAGGTTGTACCTATGATGTTATTCTATCTTTTAGACTAGGTCTAGTTTGAGGCATGATATAGATCAATGTCAATGTTGTATCACAATGAACACTATAGAGGGATTCATGACAGGGTATGTAAAAAAATTCATACAGTGTTTAGTTTGATATTTTATGATTCATTTTTAATCTCCTTACTGATTACTAGAGTACATCTGATTATCCACATATCTAATTGAGAAGAGGATGAGGGTTCTTTTCTATAAGTGTCCCATACTATAGCATTGGGGATGAGGGTAGATTATTATATGATTCACAAGAGATTCTTCAATCATCCACCCTAGAGAGTAGATATTCTTTCTGAGGAACCTCCTCTATAAGTTGTTGATGCAGAGGATCTATGAAGACGATGACATACACCACATCAGTCTGTATGTGAGCCCTCAAATGTTCTATAGCTAGAGGTTGAACGTCAAGATTTCAATGCTCATCCTAATTTGGGATTTGAATTTGGTGGATCGAGATCCATATTTATTAATAGGATATCTTCCAATTTCTCCAACTATGGGTCCTGATCCTTCGCATCCAATATTCCTTCCACCAGTGATGATTGAGGGTCTATCTATGACACTAGTGGGAGAAGGATTGGTTGAATATGATGACATCAAGTGGGCACCTCCTGCCATTGACACAATTGAAGAGCATGTGATGGTCAATGTTTAAATCGTTAAGCATCAGCCCTCTTTAGGTCACCAGTCTTTATCTCAACTCAATGCTCGACCATCTCGATATTGTGGTACAATTCGGAAAACACTATGTGTGATAGAATATCCACATAGCCATTAATTTTAACCATTCATGAATCTTAAAATATGGTTTTGGTACATCATTAACTTTATTAATCACTATATTTAGTATCAATAAGTGATTATGATGTGGCAAAAGTATGAAACGTATGAAAATTTCAATGAGTTCTCGAATGAATTTCCAAATTTATTGGGTAAAGGTAATATGATTCAATGATAATATCAAGGTGTTGAATACATGAGACAAGAATTCACTGATCATATGAGAGATTGTGGAATTATTTTTCCACTCACTCCTCATGTAATACCATATTCTAAAAGTGTGTTTAAGATAATGAATCATTCCTTATTATACATGGTTTAATCAATGGTGGGTTAATTTGATATTATTATTTCATTAGGTGGTATACAATTCATGTAGTTTCATGTATAATTATATATTTTCTATCTAATCTGGTGATAAAGGAACTATATGACATAATCACTAGTAAATGTCCCAAAATATATTATATTAATAAATGGGTCTCTGAATCACTCATAAGAAAATTGGCCTCTAATAAACATAAACCTAAATTGGTAAAATGATTATATGTTATTTATCTAATAGAGAGTATGGGATAATGTTGTTATAATGTAACATGCCACAATCTCTTTATAGATGAAACAATTATATTGATTGAGAATGAATATATTTATTGTGGTGAATTTTGGATGATATTTGATATTGGAGAAGCTAAGGACCAACAAAAAAGATTTTATCCTGATATAGAAGTTGTTTCTATTCCATAAGGAGTTGCAGATGATGAAACTACTCATATAATAGAATAACCTCAATTCTCTAGTATTATTCAGCAGGAGCATGAGATATGTGAATTTATTATGGAATAGATGATGAAGTAATGTTTATAGATGAATAAACATAATTACTATTCAGATAACACTGATATTTATAATTATAAGGACCAGTTATAACCCATAAAATCAATAATGGACCCCATGTACATAATCAAAATTTGGTATTTATGTGATTCCCATGAAGGGGTGAGACCCATAAGGGTTAATATGGGTTATTATAAGAAAAATAAATGGGATTTTAGGGTTTCTACTGATATAAAAACCAAGTGGAAAATGTTGGAAAATGCAGATGGTATTGTCTATGAAGAAACATTTTCATCTATTGCAGTGATAAGGTACCTTAAAATATTTATTATAATGAAAAACATCTCATATTCATATTATTAAATCATAATTATCATAATTATCTATATAAAATTCCCAAAAATCTACATGTCCATCATCTTTTGGAATTGGGAATGTGTAAATAGACAATAACATATTCATTCATTCCAATATCAATAATTTCTCCTATACCTCGCTATACACTTACTATATAGAATATATTGGATAAATACATAAATGAATTGTTGTTCAATAAATCTCATTATTTTTTTAGAGGATAAAAGTGGATAATATATCGAGGGATACCATAATAATTGAATGGAATAAAAAAGAATAATTATTAATCATCACATAAACAAATTAAAAATGACTAAAATATCATACGAGAATGGTTATTATAGGAGACGATAAAGTGTGGAGAAACATAAGATGTGTCATCATAATGTACATATTTTAAAAAATAATATTATTATAGTTATCTAATACTAAAAAAATTTAATATTTAACTCATCGAAAAGAAGAATAAAACCCCATGTAAGCGATTTTTTACAATATAAATATAAATCAAAATTTACAAACCAATATATTTATAAATATAAAACCACATATAAATATTTACTGTTGATGAATGGTGATAGTCCCCTATTTCCATTCATGTATTTTTAAAGGTGTAAGGGGCCCTGTTACATTTCATAAATATTTTAAAAAAATAAATTCCTACTTAATTTTAAATTTTTTTCCAGAAAACCCATAAGAACTCAGCCTTCTAGGAAGTGGAAATAAATAAATGAATTTTATTTGCACATTGTGTTTAGTGTTGTAACAATCATGGGATTCCTTTATAGTGGTAGTGATGAAATTTTATGTCTTTTCAAATCATTTCTTTATGAGAGAGTATAGGTGCACCACATAGAAATGAACTATGAAAAAGCTTGTGGAGAAGTCATACCTGGATCTATCTATAATAAAGATAACATATGTGGTCCATCACAACCACCATCTCATTCCATCCCTCTATTGGAATGCAACTAGAATACATCTTCACCGATGTTCATGCATGTGAAACTGGCTGGATCCTACATAGCTACTGCCACCAACTCTTCATCCAACACCAGATACATCCTCTAAGCTTCCGAGCCACACAACATTACCTAAAATCGATCCACATGAAAAATATCTGCTCTGAATATGACCTTCTAGGTAATGAATTCTCATCCTTTATCCTTTGACACATAATCGTAACCATCAAAACCCAAGCATATCTCCACACATTCATCACCTACAACTATCCATTTATGAATTTATGTCTACATAAACAAAAGAATATCATACTATTACAATAATGTAGTTCTTGATCATATCCACCTCACACTAGATGAGATGCTTTTATATAGATGACTGGTTGTGATGAGGAAGTGAGCTGTTATATGATTACAATGTGTAGTGCTTTGTAGTGATTTTTTTAATTTTTTGTTCATTTCTTTTTGTAAATGAGTATTGGCCAACTGTTTTTTAGAAATATATTCCCCAATAAAGTAGGGCCAATGCTTCCTTTTAGATTTTTCAATTCGGGAAATTCATGTAAGGGCATATCCCTCATTCATAAAAAAATATTGTGCAATGGAAGAAAGACCCCTTTATCCAAATCTAAAATAAAAAATTCTTATTTTAGATATAATAATTTTTATATATAATATAATATAATTATATATATATAACAAAACATTTCACAAAAATTTACCTTCTATTTAAGATCCATCATTTTTTCCATTAATTTAGTCTAAAATTCTAACATAATCCCTCACAACGACACACTTTAATAAGAAGGCTTTACCTAAAAATCATTATCCATTTTCGATGGGAGATTCAGTGTCTCCTTTTCCTAATTAAAAATAATAGTAAATTATTATTAATCATTTGTAATGAATTAATAATAAATATAAACTACTAATACATAATAGTTATCAAGTAATTGTTACTAATAAATATTCAAAATTCACTAATTTATATTAATATCATTTTAAAGTATATTAATTAATTCAATAAATTTTTATTTAGTAATATTATTAATCAAATTAATTATTTATTAATTGAAAACTACTAATAGGTTTTGATTATTTAGACATTGATAAAAATATAATTAATATAAAATAATATTAATGATAACACAATAATAAATAATAAATATATAAATCATTGTTACTATTATTTTCTTTTATTAACTCAGTATTAATATAATATATTTATTAGAAATCAATGTTTTTTTGAAATTAATATTTTTAAATATTAAATAATATTAATAAATTAATCCTATTTAGTAATTCATATTATTTACCAACAATTATTTAGTTTAATAATAATTGTTTAATAATATTTTATTATTTATTTCTATTTTAATAATTTGTTAATTTTAAAAAATATTTTCCAATTATTAAATATATTTAAATATTTATTGAAATTTTATATTAACAATTATAAATAATTATCAATAATTGCTGATTATTTAGTATTTTTTTTAAAAATATTTTTATTAAGTAATTACATACTGTATAAATAATAATTTATCAATTATTGATAACTATATAATTATTTTTAATTATTAGTTACTAATGAATAATTATAAATATTTATTAGTAACTAATATTATTTAGTCATAAATATTTATTTGAAATTAATATTTGTAAATATTAAATCATGTTTTTAAATTATATTTCTAGTAATAATTAATTATTAGCCATAATTAGTTAATTATTAATTATTGATATAATAATAATTATTTAACAATTAGTAATTTAAAATTTTAATCATTATTTGTAATATTTACTAAATAAATGAAAATTTTAGATATTCATCATTTATTTGATAAAAATAATTACTAATATTTGTTAATAAATGAAGAGTTGAATAATAATGTACTTAGTAATTAGTATATACTATTTTTAATAGGTAATTAAATATTTTTAAATTAATATTTAATTAATAATTAATAATTATATTATTATATTTAATAACTAAAGTAACAAGATTAAATATTTATTATTAGTTGTTATTAAATAGTCTTTAATATAATTTAGAAATTAATATTATTAAATTTAAAATAACATTTTTTGATTAATTAGTTACTTTTTATTAATTAGTTATTAAATATTATTATGTTAATATTATTTTATTAAATAATTTTTGTTTATTATTATTAATTACTAAATAAAATTTAACAAATAATATAATTTAATATTTAAAAATATTACTTTCTAATAAACATTAATTAATAATAAAGATTTAACATTATTCCTACTTTCTAATTAATAATAATAATAATACATTATATATTTATTAATTATTATTTAGTTATTATTTTATTTTTTTATTATTAGTATAATATATAATTTCTATATAATTTAAACTAATTACTTATTATTGGGTGTTAATGAAATAATTAAGTTTTTAATAATATTATTATGTTATTGATAAGAAATGATTAATGATAATATATTAGTAATTATATATAAGAAAAGAAGAACATGAATCCCACATCGGATATGCAGAATGATTATCAGCCATGCCCTCTTATAGAAGTGAGCTCGGGGTTAAGGTTTCTTTCAAAATTTAAGAATAATTTAGTGGTAGTACTGTTTGATATAAAATTGAAAATAATTTCTCCTTATTTATTTTATATATATATATATATATATATGTAAATCTAATGAGAGGAAAACAAAATAAAAATCATAAATATTCAAAAAATTATATTTAAAATAAATAATTTTTCTTCTAGAATGAAGAATCCCCGCTACCGATTTTCACCTAAAATGAAATTTGACAAAGGGATTCCTCTTGGCCGGCTTATTTTTTAAAATATTAATACATTGGTATCATTTAAAAAAATAAAAAAACATAAAAAACTAGTTGTGTAGCTTTTTATACACATATATAAGAAAGGTCAAGTATGGAACTAAAAAATTATATATTTTTATTCCAATCATGTTCCAATTATTGGTATTTGAATACATATGTCTTGTATAGGATGACATGTTTTAAGGACTATTGGGTTTACACTCTATTCAATGATATGTTATTATATCGTAGTAATTCTTCCTCCGTATTATCTCACAAAGACAATTGTACCGAAAAAAAATCTACCAATAAATCATTAATATTCGTTATTCATACATTTTATTTATTTATTTTTTATTTAACAAAAAATATTTCTGGAATTTCTATGTTACTTTAGAATATAATGTAGGTAGAACCGAACATATATTTTTGATCACTAGAGGTGAAGAAGCACTATTTTCTCCATGAAATATGGGTTAATTCTAAAGAAACAACTTATGTAGAAAATGGAAAGATCAATTTGAATAATTGTATTTAATATTAAATATTTTAATAACCTGGCACTTATTATGATACTCAATGATTGAAACTGTAACTCTACCCATTTCCTAATTTGGTGTTTAATTAACTACTATACAATTCAAAATACAAGTATTATCACAACACTAACTCTATTTAATCATCACAGGCAGTGTTACGTTCTCGATTAATATATATGACTACTCCATATTCTATAAAACTATATTGTATACTATTTTGGGGAAAACATTTACACCACAACAGATATATTTATTTTCAGTTTTAGAAAACCCATTTATTAGTCCATAAAAGTGTTGATTTTATAAGTTCCAATAATATATTGTCCATTTAATAATCATTAAAAATATCCCATATAATGTGGAAATTTATGAAAAAAACACTAATAATGGATATCCATTTTTAGTGGTAGTTGAGCGATGATAATGATTCTCAATATCAGTTCCAGGAATAGCACAGAGAAAATATATACTACTGAAATGTGGTACTAAAATTGTTGTTAACAATTGAAAAAATTGAATTTAATTAAAATAAAATACATAAAAAAGAAAATAAATAGCTAATATATATAAATAAAAAAATTGTACAATTACATTAGTATGCTCAATTTATCACAAACATTCAAATACATCAGTGTTCTATTGTCTTTGAATCCTGACCCCCGGTCAAAACAACATGATAATGATATCAATTTCTAACCAAATAACCACATCATGATAAAATGGGTGATAATATATAAGTAAACAATTACAATGATAATAATACCATAGATGTGTGGTGTAATCCTACGCATCCCAAATTCTTTATGAATTATTACCATAATATTTCAAAATGATCTAAATTTTTCTACTTGTTTTTTAGTGACTGACATGTTTTTTTACAAAATTGAAAATAAAAAATGATAGAATTCACTTTTCACTATATCAGTCACATTTTGGGTCAATTTATCATATGATTTATTCCTATACGTCTCAAATGATAAATGATTCATTGTATTAGTTGATCAACGAATCCCTATATCATTTTCATTGTTTTCTATGAGTGACACCTATTTTGATCTAAGATTTCAGTATTCAAATGACAACATTCACACTAATTCATATCATGAAAAACATGTATTCAATTAATGTGGTGATGATTTATATAGTTCATAAATGACTTATTGATCATTTTTGTAATGTATCAAAATAATACAATGTAATATTTTCAGTTTAAATTAATTGGAATTTGTTACGATGGAAGATTCTAATTTCAAATAAAAACAAACACAACGAGTCATATTGGTAAAACCGATTGTCGGATTGTAGTGTGGTTCATTACTACATGTGAAAAATGACATACATTTTTTTCATAAAGTATCAAAATAATATTCTTTTTTTCAGTTTGGAGTACATGAGTTTTAGTTTTTAGTAAATGGTTGAAATTAGGTTGAAAACACAGAAATTGAGTAATACATGTCATATCATGTTTCATTTTTTTGTGTGACTGATTCCTAAATGTCACAAATTACTTAATTTTTTTTCTTCTAAAATTTCAAACCAATATAGGATTTTCTTTTCTTGGTTTTTTGTGTCTCATGATTTTTTTTAACAAAAATTACAATTTAAAATAGATAACACACACATTGAGTTATACCAAGATATTCATGTATTTGATTAAGGCGACACTAATTCCTACAGATGGAAAATGACATATGGGTCATTGAAATAATGTATCAAAACAATCTGAATGGTACATATTTTTTTCATTATGTAACATTTGTATTTAGCTAAAATGTAAATTTTAAATAAAAACACACACTTTGAGTCATAATAGTCAAACAATATCTAAGATTGTGGTGAAGTTCATTCCCAGATATGAAACCATGTATTTTTCATACTAAATTCATTCAGAATTTTGTGTGATCTAATAATATTACTATAGTGATTTAAAATAATATATTCATGAATATTGACTGTAACTTCTATTCTCTGGATTAATGTTTTTTTTTGGTAAAACAAAATTTATCCATCCTTAGTGCATCATACTTGATGACTTCATGATCATAGTATATGATTTCACCGTCCTTTTTGAAATAGTTGTTCATAATTTTTATTTAAGAGCATTTTTCTCCATTCATAGAGAATTTAATGGTGACAAGAAAAATTATTATTGATTAGTTAATGTCTAAATTATCTGTTTGAAAATTAAAAAAATATTTATAAAATAAAACAATGAATGAAATTATTTTAGAAATATTTGATAAGGTGATGAAATAATTTTCAATATAATTAGTAGGAAGTAACCTCTTTTTTATATCTCTATACATCCTGACACCATATGTTCCTCCAAATAATTTCTGAAAAAAATTGTTTTACTCATTTGAAATCAATGGTTTCTGAATGACATTGTAGTCATATAAAAATATAAATAAAATATTTATTAATAAATATTTTAAATAATAATTTAAGTGTCACTGTAAATACCTCTTAAATAATGTTATTTTAATGGAAGATGACATATTTCATACATTTACAAAAAAAATGACCAAAATCATTATAATTAGTATGTATTGGGATTTAATGAAAATTTGAGAAAAATAAGTAATTCATGATATATGTTTTGATAATTGAAAATTATTATATATTCTTTTTTAAATAGCTAGTAATTGAATTCAAAAATCTTCTTGTGTTCATGTACAATCCTATTGCCCTAATTTGGTTTATATTTAAACACTACCATATCATAATTTTTTTCATTAAAACATAATGTAATATGTATAAAATCTTATTTATATGTATGATGTAACATCTATTGTATTAATAATTAATAAATCTCATCACATGTGGTTGGTTTGTTGGCTAACCATGCCTGGAATCCTTAAAACAAATCATTTGAGAATCAAAACTCATTTTAATGAGTAACAATTTTTTTATGAAAAAATATGTAATTTATGGAATGAAAATATATTTCATTTAATTAAATTTTAATGTTTTACGCTTGCATCATCAGTATTAAGAGAAGTCTTTCATAGATAAAGTTTCATTCCATCATTGGCTCTAGATTGTCTACATTTAATTCATATTACTTTTGTCAAAAAGATATTTTTTATAGAATTGATGTGACAACTAATGGGTCCAAAAAAAATTCTAAGGGATTCCCATTCAAATATTGTTGATATACATGTTTACAAAAATATAACTTGTATTTAACTGTAATTAACTTCCCAGATCAATTATTGTACAAACTAAATTTGAAAAAAAAAACCACTTGAATAAATTTATAACTTTGAATGTAACAACCCTAGGTTTTAAAAATTAATTGATAATGCATGAAAATAAGTTTTAAGTAGATAGTTATTTCTAGACTTTAATCATATTTTTTACACTTATATGATTTGAATTTCAAAAAACTTTCATCTACAGTTGTGATCAATAAGTTAATCAGAGTCCAATATATCAAACATGTATTTTAGTGAATAATAACCAACCCTTATAAATAGTAATATGAATTTTAATACGGCCCTAATGAGTAGTTAACTGTATTATTAATTTTATTTTCATATGGTTATAATATATTAGTATATTAATTAGTTTTTCTAGGTATTAAATAATGAGTTATAGATTTAAAATTGTTACTTTTGATTAAATTATTATCTAATTAAAATTTAAATAATCTTTTTCCAAAAATGGAGTTCATTTTTGATTTCAACATGTCAAGAAATGGTAAAGGTTATATTTTTGGATTTTTCAAAATTTATTTAATTTTTGATGAATAGTTAAATATGATAAGAAATTGTATATTCAAATTATCAGTTAAATAAACTATTTATTAAATTGTCACTAATGTAAGCCGAAATGGTTTGAAATCATATGTAATTAATACTATTTGGGGTCAATGAATCAAGAATATCCATATTATTGAAAAATAATATTATAATAATGATTAAAATAATGAAAAATCAATCATATCCTCCACTATAAATATATCTCTCATTCCCCTCTTCCTCCTAGGCCTCTAAAGCCTTGATAATTGTCTAGGTTCTACTAATTCCACCCCCTAAGGTTCTTCCCCACAAACAAGAACAATGGATCTCACCAAAAGGATAAAACCAATGGCCTTAAGGAGGATCTCAAGAAGAAGAGATAATGTGGTAAGAATCCTCTTACTTTTTCATGTGTTTTCTTTCTAATTTCATTTTTTTCCTATACTCACTTCCCCTCTACTTGTCCAAGTGGTTTGAAATCTACATAATCATATATATGCTTTATTTTATCATGTTTTTGTAAAATATTAATTGTTCTTGTTCCTCTTCACTCAAATATATTCTAAAAATAAAAAACATCATCTCTAATGTGCAAAATTACCCAAATTATGGACAATGTGTATCCAATTTCCATGAATTAATTAAAATAAATTCATATAACCCATTTTATGTTTGAATAATTATTTAAATATTATATTTAAACCTATTAAATGTTATATAGTGAACTTCTATGTGTGAAATTAAATTATATAATGAAACAAGTTCATGACTATCGAGAAACAACCAAATATGATCTAAAAAATACCATTAATGTTTTATCTAATAATTCATCATAATATATGAGAAAAAATTATTTATGTTATAATTATATAATATGGAAAAATAAATAGGCAATTTCATTCCACTTTTAGAATTAAATTTCTATATGAAAATTAAATTGTATACAAATCAGGCATGATAATCGTGTAAGGAAAACTCACGAAACAATGAAAGGATCAAAATACTAATAACTAAAGGGTGAAATGTTGTTATGATATTATCCTATAATGTGTTTAAAACAAGAATATGATTCTTTATAATATTAATAACAAATTTTCTACCCATTATATAGGTTGTTTAAACCAGTTTTCAGTAAAACAATCCTGTGGTAATGGAATTTTTAACCAAATTTCAATTTTTTATGTTATCCTACTACCTCATTATTAATGTGGTAATAAAATTGATTTCATAATTAATTTGGTTTATATTAGGTTTAATAATGTTTATTTACACATTATATATATATATTCCATCCACTATATTAAATATCACTTCAATTATATGATATTAGTAAGGGGGTTTTCATTTAAAATCCACTTTTAAAATACAGTTTTTCAAAATTAATATTATATGTGTATGGGAAATTATTCATGTTGTATGATTATGTTATTTTTCTTGGGAATTTATTAGGATAATGTGTAAGAATATATCTCCCACCAATGGATTGGTTATTTGTATGTTCTAGGTTGTTTATATGGTTACTTCTAGTGTAACATCAAATGTTACACAATAAGTTTCTAGTGAAGGTTACTTTGTAAGGTATCCATGAGGGTTACATATTATTAGGTAGATATGAGGGTTAAAATATTATTAATTAAATACCCAAGATAAATTTATGGTTATATTTATGTTCTATATGATTTTTTTTTAAATCTAATGAAAATATCAAGTTTCACAAAAAATGTTTATATTGCTGACAATTAGGTCTTTTTGAAAATGATTTCATAAAATACATTTATTCATGTACTAATGTGTTCTTTACTACATTTTGTATCACATACAAAGACTTTTTTCCCATCCTATGAATTTGAATTATTTTTAATTGTTATAAAAATTTGTAATGCAATGATGGAATCCAAGTTATATGTTATGAAGATTTGTTAATGAAATCATGTTTTATTTGAAAAAAAATATATTTTGGATGAAATGAATATTGTTTTCTAGGTATCCACTAATTTATTAATGTGTAATGTTATTAATGTATTATGTAATAATTATCTAAATATATAAACTTGAAAATATCCTTAAGGTGAAAGGAATTTTGGCCTTGACTAACTTGATGATTACGTAATATAATTAGGCCAGGTATTTATAGTTGGTATCATAAGATAGTTTAGATAACATTAGGGGTTAGATTGATGTTAATAGAATACCATAAATTATTTTTTTCATTATGGTTAATTTAAAATTACATATAATTTAAGTATTACCATGTTTCATCGACTATGATATTTATGTTCAAAATGATTTTCCTAAAAAAATAGAGAAGATGTAGAGGAGAGGCATCAACAGAACAATATCATTCTGAATCTGCAGCTACGAAAGGTAGGGATTGGAACCAAGAATTTTGTGACAGTATTGGATCTACAAATTTAGGAGATAAATTGTTGTTTAATTCATGTAATATAGAAACTAGAGGTACCACAACAGTGCATGATGATTGTGGATCATTTTATGAGGCATCACCCATATATTTTCAATTGTTCATCTGACCCAGTAGTTGTAAAATGATTGATTCAATCCCATGAAAACATATTTGATGTTATGGGATGTTTAGATAATCAAAATTTAAGTTATTTCATTTATAATTTGTAAGTATTAGTTGATTAGTGGTGGTGAATTGTCAAAAATATCATGGATATAGGGGAAAATGATGCCATGGAGTGGGGTGAATTTAATGGTATTTTCATTGAAAAATATTTTCTTAAGGTGGATAGACATAGGATGGATAAAAAATTCCAGGAATTATAGAAAAAGAACGAATATTTAGTGGTATTGTAAGAATAAAACTCCACCAAACTAGTGTGATGTGCTCCAAATTTTATTGTAGATCTTGATAAAAAAATCATCCACTTTTACATAGGATTAAAGGCATAGTATCAAAGGGAATTTGACTCATGTGAATTCAAAAGGTATGAGAAATTTAAATGATGTGTTGATAGGGTAGATATGGAGTCTGATGATGATCACATGCACTTTGAAAACATGGAGAAGAAGAGGTCCAGATGGAATGTGTTGGGTAAGAATCATCCAAATAAATATGATGGTAAGAAATTCCATTTTGTTGTTTGTAAAGATTTTGGATTATTCACCATAGGGAATGTTGTTAAAAATTGGAAAGTGTTTTTGATGTAGTATATTTGGACATATAGACAGAGATTTTAATTAAAATGATCATAGGACTAATCCTGATAAGAAAAATTTTAATTGTTTTAAATGTGGATGGATAGGTCATTATGTAAATGCCTACCCAAAGAGAGATCCAAATTATGTAAAGAAGCTATACTATATGAAGAAATCTGTTGTTAGATCTATTTAAACTACATCTGCAGATGTCAGGTCATCCAATGAAGTTGTATTAGGTACTTTTTTTTCATTACTTAGATTTTTATGTAGTTTTTTTGATACAAGGTCTACACCATCCTTTATATTTGATGAATTTTCTTGTAAATTGAAAATATCACCTCAATAAATGGGACCAGCTATTATTTTTAAAACACTAGGGGATATATTATATCAAAGATGAATTATATTAATCTTTCATTTGTGGGATGTGGAATGAAATTACATAAAAAACATGTTTTTTTCCTTAGTAGAGTATGATGTCATTCTGGGAATGGATTTTATATCTATTTATCATGCTAGGATTTATTATAGGCCAATATAAGTTATTTTTAGAAATAGTTTCAGTTTGTATATAATAATGACCAAATACAATTGATAACATATCATGAAGCAATGAAACCATTGAATCGTGGAATTGAATGCTATCTTTACGATATTGTTGAAAAAGGAGAACTGTTCAGATTAATGATGTGCCAGTGGAAAATGAATACCTCGATGTTTTTTCTGATGAGTTACCCAGTGTCTTACATGATCAAGAAGTTAAATTCACAATGGACTTATTTCATTATTATATGCAAATTTGGACACTCCATATCAAATGGATGAATTTGAACATATTTAATTGAAAAATATGTTACAAGAGTTTATTAATAAAGGCCTTAATTTCCCTTTCACAGCAACATTGGGTTCTCTTGTTTTGTTTGTTAAATAGAGAGATGGTTCCATGTGACTCTGGATTTATTATAATTCCTTGAATAACATTACAACTAAAAATAAATATCTTTTTCATCATATTTATGAATTTATTGATCATCTATATGGAGCTCAGTACTTTACCACGATTGACCTGAGATCTGAATACCATTAGCTAAAGGTGAAAGAGGAAGACATCTAGAAAACTGCTTTCCATAATAGATATGAGCATTATGAAATTTTTTATGCCATTTGGGTTAGATAATTCCAATGAAATATTCATAATAATTATAACTAGAATATTTTATGAGTTGTTAGATATGATTTTGGATGTGTTTGTTAATGGCATTATAGTATTATTTAAGAGTAAAGAGGATCATGAAAAACATCTGAGGGCCATTTTTCAACCCATAATAGAAAAGAGACAATATGAAATATTCAGCAAGTGTGTATTTTGGTTGCAATTTATTATTTTCATTGGAACATTGTATATAAGGATGGAATAATAGTTGATCCTACCAAAACCAAAGTGACAAATGAATGACCAAGATGTAAAAATTCTACAATGATTCATAGATTTATTTGATTAATAGGTTATTACTAACGGGTTGTTAAAATATTTTCATGGTTATCTATCATTCTAACTATGATAATACGAAACGGGGTTAAATATATTTGGATAGAAGAATGTGATGTGTGATTTCAGGAACTGATGAAGAGATTGGTGAATGCTCTAGTTTTGGACTTGCCTTCCAAAAATAGTAATATTAACATCTAAAAATGCATCATTGAAGGTACATGGTAGTTTTTTGTTGCACAATGATCATGTAATTTCTTATGCCTCAAGAAAATTAAAACCTCATGAGTTAATTTAACCCACATATGAATTGGATTTGTCACCTGTGGTTTTTTCTAAAAATTTGTGGGAATAATTTATACGAAGTGAAATTTCAAATATATACTGACAATTAATGTATAAAATATATATTCACTAAGAATTAATTAAACAGGAGGTAATGAATGTTGAATGACCTGATAATAAATTATTATTCCACGATAAATTACTATATGGGAAAAGAAAACAATGTGTATAATTCCTTGAGTAGAAAACATCATGCATTATTTAGCATGTTATGTTTGGAAAATGATCCCTAGAAAAATGATTTAATGAATTGTCGATTAGACGTTATTGGTGAATGAAATACCTATATTTTGTTTCATGTTACAATGTGATCATAGTTATTAGAAAAAATTATGTATGTGCAGAAGGTAGACCATGAGCTATAGAAAATGTTAGAATTGGTTATTGTGTGTAATTTTCCAGAATTTAACATTAATGTAGATTGTGTATTGTGTATCGGTAATAGATTATGTGTTCCATCTGATAAAAATTTTAATAAAGAATTATTGTGTGAATCTCATAGTTATTCATTTATAGTTCATCCTGATTGTACTATGAAGTAAAGAGAACAACAAAAGTAACAATGGTGGGAAGGAATAAAAAGAGATATTACAGATTTTTCCATGAAATTTTTGACTGGTCAATAGGTTAAAGTAGAGAGGATATTACTGAAGGGGATTCTTCAACCTCTTCCAATACCAGAGTAGAAATGTGAGAATATTTCCATGAACTTCCTTGTGGTACTACTTATGACTTATCCAAGTAACAATGCGATTTTGTTCATTATTGATCTGCTAAATAAATATGAACATTTTCAATTAATATGTCATAAAATGCCTATGTATTTTCTTTCTTGGATTTACATCAAAGATATTTTCATGTTACATGGATTTCCTCTTCCCATTGTATACAACCAGGATCCCTGGTTCACTTTAATCGTTAGGAATGAACTTTAGATTTCATTTTTAATAGAACTAAATTTCATTACAGATTTTCATCCAAAATCAAATGGGTAGTTAAACTAAATATTCAGGCTTAAGAAGATATGATTTTATATATTTGAATGGACTACCATGGATGCTGTGATCATTGTATATTATTAGTTTTGTTCTCTTATAATAATAGTTTCCATTAATGTATACAGATTCAACCATTTGAGGCATTGTACGAGAAGCAGAGTTGATCTCGGTCTTTTTGGTATGATTTCATTTAAAAGATGTTTATGGGAAAATAATTATTATAGGAAGTGGAAGTGAAAGTTAAAATGATTCAGCAACACATAGGGACAACTTAGAGGAGGCATAAAAATTTTGCAGCTAACCGGAGGAAGGATATTTTTTTGAGGTAGGTTATCATGATTTTTGTAGAATCTATCCATTGAAATGTGTTATGTGTTTTTGTATAAGAGGAATGATAATTCCACAATTAATTGGACCTTATGAAAATTCGGTTAGTGTTGGACCAGTCACCTACTGATTAGATTTTCCACCGAGTATATATTAGGTATATAATTTTTTTCATGTCTTGATGTTTAGAATTCATGTGTTAGATTAATCTCATGTTTTCAGCCGAGAAGTAGTTTAGCTTTTATGGAACTATTAATATGAAGATAAACTAGTTTAGATTATTGATCAATGGGAATAGGTATTTTGGAATAAGGTAATCCACCATGTAATGGTTTTTTGGATAAAACAAATTGTTGAATAAGAAACATGGGATTCTAAAAATTCTTTTGGAGAAAGTTACCCTCACTAGTATAATATGTAAACAAAACTACAAGGATGTATTTTCCAGGGGAGGATAATATAACACCCCAAGGATTTAAAAATAAATTGATAATATAGGTAACTTTTTTCTATTATGAAATTTATATGTAGCCTTTCTATATAACTTTTCTACTAATATGATTTTAATTTCAATAAACGATCATCTACAATTGTGATTAGTAATTTTTCTTATTTTTGATAGAACAAACTAGATTTTGGTTGAATATTAACCTGACCCTGCTAATAGTAATATGAATATTAATATAACCCTAATGAATAATAATTTTTATTATTTTATTATTTTTTATGTTTATAAGATAATGAGATTATTGATTAATTTTTCATGGTTTTAAATGATGAGTTATAGATTTGAAATATATATTTTTGAATACATTATGAATTTATTGAAAAATTAAATTAAATAAATTTATAAAATTATTATTGAAAAATGTAGTTCATTTCTAAATTATACATGTAAAAATGGTTATGGATAATTTTTTGTTTTTTAGGGAATTTTTGAATTATCACCGAATAGTAATATGCGGTAAAATACCATATATTCAAATTACAGTTATGTACAATATTTTGGAAATAATCTCTGATGTAATCTAACATGTTTCGAACACAAATGATCTTATTACTGTTTGGGGTCACATGAATGAAGACTTCTTATTTTATAGAGAAATAAATATAAACTATTGATTAAAATAATTTAAAATCCCTCAACTCCTCCACTATAAATACCACCATCATTCCCCACTTCCTCTCACACCTCTCAATCCTTGATCATTTTTTCTATTATACAAAATACCCTCCCCAAGTCTCTTCACCACGTTCGAGACCCAATGGCCTCTCCAAAGTTCCAAAACCAATGGCCTTAAGGAGGATATCGAGGAGAAGATATTAAGAGGTAAGAATCCTCTTCCTTTTTCCATGAATTTTCATTAAAATTCATTTCATTTCTTATACTCTCTTCAAATACACTTATCTAGGATGTATGAAATCTTCAGAGTCATATGTATTCTGTTTATATCATGTTCATGTAAAATATTCCTCTTCTTTGTTTCTATCCTCTCCATCTTATTCTAAAAATAAAAACATCGTCCGTGATGTGTCAATTTTATAAAATTTTATGCGATGTGTTTCAAATTTTCATTACATCCATAAAATATGATCTTAAAACATTATTAATGGTTTAATTAGAATATAATGTGTATGTTGAATCCTTTTTTATGTTCTATAATGATCTTATAAGAATGAAATTAAATTATATAATGAAACAAGTTCATGATTATCAAACAACAACAAAAAATGATATAAACCAAAATCATTAATATTTTATCTAATGATTCAACAACATGAATGATCAAAAAAATATTTTTGGTTTCATTATATATTTTTTAGACATATGAATAACATTTAATTCCCCTTATGAAATTTTAGTTTCATACAAAATGAAAATCAAATACAAACTGATCATGTGAATCGTGTAAAGAACACTCCCGAAATAATTGATGGATCAAAATACTAAGAACTTAAGGGTGGTATGAAGTTATGAAATGATCATAAATTGTGTTATAAACATGAATATTTTTCACTAAGATATTAAGAAAACACTTTTATACATTATACAAGTGGTTTAAACATGTTTTATGTAAGAGAAACTCGAGGTAATGAAATTCTTCACCCAATTTCCATTCTTTCTGTTAAACTTATACATCATTATTTATATTGTATTAACATTTTTTGATCAATTAATTTTATAAATACTATGTTAGACTATGTGAATTTATAGTTTATATTAATATTCAATAATATATATGAATTCTCACACCAATTATATGATATTTTAAGGGGATTTTCTTTTAAAATCCTCTTTTAAATTTCAATTCTACAATATGTATAATGTATGTGTTTATTAAATTATTCATGAATTATGATTATATTCTGGTTCTTGGGAATTTTTTTTGAGGAATTATGTGACCTATATCTTCTTCCAATACATTTGATAAGTGTATGTTAGAGGTTGTCCTTATGTTTACACCTTGCGTAACTACGATGGTTACACAATAAGGTAGTCATGAGGGTTACATTGTAAGGTATCTGTGATGGTTACACATTATAATGTTGCTGGGAAAGATAAATTATTATGTAATTAATTTCCCATGTTTCCTTTATGGTTCTAGTTATGTTATATATGTTTTTTGGAAATATAATAGATATATAATGTTTTACAATGTATGATTATATGTGTTACAATTAAGTCTTTTTGTATATGATTTCATACAATACAAGTATTCATGGACTAATGTGTTATTTCTATCTATTTACATGACTTACTAATATTTCTTTCTCATAATATGCTTTTAAATTACTTTCATATGTTATAAGGATGTGTAATACAAAGATGGAATCAAATTTAAATGTTATGATGATTTGTCAATGAAATAATTTTTAATTTCAAATGTGTAATATTTATGAAGAATTGAATATTGATATTATTTTATCCATTATATTTTAATATGTAATGTTATTAGTATATCATGTCCAAAATCAATAATGTAATAAACTTGAAATGATCCACAATGTGAAATGATGTGTGTTCTGGACTAAATTCATAATTATGTAATGTAATAAGGTCAGGTCCTTATCAAGACTTATAGCCATTCATGCTTTTGGATTTTATTTAAAATATAACGATAATGAAAATGTGTCATTTAAAATCCTTAAATTTATTCTTCAACGTTAGTAATTGTAATATAAAAAACATTTAACATGGTATCAAAATGATCATGTAAATAAAAAAATTCATAAGTTCAATTGCCATGCTAAAAGTAGTATATGAAGATATTATCGATTGGTTGGATGATTCATTAGATTATTTTGATTCAAAAAACATTTTCCCCTACTATTTTTATACCAGAAATAACATTCATCCATTTTGGAATTTTTTTAATTAATTAGTTAATTATTTCCATAAAAAATAATTTTTAATGGAATTACTCATTATCAATATTCATTTTTAAATTAACACATGTATATTCTTTGAAAGTTCAAATTATATGTATGATCATATAAACATTCAAATGATAAATTTGAACATTTATATTATCTCTCAATTAATTTTCTACGGGGAATACCAATCCCACGTGACCTATTTGGGGTTGTTTATTGATTATAATTTCTTCCTGTATATAGTACATTGGACACCTCTAAATAATGATATGGGTGGGTGAAGATAGATTTAAATAACAATAATTTTCTCCTATATACTATCATTATATGAAATGCATTCATGTTTACCCAATTTTTAATTCAAGTAAATTGTGAAGATAATATTTATGACCACTTATAAGGAAGCCATTTGAAGGGAATGTATTTCATTAAAGATGGTGTGGGGATCTTTGTGTATTTTAGGTTATGTTGTTGTTTCTTCCCATTGATTATTCCCATTAATGTTTTTTACAACTTATACAAAAAATTATGTTTTTATTATAGGGAATATAATTTCCCCTACATTTCTTCCTTATACGTATATTTTTCCTCATGTTAATTTTTTCTCATAATATGTTTGGGGTGACTCCTAAAAGCCAGAACCCCTAATTCCATCGTTTTATTCTAGATGCTTCAAGGACACTGATATTAATCATTTATAGGGTATATATGTAATGATTCTAATGTTAATGTTAGATAAAAATATATTAATCAAAATAATAATTGTTATGTAGTATTGATTTATAGATTTTTCTTAATGTTTACATATTTTTTCATCACCTTTTGTTTATTTTCTACTTATAGTATCTCATATTAATTTTCACTAGCATCCTTCTATAACTCGTCATATGGGATTGAAGTTAATTTTTAATTTTATTCAACAATATGAATATAAAAAGAGAACATTGTTATGTTTTTTTAGTGTTATTAAAAAAATATTACACTATATTTAATTGAGATTCCGTAAATTTAGCAGTTAAAGGTTTCCAATATGAGCTAACATAATGAATTTTAAAATAAAATATTACTTAATTATGGATCATTAATTTTTAAAATATAGAAGTTATTTTACCCCTATAAAATATAAAAATACCATTATAATGGTATCCTCTATTATAGAATACCCCACCTATATTGGGAAAACAATTATTGTATTAGAATAATTATAGGGCCATCCTATTTGGAATTAACATTAGACCATTCAATGGTTTTTCTTGATAGAAAAATAATTGATTGGTTTCTATTTGTAGGATATAGAATAAAAAATGCAATTAATTCCTATAATTCCAATATAAATAGTTCAACCCTATAAAAATCCTTACTGAAATAAACATTCATAAATTTCATTTCATCAATATTATTTACACTAATATTATTATCCAACATTCATTTAAAAATAATAACATGGATTGTTTTATAATTCAACACCCATATTTTTTAAGGATGATAAAGTATAATATATTCAGATAAATTGGATTCCTATCACTGGTACTAGATATATTCATCTCTTTTTTCATAAGTGTAACTTCACTTTTTATTCATGGTACTACAATCATCGTGTTCAGTTTTTTGAACATATAAACCATATAAAATAATACCTTGAACTATGGAACACTTGCTATCGATAAATGCCATTATGAAATTAAATATGAATTTATAATTTACTACTAAAACATATGGATAAAAATCCTTAAATTAACTATTAATTATGTGTAATTTAAAACTATCATTCCACCCTTGATAGATTTAAATTAAATATTATTAATTGGTGTGTTAAAAAATATGTTGTAATATCTGAACTGTTATAAAAATGTAATATTGATATTTTTTTAATTTGTAGCAACAATTATGACAACATCCATTTCTAATATTATTTCACCAAAATTCCTTTTGGTGTGTTGAGATTATTGTAGTCAAATGAAATCCACATATGATATGTAGTGGGTATATAATTCAATAGATTCACCAAATACATGTCGCTCCTCAATAAAAACTTTTGGAAGACTTATGATTTTGATATTCCCTTATGAATTCCTAATATGCAATTAAATGAGGCTCATCCATATATTATATAATGAAAAAAATAGTAAAATATATTTAACCTTGTGAACCATCAAGTGAACATCTATGTGAAAGAATTATGGAAGGAATAACATTTCTAATTCATATAATATAACAATACTTTATATTTCTATATATGGTAATTTCATCAGATATTTTACATTACTGCATATAGCCTTGAAAATGAGATGTAACTTGGTTAATGTATGATGTAGATTATTAGGAAAAATACAATTAAAAAATATGGTTATTATATCAGGCATAAAAACATAAATTTCATATGATATCAAGACCATTATCATTAAATCAACCTTGGACATGATATTCTTTATATTAGATGAATTCCTTTACAGAAGATTTATATCATTAAATATGTTTAAAAATGATATCTCTCTTTCTCATAATGACTATATGAAGTTGGAGTAATAATATTCCATCCTTTACACTTCTCTTTCACTTTCACTTCCTGTATCACGATGTTAATCATATCCAACCATTCCTTAAATTTATTCTATGATTTTGCAGAATTAAATAGTATCATTCCAATGACATTATCACACACTTTTTCCCACATTCATAGTATCTTGAAAATGCCTGAAGATTAAAAAATTCTGGTAATTTAATTCAAAAAAATCAATTTCCAACATATTTTGGTATGATTTTTGAAAAAATGATTACCAAATGTAGTGAACATATATTATAAATTCACAAATAGTTGATAACATGTTAGGGTAGTTAGTTATGTACCCTCTTATGAGATCCCATCATATAATTTCATCCATGTTTCGTATTTATGTCTATGGGGTAGAAATATATGATTTCAATGAAACACAATTTATAATGAAATTTTCATTACATCAAACAATTGCGTTCCATTTATGATATATACAAAAAATCGTAATTATGAAATTAAATAATCATCCTACTAAATATATCAACCAGCATGAAATCCTTATTTTTATTATATTCATACAACTTAACACTTAAATCCCATAATAATTTAAATACATTTATCAATGGATAAAAAAATATCAATATTACATTCTATTTATTTGGCCATGATATAATAATAGATAACATATTGTGTTTTAATTTCAGGAATAATCATTATTGAAAGATACTGTTTACCAACATTACCCAATAATATTGAGGGTTGTTCTCTTAAAAAAAGGAATAAATGTATCTATATATTTCACAATAAAAAGGTTTATCAGCTTGTTTATAAAATCATGACTCTCAAGGACAATTTTTTTTTATAATTAGGACAACATACTGGGTAATTTAATTTAGCATCTTAATTTAATGTATCTATATGCCACATATATTTTTATATTGTGTCCTCTCGTCTCTATATCCACCTAAATCGTATAATGATTATAAATTATAATAAAACAATTATATGACTTTAATCATTTTTCTAGTTTCGAGAAACGCCACACTTAGGGAATTGTTTAGTGATTCATAGGCATTGAAAAGTAGTATATTGTAATTTGTACATACATATATTCTTTCAGAGATAATAAAAAATCAACATAACATTCATT
Organism: Viscum album; assembly: GCA_963277665.1. Taxonomy (NCBI): domain Eukaryota; kingdom Viridiplantae; phylum Streptophyta; class Magnoliopsida; order Santalales; family Viscaceae; genus Viscum; species Viscum album. Next base: position 1,333,107,330 of record OY728122.1, on the reverse strand, counting down.
TAGAAATATAATATTAGAATACAATCTCATTGTCTCATGGGAATATATCATTCATTTGAAAATTTATTTCCAAAAAACAGGAATCACTCTGTATGCTCTATGTATTTACATTATATTGATTTAGTATGTATGAAAATGTTTTTTGAGATAAAATGGAATATAATAGAATGTTTCAATTATCCTAAACTTATTATTTTTTGGATCAATTTCAAATTTCATCATTAATGGGGATTTTCAATTTTTTCAATATTATAGTTCTCATCATTGACACATATAATTATATTATTGATACAATCCACAACATTGTTCACATCAGAAATCATTTTATATGACCCATAAAATTTAGTGTAATCCTAGTCACTATCTACATTTAGTTATCCTTTTATTTATTATAAATTGTATAAAAATTATGTATTACATAAAATATAATGTGTTCTTCCAAATCCAAAGGACAAATTAGTCTTGAATAAAAGTTGTGTAAACATGAATATTGGAGTTAATAAGGGTCATGTGCATGATCATTTGAAAACATGATGAACACATTCAAAAAATTATTATTAATTATTCAATATTATTGTAATTCATAAATTTTTTATTTATATTTATCTTATGTGATTCACTATTATTAGTATTGTAAATGATAAAAAAATACAAAATAAGTATTTTCATAGAACCCAAAAAAGTTAATTCATAAAGAATCATTTATGCTCCTTAAGGTTATTTCTATAAGATAAAATGTGTTTAATGATGATTATTGCGGTCATATTAAATTTATGGAAATTATTTATGGAATTAAAATTGTGAAATCTATAAATAGGAAAAAAATCTTAATAAATTTTCATTTGTTGAAAAACATAGATATCAAGGATTCCATTTTTAAATTTATAAGTTGGAGTAAAACAATAGGGATGAGTTGATGTATATTCATTTATTCACATGCTACATAATGGGATTGGTCATGTTTTAGAGATATGATGTTAAGGATGAAATATTAATATTTTGCGAAATGATTAAAACATCTATAGGGCCAAATATCATGGTCTTAAGTGTAAGAAATTTGATTAAACTCATGAATAAAAATCCAATGAATAAGAAGGAATATTTTGGGGTTATCAAGATACTGGAAAAACCATAGCGTGCCATAATTGGTATTTATGAATACATTAAATTTAAATAGTTCAGATGGTTGTGATGAAGCCTAAAAGAAAGGTTCTTGGGGATTGGGTGGGTTGGTGAGTGGTGGTGGTGGTGGCGTCCTGACCCTACGGTTCCGGATTTGAGTGCACACAAGGAAACATGAACTATACGCCTCTATCACCTCTAGTGGGACCATCTACCTATGTGGAATTGTCCTAAATTCATGGATTCCATTACACCTCAGGTTACTATTGGTAGACTACATAAAGAACTCGGTGGTGGGTGATGGACCACCTATACTGTGTAACCCCATGGGATTGAAACCCACTGTACTTTTCCTGTGGGGTGTTATATGAGTGGTACCCACTAGTTGTACCCCTCACTCTCTGTGGGAACAATCCCATGCTCATGTTCCTCCATATTCATACACTGTTCATATTATTTACATGGCTATTCAATGCCAGTTTCCTAGCTGGAGAATGTGGGGTATACTCTGCGCATGGAGGCCCCCCCCAGTGTGAGGAGAGAATTACCCTATACACTTTTTTCCTATGGGGCATGTGTGAGTTGGTGAGCAGTAGTGGATTCTTGACCTAGAGGTTCTAGGTTTGAGTACTCGTAAGGGAACACACACTGTATGCTTTTATCACCTCTCGTGGTCCCCTCTACCCCATGTGGAACTAGCCTGAAAGACAAGGTGGTATTAATCCTAGGCCTACCGATGAAGGAGTTCATAAAGGCTCTTGGTGGTGGTCGATGACCCACATATTCCATGTAAACACTTAGTCCTAAAAACCCAGTGTACTCTTTCCCATGGGGCGTTAGCTGTGTGAAAACATCTGATTGTACCCCTCCCTCTCTGTGGGAACTGGCCCAGTCTTGAGTCCTTCCAGACTCGAACATTGTTAATATTATACATAGGGTGATTCAAATCCATTTCCCTATATATAGAAAATGAAACGCATATTTGGATTGGCGGGGGCCCCTAGTGGGAGGAGAGCATTAACCTACACATGCTTAAGCTACTTTGTTGGGGGTGTGGTGGTGAATGAGAGTGGCACATCAATGTCATTCATTGGGAGGTTCGGGGATCAAATCCTATGAGTTCTCTTTCAGGGTGAGCCTCAACCCTAGGATCCTCCAACCATACCTGGTCACTAAGTCTCATTTCGGCAGCAAAAATGATGAAGGACCCAATTGCTGACAGATCTCTATGACGGACCCTCGATGTCAGGCCATCTCCCTCTAGGATGTTCTACCATATCAGATGTGAATGGATCCTTCCTCGGTAGGGGAGATACTTTACGGGAGTGAATTCATCATGGGGGATGGGGTATCTATGTGTGGAGTGTTCGAAAAGGCCACACATGGGAACTCCCTTTTTAAAAAATGTAAAAAAATAATCCCTAAAAGAAATAAAATTTATTTGTTTAATAGGGATGGAAAGAAAATAAACATTAATATTTGTTGAATATGAGTCATAATGGGATATGAAGAAAACCACATTAAAAATAATGAATGTATTATAATCCCAACTGTATAGGATAACCACTAAATAATACATTTGATCAATGGAATCAAAAAAAGAATCAACTGTAGAAAAATTTAATAGTGGAAACTGGGTGGGAGGTTTATAAAAAATAAGATATGGATTTTTTGAATGCTAGTAATAATATATTATAGTGAGTCAATGTCATTCTATATGGATATATAAATAGTGTTATGAATTTTCGAATAATTTAGACTTGAGATTAAATAAAGTGGTGGGACTTTCCAATGGGATGAACTAATAAGGGTAACTAGTAAAAAGAATAAAATATTGTAGACTTAAATAAATCATATGGTATTTAGAGTGAATTCATGTAGAAAAAATATAAAAAAGATAGAGATAATAAATCCCCACTTGATAATTAGAATCTTTGTTGAAATAAATGAGGAGGGAATCCATAACGGATTCAGAAGGGGGGAAACATTGAATGGTGAAAATTTATTGAACTGCGGAACTAGAAATGAAAATTCATGTGAATTTTCCTGTATAATAAAAATAAAAAAAGCTCCATATTAAATACACACACCTTTTATATAAATCTAATATGATGTTATTTTTTATTGGACTAAATGTTAGCAGTTTTTTTTAGAATTCCCAATGTGTATATTCTTGGTAGTGAAAATATTTAAAGGATTAGGGTTTTTCTTCATAGAAATGGACAATAAAAAGAAAATTGGTCTGATTTTAATCATTGGGGTTGGAGAGAGTCCTTCTAACATTGAGAAAATTTCCATTTGTGCACTACAAAAACTCTTACAAAATTTCATTTGAAATCACCAAATTAAATGATAAGGGTGTAAATCTTTTGTAGTGCACAAATGGTCTTTTCTTCATTATAAATATTCTATCCAAACCTCCATGAAATTAGAGTGATAAATTTGAAATACCCGATATCACATATGATTAATTCAATGACATATCATATGATTAATTTGAAACACATGATTGAAAAAGAAGTGAGTGATTGATATCAAAAATAGGGATGTGTTAATGTTTATACAAATTTTCACTAGCTATGTGGTGTTCCAGGTGGTGTTTCAGTGATAGTATTTTTAGGAGTTAAATTTGATGTTTTTTAGATGATGAAATCATTGATAAGGACCGATCACATGGTCTGGAGACCCAATCATTTATGTAAACTCTTCTATTTTATTGGTGTATGTCAAATAAAAATTTTCGTCTGTCAATGTCATATGAGCAGATAAATTCAACTAGAAAAATGGCTAATGTTATGACATAAATAAATAAAATGGGGATGAAAGGGAGAAGATCAATTACAGAAGTAAAATAATAACCAAAACATTAATGAATTCTAATAAATGACATCATAATTATTTTTAAATAAATTTGGATTAGGCTATTTTTTAGGATTAATAAAATAAAATCTGAATAGGGGTGATATAGAAAATTGAAAAAAAGAGGAATTGTTTAATTTATTCCTTTCAAATCATATTTTTTTGGGGAGGGTTGTAATCATCAATCCAAGAGAAACAAATTGATTTGGATTTTAACATAATGGATTTATCTACATCTAAAATATCATCACCAAATAGGGGAAATGTGTTCATATCACCCCATTTCATTTCCTTTCATTTCAAATCATTGAATCCAAATGATATTTTAAGATAGTGATAACAAATTTCTCCTTGATATTCAATCACACCATGATGTTATCATTCGTGGTGAGACCCAACAAATGAAACAGAAAAATTTATATTGTGATAGATGTAGGGAAATTTCAATGATTGATTAAATTAGAACATGAATAATGTGAAGGAATTGATAATGCGAATAACGTGATGTATGATTGATTAATGAGATGTATAAAAAATCACATTCCCTAGGTTATGAGAGTACCAATTCATTTGATATGTTTGAGGGGGAGTGGGTCAATGTTCGACATCCATGAGTGCTTGAACAATGTGGAGAATAATGTTCGATTATGGTTAAATTGTTATGATCAGTAATGGTTTTATTAGTACTATCTAAAAGAGCTGATAAAGATATGTTTTGTCATCACTAAAACAACATGCATTGATAAAACCAATCATTATCATGTCTTTTTAGCACTGATAATAGTGCAACATTATCCGCACTAAAATACGCTTAAAAAACAATTGTAAAAAATGTTATAATTATAGCATTGACGAAGATATGTATTGTTAGTGCAATAATTATAATACTAATAGTGAATATTTTTATAAGATTTTATAAATGTAATAGAAATATTTTAGATGAATATATATTAAACATGAAAAAATAATTTAATTTTCATTACTAATTAATATATAATCTTAAATTAATTATCGTTAAAAATGAGTGAAATTTAATTATTAAAAATGAATAAAAAGCTTAAATATGAAAAAATTGATTTGTTTTTCAAATATATTAATTGGTTAAAAAAATTAAAATGGATATATATTAAAATTAATATGAATAAATATTGAATATATTAAAACATAGTAAATAAATAGGTATACATAAGTATTCGAAAATAATTAATTTTGAATTTTGTTTAGAATTATTTAATATTAAAAATGAATAAATAATATTTATTGAGATAATATAAAAAATGAATAAAAAACCTAAATAGATAAAATATCTACATAAAATAATTATATTAGAAGATACTTTACATGAATTATAACCACATATAAAAATGAACAAAAAAATCATTTTAATTTCTTAATTTTAATTATTTTAACCATTTTATAAATTAGAATTTGTAATATATAAAATTTAATGAATATTATTCATATAATTTAACAACATTGAAAGAGTATTAAATTAAAGAAAAAAAATAAGTATAGAAATTTTTATTAACTACATTTGTTATAAACACTTAAATAATGAATTAAATAGTTGAAAATCAATTTAAATAAATTATTTATATAAATTTAAACATATTTAAAAATATAACAACATCATAAATGTAACAGAGAAATTATTAGTCATATAAATTAAAAATATATTAAGAGAATTATTATATAGTATATAATTATATATATTTATATACATTAATTTTTTAAGATAAATAAATATTTTTTTAAAAAAATATTGTAAATATAAAAAATTAATAAATAGTAGTAAATGATATGATACAAAAGAATAAGTTAAAATTAATTAAAAAAATATGTAATTAATGAATTCACAGGTTTAACTAGAAAAACAATACACACATATAGAAATGAAATAGATATTAAAAATAGTTAAATTAATTAATTCTATAAATTTCATAAAAAATTAAAAAGTACAACATTGTAAACAAAATTAAATAAATACTAATAAAATAAATTAATAATATATTATAAATAATACATCTTCAATAAATTAATATAATTTTTTACAATGTAAGGAAATCAAAAAATTAATATTAAAAAATGCGATATTAAATTCGAAATAATATTACAAATATTTATATTGCATTTCATACAGACAAATATGAGCATGTTTTATACATACATATACACATGAATATATGTATCTCCAACATATAGAGAGGGATATAAATATATAAATTCAAATATAAATTATTAATAATACATAATAATTTATATTTATATAATTGTTTAAATTTGTAAAATATATAATTTCATATAATATTTTTAATAATTATATTTACTTTGGATCAAATATATATAATAAATTTATATTTTAACATTAATACTATAATTTAATAACAATAAAAATGAATATAATTAATAGTACCTTCCATACATATATATACACCCATGTACAATATATAAACATGCACATGTATATCTGTAAATCCCACATATAGACATAAATATAAATATATAAATTCAAGTATCACATATTAATAATACATATATATTCATATTTATATAAAATATTAAATTATACAGATGTATATTAATTTTTTTCTTATTTAATTCAAATATATATATATATTTGAATTAATATATATAATTAAAAAATTTATGTTTTAATATAAATATTATAATTATATATATTGAAAGTATTTTCTACTTAAATCGATAAAAATATTTTATTATCCCAAAGAATATTGCTGAAAATGTTGAACCATTATCAACACTATAAATCACTAAAAAAATGTGCACTTTTGGTAGTGGATTTTTAGAGCTAAATAAAGTTAAAATTACTAGTTCTTTTTATTAATTTTGATAAAGGTTACACTTTTAATTTCAATTTCCATTAACGGCTAATAAAATTCAGTAGTATACGTCACGTGATATGTTTTTGTGAAGGAAAACAACACCTCTTCCAATAACCGTTAAACACGAGGGAATTTTCCATCCCACGTTGTACTATTAACTATTTCCTATAATGAATTCCCCCATAAATTTCTATATCTAAAAGATGTTTTTGAGTTTTCTTAGATCATGATTTCATTAAATGAATGATTTATGGGGATACTAGGTGAAATATTTGTATGAATTCAATTACCCCTATCTATCTGTCAAGGTTTGAAAAAAAACATATTGGGTTATTAAATATTTAGTGATAGTTATATATATATATATTAGGAATATGGTATGGTCAATGACAATTCAATAGTTGGTGGACTACCCCATGAATATTCAATAATTGAATTTACCTTCATCAAATTTATTATTTTTGGGTTTCTAATGTTATATTTAATACGTATTTTCAATATATTTTAGTTATGGAAATTTTTTTGTGTAGTGTATTTTATTAATTTTTTTATTAATTTAATTTTTGTTAATATTTATAAATATATTATAGTACCGTTTTTTTGGGTTTTTTTATAAATTAATTTTCTATGATAAATTTTATAAATGTTACAATTATATTATACTTTAGGATTTTCTACATTTTGGATTTTTATATATGGTTTTTATTTATTTCATTTAATTTTAATTGGTCTTTCATGGGAGTGGTTCAATTCAATTGATGCTCTATAACAATAATTTTTATATATATTTTTGTGGTTGTTTTTTGTGAATGTTTCTTAAATTTTATATTATATTTTTTTGTAAATATATTGTAAATTTAAATGAATTTTTTGTGTCATTTATTTAATAATAATAATAAAAATTCAAACATACAATAATGTGGTGTTTTTTTAATGATTATATTAATTATACACTATGAATAAATGAGTAAAATTTTTATAACACATACACGTATAAGAAATATATGACATAAGTATAGGATAATAACATTTAAATGATAATATTATATGAAAATGTGGATGGTAATGTGGCTATGTATATAATAATATTACCAAGCGATTTACTAATATGAATTGATTTGAATTGGTGGTACTAATTAAAAACATTGTAATATTAATTCTATATAAATTACTTAATAATGACATATATTTCCTATTATATGTATATTTAATCCCTATTATTAATTTCATTTTATTTCATTCAAATGACATATTCCTTTTTTTCATTAATTACCTATTATATTTTTGTGGATGTCATCCTAGATAGTAGGAGTAAAACTGTATAATTTTTTTAGTTTTCATGGTTATTGATATTTTATTATTTAATTTCATGACACTAAAAAAGATTATCATTAATCATTGATTAAGTATTTGTGCAAGAATATTTATATTTGAGCTTTAATTATGTGTACATGGTATCTTTAAAATCCAATTTTTGTAAAAATCATCTCACATATAGGAATAAATCTATGATGATAGTCTTTATTCGCTAGACTATCAAATATGCCATTTATGTGCCTCTACAAGTCATTTTATTAAAAAATGCGGGGTCAGTAGGGTTCTATTATTTATGTTGGATTTTTAATTTTTTTCACTCAGTTTATTCAGAATGATTATAAGCTTTGATAGATATAAAATGGATAAAAGGGTTGACAACAATGTCAATATATATTAAATTTTATATCAATATATATTGGTAAGTTTTTTAAATTTTATGCAATAGATGATATATTAGTGACCTATATTAAGGTAATGATATAAGACATGCAATGGAGGGATGTAGAAATGTATAATGAAAAAAAAATATTAAAACATCAAAACTAGAGAATTTTGAATAAAAAATATTTCCTAGTGGAAACAAATAAACATTGTCACCCACCTCATTACCACAATACAGTGTATTAATCTCACACCAACTTCAGGTGAAACATATCTACCATTAGTGTGTTCTTGCAACTAAAGAAGATTCTTGTTTCTATGTTGCCTTTGTGTAATTATCTAATAAAGATATCACTATAAGAAGTTGTGTTGTTGTTACCTCTTCTTACTGATAGGTTAACGACTCTCCAATATACCATGGATATGACTCCCTAATATCATATATTGACCTATGTGTAAAAATGTTTGATTTAACCACAGGATATCATGGAGATGAAAAAAATGGTAAAAAACTTCAATCATTTCATAAATCGATAAAATATCACATGAGTAGTATAAAACATATAATATCATCCTAAAGCATATTTTACGTAATTTATTTTGGTATTACAAGATAATAGGTTTTTGTACATAATCTTATGCTTCCTATAAATGATCCCAAAAAATGAGAAGGATATTTTTTTTTACAAGATCCTAAATTTGTTGGGAAACATCAACTTATTATGGTATATGAGTTTTCAGTGCTAAAAATATAAGACAATTTAATCAAAATTTTAATGATTATAACACATAATTTAATTAAAATGGAACAAATTCAGTTAATCAATTTACATTGGGTTGTTTTTATTATATTCAGTTAATGGGTTAAATTGTGTATATTTTTTAATTTATTCATTTTTTAAATTTAGCTGAAAAAGACACAATTTGAAAAAAGATTATAGAAAAACATTTCTACATTATTATAATTCTTAATCTTTTGACATATTTAAATAATAAATTAATCTAAATGAGTAAATGTTTTGAATGAGAACATTTAATTCCTTTAAATTGTGAATTATAATTGTGAATCCTCAATTTGAAATTTGGTCTAAGTTATAATGATATATCTTAAAAATATTTTGTTTTTATAATTTTTGAATATAAATGAAAATTTTAATATGAGGTTAAAAAATTAAATAAAATCTAGTCTTCTCATTCCATTAAAATTTTTTGTATAAGAAAGTGAAAAAATGGAAGTATATTTCTATGATAAAATCTGATATAGGATTTTATGAGTTCAATGAAAGGAAATGTAATTATCTGAAAAAAAAAATATCAAACTTTGAAGTGTCACATAACCTATCATATCACTTACATCCATGGGGAATTCTTCCATATTCAAATCTATGCTTCTGTAGCGAAATCATCCATGTGACAGCAAACTTATGTGCCCTCATTCATCCATGATACCATCACCATTAATAGAATACCATGAAATTTAGATAGTTTTGTGACCATATAGATCCCAAATATGATTGTTTTAATGGTGAGATAGTATTCCCCCAGCAACTTTATTTTGTTCTTCCATGATGCTATAGATAATATTAGTGGTGTTATTTATGGATTATAGTTAGTCAAAAGGGTTTTAGTCTTCTAAGCTACATTCATAGATGGAAGAAGACTGGTTTATAGATTTAATGGTTTCTAGATGTCGATGATGTAACCTTTTTTTTGAACTATGTTTGCATTAATTATTGTTTTCATTCATGTTGAGGGATACGAAATTCGGGATGATGATTAATAAAGGGATGAAATTATATACCAATTTGACCCCAATCCATTTTCCCCATAAACAAGCTCATAAAAACATTCCTCATTCGCTAACGTGATTGACGATGAAAAGATGAATTTTAACAAAGCCACAATTTATGAGATATTAAATAAAAACTATGAGAATTCAAGAATAAATTCAGTTAAAATCAGGTTCTCCATTGAGAGTGGAAACACAGGTACGTTCTCAATGTTATTTTTTTAGGTTCCAAGTCCTCCCTAGCTCCACTACAGAGTTATAAATTTCTAATAAAAGTATTTAAATAGAGTTTAAGGAATTCCTTCCATTATTGATTCCTATGCTATGTTACGTCCACGCATATGGTTTATATTTAGACCAAATTCAATATACATGACCCTAATATTCAAATAATCCCACACCAATGGAACATGAATATTCTTCCCTAGCGGAGATTTTATTTATTGTCTTGTTTCTACTGTGCCCATTACACAATAATCAATTTCAGCCACTGATACATATTGATGGATTAAAGGGAATGATCATGGGAGGGGAATGGTTTATAAGAAAAATTATAATGAATAAAAAATAGTTAAATATCGATGACCAATATTTATATGTGGTGGAAATATGAAGTTATGGAACTAATAATGAAATATGAATATTGTGTTTGAATTTCATGGTTTAATAGAGTTTATTCTTAATCTTATCACTCAGTGAGGAAGGTAGGATTGAATAAATCTGATAATTTTTATATGTGGAACCACCATTCAATTAAGTTGGGGAAAAACATTCATGATTGGATTCATCATGTTTCTATTTTTTCTTCTCAACATTATTTTGGTTTGTTCTGTTTTATCATTATAATAATGGAACATCAAGATATTCATTGTCAACATAAATATAATTCACCCATTAATTTATTGTTGAATTATTATCTTGAATTATGAACTATAGTTTTTAATTTTTTGGTTCTCTCCAATTTCATAACTTGTATGATGTTTCAAATTTAATTTTATTTTAACATTTGTTTCTCACATTCAAAAAATTACACAAACAATTACATTATATTCACTCTATCTAATATGACTATGAGAAGGGGATTTTTATGAGAGTGGTAGGAAATATCATATCCTTAGGCTATCCAATATTAGGAGATATATGATCATTTTTCATTTATATTCATGATGAAACTCATTAGTGAGAGTAACCAATGAGATTTATCTTGATTAGCTAATGAATAAGGTAAATACATTATAAATTATTTCGTATGATGGGGTGATAATGATTTAATGTCTACAAACTATTTTTATATCGAATTTAAATCCAAATTAATTGAACCAATATTTTCATTCACTCCTAGAATACATAAAAGAAGACACCAATTACATTTCCACAACAGAAAAAAATTTAGTACCACTATAACTACAATTAAGACACGAGTTTAAAAATTTGTTCGATGGTTCCCTTTTTATAAAAAACATAGAATCTTGGAAATACTACAAGGGTGGCCATTATTATTGTTTTAATTTTGTCTTAAAATGATTTCAACACATGGTTATGACTTGTTCAACACACACCATTGATTTTGACCATATATTTAACTGGCTCTTTTTGAAGGAGTTTATAATGTGAGAATCATAGATGTATTAGAATAATTTTTTTACTTTCCCATGGATGAATATTGTATCCATTTTAACTTCTTTCAGCAGTGTAACCCATGGTAATAAATGAATGTAAAAAATGGATAAAATTAAAAGTTATTTGAGATAGGTATGCGCACTATATTTCAATAAAAATAAAAAATTAACAAAATTAAATTACAAATAAGATTGTGAATTAAAAACTGGAATGATTCAACTATTCCCCAAATTTCATTATTTTTCATGTGAAGATCCCAATAGTAATATAAATGAATATGGGGATATTCTCAATAAAATAGACCATATAAGAGTCTATATCCCCCATGACCTTCAATAACATTTTATTTTATTCTTTTCTTATATTTTGATGTTTTACTAAAGATTCAGATTGAGTTCCCAACTTAATATTATGAGTTTTGGATATTTATGGTGAATTTTAGTCTAGTGCACAAGCAGTGCATGGTTAGTAGAAACTGTGTGGCCCATCCTAATTAATCATGACGTAGGTCCTAGAGTTGGATAGAAGTTATCCCAAGGCTTGATCACATTATGTAAAATAGTGTGGTCAAGCCATACAGTTTACCTCCATGTGGACCGTAGCTACCACATGGTCAGTGCATTGTTTGGTAAACTGTGTTTCCAAACCCTGTGAGTTTCCCAGTTCTCTAAAAATTAAAAATTATTAATTCCCATTCTTCTCTTTTAACGAAAATCAGGTTTATGCACCATAGTCCAACCTTGGTGCACTAGTTGGATTCCTTGAATCCCACTCCCATTTCCTATAATGTCTGTTGATTCCCCTTGAGGGATCATAAGGTATGTTCTTTTCATTTTTAGTCTATATTCACTCTTATATCGCCCCTCACTTGTGTTCTTCGTGACTCTTTTTGGTTTTTCCCCATTTTCTAAACCATGGGTGTTATGGGTTTTGTGTGACTTAATTTTCACATGATCTAGGGTGTACAGATCATTCCCCATGGCATATTCTCTTTTTCAATGAAGTTTCATTGCATTCACATGTCATTAAGGTATGTTTTCCCAATATTTTCTTTTTGAAACATTCTATTAGATTCTTTAATTTTTAATATAATTTTTAAAAGTGTTTCAAATTGATTAAATATTTTTCATTAATTTATTTTGACACATTTATGTTGTTATGATTTGGTTGATGTTTTTTTTCAATGGGACCCTTTCATTTAGCTTGTAATAAGATCAAAATTATGAGTTCGACGAAATTTTATATAGTTTTTTTATGAAAATGGGTGGTTTTAATGTATGTTTGCCCATGGGTACATGTATTTTTTTCGATTTTGATTGTTACATGAGCCTTATGGGTAGATTTCCATGATATTTATGGGTTTTCACTTGTGTGTGTGGCTTCTGGGTATATAGTAGAGCATACAAGGTTTTTTTCAAAATGGGGTTTTGTAACATCATATACAATTGTAGGGTACCATTTTATGTGGAAACATACATGTGTGCCCTGGGTTCACACATGGATGGGAACCCATATAAAAATGTCCATGGATTATCTTGATCAACTAAAAACCAAAATTTCAATGAACTATTTCCATCTTCATTCCCTCTTCAATATATTAACATATTACCAAAGGTTAATTGGATTATAAATCACCTAAATGTGGTACCAAATTTCATTTTAATTGTGTCCAATGTTGAACATGAGAAATTTGCAGATTTTATATGATATATAAACTAATTTTTCATCTTCTACCATGTTGATCATTTTCCATCTATCTTATGATAATTAATTGATCATGAATGATTAAGGACCTTTTGGCACTATATATATGAAGGTGATGTCCTGCATATTTTTGGTATTGATTTGAATTTTTTTTATTGGACTTGATTTATTGATGGACTATTAGTTAAGATGTTTTGAAATAAATGTGGTTTTGAAATTTAAAATGCATGGTTGGAAACATAAATAGTTTTGTGAAGTGGTTTGAATTATTTTGTAATGTGAATACCTAATTGGAACCTTCCAAATAATTCATTCCCATATGACTAGTGATTCTTGGATTATACTGTGCATGAGAATATTATTGAATTCACTAGAATTTTTTATGAGATTGTATTCAGTGGATCGTGAATGGTAAGGTTGTTGTGTGGTTTCTAAAGCTCATTCCACTATCTATCTATCTATCTATTATTATTATTATTATTATTATTATTATCATTGTGGGTTTTGTGGAATTACATTAGATGTTTGAGTGAGTGTATCTTATCAATCTTAATATTACTTGTCGGTACCCCTTGGATGCATTATAGTACCGGTGGGTAGTACCATTAGTTTTGTAGATGGAAAGGCATTTTTCTTAATTACTTGCGAGATACAACATCTTCTAGAAGGTGAGTCCGACCCCAGTACATACAAGTATCACTCTAGGGATGTTTAGAAATTCCCATGGTTTATTATCATTTTTCACATGGTTATTTTATATATAAATCATTGTTATTGGCTATATAGTTTGTTTATTTTTAGCATGGTTTTTTATCCCTTTGTTTAGATTTGGGTTTGGGTTTAGGTTTTACAATTACTAGACCATTTTGAAAAATGTTGATGTGGTGTGTGTGTTTGTTTTAAAAGTGGAATCTATATTAGTTGATTAAAATGTGGAAATATGTTTTTATATGTTTATTTTAAACTAGAGTTGACATAATTGGTTTAGGAATGGAAATATGTGTATTTTGTGGTGAATGACTACTGATCAATGAATCCTTAATTTTACATGTACAATTCAGGGTCGGTATAGCCAATCTGTTTTGTCAGTTCTGGTTTATTGGTTTGAGTACTCATCTTTTTAGCCAATCGGCCTTATGTCTGGTATGTTTGTTTATGGTGGAGACCATGAGGTATCATAGAGAACAATTTTGTGGCATTTTTTCATGGGTTTTTGTTTTTTTTGCAATTTTTTTCATTTGTATCTGTATTTGGACTTAGTTTGTATATTTGTTGATATTCAGTTTGTATTGGTTCTTTCAATCATCATATTTATTTTATTTTTATATTAGTTATTTAATGGGATAAATAATACCCTCTAGAATATTCTGGACGACCTTCACTATTTTCCTGCTAGTGGAGACCATGAATACACTTCAACCCATGTTATGAGCCTTCTTGGGTGATAGGTTAAGGGTCGATCGAGGTTTGGTCTTGAAAAAATTGTTTAATAGGTGGAACATGTTATTTAATGTGTAATGTAGATGGAACTTTGGACTATATAGACTAAAGAGGTATAAATGGGAATAAAATAATAATCATTTGATCATTCTGATCCTCCAGTTTCAAGGGTAGTATGGGATTTGAATCATTTTCCTTGTTTTTTGGATTGTTTTTTATTGAGGAATGAAAATGGGGTAAATCTATTGTCATGTTTTGATATCACATTTATTAGTGAACTATGTGGAGTCCAAGTTCAATTTTCAAGGACCTCCTATGTTTTTGAGATTAATTGTGTCATGATCCACTATCATGTCACCAAGATAGGCACATACACTAGTTCCTTGTTAAAGTGATTTGATTTGATTCATGGTTTCATTTAGGTTTTGATTTATGGGACTATTATTTTAAAATAAAAATATATTTTTAAAATACAAATGAATTCTTTCAATGGTTTTGGATTTAAAATTTGTAAAATATTTAGGTTTTGATATGGAAAAGAAATGTGTGACACTTGTTTATAATTATGACTATTCAAATATGTGAGGGTGTGTGTGAAAATTGATTTTTGGAACCTGTTGTAAGTGGAATTTGTTTGAATACTATATGACGGTTCAATGGACGATAAGAGAGAGTATTCCAAATTAATGGAATGACATAGGTTTTTTGTAATGTTTTTCCAGTGAAAAATGAATTTGGTTGGTTTTTCTATGAAATGTGGATTCTGGATTTGTGGAAAATAGATTATGGATTGTGGGATTGGAATATAAATTTTTTTTAAAAGAAATGAAAATGTTTATTTCTAAAAATATAATTCATTGATTTTTGTGGAGTTTTGTTTGAAAGACTATTATTTTGGACATGGAAGTTCTTAACAATTTCTCTTTGGAGTGATGTTGGATTTGAATATGTTTCCCTACTGTTTTTAGAATATTTCACCCAGAATGTTCTTTTTTAATTATTATAGTGTCTTGGGGATTTTAAACATGTCTTCAGATCGATGAGATGTATTGATGCTATTAGATTTTGTGTTGTTCTGAGGTTGTTTTTGGGACATGATTTATAGGAATCAAATTTTCTTGAATAATGAACGATGAATGTTTGGATGAAAATGGATGTGTTTCTGACCATCATTCCCTAATGGATTATACCTAAGGATGTGAAGAAGTGTAAAAAGGAAGAGCTCATGAATGGTTATCAAGCCCCCCAAATATTGAAGGCTTTCGTTAAACATTTAATAAATATGGTGTCATATTCTCAATAGGGGGTGTCACATGATATGTTGGAGGCTTCACTTTTCATTGGGTTTATTCATCCATAGGTCATGGATTGAGTCCTCTCATTCAAGTATTTTGATTTTGAGAAGCTTTTGGATGAAGCATTTTTAGCAGATTTTGTTTATGGAGCACAAGATTGCAATCATGTGACTAATGTTAATCAAGAGGGTCCACATATAGTATTAGGGTTATCCTAGAAGATATGGTTTTAAAAAATTATCTTTCATTGGATATGATCTCATGTTATTCAGTCCATTTAGTAATTTGATTTATGTGTGGCTGATCCGACTTTTTGGATTTGTCTTTTCTCAATCTAATGAAGGATTTCTATCCTTGTGGAAGTCTAGAACATATAGATACATTTTGTACAATGATCCACCTCATGAGAACATTTTCATATGGTAATGTAATGGAAAAATTATGAGGCCAGTGAAAGGTTGACCATCAAGTCTCCTGCAACACGCTTCAGAGTTAATCTCAATCATAGAAATAAATCTTTAGTGGTGTGTGGAAAACCTTATCTTTGTCAATCTATGTGTTGAAGTGGAGAAATTAAGAGTTTTATTATTATAATTTGGTATTTTTTTAGTTTATATCCCATTTCAAAATTGTGATAAACCCAACCTTTTATAGTTAAAATGGTGGAATTTATAAAAATTCTAAACCATAAATGGTTATCTTTTCATGAATTAGTTCTTTTATTTCTATCATGGATATTAATATTTGTTGAAAATTGACATTCATTGTTATGTTTATGTTCACCATTTGGTTTGATATATTTTTTTGTTCTTATCCCCCTTTGTTAGAGGTGTTTCTAGTGTAGAAATTTTTCAGTTATGGGGGTGTTTCTGTTTAGCCTGTGAGGGAAAGTTGGATAATGTTCATATTGGGAAATCCAAGTCATGGGGAGTGTGTTACTTAGTTGATGTATACATGTTTGGTTAGATCACATTTAGAGTTCCCAATTTTCATTGAGGTTATAATTGAGCATGTACCATTTGAAAAACCCTCTCTTGTACTCCACTCATTATATTACTAAGGACTCTTCTTCAATAATTGGATGTGGCTTCTGCAGAAAAAGTACAAAACAAGGTTCGTACTTCCTTAGGTTTTTGTTGGGGAATGGAAAAAGGTTTTCATAACATTCTTGTGAGAGACATTATGGTTTAATAAATTGACTATGGTGGGGTTCATTTTCATCCCCTAAAATTATAAACACTTCTGTTTTATTTTTTTCTTGTCATTGGATAATTTGGAGGATGTTTGGATTGAGTTCTTGTGTTATAATTTTACATTTTTTAGTTTTTGAGTAAATTTTTTGAATGTTCCCAAGAAGCGCATAGTTATTAGAAAATTGTGGCCTAGACCTTGTAACATTGGGTAACGTCTAGGAGTTGGATAGAATATTTCACACTGTTAGAGAATGATAAGTCAACATATGTGTGCTGTCTTGGTCATCAACCTTGTCTTGGAAAGTTGTTACCACATGGTTGGCTCACATTATGGTAAACGGCGCGATCAAACTGTGCAAGTTACCTAGTTCATTAAATAGCAGAAATTACCTCTTTTAAAACAATTTATTTTTATCAAATAGTCATCTTTCTCTCCCATCCTATTACCTTGGCACACCAGGGGTCTTCTATAAACCCCTCTCTCATGCACCCCCACCTCCATTGATGCCCTAAGACGGTTCATAAAGTCTGTTCCCACAATTTTCAGTCAATTTCCTTCTTATTAATCCCATTATTCTCATGTTCTTGGGGATTCATTTTGTTTATTCCCTCTTGGTCGAACCTTGGGGGTTAGGGTTTGTATATGTCTTGATTTTACCTTGATCTATGGTGTGTGGATTGTTCTTCAGGGCATAATCTTTCATTCATTAAAGTATCATCACATTGCACATCATAAAGGAAGGTGTTTCCATTATTTTCCATTCAAATGAATTCTACTTGATTGATGGATATTGAAAATAATTTTTAAATTTATTTCTCGTGATTTAATTGTGTTTCTTTAATTTATTATGATTTTTTATGTTGGCATAATTTGGTAAAAATGATTTTCAAATTACCTCTTTCATTATTCTTATAAATATAATCCAATAATGTGTTCAATAAAATGTCTCATTGTTCCTTTTTACGAAAATGGGTGGGTTTAAGTTACAGTATTCCATGGTTACATTTAAGTTGTTATATTTGATATTTATGTGATCTCTATGTGTAGATTTCTGGGATTATTTTTGTTTTTCACTTGTTTGTGGGGATTGTGTGTTGATGGTAGACCTTTTATGGTTACCTAAAAATATTTTTTTTGTAACATCATGGATACATGTGGTATATAATTTGATGCATAATTATACATGTTTGCAGTGATTACACACATGAATGGGTACAACAATGAAAATGGTCTTTGTCAAATTTTTTTAATTCAAAATCCCTCAAAGAACTTATTATTATTATTTACTTCTTAAACATCATAACGCATTAAAATTCATTCCTCAATTTCCAAATGACATGAAACTCATTCCAAACTTCATTTGATGTGTTGATCAAATGGAATAATAGAAAATTTTCTTTTTTAAATGATAGAAATGAATGTTTGGAATCTGTAATAATTTTGATTGTTTTTCATCTAGAATTTGAAAAGGAATTGACCATGAAGTGTAAAGGCCCATTTGGAATTGAATATATAAATGTGGGGTCCAAAATTATTTTGGGATTATTTCATATTTTTGTTATAAAGTAAAATTATGCTAGGCTCGGTAGTCACTTTCAGATATTGGGAAATGAGTTTGGTTTTAAAATATAAAATCCATATGGGAAACATAAGGTGGTTTTCTAAATGCATTGAATTCTTATGTCATGTGACGACCAGATTGTAACCTACAAAAGAATAGTATCTCTTATGAGTTGTGATTCATTCTGTTTACCATGTAGGAGGACATTATTGAGAACACTAGAATTTCGGATGACATCCTCTTCAATGGTTCGTGCATTGGAATGATGTTTGGTAGTCTCTATAACACATTTCTCTAAGTAGAAGTATTATTATAATTATTATTACTATTTTTTTTTGGTTTTTGTGGTTGTTATTGTTATTATCACAAAGGGTTTCCTAAGAATCATTTAGAGGGTTGAGAGACTGTTTATCATCAACCGCAATTAGATAGACTTGTACCCCTTGGATGTATTATATTATAGGTGAGTAGTGCCATTGTGTAGGTAGTTAGAACAATTAGTTTGTTATTGACATTGGAGCTGCACTATATTCTGGTAGGTGAGACAGACTTTAGTACATCCATGGATCTCACTAGGGATGATTTGGAATAACCACAATGTTTTATATATATTCTATTGGTAATTTTCTATTGCACATGGTTTAATGTTTATACTATTTATTGTTTTAATCATGGTGTGATATCTCTTTATTTAGATTTTTTTTGGGTTTGTGTTTTACAATTTTTACACCATTTTGAAATTAGTGATGGGGAGGTTGGGGGTTTATAAAAGGGGAAGTAGTATTGGTTTTTTAAATTAAAAATATATATTTTTGATATGTATTTCAAAATATAATTGATGGACTACTTCAGGAATGTAATTTTATGGATGATTTGGTGATTTTCTACTGAGCTATTAATCTAACATCCTAATTCTACCATTCAGTGTCGGTATACCTAAGATGTTTTGTCGGTCTAGGTTTTCTAGTTCATGCGATCCTCACTGGAGTGGGTTTCTCATGTGACTTGTTTCTTTGTGGACGGTTGTGATGATGATGTCACATGGAGATCATGTTAGTGGATGCTTGGTTTTTGGTTTTAAGTCTCCTTTTTGTTTAGTTGTATTTTTATCTAGATATAGTTTATATTTTTTTTTAGATTTAGATAGTGATGGTTCTTCTACTTGTTCATTTTAATTTTTTTATCCTATTATCTAATGGTATAAATCATTCCCTATAGATTATTCTAGATTATCGACACTAATTGCCACCCCATGGGGATCAAGAATGCCCGTCAGGTCTTGTTGCAGGCCATGTCGGGTGACCAATTTAGGGTCAACCTGGGATGGCTTGTGATAGACTGGAAGGCTTAAATTAGTTGCAAATACATCCAATTATCCTTACAGATAATTATAAGTGAATGGTAATATAATTTTCATCCTTGACATTATACTACATGGGAAGAAGATTATATATCATTAACAAAAAATTGTTCCATGATTAGGGGAGTACCTATCATGGAAAGGATATTATTGAGATGAAACAAAACATTGGAGAATATAGTTAGGAGTTTTGGGAGAGATTCATGTTTTTTGCAACATCATACCCACACAATCACCATGAAGAAAAACATTTCCTTGTATTGTATCACCACGAATTGAAGAAAAATTACATGAATTTATTGTGTAGATCCTATATAGGAGAACATATTGATATGTCACATGCTGAATCTGGATATCTAAATTAGAGGACATCAAAAAAATCCTCAACAATTCACTACAATACCTACTACATGACGTGAATGTGAGGTAAATAGTTCGCATATCCCTCTACGTGAATGTAAAATTAATAAATAGATGTATATTGTTAAAAATTTATCCATGAACAATAAATAAGAAACATCACCTCCAACATCTACATGAGTATATAAAAATTAATCTCAAGGACACAATAATATGGATCCACATGGGTGAAAAAAAGGTTGTTATAGCCTATTATAGAGGACACAACTATAGTAAAACCAATAAACAAAGGATATATGTATTAATCAATTAATAACCATTGAGCACCTGATTAGAATTGATAAAAACCAGCATTCCAAAATACCTACAAACAAAAATTACATATACAACACTTTAAAAATAAAGATTTATCAACCCTATAGATGAAAATATATTTGGAAGTCTCATCAATCCACCATTAATGACATACTAAAAAAATTACTGAGTATCACACTACTCAAAAAACTACCTAAACAAATCCATAATCAACACTAAAGGATATATAGTGATAGTACTTACAAATTATAAATACACTCAAAAATATTAATATTGATGACATGTGTATGATTTGACCTATCTATTACTAACATCAAGGGAAATTTCACATGCATCCCCATAAATATTGGAAGTGATATTTGATACTATGATGAATCTTGATCTCGAGAATGAGTTCGAAGTGGAAAATCATTTGAATTTGAATAATATAACAATGAAATAAATTTAATAATTTGTTGAGAGACTCCCAACTATGAAATTCAATTGAATGTCCAGGTTGTATGAACTATATCATACCTAGACTCTCTTCTCAATAAGGAGTAAGGAGTCTATGAAAACTTGTAAAGAGTCATTATAATACATGATTATGGACATATTTAAAAAGGTATATATAAACAACACATTGCTAAAATTCATCCAAAAAATCCATTGGTATGAAAAATTATTCATGGGCATGTGAATTTTGGAGAGAAGAATATAATGTAATGAAAAAAATTGTTTAGGTAAAAACTTTTCCACACTTATAACACCAAAACACCATAGATATCCTATGTTATAGGCATGTTCACTATTTTATGCACTGTTATGGAACTTAAATTTTCCAACATATTATTTTATTTAAAATCATCCATTAAATATATTCATTACACCGTTTATTCATCCATATAGATTGATGATATAAAACACACATGATTAATATTCAAATAGGCCAATATAACCACTACCTTTTTAGTTTGTGTTTTAGAATATGTCTTTTTATGATTACAATGATTTATGATTTTTTTACTAATATATTTTTAAAATTCATTGCTGAAATTGTAATGATCAAAGCCCCATAATTTTAGGTAGTACAATCATCAATCCTATCAAAAAAATAATATATATTAATAATGTAATATATTAAATTGAACTTTGTGATCATATTGTGATTTTCAACATTCATGATTCAATAAAATACCTCAATAAAAATGATGTTTCCAAGAACAATTGAAGAACTAGTGAAATGTGTGGAAAATAATAATTATTTCATCATAGAATTTATTAAAAACTGAAGAAATAATCATGAATGTTATATTTACAAAAAAATTATTTATAGTTAAATAGATGATTTACCTGATTATTAGATCCATTATATGATTATGTTTTTTTTCTTTTAACATACTGTATTCATATAAAATTATCTATACTATATGGATCAATATGTGGAATACATATAGATTTTATCCTCTTGTGATCCTTTGATCATTGAATGGTGGGGACTCATTTTTAGGTGCTAGTGTAGTGAATCAATCATCTTGAATTGTTCATGTTTATTGAATGTGGTTATTTCAAGAATATGGTAAAATGTATATCATTTCTGCTTCATGATAAGATGATTTGAGGGGGAATCGAGATATAATACCATTGTTTATAATGATTATCATATAATTATTTTCCCAATACAATAGAAAAAAAATCTATTAATAGAACTTTTTATTATTGAAATATAATTTAATTGAATACCGATACATAAATAATATATTAATAATTATTAAATTGAATACAATAATAATAATAATTTATAGTGTCTTCTAAGAGTTGTGACAAAAAATATTATTTACCATCTCGAAATGAAATACTCAGCACTGGACAGGATCGTAGTGGACTAAAATTCATGTACATTTATTAAAGACCATAATAATTATTTAATTAAAATAATTTATTCCCCAATAAATATTTTATTAATTTTTTCACAGTACATTGAATAAATATTTTTCAAAAATTAATGTAATAAATTATTTGTGACCTTGTAAATATTATCAATCAACAAAACATGAAAAAAAAATTATTCCTAAATATATAGAATTATATTTATTATATTAATTAAATAAAAATAAGATTTAAAAAAACAAAGGAAACAAATATAGTGTGAAACTTTTTGATTCAATACCATTATAATTCGGTGGCAGTTCTTAAATTATAATATTTCTTTCAAGTAATGGGCTATGGAACCAAAAATAAAGAATATATTACTACATCATCAAAATCCTTATGTAACACTAACTATGTAATATAATACCTTTATATCAATAAATTATCATGCATGATGCACATCTATATCATCATCATATGTAGTCAATATTTTTTTCATTGATGTTTAGAAATAAAAAACATTGTTACACTATAGTCATGGAATTTAAACCAATAGTTATATTCCAATATAAGGGTCTATATATTAAATTACATAAAGAATGAATAGATACATTTTTCTACCATATATTAATTAATAACAAATAAACTTTGATTCACAAATCCTATAAATATTTAAGATGATCTTTTACCATCACAGTGTTCCAAATACTTAAATATTCACATGTCATAACTTGCAAGAATAATTATCCAAAATTTTAAGGACCATTACAAACATTCAAAAATAGGGATATTCAATGAGAGAAAACATGATGAATTCAAACTAGTGGATCTATAAAACTAAATTTCATGTCACTATGATTAATGATTGTAAAATTCATTGGAATATGTATCATCCTCATTAAATTACACACACCTGATAGTCACATTCTATATATTCCATCATATAATGTTATCTGACCATCAAATTATGTTTGTGGATATAGTAATAAAATTTGAATTTTCTCATCCGAGTTGGGAACATACATAACCTTATCAGTGATACATGTACTATAGTATAATTTTAAAATAAATACATGAAAAATAGGTAACAATAAATTTTTTTATTATTATAATAATTGTATAATGATGTAATAAAACTATAAAACATTGGTATTATGAAAAATAATCAAACGAACTAAAAATTGTAACAGTTCCAACAACCTATGAATATTAGTCCCCTAGGAATTACATGATAATGTTTTTTATTTTTTGTTAACGATTTTTTCATTGGAATTACCATGTTTACATTCATGGATATTCTGAGAACAATGACTGCACTACAATGATTTAAAATACATGAAATGTTGATACTTACTAAGTATATAATTAATCCACTAATATGACCTTGAATTTTTTGAAAGGATTAAAACTATAGTATTATCAAAATATAGTGTGATAGAATATTTACTGTTAGGTACCTCACTTTGGTATTGGATTATTTTTTATATCGAAACTACTTTTTTAGATTCCTCAGAAGCTACAATATATTGTGACTCGACATTGGATTCTGTGACCAAATCATTCATCGAGATCATCCAACTCAATTATCCTCCTTTTAGATTTATGACTTATCATGTTTGATATTTTAAATTTTGTTGTTCTATATTGAAACTAGAATCATTGTATCCTATGATTAAATGTTTTTATCTCCACCATAGAGAAGAATAATATCCTTAGAATGCCTTAATTAAGTAAGTTTACAGTTGAAAGAAATATAATGGAGTTCAAATAGGTCACCCTGAGATGTAACTACAAAAAATATTGTTTAGATGACATGTAGAATAATATATAACAAAATAAATCACTAATCCCATCACTGATATTTATGGAATCTTTTACACTGGTTTTATTTTCTTATTTTTATGAGGATACATTTTCATGAAAATAAGAATTCTATATGACATTGGAAATAACTCTATCATTGATTAATAAATAATGAATCTATTTATTATCTGTTAAGAATTTTTAGATTCACATAGTCAAGAAGACACATGGATATATCATGAAGGTTCTTGATATGAAGAAAATATGATGGATCACAAAAATCAGTCATGGAGAAACAATTATTTAACTATTCCTTAACATAATATAATATATTTATCTTATTTCAAAAAAGTAATACATCATTGATATAAACTATTATGATAACTTATGCACTCCCACTAAACAACTTGTAAATACTGGAATCACATTTATTTTATATGAAACCAAATTATTTAATGGCCATATGAAAACAAATATTCCATAACCTAGATTATTTCTTGAATACATAAATGGAACATTAATAATTTGAAACATATGTTTTCATCATTGTGTCTTTCATGACCTTTAGACAATTTCATATAGAAATATTCCTAAATATCAACATTAACGACGGTTATTTTTGAATCAAATTTACAAATCTCATTAACACGGAACACTTCAATATAATGTAGAATTATGATTGATTTTAATAATGAAACTAAATAATATGATTCATATTAGTCAATTCATTTACAATTTCCAAAACCCATTTCAAACGTTTCACACTGTACGGAATCTGACTCACCCAACAATATCCACATTCTTCTTGAATATCATTTTTTAATAAAATGGATTGACATCTACTGGATGATCTACCGAAATGAAGACATGTTTTTGGTATATAAAACATATTTTAGGATGCATGCACTCTTTAAACATATAACTATATGTTCTAATTACTATGTATTTAAAAGTTATAGGATAAATACTTACACTAATAATAACTAACCATAATAGGTGATGAGAAAACCATTATCGAACCTATCATGTACTCCTACAAAATACTTATACCTCTAGAATATCTATTTTCTATAGAAATTAGGGGAATATCTTCCTTTTCCATGTCATGTGTATCTTGAGCTTGGAATTCCTCAATTTTTACCTTAATCTCCCTATCTCTTTGGATATATGATACTTATCCTGTAATGTGGGATTTATTTCAACCCCAATCATTTTACTTGGATGATTTTTTTAGCTATTATCCCTTTTTTCAATATGATATCATATAATGATACAATTTTATTCAAGGTTTTCATGTTTCTTATCGGATGAGACCTTGAAAATGATTTACATCCCCACACATGTATGTTTGAGAACAATATTTTTTCTCTATTACCCAATTGGAATGGGATACTATCTTCAACTTTATTTAGCACTATGTTTAGTATGTATACTACTATTTTAATGATTATATACAAATTGAAAATGGAAGACTATCATGACACATCATTGAAATCATCATGTCCCATAATTTATATTTCATACATTCTCCTACACTATTCCATTGTGGTGTATAAAGTTGAGTGGGTTGGGATAGAATATCAATCCCCCATAAATAATCAATTAAGTCTTAATCATGATATTCTACCCCCATGATATCAATAATGATTCATAATCTTCTTAGAAAAAGGGTAATCAATTAAATTATTTTAACCCTTGAATATCTAATGTAATCCAACTTATACATCATTAAGAATACAAATCATATTTACAAAATTATTAGTAACATTTATGAAGAATGAATACACACCGAGACATTAATTAGAAATGGCCCACAACCATCTTTATCAACTAATTCAAAAAAAATATTCGGCCCTTTATGTTTGTAAACTCACAATTCATTGTAAAATTTTCAATGTAAATAGGTGTGATATAAATGTAGTGGTATTAGTTCAAAATAATATAAATTTCAATATTTTTAAAATTCTGTCGAATTTTATTAGGTTGAAAGACCTAGCTAGTATTTCCAATGTTCGGTGTGGTATTAGTCATACAGGTTTTTTAATTATTTATATTCGTTACATGACTCATTTAACCCAAAAAATAATTATAAGTATTTAAATATATCATATGATAAAAATTATATATTAACAAAACATAGAACATTTATTCCCAATATGGAAAATAAATTCATAAAATAATTAATTATACAGAAATAATTTTTTCTTGTAGATGATAAATAATAATAATAAAATAAAACCAAGAATAATATATTTTGATAGGTGAGGTGGTAGCCATAGATAGATACATCAACATTATTAGCTCCACTAGATAATCATAGTTCTAACTCCTCTTAGTCAATGTTTTTGAATATACATGGATCCTGTAGTTCAATAAAAAAATTTGAACTATAGACTATATCAAAATCATATTAAAAAAAAGATAAATTTCCCTAAATTACAAAATCACATAAATCTAATAATTTCTTCTTAGGCTAGGATTAGTTATCTAACTACTTACCTTCTCCTGACATGCAAATCAAATTGAATCATGATACCTTTTGAACCCCTTGTGATTTATTTTCATGGAATGACTTGATGAAGCTTTGGTTATAGATATCTTCAAAATTCTATGATATATATTGAACATAAATATGATCGGATTTAAAATGTTAATCTCATTATTTAATTGGTGAAGCATAGTGAGTTGATCGGGGAGATAATTCTCAATGTTGTTCATATTTAAATTTATAACAAACCGGGATAAGCTATTAGGGAGTAACAAAAAAATGATATTGGTGTGTAGTTCATTGGGGCATTTAAAACCTAGAACCTGTTGGTGATCACTATAGCTATAGTGATTGACTATGTGAGGATCAACTAGCAGGCCCATCACAAGCTTACTCCAAAAGAGTGATTTCAATATCTAAAACCATTATTTCCTTCCTCTATACTAATGTATAACATATATATACTAGAACATGGTATAAGAAATCATTTATTTTTGTGAAATTATGATTTTTATAGCCATATATGATAAAAATCAACCATTGAATATCTATCATGTCATTCAATTTTATTTATGAACAAGGAAATATTCATCAACCACTTCCATCATTGGAGGATTAGGTAATAAGGATTCCTATAATATAAATTATTGTTCATGAAAACAAAAATGTAGAAAGTGTTTAATCATCTTTTGGAAGTTACTATTTGTTAATATATGGTATTTCGCCAAAAATGATCTTAGGTACATTGTGGATGATTATCATTCCATGTTCATCAACATTTAGAAAAGATAATATTATTAGTACATTATTTGATTAATTTTTTGATATGCATAATAATAATTAATTTTATCATGTCTCCTACTATTTTACCAAGTCCAAACAACACTCACTATTTCAATCAGAATGACCCATCACATGAGATATTCTAGTCTTATATGACTATATTATTTTCATTATGATACATCCATTGGACATGAAAATTTTGAGATATTATTTAGGAAGGAGGTTATTCTATCTACAAGATTTAAATTATCTAATCTATTGAGTAGAATCCCCATTCTAGAAATCCTAACTAGGATTTCTTCATCACATGGCTCAGAATATTTATTGATAATATTTTCCCAAAAAATCAACATAAATTTTGTTAATTTATCACAAAACACTCATGAAAACTCCCTGATAAAAATAACAGAACAATTTTTGTCCATGTAAAAACATAGTTCTATAGTTTCCTTCCAAAGAACATAATGGAAGGATTAATATGACATAATATTGAAATATGATGTTTTAATTTATTATTTAAAATGATTTTATATATTTCTTTTAATTGTCATGTTAATATTTATTGGATTTGAATTACGTTAGTAATTATTTTATTTATAAAACATTAATCATAAGCCATTTATTTATATTCCACCTTTTCACATTAATTCATTTATTTCTGTGATTTCAATCATCAATCAATATAATAAATAATTTATAAGGTATAAATAAATAAACTGATAACCTGATAATGAACTTATTTTATAGTTATTTTAATGAGGATAAAATAAATCAACTAATGACCTATGGGAAAACTCCATTTGAGGGTCTTTGAATGAGTTGTAGATCCACATTTCCACATGTTTATCAAATGGGGTGGAAAAATCCTGGTTATGTATTGAACGTCCTCTATCCACCCCAAAAAACCCAATCAATTATATGTATTTGAAAGCCAAAATCAAGTGACAGGAACTAAAGAATTGGTTAATAGTATTACATAAATATCCTTAGATGGTAAGGTTCAGAATAATAACAAAGGGAAGTATGAAACACAGGTAATTAATTTTATATAATAATTAATTATTTTTGAACAATCAAATAGACAATAATAAATAAATTCAACACATTCAAAGGCTAGTGTCAATATCATGAAAAACAGTACATATACATTAAATATGTATATATAAAACAAGTTTACATGAATTTATTATAAGAATCATCAATAAGATAATAATTCATTAATTGCTTAAATAATTAATTCCATTTCAACATATTGACCATCATATTCCATTAGATATCCCCATTCATAAAATAATTCATGGAAAATAAATAGTCAAACTAATAATAAAAGAATATTACTAGAATGTTTTTGAGAATATAATTATTCTTTAATACTATTATTAAATTGTCAAATACAATCATTTCACATCATTATTATATGATTTTTGATAATATAGTTGAAAATTTGATAAAATTTTAATCACCCCATTATTGTGAGTCTAATTGTTCTAAACAATTGAGAAACAATCCATGTACATCGATTTCCATGTACCCAATATACATGCCTTGGACAACAACATGTATGTTTTCTAGACTAAATGGTGTGTAATATTTTTCTACATAACATTTAATATCTTGATTTGTTCCCATGATAAACATCTATGATTTTTTTTCATACATTTTAGATGATTTGACAAAATGTTATAATGAGCAACATGTTTTGTGTTAAGAATTCCATATAACTGTGCAGTCCACTGAAGGAGTCGGCATGTTCATTAGATGGGTGATTAAAAAATTTAGAATCTTGCAACATGTGGTTTATATCACATTTTTCATGTTGGGATGACTCATTAAGGTACTCAGGATGTATCTCAAATGAGTGAATTATGAACAACATGCCATTTATTCCAGTTACATGTCATGTTTATCTTTAATGATTTAAGATGTCAGTCAAACAGGGGTTTAACCATGTAATTGACCACAAAATTTTCACAAATTTCATTTGTAGTATGTGTTGAATACATTACATTATTTCTAGCTACATTCCATGTAATCAAATATCCAGTTTTTCCAGATGGTCTGGTAAACATGTGGTGTGGATTAAATCCAATGTGTATCCCGAGACATGGAATGGTTCATTGTACTAGGGTACATGATGTGTAATACAGCTACATGATCTCTAATTCCAAGAAATATTTCCTGAATATTTAAAATTTCATGATATCATCTCTTGTCATTCTATATCTATTCCTATTCAATTATGAAAATTAATTACGAAATAATGATTATAAAAATTTCAAATGCAGGTTAATAACAAAATTATGTTGATAGTAACTAATCTTGAAATGAAATATCTAACAGCTATTTAACATATATATCAATGTTCAATTAAATATTTTTTATTTTAGACAAGAATTCATTGATACAACTTGATTGGTCCTAATACAAAAAAATCACCAGGTAAATTGGTTATAATTCACATTTACTTCAATTTAGACTATCATAGATCTTTAATATTGAATTTATCATGTAAACTTTATATTTAATATATTTAGATCTAATGAAATGAATTAAATAATATTAGGATCCTTTTTTTAATGATGTATTCAATCATCTAAAACACCAAATTTGGATTACCATCAATTTTATATAAGGATTAAATTGTATAATCCCTCTAGTAATGATCCAAACATGATCCTTTTATCTTTTAATGACACCAATTGAATTTTATGTGTTAACATGGAAGGTAAAACATTTTCCTTATTTATATTGATGTACTTATTGTTTCGTGGATCACAAAGGAATTGATATTGATCATATCATTTTTGGGAGGAAGAGTGTATGAGGAATAGAGGGATAATTATTTTGTGTACATTGATTCTGTATTTATTATTTTTTCTTCACACCTGTCTTAATCAAAAATTTATTGAACAATTATTTATGTTAAAATATTATTTATCTTCAATATATTCCTTAAATAATGTAGTAATATTTATTAAAACTGATTATATATAACAATAATAATAATATTATGGTTTGTATTTTGTGTCATATTATTACTCACAAAATGATAAATATTATTTACTGACATGAAAATAAAAACTCATCACTATAAATTATATTGGTCTACCCTAATTCGAAGACAAATATTTATTACATGAATAAATATTTTATGAAATATTTTATTCAACAGTTAATAAGATTAGTATAATACTAAAAATACAGTGAATAAATTATTATTAAACATTTAAATATTTATTTATTTATACATTGTAAATATTATCGATCAATAGAACATGAATACAAATATTCTTTAGTCTTAAAAATAATATTTATTAATTTTGAAGAAAATTTTTTCCATGTATCATTGTATTTGTTTTCGGTTGATTGAGGTAGTTTAAAAAGTAGGTTTCCAAAGGAAATTAAAAAATTCCAAAGGTATTATTAACATAACATGTAAACAACGATCCACGACAAAGGAATGAATTCTATGGAGAAGAAAATGAAGATGGATTTATAATGTGGGGTTGTTTCCAAGTGATTTCCAAAATTTTTGGGCTCAAAATATTGATTATGACTCTCACCACATTAAAATTAGATTTCTAGGAATAATAATTCATATATATGGTAAATTTATGGTTTCATTATTATTGGAGTTTCATAGAGATGTTGAGGTTCGTGATAAAAATGATGTCGTAATGGTTTGATGATTCCCATACTAGTTATGCTACACAACAATGAGTAGATTCTTGCATGATAAAATATCCCTAGTGCATTGGGAAAATAATAAGGTTAATGAACAACAATTGAGACCATCAAAAATATATTATTGATATCATGGAAGCAGTACAAAAATGAGAAAATAACTATAAATCGGAATCTACTCCTCTCATTTGATGTAATAAATATTTAATGAAAATATAATGGATTTAAAATCTTGTAGGGGTTACATTACTTTTGTTCATGAAAAGAAGATGAAAAATGGATACTTATGGATTCTATGTGTGCTTATAAAATGTTGTAAGCCTCATTAAAGTATTGAGCTTCATAAAGTTTAAGTGAGCATCGTGAAAATATTATGATTCATGTAGTAAATGTGATTTTCATAAAATGAGTGTACATTGTGAAAGAATTTTTATCTTTATGAATGTGTTGATCAAGTAACAAATATTCTGGTTCTAGAAAGAACAATTTTCTTATGAATAATTGGGTCATTTGGCGAAGGCTATGTTCTTTTCAAGAAAGAAATGTGCATCACGAATGTGTTTAAAAGGGATTTACCAGTAAATATATAGTATTATTGTGTCCATCAATTGGATGAATGTAGAACTCAATGATACACAAAATAATGTGTACATCATATTTATTCAATTTATTAAAAAATTATTTATTAGAAAGAGAAGTCAGTAAACATTAGTTGAGAGTGGAGTGAGGTTTCAAATTGTGATTTTTTGCAAACCTGGAGGGACAGTGAGTCTGCTCGAAAATTTTATCATAAGTTTGATTTAAATTATTTAACATAGTTGGGAGAAATTTTTTTATCAAAGCCAGAGGATAATTTTAGTGTTTCTTTTTAAGAGGTTTAAATGGAGGTTGTCAATCTAAAGGTATTCAGATCTTGGATCGAATCAATTTTCTATAACTGAAGAATATGATAAATCACTATTTCCTACCTTCCAGAATGTATTAATTTATATTATATATGCAATCTATTTCATCCTGTGTGGAAAATGGATCTTTATAAGAATCTGACTGAAGGAAATTGGATGTTGACACCAATGTAATCAAGGATTTATGTGAAGCTGTATGCAATGAAATCTATATGAAAGTGATTTCATGTAGAAAATCTCATGATATATGGGAGAATTTTATAAATATTTCTGTGTTGTAATAATATAATGAATGGAAAAATTATAGGTTTTCTAGAAAAAGTATGAATATTTGATAATGCACAATAATGATTTTATATATTCCTTATTTTATTGGGTGAATTTTTTTATGGAACACATGTGTGGTCTATGAGAAACTCCTAATGATGTAAATAACATTATTTAAATATTGATATGATCTCCTCCTTGGTTCAATATGTAGTTTTATATTCAAGAAGCTAACAATCCAAAAACTATCACTTTCGTATGATTACATATTAATATTGTTGCATAAAAGATTATAATTTCGGATAGTGGGATTGTGGAAAATTGTAATTCCAAATATCTAATATTCAAGTCATTGAATAACATAAACATTTAATATGTCTGGGATGATGAAGGGATAGTTACGGTGATTTAATTCCTTCCCTAGAATTGACAATGATTAATGGAAGGGTTAATGTGAAACTCTCACTTACTTAATTTATAGGTGTAGTGGTTTGAAATATTCAATAATGTTACCTAGAGAAATTTCAACATGATGATGAAGATGATGTAAAATATCTAATGAATAACTCTTTAACATTTGTGTAAGGTAAAAAAAGGTTTCATTGAACTGTCATTCAAAAGAAGAGTCCTCTTTTATATGAATTATTATTTATAATAACATAATTTATAAGAGATTGAGAAATTCAATGATCGTGGAGAGAATGATGTTGTGGATTTTTTATGTAGCATATAAAAGAGGTTTTAATGTACCTATGATGAAGAATAATTTGAATGAATAATTGACCCCGAAGATTAATTAAAAATCCACTATTGAGGAGATTTATGTTTGGAGAGAAAAATCAAAAAAGGTTGGGGTGATTCCAATCTATATATGCAACTATATGAAAAAGAGAAGTCTGATCTAGGGTAATAAATGGAAAATATTATCTCTTTAATTCAAGAGATCTCATAAATGATTATTAAGTACAATATCAATGGTGAATAATATAAAATAGTGATAGATGGTTTGAACATCACTGGAAAATATTAAGTTAAATGTATAGAATAACATGAAGAAGAATTGCTCGTCCTATGAAGTAAATTAGAATATTTTAAGATAAAAATTAATATTGATGATACATTGGGAAAGTGGATCACATGTCTCATGAAAATTGGATGTGTAAGATAGATATCCAGCTAAATTTAATCAATATTCATATCCCCGTAACATTACTTGTATAAGGCATGATAATAAAAAGGGGGTTGTGGTGATTGAGGTCAAACAAAAATCACATAATCAAAGGATAAATATTAATTTTGGTAAAAATAAAAAAAACTCATAAAACCAAATAATGAATATGGACTATAGTAATGTACAATAATTCACACCATATCTTGTGTTAAATATTTAGGAAGATGGGACATTCTCAAAATGTATATTCCATATAAAAAAGGTACGAAAGGAAATATGAGAAAAATAGTTGTCCACATAGACATAAAAAATATGGGAATGATTTTGATGTTCATTATTTATATTTTGGAGGATTCATAATCAAGGAAAAATATTTCTCATTAACAATGATGAGGAATTCGATGATGAAAACACAATGTTTTCATAAGAATTGCTTCAATGAACCATCAAATGGGATGAAAATGAAAATTATATTTACAACTCTAGAATATGATTTTCTACCAACATACTCTGAGGAAAATCATGAACATTAGTTAACAACAATTTTGAATTAATTGATGTGGATCAATGAGGATAATAGTGGTTATAGAGATTTAACTTAATGAATGAGATCATGATGGTGTATTTATTATTGAAAGTTGATGCAAATCCCATATGATTAGAAATAATGATCTTTTCATGGGTATCAAGTATGTCTTGGAGGGTGTTTCCAAATATGGAAATGATGATGTACTAAAGATAATTAACATGGTAAAAGTCAAATTTGTGTGGATATTTAAGAGACGTGTTTATTTCATTGACATTGAAGGTCTCAATAATAACAAACAATGTGTTGGTCTACTGTGTGACTTAGGTCATGCAATAAGATTTACCATGAAGCTGTGTATCATCAATGTAAAATATGGTAAAATATTTTTGTGAAATCACATATTATGAAATATATACCTTTTGAGTAGAGAAGAACATATACACCTTCTATCAATAAAGGAAAAACATGTTGTAGTTTAAACGACATGGTCATTTATAGAATCCATCACTTGATGATCCTTCCAAAAGTGACACAAATCAGGATCTCCTGTAACACCCCATGTAAATAAAGAGTATGAAATTTTTATATTTATCCCTATTTTTGAATAAAATGTTAATATTAATTTAAATGGAGCGCTATTCTCGATGGCTTACCCAATACGCAACAACGAGTTCATTTGAAATCATATGTTGCACTCTAATAATAAAATAATTTTATTTTGAATGGTAGTTAACACCCAACCGATGTAATGAGGGGAATGAACAGAACTAACTACAAAATGATTATATATGTTTGTCAAATATTTTAACTTTTTACAATAAATGTTAGAGGATTAAAAATGCGAATTAATCCAATTTTAAGTATAAACATTATAATATTCTTTAAAAGGTTGATTAACCGCCTTTTGATGGAGAACCTATTTTAAATCCACTTTTTGAAAATTTTATGTGTTATATTTGACAAAATAAAATTCTTCTTTAGAATCGGGACATCAAAATTTACTCTGTGTAAATTTTTGGTATTTTTCCGATAAAGTTCATTTTTTAAATTAATAGTGAAAAATGTTATATTTTAATTCAAAACCTCTTTTTAATATAATTAATTTATATGATTATATTATATTTTTTAATTGGTTTTAAAGTTAAATTAGAATATATTTTTACTATTTAATCCAATAGTGGTCATTGGAAATAATTTCACTTTGAAATTGGACTTAAACTAGTGTCAATATTTTAATAGATATTTTTTCTTAAAAACACGGTATTTGTTTTGACAACATGAATTATTTATTTAATTAATTAATGAAACTTATATGTTTTTAATTTTGTAAAATAGAAATCATTTTTGAATTCGGAATATCAAATATAGCTTAGGGTGAATTTTTGGTATTTTTCTGAAAAACATCAATTTTTGATTAATAGTGAAACCACTAAGTGGTAGTTTAAAAAATGATTTTTTCATTTAAATGAAACATTACCAATTCTGTGATTTGAATTTCAAAAATCTGACATACATGGTTTTCATTAGGATTTAAAATTTGGTTCAATGGGATTAAAATAATTTTTTGGTAAATAGTAACTTTTAAGTTTTTAATCGTGATTGGAGGTAATTAGTGTAATTTAAGGTAAAAATATTGTTTTAATAAAATTAAAGGACCTTGAAACATGTCCTACCATTATTGGTTGATTCATTACCGACCAAGAAAATCCATAGGACAACTTGGGGACCCCATGGAGCCACCTTGGTAGGAATGTGACATTAATACCTTTTTATTTAAAGTTAAAATTAAAAGGACACAAACATGTGTTGTTTTACTAAAAAAATTTACACTGGGTTATACAAGTCATATTTTTAACTATAAATATTCATTATAAAGATACAAATATTTACTACATCATGATATTTGTTTTATAATTTTTAGGCATTAAATAAATTAAATTATATATGACACCATGACGATGCTACGATTACCTCATTATTTAACGATTTAAATAAAATGAAAAGATAATGTAAAATATAAGACCTAAACTTGTCAAAAACCTATTAGATGTGAGTATTTATAACTCTTATCACCTTATCCTCTAAATATATAATTTTTGGACATTTAAAATCCGAAAATAATTTTATAATAAAGTAAATGTTTATAACATTCCACGAGTGCCCCTACTCTCCTCTTATAAAAGGCCCCCTCCTCTACCACCTTACCTACACCTCTCAATCCTTTGGCTCGGCCAAAACCTGCCCATTTTTTCTCTATAAATCCCTATATTACTCCTTGAAGCCTCACCTTTTGGCAGAATCCTTTCCAAGGAAGCATGTGAGCTCAAACCAAAAAGAGTTACACGATTTAAATGTAATGTCTTCCCTTCTGTTATTTTGTTTTATTTTTCTTCTCCAACCCTATAAACTCTTTTTATTCGTTTCTTTTGTAACAACACCATTATATTAAATATACTAGGATGTTGTTATGTGGAGGATTCGAGCTACACTTACACACACCTTCATCTAATGGTTAAAGAACATACTGTTTCTGTGGATGGCGAATTTCTGCCTCACAAAACGATGATTGTTCAATATTATCTTAACACCTTTCATGGTGGCCATTATGTTGTCACTATATTTTATATATTATATATATGTTATTTATGTTTTCTATATGCTTCTTAATTTTATATTTAAAACATGAATTTATGCTTTTCATGTTGTACAAATGCGATAATTTCATACGACGAAGTGTGGACTATCACCCCATCAAGTGATGTGACTCATTCATGTTATACATGGAATGTATAAAGAATGAAATTAATGAAAATATGTGACCAATATAACATATATATTATACTGGAATTATAATATATATATATCTCAATTATTTTTAATTCCTTTAATATGACAAAGAAATGAAAGTAGCGATCATGCACACGTACGGCCTACCGTCTCCATGAACGGTGCATTTCATTTCTTTTTATCTCCAAATGTTATTGAGTAGTCTAAAATGAATATGTACTCGATATATATGATATTTAAATCATTAATACTATTCTGGAGATGATTTACTTATAACAACATGGACAATTATTTTCAAACAAGTTCATTTTTGACTCATGTACCAAACATCGACAAAAATGTCTGATATGAACTCACATTATTAACCAATTATTATAACATTATAATATGTTATATGAACTGAATAATAATCT
Organism: Viscum album; assembly: GCA_963277665.1. Classification (NCBI taxonomy): domain Eukaryota; kingdom Viridiplantae; phylum Streptophyta; class Magnoliopsida; order Santalales; family Viscaceae; genus Viscum; species Viscum album. The sequence continues at coordinate 1,333,069,489 of OY728122.1, read as the reverse complement.
TTAATAGATTTCCTTAAGAAATTATAAATTTACCAAAGTTTATTATTTAGTAATATATAAATAAACGAACAAGACAAGTCCGACTTGAGGTAAGGGATCCTACCCCTCTATTTCTTTTGAAGTACACTCTTTTATGTAATTCCTTTTAATCCCATCTTTCTTATGATTGGGATGTTCATTTATATTAATCTTACTTTACATTTTATGTTAATATGATTAGAGATCCTATTTTCTCTCTTCAATCCATTTTGGAAGTTTTGAGTGGCACCGTTAGGCTGCCGAATTTTCATAAGAGATCCAACCCCTCTCTTTTAAAGTACTCTCTTTTATGTCACTTATTTTAATCTCCTATTTCTTATATGGTGGGATGTTCTTTTATATTACTCTTACTGTAATTTCTATGTTTATATGATGAGAGACCCTATTTTATTTTCATCAATCCTTTTTTTGGTTGTTTTAAGTGGCGTCGTTAGGCTGCCGAGTTTTCGTAAGGGATTTTTCATCTCACTTTCATTCCCGTGAGATTTATGCAAAATTTTCCACCATTTCTTTTGAGTAGTGTATGTGCTGCCCATTATTATACTCTTTGTGTAATATAAATTCATTTATGATTATTTACATCAATGTTTTATAGAACTTCTTCCGTGGGGGGATGTTTCGAATGTTACCCAAGTCGGTAAGGGAACCTTTCACCCTCCTCTTCTTTAAAAAGTCTTCTTTTGTTATGTAATTTAAATTACATATTATTGTCTTGGGATATGTTATTATATATCCTTATTGCTGTAAATTTAATGTACAAGTGACGAGATACCCTTTTTATCTCTCATCAACTAATTTTCTGAATTTTGAAGTGACGTTGTTAGGCTATCAAATTTTTTCAAGGGAACATCTTAACCCAATTTTGATTCATTGGGATAAATTGGGACTCCTTGAATATGTTGTTCTATGAACATGTGTGAATAAACTCTGATTGTTTTACACATAATATCCACTTATATTTGTATATTCATTTGTCACACAAAATTATGTAATTGATTTATCCTTAATCCAAGGATACCATCTTTGTATGGGACTTCGTCTCAATCTCCTTTCATTGAGGCATATTTTGTTTTATACACAACCTTATTTTATACGGTGTAAAAACCCCTTTGACTTTGACGGTTATCCAAAAGGAATGTTTTTATATGAATCATTTTACTAAATGACAAAAGGGAATGTTTTTTTCGTACTTATGCGGCATCAACGACTTCTCCGCCGCCGTGACCATTATTTGAGTTTCGACTTCCTATACAAGCCATACCTTTTTTTTAAATGAAAAATAAATACCATGTTTTACTTTTATTTTATTTTGGTATTGAATATGGTTTTCATAATGTTTTTATATCAATGTGTTGTATTGATATCTTCTGATTGAAAAGTGGAAATGTTATGTTTCATTTATGCATGTTTTATGTGATATGATTATGTTATGGTTTTTGGGAATTGATATGAAGATGGGTGGTTATGTGATAATCTAAGGGCGGGTGAGCCCGATATAGCTCTCCAATGAATTGGGTAACGCAAAGAACATAAACATTAAAGTTTCTCTGAAGAGTTTTAGGGAATATACTGTGATGGGTATTCCAAACGTTACCATAAGGGTTACTCCCTACGTAAGAATGTTATGAATGCCTCAAGTTACCTTTATGTATTATTATTATATCTATTATTTATTCATGATTTGATGATGTATGTCAAAGTGCTTATTTTTTATGAGTAAATTATTATTTCATTTATTCTTATGTATACAAGTAGTCATGTTTCATTTCCATATTTTTATATCCCTTACCAAGCTTTTTATGCTCATCCCATTATTTGAAATGTTTTTAATAGGTCAAGGTAAAGGTACATGATATGATGTTAGAATCAAGTAAGTGTCACGAAATAATCCATATTTTATTTTAAATATGTTTCCGTTGATGGAAAAAATGAATACTATCTTTTATGTAACCACTTTGTTTAAATGTGGAATGTAATGCATGATTTAATATCTAATTCTCTAAAACTCTAAACCCGAAAAGATCCTCACTGTGAATTATACATTTAATTCAATAATAAGTTAGTTTTAAGGCCGGGGCCTTATAGATGGTATCTGAGGTCAGTTTAGATAACTATAGGGATTATGAGTTTTTGTTAGACACATGATTAGTCCCTATCTCTATTATTTTAGTTAAATCCTTATTTTTTAACCTTTTTCAGGTCAGGTGAAGTCAGATACGAATGGATGGAGAAGATCTCAAATGACATTCTTATCTCTTCCTGATGACATGCTTGCAATAATTATTGCAATGTCATGTTCAGATGATTGTGAAACTTTTTCTAGCATAAAACTCACATGCAAGAAGTTGTTTGAGATATCAAACACCTCAACTATACCTCGTTATCATCATGGATTGTGGGATGTATTTAGACAAATACTATTTTCACAATATTCTCATATTTTGAAGAAAGGTAAATATTATCAACGTATTTTCAAATATTTTACCTTATCAGAATAATTTGAAGCATATTATGATTTTAAAAATGGTGCCGAGGTAGGAGACCCTTGTGAAACCTATTTATATTGGATTTTAAAATATAGTCTCTCAGCACATACTTTTGGTATTTTTAAAGGACTAATAATAGAATGTTTCAACTAAAATTCTTTCTGACTATTTTATAGAAATCATGTTTTATCTGATGTTTTGGAATTATATGTCACACATGATTATTTTCCAAAACTGTTTTTCTTTGAACACCCATATAACCCATGTTGTACAAGGTGTATTTGGATAGTGGAAGCAAATGATTTTGAAGGATCTCTAAATCATTTTTGTAATGAATGGGACTTCTACCTACGTGATCAAGATGACGATGAAACCGAGTGGACTCCATGACCAAGGTATGCTGTTATTTAATTTGGGAATCACTTTATTTCATCTTATGGTCGTGAAATAAGACATCCAGAATTAAGATGTTGAGATCATAACGAATTTGGATGAAAATGAGAGTTATAAGGAAAATATTAAGGTTAAAACATGTTAGGGTTAGTTTTGGAGTTTTATAAAAAGGAAATCATGTAGACCATGTGACAACCCATCGCGTCAGACAAATCTGCGGGAATCAAACCCACAACCAAAGTGCGACAGGTATTTACCGACTACCACTGGACTACGTGAAGTCCCTGGTTAGTATGACTTATTATTTTTAGTTAGATTATTTTATTAATTATGAGTATGTTTATTTTGTGTTATCTATGGAAATTATTAACCTAGCAAGGAGGATATGTGATTAGTTTAATTTCTTTTCAATATGAGACTTTAAGAGCAACTGATGTTATTTGGAGAAAAGTGTTAACATGTACCTTGGAATACAATGTGATTAAATCCATCAAATATTTGGGTTTCAATCTTAGTTCGGTTTACTTTGAATAATTTTATGGACAAATTGTTTATCGAATGATCTTCGTTGAACTTTGGGTTTTGTTGGAAAAATTTTGGAGATTAAGAATAGATTTTCTTTTTTTAAAGGGTTATCCTTTTCCGGATTATCTAATATTGTTATAACAATTTTGTTTTTGGTAAGGGTATAAAGTCATGGGAAATATATAGGTCTCTTTTTTGGATTAGGTGATTCTCTAGAAGTTCATTATAGTACTCATAATGTGATCAAGTCTTCCTAAATACTCATCATTTGGTGAAAGTATGAGTTTGTGTAAGAAAGGTAGTAAATGTTGAAAGTCAACATGTCAAGTAAGTACGATTCATTAAGATCAAAAATAAATTCCTCAATGAAAAGTCACTTAAAACAAAAATGATGTCTATTAACATTTCCTACCGGGGAATCGAATACCATTTAACCCACCACAAGTTTGTCATTTTCTTGTGGTTAACTTTCTCCTAAACATGTTTTCTATCACTCTCCTGTAGAACATGACTCTTTTATTTTTCATCCATATCCATGTTTTCCTATATGGAATCCTAGTATGGGTTAACTCATGTGACCTCTGTACTTCTCTTTTCTTCTTTTAAAATGGTTGTTTTACCGACTCTTGTTCCGATGTGGGACATTCAATGATGTTTCCGAGCCCAATTTGAAAATTGAGAGGTCACAATTCCCAAAAGGGGAAAGGATGTAACACCCCAGGTAAATAAATAATATGACATTTTTATATTTATCCCTATTTTTGAATAAAATGTTAATATTAATTTAAATGGAAATCTATGCTCGATGGCTTACCCAATACGCAACAACGAGTTCCTTTGAAATCTTACGTTGCACTCTAAAAATAAAACAATTTTATTTTAAATGGTAGTTAACAACTAACCGTTGTAATGAGGGGGATGAACATAAATAACTAAAAAATGATTATATATGTTTGTCAAATATTTTTTCTTTTTACAATAAATTTTAGATGATTAAAAATGCCAATGAATCCAATTATAAGCGTAAACATTCTAATATTCTTTAATAGGTCGTTTAACCACCTTTTGATGGCGAACATCTTTTAAATCCACCTTTTGACAATTTTATGTGTTATATTTGAAAAAATAAAATTATTCTTTAGAATTGGGACATAAAAATTTACTCTGTGTAAATTTTTGGTATTTTTCCGATAAGGTTCATTTTTTAATGAATAGGGAAAAATGTTGTAATTTAATTCAAAACCTATTTTTAATCTAATTTATTTATATGATTATATTATATTTTTAATATGTTTTAAAGTGAAATTAGAATATATTTTTACCATTTAATCCAATAGTTTTCATTGGAATTAATTTCACTTTGAAATTGGACTTAAACTAGTGTCAATCTTTTAATAGATATAGTTTCTTACAAACACGCTATTTGTTTTGACAGCGGGAATTAATTGTTAAATTAATTAATGATACTTATATATTTTGAATTTTTTAAAATATACATCATTTTTGAATTCGGAATATCAAATATTTCTTAGGGTGAATTTTTGATATTTTTCAGAAAAACATCAATTTTTGATGAATAGTGAAACCACTAAGTGGTAGTTGAAAAACTGATTTTTTGTTTAAATGAAACTTTACCACTTCTGTGATTTGAATTTCAAAAATCCGACATACATGGTTTTCATTAAGATGTAAAATGTGGTTCAATGGGATAAAGATAATATTTTGGTGAATATTAACTTTTATGTTTTTAATCACGATTAGAGGTAATTAGTGTAATTTAAGGTAAAAATAATGTTTTAATAATATGAAATGACCTTGAAACATTTCCTAACATTATTGGTTGAGTCATGGCCGACCAAGACAATCCATGGGTCAACATGGGGACCCCATGGAGCCACTTTGTTAGGAAAATGAAATTAATACCTTTTTATTTAAAGTTAAAATTAAAATGTCACAAACATGTGTTGTTTTACTAAAACATTTTTTAAATGGGGTTATAAAAGTCATATTTTTTACTATAAATATTCAATAGAAATATCAAAATATTTCCTAAATAATTATATTTTTTTATAATTTCTAGACATTAAATTAATTAAATTACATTTGAAACCATGATGATGCAGCGATAACCTCATTATTTAACGATTTAAATAAAATAAAAATATAATGAAAAATCTAAGACCGAAACTTTTCAAAAACCTATTGTATGGGTGTAGTTCTAACTAGTATCACCTTATCCTAGAAATATCTAATTTTGGGACATTTGAAGTCCGAAAAATATTTTATAATAAACTAAAAGTTTATAACTATCCAAGAGTTCCCCTCTTCTCCTTTTATAAAAGGCCCCCACCTCTACCACCTTACCCACACCTCTCAAGCCTTTTTATCGGCCAACCCCTGCCCATTTTGTCTCTCCACATCCCTCTCTTACTCCTTGAAGCCTCAACTTTGGGCATAATCCTTTCCACTAAGCCTTTGAGCTCAAATCAAAAAGAGTTACCCGATTTAAAGGTAATGTCGTCCCTTGTGTTCTTTTGTTTTATTTTGCTTATGCAACCATCTAAAATCTTTTTATTCCTTTATTTTGTAACAAAACAAGTTTATTAAATAAAATAGGATGTTTTTATGTGATTTATTCGAGCTAAAATTACACACACATTTGTCTAATGGTTACAGAACATACTGTTTCTGTGGATGTTGAATTTCTGCCTCACGAAATGATGATTGTTCAATATTCTCTTAACACCTTTCATGGTGGCCATTATGATTTCCCTATATTTTATATATGATAAATATGTTATTTATGATTTCTATATGCTTCTGAATTTTATATTTAAAACATGCCTTTATTCTTTTCATGTTGTACAAATGCGATAATTTCATACGAGGAAGTGTGGACAACTGCCCCCTCAAGTGATGTGACTCGTTCATGAAATAATGGAATGTATAAAGAATGACATTAATGAACATATGTGACCTATATAACATATATATTATACTTGAATTATAATATATATACCTCTAAATTATTTTTAATTCCATTAATATTACAAAGAAATGAAAGTAGCGTTAATGCGTACGTACAGCCTACCGTCTCCATGAACGGTGCATTTCATTTCTTTTTATCTCCAAATGTTATGGAGTAGTATAAAATGAATATGTACAGGATATATATGATATTTAAATCTCTAATACTATTCTGGATATGATTTACATATAACAAAATGGACAATCATTTTCAAACAAGTTCATTTTTGACTCATGTACCAAACATCGACAAAAAACCTCTGATATGAACTAACATTATTAACCAATTTTTATAACATTACAATATGTGATATGAACTGAATAATAATCTTTAAAATAGGTCCTTGAGAAATTATAAAATTACCAATGTTTATTATTCAGTAATATAAAGAAACGAACAAGACAAGTCACACTTGAGTTAAGGGATCCTACCCCTCTATTTCTTTTTAAGTACACTCTTTTATATAATTCCTTTTAATCTCATCTTTCTTATGATTGGGATTTTATTTTATATTACTCTTACTTTACTTTTTTTCATATTATGAGACACCCTATTTTCTCTCATCAATCCATTTTGGATGTTTTGAGTGGCGCCCTTAGGCTGCCCAATTTTCATAAGTGATCCAACCCCTCTCTTTCTTTTAAAGTACTATCTTTTATGTCACTTATTTTAAGCTCCTATTTATTATGTTGGGGGATGTTCTTTTATATTTCTCTTATTTTTCTTTCTATGTTCATATGATGAGAGAACCTATTTGATTTACATCAATCCATTTTTTGTAAGTTTTTAGTGGCTCCGTTAGGCTGCCGAGTTTTCGTATGGTATTTTTTATCTCACTTTCATTCCCGAGAGATTTATACTAATTTTGCCACCATTTCCTAGGAGTGGTGTATGTGCTACCCATTATTCTACTATTTGTGTAATATGCATTCATTTATGAGTATTTACATCAATTTTGTATAGAACTTATTCCATGGGGTGTACGTTTTGAATGTTACCCAAGTCGGTAAGGGAACCTTTCACCCTCCTCTTCTTTAAAAAGTATTCTTTTGTTATGTCTTTTAAATTACATTTTATTATGTGGGTATATGTTCTTATATATCCTTATTTCTGTAAATTTAATGTAAAAGTGATGAGATACCCTTTTTATCTCTCATCACTAATTTTCAGAGTTTTGATGTGACGTAGTTAGGCTGTCGAATTTTTGCAAGGGAATTTCTTAACCCAATTTTGATTCATTGGGATAAACTGGTACTCCTTGAATATGTCGTTCTAATAATATGTGTGAATATACTTTTATTTTTTTATACTTAATATCCACTAATATTAGGTGTATTCTTTTGTCACACATAATTATGTAATTGATTTATCCTTAATCCAAGGATACCGTCTTTGTATGGGACATCGCCCCAATCTCCTTTCATTGATGCATATTTTGTTTTATACACAACATTCTTCTATAAGGTGTTTAAAACCCTTTAAATTTTATATTTATCCAAAAGGAATATTTTTATAAGAAGCGGATTACTAAATGACAAAAGGGAATGTTTTTTTCGTACGTATGTGGCGACAATGACTTCTCTACTGCCGTGACCATTATTTGATATTCGACTAACTCTATAAGCCATACCTTTTATTTCAATGAAAAATACATACCATGTTTTAATTTTATTTTATTTTGGTTTTGAAAATGGTTTTCATAATGTTTTTATATCAATGTGTTGTACTGATATCTTGTGATTGAAAAGTGGAAATGTTATGTTTCCTTTATGCATGTTTTATGTGATACAATTATGTTATGGTTCTTGGGAATTTTTATGAAGATGGGTGGTTCCGTGTTAAACTAAGGGCGGGTGAGCCCGATATATCTCTCCAATGAATTGGGTAATGCAAAGGATTTAAACATTAAGGTTTCCGAAGAGATTTAGTGAATATACTGTAATGGGTATTCAAATGTAACCATGAGGGTTAATCCATGCGTTAGAATGTTATGAATTCCTCAAGTTACCTTTATGTCTTATGATTTCTATGATTTATTCATGATTTGATGAGGTATGTTAATGTTATTTTGTTTTATGAGTAAAGTATGATTTCATTGATTCTTATTTATACATGTACAGATGTTTCTTTTCCATATTTTTATATCCCTTACTGAGCTTTTTATGCTCATCCCATGTTTTTGAAATGTTTTTCAAAGGTCATGGGAATGGTACATGATATAATGTTAGTGTCAAGGAAGTGTCAACAAATAATCCATGTTTTAATTTAAATATGTTTCCGTTGATGGTAAAAATGAATAATATCTTTTATGTAACCACTTTGATTAAATGTGGAATGTAATGCATGATTTAATATATAAATCTCTAAAACTATAAACCTGAAAATATACTCAATGTGAATTATTCATTTAATTCAATATAAATTAAGGATTAAGACTGGGGCCTTATAGTTGGTATCATAGGTGAGTTTAGACAACTTTAGGGACTATGTGTTTTTGTTAGACACATGATTAGTCCCTATATATTTTATTTCAGTTAAATCCTTGTTTTATAACCTTTTTCATGTCAAGTAATGTTAGTTACAAATGGAAGGAGAAGGATCTCAAACGAAATTCCTATCTCTTCCTGATGAGATGCTTGCAATAATTATTGCAAAGTCATGTTCAGATGATTGTGAAACTTTTTCTATCATACAACTCACTTGAAAGCAGTTGTTAGAGATATCAAACACCACCAGTATACCTCATTATGATCATGGATCATGGGTTGTATTTAGACAAATACCATTTTTACAATATTCTCATATTTTGAAGAAAGGTAAATATTATCAAGGTATTTTCAAATATTTTACCTTATCATAAGAATTTGAAGCATATTATGATTTTAAAAATGTTACTGAGGAAGGAGACACTTGAACAACCTATTTATATTTTCTTTTAAAATATGAGTCTCTCAGCACGTACATATGGTATTTTAAAAGGACCAATAATAGAAATTTTCAACTCAAATTCTGTCTGACTATTTTATAGAAATCATGTTTTATCAGATGTTTTGGAATTATATGTCATACATGATTGTTTTCCAAAACTGTTTTTTTGTGAACACCCATATGACCCATGTTGTACAAGGTTTATTTGGATAGAGGAAGCAAATGATTTTGAAGGATCCCTAAATAATTGTTGTAATTCATGGGACTTCTACCTATGTCAGCAAGATGACGATGAAACCGAGTGGACGCCATGATCAAGGTATATTGTTATTCATTTTGGGAATCGTTTTATTTTATCTTATGGTGGTGAAATAAGACTTCAAGAATTAAGTTGTTGAGATCGTAATGAATTTGGATGAAAATGAGAGGTATAAGGTAACTATTGAGGTTAAAATATGTTAGGGTTATTTTTGGAGTTTTATAAAAAGGACAACACGTAGACTGTGTGACAACCCGTCGCGTCGGACAAAGCTGCGGGAATCGAACCCACAACCAACGTGTGACTGTTATTTATCGCCTACCACTGGACTACATCAACTCACTGGTTATTATCACTTATTATTTTTAGTTAGATGATTTTATGAATTATGAGTAAGTGATTTTGGGTTATCTATGGAAATTATTATCCTATCATGGAGGATATGTGATTAGGTTAATTACTTTTCAATATGAGACGTTAAGTGCAACTGATGTTATTTAGAGATAAGTGTTAACTTGTACCTTGGAAGACTGTGTGATTAAATAATTCAGATATTTGGGATTCAATCTTAGTTTGGTTTACTTTGAATAATTTTATGGACAAATTGTTTATCGAATGGTCTTCATTGAACTTTGGGTTTTGTTGGACAAATTTTGGAGATTAAGAATAGATTTTATTTATATAAAGGGTTATCCTTTTCTGGATTATCTGATCATGTTCTAACATTTTTTGTTTTGGTAAGGCTATAAAGACATGGGAAATATATAGTTCTATTTTTTGTATTAGGTGATTCTCTAGAAGTTGATTATAGTACTTGTAATGTTAACAAGTCTTCCTAAATACTCATTATTTGGGGAAAGTATGAGTTTATGTATAAAAACATGTAAAAGTTCAAAGTCATCATGATATGTAAGTATGTTTCATTAAGATCAAAAATAAATTCTTCAATGAAAAGTATCTTAAAACAAAAAAAAATTTCTATTCTCTTTTCCTACTAGGGAATCAAATACCTTTTATCCCACCTGAAGTTTGTGATTTTCTTATGGTTAGCTTTCTCCTAAACTTGTTTTCTATCACTCTCCCTCAGAACATGACCCTTTTCTTTTTCATCCATATCCATGTTTTCCTACATGGAATCCAAGTATGGGTTAACTTGGGTGACCTCTGTACTTCTTTTTCTTTATTTTAAAGTGGTTGTTTTATCGACTCTAGTTCCGATGTGGGACTTTCAACGATTTTTTTGAGCCCAACTTTAAAATTGCGAGAATGCAATTCTCAAAAGGGGTGAAGGATGTAACACCCCAGGTAAATAAAGAATGTGAAATTTTTATATTTATCCCTATTTTTTTAATAAAATTTTAATAATAATTTAAATGGAACACTATGCTCGATGGCTTACCCAATACGCAACAACGAGTTCCTTTGAAATCTTACGTTGCACTCTAATAATAATATAATTTTATTTTAAATGGTATTTAACACCTAACCATTATAATGAGGGGAATGAACAGAACTAACTAAAAAATTATTATATATGTTTTTCAAATATTTTTACTTTTTACAATAAATGTTAGAGGATTAAAAATACGATTGAATCCAATTTTAAGCGTAAACATTCTAATATTCATTAAAAGGCCGATTAAACACCTTTTGATGGCGAACCTCTTTTAAATCCACTTTTTGACAATTTTATGTGTTATATTTGACAAAATAAAATTCTTCCTTAGAATCGGGACGTCAAAATATACTCTGTGTAAATTTTTGGTATTTTTCCGATATAGTTCATTTTTTAATGAATAGTGATAAATTTTGTATTTTAATTCAAAACCCCTTTTTAATCTAATTTATTTATATGATTATATTATCTTTTTAATTGATTTTAAAGTGAAATTAGAATATATTTTTACCATTTAATCCAATAGTGGTCATTGGAATTAATTTCACTTTTAAATTGGACTTAAACTAGTGTCAATCTTTTAAAAGATATTGTTTCTTAAAAACACGCTATTTGTTTTGACAGCGGGAATTAAATATTAAATTAATTAATGAAAATTAAATGTTTTTAATTTTGTAAAATAGACATCATTTTTTAATTAAGAATATCAAATATAGCTTAGGGTGAATTTTTGGTATTTTCTGAAAACATCAATTTTTGATGAATAGTGAAACCACTAAGTGGTAGTTTAAAAACTGATTTTTCTTTTAAATGAAAAATTACCCCTTTTGTGATTTGAATTTAAAAAATCCAACGTACATGGTTTTCATTAGGATGTAAAATTTGGTTCAATGGGATTAAAATAATCTTTTGCTGAATGGTAACTTTTATGTTTTTAATCGCGATTAAAGGTAATTAGTGTAATTTAAGGTAAAAAAATGTTTTAATAATATGAAATGACCTTAAAACATGTCCTACCCTTATTGGTTGAGTCATGGCCGGAAAATAAAATCCATGGGTCATCTTGAGGACCCCATGGAGACAATTTTGTAGGAAAATGACATTAATACCTTTTTATTTAAAGTTAAAATTAAAAGGACACAAATATGTGTTGTTTTACTAAAATAATTTTTACATGGGGATATACAAGTAATATTTTTTACTATAAATATTCATTAGAAAGATAAAAAGATTTCATATATCATTATATTTTTTTTATAATTTTTACACATTAAATAAATTAAATTATTTATGACATCATGATGATGTAGCGATTACCTCATTATTTAACGATTTAAATAAAATGAAAAGATAATGTAAAATAAAAGACCTAAACTTGTAAAAAATCTATTTTATGTGTGTATTTAGAACTATTATGACCTTATCCTGGAAATATATAATTTTGGGACATTTAAAATCAGAAAATCATTTTATAATAAAGTAATAGTTTATAACATTCCAAGAGTGCCCCTCCTCTCCTTTTATAAAAGGACCCCACCTATACCACCTTACCCACACCTCTCAAGCATTTGGATCGTCCAAAAACTGCCCATTTTGTCTCTCCACATAACTATCTTACTCCATGAATCCTCACCTTTGGGAGGAATCCTTTCCAAGGAAGCCTCTGAGCTCAAATAAAAAATAGTTTCCCGATTAAAAGGTAATGTCTTCCTTTGTGTTCTTTTGTTTTATTTTTCTTCTCCAACCCTATAAACTCTTTTTATTACTTTCTTTTGAAACAACAACAGTATCTTAAATATACTAGGATGTTGTTATGTGAAGTATTCAAGCTACACTTACACACACCTTCATCTAATGGTTAATGAGCATAATGTTTCTGTGGATGGTGAATTTCTGCTTCACGAAACGATGATTGTTCAATCTTCTCTTAACACCTTTCATGGTGGCCATTATGATGTCACTATATTTTATATATGATAAATATGGTATTTATTATTTCTATATGCTTCTGAATTTTATATTTAAAACATTCCTTTATGCTTTACATGTTGTAAAAATGTGTTAATTTCATATGAGGAAGTGTGGACTACCTCCCCCTCAAGTGATGTGACTCATTCATGCAATACATGGAATGTATAAAGAATTAAATTAATGAACATATGTGACATATATAAAATATATATTATACTGGAATTATAATATATATCTCTCAATTATTTTTTAATTCCATTAATATGACAAAAAAATGAAAGTAGTGTTCATGCATACGTACGGCCTACCGTCTCCATGAACGGTGCATTTCATTTCTTTTTATCTCCAAATATTTTGGAGTAGTAAAAAATTAATATGTACTAGATATATAAGATATTTAAATCATTAATACTATTCTAGAGATGATTTACTTATTACTACATGGATAATCATTTTCAAACAAGTTCATTTTTGACTCATGTACCAAACATCGAAAAAAACGTCTGATATGAACTCAGATTATTAACCAATTATTATAACATTATAATATGTGATATGAACTGAATAATAATATTTAAAAGAGGTCATTAAGAAATTATAAATTGAAAAAAGTATATTATTCAGGAATATAAATAAATGAACAAGACAACTCAGACTTGAGGAAAGGGATCCTATCCCTCTCTTTCTTTTTAAATACACTCTTTTATATAATTCCTTTTAAGCTCATCTTTCTTATGATTGGGATGTTATTTTATATTAATCTTAATGTAGTTTTTATGTTTATATTAATTGATACCCTATTCTCACTCATCAATCCATTTTGGAAGTTTTGAGTGGCGCTGTTACGCAGCCGAAATTCCATAAGAGATCCAACCCCTCTGTTTCTTTTAAAGTACTCTCTTTTATGTCACTTATTTTAATCTCCACTTTCTTATGTTGGGGGATGTCATTCTATATTCCTTTTACTGTAATTTATATGTTTATAATATTAGATACCCGATTTGATTTTCATCAATCCATTTTTTGGATGTTTTATGTGGCGCCGTTAGGCTGCCGAGTTTTCATAAGGGATTTTTCATCTCACTTTCATTCCCGTGAGATTTAAGCTACATTTGCCACCATTTCCTTTTAGTGGTGTATGTTCTGCCCATTATTCAACTATTTATGTAATATACATTTGTTTATGAGTATATACATCAATGTTGTATAGAACCTCTTTCGTGGGTGTATGATTCGAAAGTTACCCTAGTCGGTAAGGCAACCTTTCACCCTTATCTTCTTTAAAAAGTCTTCTTTTGTTATGTATTTTAAATTAAATCTTATTATGTTGGGATATGTTATTATATATCTTTATTGATGTAAATTTAATGTACAAGTGATGAGATACCATTTTTATCTCTCATCAACTCATTTTTTGAATTTTGATGTCACGCCGTTAGGCTGTCGAATTTTTGCAAGGGAACTTCTTAACCCAATTTTGATTCATTGGGATAAACTGGTACTCCTAGAATATGTAATTCTATGAATATTTTTGAATAACCTCTGATTGTTTTACAGATAATATCTACTTAAATTTGGTGTATTCATTTGTCACACATAATTATGTAATTGATTTATCCTTAATCCAAGGATACAGTCTTTGTATGGGACTTCGTCTCAATCTCCTTTCATTGTGGCATATTTTGTTTTATACACAAACATATTTTATATGGTGTATAAACCCCTTTGAATTTTATGTTTATCCAAAATTTATCATTTTATACGAAGCATTTTACTAAACGATTAATGGGAATGTTTTGTCGTATGTATGCGGCGACAATGACTTCTCCGCCATCGTGACCATTATTTGAGTTTCGACTTCCTCTACAAGCCATACCTTTTTTTAAACGAAAAATAAATACCATGTTTTACTTTTATTTTATTTTGGTATTGATAATGGTTTTCATAATGTTTTTATATCAATGTGTTTTATTGATATCTTTTGATTGAAAAGGGGAAATGTTATGATTCCTTTATGCATGTTTTATGTGATACAATTATGTTATGGTTCTTGGGCATTGTTATGGAGATGGGTGGTTCCGTGATAAACTAAGGGCAGGTGAGAACGATATAGCTCCCAAATGCATTGGGTAACGCGAAGGAGTTAAACATTAAGGTTTCAATGAATTGATTTAGGGAATATACTATGATGGGTATTCCAAATGTAACCCTGAGGCTTCTCCCTATATAAGAATGTTATGAATGCCTCAAGTTAACTTTATGTCTTATGATTTATATGATTTATTCATGATTTGATGAGGTATGTTAATGTGATTATGTTTTATGAGTAAAGTATGATTTCATTTATTTTTATGTATATATGTACTCATGTTTCCTTTCTATATTTTTATATCCCTTTCTGAGCTTTTTATTTGGATCCCAAGTTTTTGAAATGTTTTTCACAGGTTAAGGTAAAAGTAAATGATATAATGTTAGTGTCAAGGAAGTTTCACAAAATAATCCATGTTTTATTTTAAATATGTTTCCGTTGATGGGAAAAATGAATAATATCTTTTATGTAACCACTTTGTTTAAATGTGTAATGTAATCCATGATTAAGATCTAATTCTATAAAACTCTAAACCTGAAAATATCCTCAATTTGAATTATTCATTTAATTCAATATTAAGTATGGTTTATGGCCAAGGCCTTATAGTTGGTATCAGATGTCGGTTTAGAAAACGTTAGGGGTTAGGAGTTTTTTTAGACACATGATTAGTCCCTATATATATTATTTCAGTTAAATCATTATTGTATAACTTTTTTTAGTTTATGTAAAGTCAGTTACGAATGAAAGGATAAGGATCTCAAATGAAATTCCTATCTCATCCTGTTGACATGCTTGCAATAATTATTGCAAAGTCATGTTCGGATGATTGTGAAACTTTTTCTAGCATACAACTCACTTGAAAGTAGTTGTTTGAGATATCAATCACCTCCACAATACCTCGTTATCATCGTGGATCATGGTTGTATTTATACAAATACTATTTTCATAATATTCACACATTTTTAATAAAGGTAAATATTATCATGTTATTTTAAAATATTTTACCTTATCAGAAGAATTTAAAGCATATTATGATTTTAAAAATGGTGCTGAGGAAGGAGACCCTTGCGCAACCTATTTATATTTTCTTTTAAAATATAGTCTATCAGCAAATACTTATGGTATTTTAAAAGGACCAATAATAAAATGTTTCAACTCAAATTCTGTCCGACTATTTTATAGAAATCATGTTTTATCAGATTTTTTGGAATTATATGTCATACATGATTATTTTCCAAAGAAATTTTTATGTGAAGACCCATATGACCCATGTTGTACAAGGTGTATTTTGATAAAGGATGCAAATTATTTTTAAGGACCTCTAAATCATTGTTGTAATGCATGATACTTCTACCTATGTGAGAAAGATGACGATGAAACCGAGTGGACACCATGATCAAGGTGTGCTATTATTCATTTTGGGAATCATTTTATTTTATCTTATGTTGGTGAAATAAGACTTCAGGAATTAATATGTTGAGATTGTAACGAATTTGGATGAAAATGAGAGTTAAAAGGAAACTATTGAGGTTCAAACATGTTAGGGTTATTTTTGGAGTTTTATAAAAATGACAACACGCAAACCGTGTGACAACCCATCGCGTCGGACAAAGCTGCGGGAATCAAACCCACAACCAAAGTGCGACTAGTATTTATCGCCTACCACTGGACTAAGTGAATTCCCCGGTTAGTATGACCTATTATTTTTAGTTATATGATTTTATGAATTACGATTAAGTTGAATTTGGATTATCTATGGATATTATTAACCTATCATGGAGGATATTTGATTAGGATAATTACTTTTCAATATGAGACTTTAAGAGTAACTGATGTTATTTGGAGATAAGTGTTAACTTGTGGCTTGGAAGACTATGTGATTAAATCATTCAAATATTTTGGTTTAAATCTTAGTTTGGTTTACATTGATGATTTTTTTGGGAAAATTGTTTATCGAATGATCTTCGTTGAACTTTGCGTTTTGTTGGAATAAATTTGGAGATTAAGAATAGATTTTCATTTTATAAAGTGTTATTCTTTTCTGGATTATTAGATATTATTCTATCAATTTTGGTTTTGCTAAGGTTATAAAGATATGTGAAATATATATTTCTCTTTTGTGGATTAGGTGATTCTCTAGAATTTGATTATAGTACTTTTAATGTGACAAGCCTTCCTAAATACTCATCATTTTGGGAAAGTATGAGTTTGTGTAAGAAATGTAGTAAACGTTGAATGTCAACATGACAAGTAATTATGTTTCATTAAGATCATAAATAAATTCCTCAATGAAAAGTAACATAAAACAAAAAAAAATTTATCTTAACTTTTCCTATTGGGGAATCAAATACTGTTTAACACACCACAAGTCTGTGATTTTCTTGTGGTTAACATTCTCCTAAAGATGTTTTCTATTACTCTCCCTCAGAACATGACCCTTTTCGTTTTCTTCCACATCCATGATTTACTACATGGAATCCTAGTATGGGTTAACTTGGGTGACCTCTGTACTTCTCTTTCATTCTTATAAAGTGGTTGTTTTACCGACTCTTGTTCTGATAAAGGACTTTCAATGATGTTTTCGAGCCCAATTTTTAAATTGCGAGGACGCAATTCCCAAAAGGGGGGAAGGATGTAACACCCCAGGTAAATAAATAATATGACATTTTTATATTTATCCCTATTTTTGAATAAAATTTTAATATTAATTTAAAGGGAACGCTATGCTCGATGGCTTACCCAATACGCAACAACGAGTTCCTTTGAAATCTTACATTGCACTCTAATAATAAAATTATTTTATTTTAAATGGTAGTTAACACCTAGCCATTGTAATGAATGGAACAAACAGATCTAACTACAAAATGATTATATATGTTTGTGAAATATTTTTACTTTTTACAATAAATGTTAGAGAATAAAAAAAATGAATGAATAAAATTTTAAGCGTAAACATTATAATATTCTTTATAAGGTCGATTAACCGCCTTTTGATGGAGAACCTCTTTTAAATCGACCTTTTGAAAATTTTATGTGTTATATTTGACAAAATAAAATTCTTCTTTAGAATTGGGACATCAAAATTTACTCTGTGTAAATTTTTGGTATTTTTCTGATAAAATTCATTTTTTAATGAATAGTGAAAAATGTTGTATTTTAATTTAAAACCTCTTCTTAATCTAATTTATTTATATGATTAGATTATCTTTTGAATTGGTTTTAAAGTTAAATTAGATTATATTTTTATCATTTAATCCAATAGTGGTCGTTGGAATTAATTTCACTTTGAAATTGGACTTAGACTAGTGTCAATCTTTTAATAGACAATGTTTCTTAACATCACGTTATTTGTTTTGACAACGGAATTAATTATTAAATTAATTAATTCAACTAATATGTTTTGAATTTTTTAAAATAGAAATCATTTTTGAATTCGTAATATCAAATATATCATAGGATGAAGTTTTGATATTTTTTTGAAAAACATCAATTTTTGATGAATAGTGAAACCACTAAGTGGTAGTTTAAAAACGGATTTTTTATTTAAAGGAAAATTTACCACTTCTGTGATTTGAATTTCAAAAATCCAACACACATGGTTTTCATGAGGATGTTAAATGTGGTTCAATGGGATTAAAATAATCTTTTGTTGAATAGTATCTTTTATGTTTTTAATCGCGATTAAAGGTACTTACTGTAATTTAAGGTAAAAATAATGTCTTAATAATATGAAATCACCTTGACACATGTCCTGCCATTATTTTTTGAGTCATGGCCGACCAAGAAAATACATGGGTCAACTTGGGGACCCCATGGAGCCACTTTGTTAGAAAAATGACATTAATACCTTTTTATTTAATGTTAAAATTAAAAGGTCACAACCATGTGTTGTTTTACTAAAACAATTTTTATATGGGGTTATACAAGTCATATTTTTGACTATAAATATTAATTATAAATATAAACATATTTCCTACATCATGATATTTTTTTTATAATTTTTATACATTAAATAAATTAAATTATTTATGACACCATGATGATTCAGCGATTACCTCATTATTTAATGATTTAAATAAAATGAAAAGATAATGTAAAACCTAATACCTAAACTTGTCAAAAACTGATTGGATGGGTGTATTTCGGACTCTTATTACCTTATACTAGAAATATAAAATTCTGGGACATTTAAAATCCTAAAAGCATATAATAATAAAGTAAAAGTTTATAACATTCCAAGAGTGCCCCTCCTCTCCTCTTATAAAAGGCCCCCACCTATACCACCTAACCCACACCTCTCAAGCCTTTGGCTCGGCCCACCCCTTCCCATTTTGTCTCTCCATATCCCTATATTAATCCTTTAAGACTAAACTTTGGGTGCAATCCTTTCCATGGAAGCCTTTGAGTACAAATCAAAAAGAGTTACCCGATTTAAAGATAATGCCTTCCCTTGTGTTCTTTTGTTTTATTTTGCTTCTCCAACACTCTAAATAATTTTTATTCCTTATTATGAAACAACACAAGTATCTTAAATATACTAGGATGTTGTTATGAGAAGTATTTGTGCTACACTTACACACACCTTCGTCTAATGGTTAAAGAACATACTGTTTCTGTGGATGGAGAATTTCTGCCTCACGAAACGACGATTGTTCAATTTTCTCTTAACAACTTTCATGGTGGACATTATGATGTCAATATGTTTTATATATGATATATATTGTGTTTATGTTTTCTATATGCTTCTTAATTTTATATTTAAAACATTCCTTTATGCTTTTCATGTTGTACAAATGCGATAATTTCGTACGAGGAAGTGTGGACTACCGCCCCCTCAAGTGACGTGACTTGTTGATGCAATATGTAAAATGTATAAAGAATGAAATTAATGAACATATGTAACCTATATAACATATATATTATACTGGAATTATAATATATATATCTCTCAATTAATTTTAATTCCATTAATATGACAAAGAAATGAAAGTAGCGTTCATGCGTACGTACGGCCTACCGTCTCCATGAACGGTGCATTTCATTTCTTTTTATCTCAAAATGTTATGGAGTAGTATAAAATGAATATTTACTGGATATATATGATATTTAAATCATTAATACTATTCTGGATATGATTTACTTATAACTACATGGAAAATCACTTTCAAACAAGTTCATTTTTGAATCATATACCAAACATCGACAAAAACGTATGACATGACCTCACATTATTATCCAATTGTTATAACATTATTATATGTGATATGAAATGAATAATAATATTTAAAAGAGTTCCTTAATAAATTATAAATTTACTAATGTTTATTATTCAGGAATATAATGAAATGAACAAGACCAGTCAGACTTGAGGTAAGGGATCATACCCCTCTCTTTCTATTTAAGTACACTCTTTCATGTAATTCCTTTTAAGATCATCTTTATGATGATTGAGATGTTATTTTATATTAATATTACTATAAATTTTATGTTCATATGATTAGAGACCCTATTTTCTCTCATCAATCCATTTTGGAAGTTTTGAGTGGTGCTGTCAGGCTGCCGAATTTTCGTAAGAGATCCAACCCCTCTCTTTCTTTTAACATACTCTCTTTTATGTATCTTATTTTAAGATTATATTTCTTATGTTGGGGGATGTTCTTTTATATTCCTCATACAGTAATTTCTATGTTCATATGTTGAGAGAGAGTATTTTATTTCCAGCAATCCATTTTTTGGATGTTTTAAGTGGCGTCGTTAGGCTGCCGAGTTTTTGTAAGGGATTTTTCATCTCACTTTCATTCCCGTGAGATTTATACTACATTTAAAACCATTTAATTTGAGTGGTGTATGTGCTGGCCATTATTCTAGTCATTGTGTAATATAATTTCTTTTATGAGTATTTACATCAATGTTGTATAGAACTTCTTCTGTGGGGTGTACGTTTCAAAAGTTACCCAAGTCGGTAAGGGACCCTTTCACCCTCCTCTTCTTTAAAATGCCTTCTTTTGTTATGTTTTTTAAATTACATATTATTATGTTGGGATATGTTATTATATATCCTTATTTCTGTAAATTTAATGTAAAAGTGATGATATACCATTTTTATCTCTCATCAACTCATTTTCAAAATTTTGAAGTGACGCCGTTAGGCTGTCAATTTTTTGCAAGTGAACTTATTAACCAAATTTTGATTCATTGGGATAAAATGGTACTCCTTGAATATGTCGTTCTATGAATATGTGTGAATAACCACTTATTTTTTACACCTAATATCCACTTATATTTGGTGTATTCGTTTGTCACACATAATTATGTAATTGATTTATCCTTAATCCAAGGATACCGTTTTTGTATGGGACTTCGTCTCAATCTACTTTCATTGAGACATATTTTGTTTTATACACAACCTTATTTTATATGGTGTATAAACCCCTATGACTATTACATTTATCCAAAAGGAATCATTTTATACGAAGCAATTTACTAAACAAAAAAAGGGAATGTTTTTGTCTTACTTATGCGGCGACAACGACTTCTTCGCCACCGTGACCATTATTTGATTTTCAGCTTCCTCTACAAGCCATACCATTTTTTAAATGAAAAATAAATACCATGTTTTACTTTTATTTTATTTTTTTATTGAAAATGGTTTTCATAATGTTTTTATATCAATGTGTTGTATTGATATCTTGTGATTGAAAACTCTAAATTTTATGTTTCCATTATGCATGTTTTATGTGATACGATTATGTTATGGTTCTTGGGAATTGTTATGAAGATGGGTGGTTCCATGATAAACTAAGGGCGGGTGAGCCCGATATATCTCTCCAATGCATTGGGTAACTTGAAGGAGTTTAACATTAAGGTTTCTCCAAAGAGATTTAGGGAATATACTGTGATGGGTATACCAAACGTAACCGTGAGGGTTACTCCCTACGTAAGAATGTTATGAATGCCTCAAGTTACCTTTATTTCTTATGGTTTCATTGATTTATTCATGATTTGATGAGGTATGTTACGTGATTATGTTTTATGAGTAAATTATGATTTCATTTATTCTTATGTATGCATGTACTCATGTTTACTTTCCACATTTTTATATCCCTTATTGAGCTTTTTATGCTCATCCCAAGTTTTTGAAATGTTATTCACAGGTCAAGGGAAAGGTACATGATATAATGTTAGTGTCAAGGATGTTTCAAGAAATAATACATGTTTTATTTTAAATATGTTTTTGTTGATGGGAAAAATGAATATTATCTTTTATGTAACCACTTTGTTTAAATGTGGAATGTAATGCATGATTTAAGATCTAATTCTCTAAAACTCTAAACCTGAAAAGATTCTAAATGTTAATTATTCATTTCATTCATTATTAAGTAATGTTTAAGGCCGGGTCCTTATATCTCCCCAATATAACAAATGATCACAGTCACATATCAGATGCCTGTCAATATGGGATATTATCATAAATACATAAAATGAAAAATAACCCAAGTGAATCAAAATACTTGAACAGGTTATTAAAGATGTGTGTGGGATTTTCCCACTAATAACCTTTGATGGGAAAAGGTATTATTTTATTTTAACTGGTGATTTCAAGTGAATAGAATGTGAATTTCTCATTTCCCACAAGTCTTGCATGTTTAGTTACATAAATCATTATTAGGTAGACTGTTAAAGGATTCCTAAACATCATTTTCTGATGTTTCATAATTATTTTGGTAATAAACCACTAAAATTCAGGTGGAATATAATCTCGATTAACTCAGAATAATGAATCATAATTCCTCCGTGAAAACTCTTAAAAAATGTAGTAGAATATAGTATAAATTATATCATAAAAAATTATATAAAAATTATTATTTAAAAGGAACAAAAATAGAAATTATGTAAGGAAGTTGTTTTAACATCTTTTTAGATATCCAACAAGGTATTGTTGTGTCTGACGGAAGAAAATGCTACATATGGGAAGCGGTACAGAAAGAATCAATCACTAAAATAAATTCAAATATTTTTGAGTATGTATTTTATTCTCAATTGGGAGTAACAAAAGATATTTTAATCTTATATATATGAGGGAATATTTATAGCCTATTGAGAAGTAGAAAAATCATATAAGTGTTTCGAAAAGAGGCTAGAAAAAATGGTTTAATGAAATGATTTCAATATTGTAAAGAATGAATTCAGTCTTCCACAACATAATGAATAGTTTATTGATGAAAATGAAGGAGAGTCAAGAAGATCAAGGGGAGTAGAAGTGTAAAATTGTTATTTAGAATAAGATACTGATGATGGGAACGAGGAATTCAAATATATATCTTCAAAATATTCATAGTTCTGAGGTGAAATTGACAGGAGAAATATCATTTGTGATATGGAAGCTCCATTTCAACAATAGAGAATGATGTATTTAAAACATGCTTTTTCACATATCAGGTTGATCATAATTGTTTTTTTTAATGTATATGGAGATTAAAATTGGGTCTAGGCTATAAATGAATAAGTTGATCAAATTGAGAAGAATTAGTCATGGGTGATTGTTCTGAAAGTTGTAGATAAAATTTCATTGATACCAAATGGGTCTTATGATAGAACCAAATATACATGGAACAATGATTTGAAACTCACAAAGATTGGTTTGAAAATGGTACTCCCTGATATAGGATATAAAATTTTATGATATATATTCACCTGTTGTGAGGCTAGATATAATAATATTATTCACTGATTTAGTAGTTCATTGAAATTTCACGGTTTTCTAGATTAATGTTAATTCAACATTTATAAATGGGGTGCTGGGAGAAGAAATGAGTAGAATGAATCCTATTTGTTTTATAATTAATTAATATGAGAAAAATATTTGTCAACTAAGGAATTATCTATATGGGTTGAAACATGCACCGAGATCTAGGTAGTCAAGATTGGATCATTTTCTAATAATAATGTTACTCAATGTGGGGTTGTTGATTAAAAAAATAATTTTAAAAATAATAATAATCAAATGATGATGATTCATAATTATTTGAATAACATAATATTAGGTGGATATGAAGATTATGTGTGAAAACAATTCATAGAATTTAGGATATGTTATCTGCTCATATTAATGATTGGAAAACTGACATTTTCACTACGTATATTCGTGATAGTAAGAAGTAATGTAAAATTTAATTATCAATGAAAATATGACAATGTTGTTTTTAGAATATTTATTAAGGATAATTACAAGTACAAGAAAACAAAAATGGATGCCTAGATGAAACAGTCATGATATTATGAAGGAAAAAATTGTTAATGTCATAGAATATAGGTAGATCATTAGCTGACTATTATTCATCGTAGAGAAAAGACCTAAAATTGTTTATTCCAAAGGAAAATAACCACAATAACAATGTATTTCCAAAAAAATGTTCTTACTTTTTTTTGAAGTAATAATTTATTATATACGAGGCCAAATAGATTTGATTATTTTTTATAATGACAAATTTCAATAAGAGATATTGGGCTATACATATGTAGACAAGGATGGATCAAAATATAATAGATAATCAACATCTGGTATGGGATTCAATATTTTACAACTGGGTATTTCATATATAAGAATGAAATATTATATCATTTCATTGATCACTACATAATCTATCAATATTGTGGATACTCAATATTTCACACTGTTAATGTGGATGAAGCATCCTCT
Organism: Viscum album; assembly: GCA_963277665.1. Taxonomy (NCBI): domain Eukaryota; kingdom Viridiplantae; phylum Streptophyta; class Magnoliopsida; order Santalales; family Viscaceae; genus Viscum; species Viscum album. Next base: position 1,333,044,675 of record OY728122.1, on the reverse strand, counting down.
GGACGTTATCGGAGTTGAAGTGATGTCTCTAATCATAATCCATTATGATAATTCATGTTCAATATATCATAGGCAAAATCTAGTCCATAAACCTTGGATGAAGTAAATTTTAAAAAAGAATCATTTTATCAAGGAGAAGCTTGAGCTTGTTCTTTTGAGGTTGGAGTATCTTCTGACAGAACTACAAGTTGTAGATATTCTAAAGAAGGCCCATCCGAAAGAATTGTTTGAATAAAATTGACTATATATTTTATTTTAGAAGACTCCAAACATGTAAATACTAGGGATGTGGTACCCCCTCCCACTATATATTATTTTTTAATAAAAAATGATCTATTATGTGTTCATTAAAATGTTGAAACCATTGTGGAGTGACCATTGGGTTCATTTAAAAAGTGGTAGAAAACTTATTTATAAACATAAGGGGAGAGGCTAATAGGCAAATAAGTGTGGTAGGGGGGATTTTTAAATTAGATTATGAAAGAGATGATAAATCAAGGGTTATATATCATGAAAAAAGGGGTATGTGATGATATAGTTTTTGTGTTTTGGGAATGAAGTGTTTCATTGATGATCATTGAATGCTACTATTGTTTCTCGCACTGATCTAGGCTATCATGGGCTTATTGTATCTGTTGAGTAAATATTTAATAACTACCTAAATAGAAATAAGTGAAGTTTTTAAGAATATGGAATATTCCTCAATGAAGCAATAAAATGTGAAAATTTTTCAACAAATCCAAATGGGGATATTGTTTGTAAAATCCCCCAAGATTGATTTGTATAGTTTTTTGATTGAACGTCTTTGTTAAAAAATTATGTTTCCCATGTCACTAATGGAACTACGAAGATATTTTGGACTCGATATGTTTGATAATATCCATGACAATGGAATTTATTATCTATAGGTGTTATAGAATAATGTGTATAAAAGGTGGATTTTTGATTTCTAAGAGATAATCATCATATATATGCTAAAGGTATGTTTATTATGAATTTTGGTGTTTTTTTTGAAGATGTTGAGTTTCATGAAAATAACAACTGTTGTGAAGGATTTATGTTTTGTGAGTATACAAATAGTTTACGGTCAATCTACCCAACTATGAGAAACTATGTGAAAGAAAAAATTTATGTAGTTCTTCATGAATATTTGGAAGATCATGAACAAGAATCCAGAGCATCATGAAATGATAATGGAGACCATGGAAACAACACGAATATGAGTAAACATATATAAATAGTCCTCTACACCCACATTTCAAGAGATTAATAATTAAATAACATATAAAGTCCATGATTTATTGATGTTGTTTCATGAAAGTTGTTCCCAAGAATATTTTCACAAAGAAAATATGTTTATGAAGGTTGTGTATGATAACATAATGTTATAATAATCTCTAATGTGTTGATATTCATTAATTCAATGTGAGTATTGCGTAGTCTCTTTGAGAATCATGGATGGAGGGTTCTTATTGATGTATCTTTTTGATTTGTGAATGTTGTGATCTTCACAAATGTTTTGGGGTTCACGAATGGAGAATATTCATACGAGGAATTCATGAGTTTTATAAAGGTTGTGTGAGCTTTGTGAATTTTGTGAGAGTTATGAATGTGTTGATAAGGGATTTCATATAAAATATATGAGAATCATTTATTAATCAAGTGTATTATTGTGTATTTAAATGATACAAACATAAATTTGTAATGAAATTCAATCAAGTTGTCCAATAAAGAATCATCTCATGGAGCAGTTAGGACTTCGTTGAGAGAGTAGTGAGATTAAAAATTGTGATGGGTAGTTAACTAGGATGGACTGTGAGACATATATTAAATTTGTAATAGAAATATGCTTTACTATATTTTATACATTGGAACATCGACTTTATATTATTTTTATAAATAAATCTATTTGGTTGAACCATGATATATTGATCTGTCTATTGAAAGATTTCATTTCATTTAAAATATTCATATGGGAAATGGAGAGAATAGTATTATAATAATTATGTAACCGAATATTAAGGGGAAGTGGTATTAATCTGCAATAACAAGATTCACTCCTCCTCTATGGTAATTTAACCTAGTTGGGCTAACAATTCCATTAATTCATATCAAATGGAATTTACTCAATAGTAATTGAAAAACATTGTTAGTTGTACTATAGGATTATATCTCATTGGTGTTAGGTGGGATTTATTAATGTCCAAGATTTCCACCTATCAATGAGTCATGTTATCCTTGATAAAGACATAACATCATAGTATAGATAAAAATATATGCAATCTCTAAGTTTAATATAATCTCCATCTCTTAATATCTCATAGATCCAGTTATATATCAATGTCTTCAACCTATGTTCTTTATAAATATTTCATTGGATATCTGAAAAAAACCATGTTGTTTCACCATTTCCATTTATTTTAATTTAGAGGTTCTAGTACAATCCAAGGGAATATAAACTATCTTACATAAATTTAGTTGATGAAAAATCATTCCTGAAATCATTAATGAATAAAACATAAATTGTAACAAACTGAATATGTCGAACAACATAATGAACTATTGATATAATGTTTTAAGAAATACATCTATGTTTACATGTTGTAACATGCATTAGTAATAATATTTTTGCCTATGGATCGTTAAACTTGTTCAAAAATAGGAATATATGATGGCATAAAAACATGTATAATTGTAACTGGTGGTTATATTATCATATTCTCTCATCTTATATATTTCCATATGAAAACTTCAAGGGAATAGTACACAAACCAGTGTGTAATTTTCCTGATAGTCACATTATATGTGTCCCATCAAAGAATGTTATTTGATTGTAAAACTATTTTTATGAATATCAGGATATAAATTTAGGTTTCTCTTTAGGAAATGGAACTAATATGAACTTATTGATGTGATTGGTAATCTAATACACTGATTCATTAAATTCATGTAGCATATTTTAGAATATATTATCTTAATATTAAAATAATTGAATATAACTATAATCAATATAGAGAGATTTTGTCCTCGAAACCCAACACAAACATTAGTGAAATATGTTTTTAATTTTCACCATTTGTAATTTCCATGTTCTTCCAAGGAATAAATAGTTTTCTTTGATGAAATAATTTTTTTAGGAGAAGCTTTTGAAAAAATTAACTTATTCTTGATCCAATATTTGAAAATGGTCTTAAGGTGTAATTAATGTTGCATTCAGGAGTGTTTGATGAAAATTATGAATGTTACATTGATGATTTAATAAAAAACTCACACTGATACATATAAATCACATATAGACATTAAAAACATTGAGGGTACCAATCTAAAATCATCTTTAATAAACCAGAACTGGAATTGAAACAACACACATGAAACATTTTCATAAGGAAAATGATTATTTATAAAAATAAATTAAAAAAAATTAAATCCCAAAGAATAATATAATCTTCTAAGAAGTACGAATCAAAATGATGTGACCTTTGGATGGAAATCATAATACATTCAAGTGATTTTATATAACAATTTATTTCATTCAATAACGATTAAAAATGAGTCCAACATGGAACTTTGACACTAAAAAAGGCTCAGGTAAAATCATCGAGAAGTAGAAAAAAAGTAATTTGAATGACTAGTAAGAGTTGAAATAAATAACCAATTTTCTATCTCCAAATGGTTAACTCAAATTAATATACATTTTAATACATTTTTCAACACCATTTTACAATATATTAACATTTTATTATTGTCCACATTAATTTATAATTTTGGAGTATTTTAATCGATTATAGGAAAATATCATGTCACTCTAAAGGATCACATCTCCATTTTATTTATAAACTAAATGATAGAGATGCCAGCTAGAAAGGGTCCCTTTAGATTACTTGATGTGTTTTCTGGGATCATTTTTATTCAGATTACAATGTATGAATATTATATGACCAAATTTATGTGTATCATTAGCGCAATTTACAATTGAAGGATAACAAATGGTATTTTCAATTCCCTTGTTATATTTAAGACTACCTGGTATATATCCACTCAGACCAGATATAGAGATTATTAGATGTATTTCATGATCGTTTTAATATAAATATATCTTATTTTTATTAATTCTTATTTATTTATAAATATTTTTCAAAAGATTCATAGTGAAAAAATTGTTGTCAGTTTTTAAATTTTAATTGCAAGGCTAAAAATTGTTTTTTAGGTAAACTAAATTATATATAAGATATTGAAGTGAACAAGTCCATATTTGAAGCTATTTATACACTACCGTGCCTCACTATTTTGAGGCATATTCAATAATTTTTATGCTATGTTTGGTTCTGTGGAATAATTATTGAGGAATTTAGTAAAACTATTTCTAACAAAAATATCCTCTTCATGAAGTAAAATAATATTTTGTTTAATGATAAACACAATATAGATTTTGATAATATAAATGGGAGTTTAACAAACACCCCATAACATGCCCATAAGACAAGAATTCCAATTTTCAGATACTATGTGATCCGTCAAACAATGCTGTAAGCGTTTTTATTTTGTAGACAATTGATGGGAAAATCAAAATGATAACCTAGGCTTAATAAATCTCAGCTTCAACAAAAATAAATCATCCACCATAGTATAAAGAGTATTCAGTTATATTTCTTAGAGAAATTTCATTATTAACTATATGGAAGTAATGTAAATACCTATTCTTATAATGTAGCCCTGGAGTATTTGTTAGTGAGTTATTATGAATATAAAAGACATTTGATATAGATATTATTGTTAAATGAAATAAATTTAGTGATAAAATACATTAAGAGTTTTGATAAAATGGTCACAAACCACCTGTGATTATTTTCTAAAAAATCCATGTTTGTACCACTTATCAATAAAAATTTGGCTGAATCCATCAATTTTGAGATGTTTTATAAAACTGCTCAATTCCCTTGATATGAGGAATTAATGAATATTCTAGTCACATCATGGTAGCTCCATATATGAAAAAGAATCAATCTATTAATTTTAAATCTAATTCAATGTACTATGTTTGATATGACCTATATTCTTTCATTATTTTAAGTGACATGGTAATAAGGATTTCAATCAAGGAATAAGAGGTCGAGTAAGCGGTTAAATTATATATACACATGCATATGGAGGCTATTTGGGACATTAATGAAAATATTATAATGTATCATAAAATGGATTATTTTTTCACTCCAGTTTCAAGTGATTCACATGAATATGTAAAAATTGGTTCAAACCATACATTATCTGGTGGAATTTACAAAATAATTTAAATTCACTAAATATCATTTATTTTTTTGAATAACATATTTCATTTGATTTAATTTCATTGGATTATTTCTAATTAAACATGTATTTTACTATATCTTATTTACATTATATTATTTTTCTATTAGAATTAATGTAATTTTAAACAAACTGAAGATTCTAATGTTGTAATTGAACATACGAAATATAATATTTTTTAGATGATTAGAATTATGAGAGAGAACTAGTGATAGAGGTACACACGTCTTCAACATGAATATGGATGCTCCGATGAATAAATATGGAGTGAATAAAAATTATTTCACTTTATATTACTCTAAAAGAAATTGGATGACCATGGTTTACAATTGAGAGATAAAAAGGATTCTGGATAGGATTGCGAAACTGGACAATAATTATTGATTTACGAAGCTAGTGGATTCACTATAGGAAATACATGACTTCCTAAAAATCATTTATAGGTTTTCCACATTATGAATTTTTTATGGATAATATATTCACTTTACTATTAAATTAAAAAATATATAATACTTTCATTTGAAGAATGTAATAGTGATGTTTTTAAAATATCAAGAGGGAAGGATAGTGGAGAAGATATAACATTGAGAGCTATGAAAATGATCTTGTGGAGATTATTTTCTTTCTAAAAAAATATGTATCATTACATGACGGACTCATTTTGAGAAGATAAATTTTAATTTGGTTAAAGTTTAAATGTTCTCCAAAATGAGGAGTCTCATAATTGGAAAAAATCGTTCTAAATGGACCAGACCATAGATAATGAATACTATATTTCAATTAAGATACATTGATATGAATAGGGATGAATTAAAACATCTATTCATGTTTAATGGACAACATGTGACACATTACTATGATTAATTTTAAAAAGAACACATAGAGGATTCCAAACACCACTCTACTACCATTTATTAATGAAATGCATATTTCAACGTTCAATCAAACCAGTTTAAATACTTTTTATCATTAAATAGTGTTCTATAATAACTAAATTATATAATTAAATAGAATATTGTCTAAACCAATTTTGGGATATACTAACCAAATAAATTAAGATTAAATTTTTTTAGTCTATATGATTTACATGATTTTAGTGTTAAATAAAATAAATAAAAAATATTCCAAATATAATTTTAGAATATTTTCTAGAGTTTCTACAATTTTTGTTTTGTTTTTTTATATTTTTCTAGTGTAATTAAAATAATTTTTTAATTCTATGTTATCACATGTAGTTAAAATACTATTCAATGTGGTGGGATTTTATTAGTGATTTAAATTAAATATTTAAATTATTTATAAATAATATTTTCTCATCATTCATGAAAATTTGGTTTTGGACCATGGATAATGATTTTGTCTTACATGATCTTTTTTGAATCATAATTATAACATGAGGACATTATTTTTTGAGCATAATCTGAGGTGACATTGAATTTTTTAAAATGATCATCCAAGGGAGAGTACTCCAAAGAAATATGATATATTTTCTTTTGAAGCTATAAAGAAATTGATATTATAACACTATAATAAATCATTGATTCATTTGTCACTAGGTGTTTTTAAATATTATCAGTATTTGAATACTCAATAAGATCATTTTCAAAGTGTATTGAACATATATAGATTAATTTTAAATATAAATACTAAATAGTCAATATTGATTGAAATTTCTTGAGGGGTGTAATTAACATAGTTGAATAAAGTTGTAATTTACTAATAAAAATTTCATTCGATTTATATCAATGAAGTGAAAATTATAACTCTAGTTTATGTAATATAAGAGAGAGGTATAATTGGAAGAACTAATTGTTATCAAATATATTCCTTATAAATATAATTTCATTCCCTCCTCGCCTAGAAATTTGGTTTAATATAATTGAGGATATGAAATAAAATTAAATAATATGTATGATAATTTATGAACTAGTGGGATCTAGGATTGTTTGTCAAGGTTCTAGAGTATATGTAATCAAGACTATATTTGTTTAATATTTTATAAGTAATTAATAAATAGTAAAAAAGAATTATTACACTAAAATAGTTCAACTATCGGTAGTCATGAGTCCCAAAATATGAAAAACAACGAAGTCAAATAATTTATTTAATACTACAAAATAGAAGTAAAACTATGTTAGATTTTTTATTTTTGATATAATGGATAATTGTGGATTATATGTTTTAATGAATGAAAGTATTTATTTTTATTGTTTATATATTTTGTAGAATTTATATAATTAATACATACAATGATTAATAATTATAGGTAAAATTTATTTAGAGTTATATAATTCTAAATTTATTTCCTTATTAAAATTTTCAGTTATTCTGGTTGACAGAATTTTTTTGATGAATAAATTGAATTTCTTTTAAACTATGAATTTTAATAGATAAACATCTAATTTATTATTTATTCCATTTTAAATTATTAATTTTAAATTAATCTTGTATCTGGAAATATAGAATATAATTAATAATTTTATATTTGAAAATTAGTATGAATGTTTTATTTTAATCCAATTGATATTTTCATTGAATAAGGGTGAAAGTAATATTCGTCAAATACATGTTGAAGTCAAAATTAGAAAAATGTTTTCTTTATTAAGATACCATTCATTCCTTCTAATGAAAAATCAATAAGAATATAATACTCTTCTGTTATAATAAACTATTCATCTTCTACATGGAACATCACATTTAATTTCATGACATATTCCATGGAAAATATTTCAATATGAGATTCTCTAATTCTGTAAAAACATAGTTCTTAATCTTGAGGTATGAGTTTCTTTTTTCCTCTTTCTATAAGAGATTTTGTGAAAATAAGGAAAATGGGGGGGGGATCCCAAATTTTGTGGGCACACACCGTGTACTTTGGCCGTGTGGGAAGAGTACACAGGGCATGTAGCCCTATCAGCGATGAAGGGTGTAAAAATGGACTACACTCTATGTAATTGGTATTTACATGTCATGAACTCAGTCAGCAGGTGAACCGTAAAGCAGTGGGAGTAGCCACTAGCTGAGCAATAGTACACGCCATGTAGTCATGTCGATAGATGGACAGTATGGCGTGGAAAAAATAACAGCCACAGGAATAGTAAAATAATTAAAAATACATGACATGTAATTGATAGTATAGGCTGTGTAGTTTTTTTTTATAAAACGGCCAGTGGCCTACACTTTTGGTAGAGGAGGTAGAAATAGTCATTTGGAGCATAGGAGAGAGGTCAGATCTTTAAAGAGCTCCCGACTACTCACTGGGAATCAGATTCTTCCATTGTCGATCTTTTTTGGTCTGTTCTAGTAGGAGTATTATTCTCCATGAGTCATTCTTACCAATTCATTCCCAAGGGTACATTATTTACATTTGAACCAGAAGCCTCTTATCCCAGATCTACACCATTCTCGAGTGTTTCTAGATGTTTCATTCACGTATTTTATTCAGAGGAGATCAACGTAGGTAGTCTGATGTTTAATTCCATATATCATGTGGTTTTTCTGTACTACATTGCCCTCTACCCATGATTGGGGTGTCAAATGGGTGAGTCCTTGATTAATTAAATACCTAAAATATTTTAGGTAATTTAATGAATATGTACAACTACATTTTGGGATCATTGCTTAGATTCAGGGCCACCCCATCGGTGCATTCCTTTGTTTAGCCGTTTGGCCAGGATACCGGATGGTATGTCATGATTATATCATGCATTGAGTTTTGTTGAGAGAAAATGTATATATAATTTCTTGCCTTTGTGTTGGGAAAGGCCCAGTTACTTGCTCAGCCTGAGGACCATGTTTTTATTAGCCTAAGAGTAGTGTTTTGATTAGTCTGAGGGAAAGGTTCTATTATTCCCAAGGGCAAGTGTTTCATTTAGACTGAGGGAAATGATTCATATTCCTGAGGGAAGTTGTGTTCATGGCTGGGGGAAATATCTCATATGCTTGAGGGAACTATTCATTATGCCTAAGGGAATATACATGAGGGTTTCTTTTTCAGTTTGGCCTTAGGGCAATGTTCAAAATTACCCTGAGGGAAAGGTACTATTTATCATGAGGGAAAAGTATATTTGAATATTCAATATGGTTTTTGTTATTCATTCCAAGCTAAAGCACACGATTGGTATTGTTTTACCTTGTACTTGATAGATATCTTGTTGTAGTTTAATTGTGGCACTGTTTAGAAGATTTTCGGCTGAGGCAGAGTCTGGAGAACTTATAATTCTATTATATTGAATTGTTAAATAAAATTTTAAATTGAAATGAAAATGGTAGGAGTAGCTGCTTTTTAGTACTTCCTAGTTTACTGCATTTTCAATACTGCACATTGATGTTGCACAAATTCACTGACATATGGACAGGGGGCTTTGGTGGTTACCTTCTTGGGATTTATTTCTCACACCTTCCTTGGGTTATGTTTAGGGCCCAAAGAGATTATATTTCTATAGGTGTGGAAAAGGGAAAGGGTCTCTATTCCGGTACTTGACTGTTACAGATGATTAGGAGTGAATGGGATCGAGCTTAGGCTTGCGATGCAGCTATGTTCCTACTACGCTAATTTATTTTGTTTTGCTGCATTATCCCTTGTATTGTAGTGTATCCTGTTTTGGTTTCTTTCTTAGACTTAGGGACATATTGCATCATTTTATATAACTGTTGGTCTTTTCTTTACTTCAGAGCTATGTCTATTTCATCTTTGATATTGTTTACTGCTCCTGCATATTTTATGTTTATATCTATTTCCACTACGCTACACATTGAAAAATGAGGGCATAGTTTCTCCACTATCAAAACTGGGCCCTCGCTACTAGTCAGTGACCTCTGTCATTTGGATAAATGCGTTTGAGGTCATGTGACCAACCGGGTTTGGGGCACCCATTGAGTGTCACCTAGATCTGGGACATTACAAAGTTGTATCAAAGGGTTTATATTCAACAACATACTATTTGGAACCGATATTTAGGGATAGGATAGAACAGGAACTTGGTAGTAAGCTGTGCCTAGGAGTATATTACCCGTGTACAGGGAAAAGCCAATTTACTTCGTGCTGTAATTTATCTGATTTTTCAATTTTACAGTATATTTGATTCTCACTGTTGGGTGATGCACTTGTTGTGTGATGTTAATTTTATTATACCAGGGTTATATTTAGTTGTAACTCGATGAGATGAGGGTATTCAATATCATGCATCATTTAGGCACATGTTATAATCAAATTCCATGCATATTTTCCATGCAATATAGGTGCATTAGAAATTTCATGTTGTTGTGATAGATGTTGTGCTATAAAATTCATGTTGTTGTGATAGATGCCTTGATAAATACCTAATATTTGACAGGGTATAGTTATGTAAGGTTCTATGAATGAACACCAAGATTTTGTTTTTGGGGATTATGGGACCTCATCAACTGGTATATGATGGATCGTCAACTTGTTTACTTTATTATAACATGTATATGATTCCATGTTATGTTTCATGGGGAGTATGGTCCCTCAGAGATCATAATTTGTCACTTAGGTGTTGGATTCAGTGTTTTCTGTGCTCCAGAGTAGTTTCTATGGTTTACTGTCTGGAAAAACCAGAATATATGTCGTGTAGTTTTGGTTACACGCCGTTTAATCTATTGTTCGGGACGAAATGAAAAATTTTAAGTACACGTCAAGTACCCTTAGTAGCCGCTATGTTGTCTGTAACCATGTCATATGCCATGTGGGAAGAGACAAGGGATGGTGAAGTTCTAGTGGGAACACACCGTGTACCGGTTATACCTGCTGTGCTTGCTGACACTGTGTCCACCCGTGTAACTAACAACACATTTGGCGGAAATCTTTGATTATTCACATCTTGTCAATGATGAACACTCCATTTAGCGTAACATGGGGTTCTATCCGTGTAACTAACAAACACGGCTCGGTGATACCTCTTCTTAACCATGTCGTGAACCTGAGGGACATGACGTGTAGTCTTGACCTGTGGAAGACCGTGTGGACTTGGTCATGTGGTTGGGAAAACCGGAGTGCTATACATGCCGTGTGCGAGTGTAACATGCCGTGTAGAGTCATCTGAGTAGATGATAGTGTCACTAACAACACAAATAGTTGGAATTTAAGGATTACATGTCATGTCAACCTAGAACATGTCGTGTAGGATGAGCTGTGTACCCGACCATGTAACGAACAACACAGGTCACTGAAGCTCATCTAGTACACTCGAGGTAGACCTTATACACGACGTGTAGTCTCTTTCAATAGAGATCCATGTGGCTAAGCTGTGTAGAAGGACTCGGGCAGGGGAAGAAAATTCATGTACAGGTCGTGTGTGTGTGGACAACACGCCGTGTGTTTGGGGTGTTACACAACCAGTTTTGGAAGAAGTACACACCCATGTGAAAGATGTAAGGGAACATATCGTGTAGTTATTATAGATTCCATGTAGTATAATATTGTAAAACATGAATGATTTCATTCTCCTGCTCCCTTCTTACACTCCTTGCTTTCAGTCCTTGATACTCCTAATCCACTGAATTTTTTTGACCTTTTAGAGTCACACCGCTGATATGACCATGAGTTGTTCTCTAGAAGAGACGCAACGAGTATACTCCAGAGATGGTAGGATATATGCTACCGATGGATCCTCCATGAGAGCCAGAAATAGCGCCATCCATTATTCCAGACACATGTACAGAGGTGCATTTCCATGAAGGATTCATGAAATTTATACAGACCTTACATGGAGCACCATCGGTTGCCACATCTATGGTAGAGATGACTTGTATATTGCAGCAGAAACATCTTTCTACGTTTTTGGGGGTTGGCGAACCACACGCTACGGAGTCTTTGGTGTGTTCTATGCAGAATATTTTCGATCATCTAGAGAGGCCTCCTAGGTGGAGAGTCAATCTCGCTACATACATGTTTCATGATTCCGCCAAGAGATTTTGGGATGTTACCACCCAGATTGAGCATCACTAGGACATGGTGTGGGAATATTTTCGGGCTTTTTTCTATGATTTATTCTTCCTAAAGACGCTGAGGATAGATCAATCTTGAGTGTTCATGAATCTGCAGCTGGGCACTATGTTAGTGAGGGATTATTCTACCCACTTCACTGAGGTATAGCACTTCTCACCTGTTTTGGTGGGAGATGAGGCAATGAGGGCTCGAAGCATTGAGGATGGTCTTCGATATGACATTTTTTCACTGTTGAATGTTTTCAGGTTTCTTGCAGTGTATGTTATTGCGATCCATGCATTGATTACTATACGAAACCAGCGGGAAGCTAGTGGTACATGCTATGGTGGTTCGACACTAGTTTCTAGTACTATTTCTACCAGCAAGAGGAACAGACATATGGATTTCTCTCATGGTGTTAGTAATAGCCAGAAGAATTCTTCAGATGGACCAGTGAGGTTCTACCTATGTAGTAAAGTGGGGAACAAGAGACCATAGTGTTCACGTGACCCAGTAATGTTCTGAGATTTCAGAAAGATGGGTCATCTGCAGCACTTTTGCAGGGCATTTCCACCAGTGGCTAGTGAGAGGGGTTCTGTGTAGACTCCACATTTGGGAGAAGGGCCAACATCATGTTACCAGTCAGGGATTTGGGATACATCGAGATTTACAAGCTAAGGTGGTGGTCGTTGCCATGCTAGCCAGACACTAGGATCTCACAGACAGCATGGAGGGTCGGCTCTGGGTAGCCTGGCTATGCTGCAGGGCCGTGACACTAGGTAGGCTTATGCAGTGAAACAGACCCAACAAGAGTAGGATCTCGGACTATCCATTACCAAAGGTACTAATCTAGTAGCTTATGTTTTGTCTTTAGTACTTATTGATACTGCTGCGACACATAACTGTGTATCCATTCTCGTTATGGAGAGCCTTGGGCTTTGTGTTTCTTCTTCTTATTCTTCTTCTTATGATATTATGACTCTAGACACATTATTGGGGACTATAACAGAAGGTTTGAATTAGTGTAGGGAGTGCCCCTAGAGGTTAGTGGGTATCACATTTATGTGGGACCTCTATGTATTAGGGATGAAGAACCGTGAGGTCATTCTCGGGATGGACTAGTTGGTACCCTTTTGAGCCTTTGTAGATTGCTATCATCGCAGGTTGAGTCTCATGTCACTAGGGGACGGAGAGATTCTATACAAGGGATAATGGGATGTCCAGGTGAGTCGAGCTGGACCTGAGCATTGTGTTCGTAGTGGAGTGACAGCCTAGATTGAGAGTTTGTATCTGGATGACCAAGGAACCTTTCATAAGGATTTCCCTGCAGTGATTGATCATTTCAGGGATGTCTTTCTGGATGACTTCTCAGTTATACCTCCAGTGAGAGAGGTGGATTTCTCTATTGAGCTTGTTCCAGGAGCAGCAATGGTGTCCATTCCTTCATATCGGATGGCTACACCAGAGTTGTGGGAGCTCAAAAGGCAGTTGGAGGAGTTTTAGGAAAATGGTTTCTTTCATCCCAGTACGTCTCCTTGGGGTTTCCATATCCTATTTGCTATGAAGGAGGATGGTACCCTCATGCTTTGTGTGGATTATTGGAAGATGAAACAGTTTACGGTCAAGAACCAATATCCCTTGATGATTTTTGATGATCTTATTCATCAACTTCGAGGAGCATGATTGTTCTAGAAAATTTACTTGAGGTTCAGATATCATCGTTTCGTGTTAGACCATCCGACATACCAGTTACTGCTTTTCAGAGTAGATATGGTCTATACGAGTACTCGGTCATGCTGTTCGGACTTACGAACGAGCCCGCAGTTTTCAGGGCTCTGACAAATCGTGTGTTCCACCCTTATCTGGATTCTTTTCTGGTAGTCTTTGTGGACGATATCTTGATGTACTATCACACTCGACACAACCAAGGTACCCATCCTGAGATCATTCTAATTACACTGAGAGAGCATCAGCTATTTGCATAGCTCTCAAAGTGCCAATTCTGGATGGACCGGATTCACTTATTGGGTCATATCAACTCAGTGGTTGGAGTTTCTTTAGACCCAGAGAAAGTGAGAGCAGATGTTTCCCAGGAGAAGCCCAGGTATGTGTTTGAGATACAGAGTTTCTTGGGGCTGGCAGGTTACTATAGGTGCTTTATATATGACTTATCCTGCTTTGCAGCGACATTGATTGGTTTGACTAAGAAGGGTGTGATGTTTTTTTGGTCATAATATTGTGAGATATCCTTTCATGAGATGAAGGGAAGGTTGACATCAACCCTAGTCTGGATACTTCCAGAGCAAAAGAATCGAAATACAGTTTACATTGATGCATCCGGTATTGGGCTGGGAGTAGTGTTGATGCTGGGCGATCAAGTAGTTACATATGGGTCTCAGCAGTTGAGAACACATGAGAGGAATTACCAGACACGTGATATTGAGTTTTCTGCAGTTGTTCATGCATGACGATATTAGAGACATTATTTCTTAGGAGATAGTTTTGTGGTGTTTATAGAATAAAAATGTCTCAAATATATCTTTACCCAGTGTGACCTGAATCTGAGACAGATAAGGTGGGTTGAATACCTTTAGACCTTTGACTTCGAGCTGGCCTATACAACTGGTAAGGGTAACACAGTTACTGATGCACTGAGTAGGAGGACTCATATAAAGGCAGTACAAGAGTCCAGTGGTGAGTGGAAGCTCATGGATTTGTTATCTAAGATGCATTTTGAGGTGCACGACAGTCTGGGGGAGCCAATATTTATTCCATAGTTGTGACTTATACCCTCTTGAATAGAGTGTGGATGACATAGCTATCAGATTCGGAAGGCTAGGTTCTACGGGTGTCGGTGGAAAGTAAGGGCCCTTCTCCTGGTTGGACAATAGGCGAAGATGAGGTGATGCGTATCCATGTTCAAGTATGGGTTCTAGTGGATATACATGAGGAGTTGAAGTGGGAGATTCATGCTTTATATTGGGTAGTGAGTCCCAGAGTTACCAAGAAGTACAGTGAATTGAGATGTCAGTATTTGTGGACGAGTATGAAATAGGAAGAATCTAGTTTTTGTTGCGAGATGTTCCACCTGTCAGCAGGTGAAGGCGGAGCATTAGAGGATAACCAAATTGTTACAATAGTTACCCATTCAAGAGCGGAAATCTAATGATGTAGTGATGGATTTCTTAACCAGGTTTCTGTGGCCACCTCGAGGTAGTGAAGCCGTGTGGGTTTTTGTGGATAGACTTACAAAGGTAGCTCACTTTTTTCTGATCAAGGAGTCCTTGTGTTGCTGACCTCGAGAAGATATATATCCGAGAGGTGGTGCGTCTTCATGGGTTTCCTCATTCTATCGTATCAGATAAGGACGCCCGCTTTACATCTTGTTTTTTGGCAGATATTTTAGAGTGCACTGGGGACCTAGGTGCTTCTGAGCATAGCTAACCATCCTCAGAACAATGTCCAGTCAGAGCGTACAATATAGGTGCTTAAAGACATGATATGTGGAAGCGTCCTTGACTTTGGGGGCTCTTGGGAGAAGTTAATACCCCTGGTCAAGTTTTTTGATAATAATAGTATTCAAGAAACTATTGAGATGGAAACATAGGAGGATTTATATGGTATTCCATTCTGATCACCATTGTTCTAGTTGGAGGCAGGTGAGGTAGCTTTGCTGGGACCACATCTCATGTAGGAGACTTCAGAGTAGGTCCAGTTGATTCCGAAGAAGATGGCTACCGCAAAATCTCATCAAAAATCTTATGTTGATCGCCACATATTACCCTTGATGTTTGTGGTTGGGTATCAAGTTTTCCAGCGTGTTTCACCGTTGTTGGGACATAGGCAGATCAGGAGATAGGGTAAAAATTCACCGAGGTATGTGGGGGCTATTTGAGATTCTGTAGAGAGTCAGGCTGATTTCCTATTAGTTCTATTTAAAGAAGAGGTAGTCGTCCATGCACGACGTCTTCCACATATCTCAGCTGCACCTTTATCACTCAGACCTGTCTCATGTCTTTCAGCCTGAGGAGTTTGAGCTTTTGGCCAATGAGTCCTTTTAGGAGAATCTAATTCATTTTGTTGATAGGTGCACCGAGGTTCTCTGATGCTGGTCAATTCTTCTAGTACGTGTGCTATGGCAGCACTGATGAGTGTAGGATGAAACCTAGGATTGGGTAAATGAAGTAAATTGTCAGTGTCTAGAGTTGTTCTAAGCATTTTCATCACCACCATTGGATAGGAAATTCGGGGAAAAATTTCTTCAAGGGGGGATGTTTTAAAGAACCTGGTTTTTATTCTTGTGGTATGGGTTTATTTTTCTTCCTCATTCCATAATTGTTTTTTAGAAAATAAGTAAGATGGAGGAAAATCCTAAATTTTGTGGGTAAACACCATGTAATTTTCCACACGCTATGTATTTGGAAGTGTGGGAAGAGTACGCTGGGTGTCTAGGCCTGTCGGTGATGATGGGTGTAAAAACTAACTACCCACCATGTACTTGGTATTTAAAAACCATGTACTCAGTTAGAAGGTGAACAGTAAAGATGTGGGAGTAGCCACCAGCTGAGAAATAGTACATGATGTGTATTTATAAATACACACCGTGTACTCATGTCGATAGATGAACAATACGGCGGTGAAAAAAATATTCGCCAGAGGAACACTTAAATGATGAAAAGTACACGCTGTGTAATTGAGAGTACATGCCATGTAGTTTTATTTTTTTCTTTTAAAATGGGCTGCAGCCTACTCTTTTGGTAGTGGAGGTAGAAAAGGTCATTTGGAGATCGGGAGAGAGGATGGATCTTGGAAGAGCTCTCGACCGCACATCGGGAATCAGATTCTTCTGTTGTTGATCTTTTCTGAACCGTGCAGGTAAGACCTTCCTTCTTATTGTGTCGTTCTTACTAGTTATTTTTTGAGGGGAATTTATTTACATTTGAATGAGTAATATCATATCCTAGATCTATGTTGATCTCGGGTGTTTATAGGGGGGCTCAATTCATATATTTTGATCAAAGGAGATCAAGGTAGCTGGTCTGATGTTAAATTCCAACAATCATGTTGTTTTTTTTGTAGCATTGGGCTAAGAGACCATTATTGAGGTGTCGAATGGACGAGGCTTTGATTAATCAAATACTTAGAATAGCGTCATTAATTTAATGAATATGTACAACTGTAGTTTGGGATCATTACATGGATCCAGGCCCACCCCGTGGGTGCATTCCCTTGTTCAACAGTTTGGCCAGAATTCCCCAGGGTATGCCATGATTATAACATGTTTTGAGTTTTCCTAAGATAAAATGTATATTTAATTGTTTTCATATGTGTTGGTCTTTTCTCGGTTACTTTATTAGCTTGAGGACAATGTTTTTCTTATCCTGAGGGTAGTTTTTGGATTATCCTGAGGGAAATGATCTATTCTACCTAAGGGAAAGTGTTTCATTTAGGTTAAGGTAAATGTCTCATATGCCTGAGGGTAGTCGCTTCTGTGCCTAAGGGAAATATCTTATACGCCTGAGGGCACTATTCATTATGCCTGAGGGCAGATACCGGAGGATTTCATTCTAGATTTTCCTGAGGGAATGGATCTAAATTAGTCTGAGGGAAAGGTACTATTTAGCATAAGGTAAAAGTATATTCGAATATTAACTTTCGAGTTTGTTATACCTACCAATATAAAGCACATGATTGGTATTGTTTAACCTAATACTTGTTAGATAGAAAGTCGTAGTTTTCCTACAACACAGTTTAAGATATTGTCAGCTAAGGATGAGTATCGAGAAATTATAATTCCATTATATTGAATTGTTAAATAATAATTAAATGGAAATGAAACATGTAATAGTAGATGATTTTGAGTACTTCTTAGTTTACTACATTTTCATTAATGCAAACTGCTATTTCACAAATTCACTGACAGATGGGCACATGCCTTTGGTGGTACCTACTGGGATTTATTTCTTTCACCCTATTTGGGTAATGTCTTGTGCCGAAATAGATTATATTGCTGCAGGTGTGGATAATGGAAAGGGTCCCTATACAAGTACTGATTGTTTTAGAGGAGTAGGAGAGCATGAGACTGAGCTTAGGATTGCGATGCTACTGAGTTCTTATTGTGATGTTTTGCTTTTCATTGCTGCATTGTCCCTTTTATTGTAGTGTATCATATTTTGGCTGCTTTCTTAGACTTAGGTTCATATTGCATCATTATATATGATTGTTGGTCTTTTCTTTACTTCAGTGCTATATCCATTTCATCTTTTTTATTGTTTACTGCTTCCACATTTTGTAGGCTTATATCTACTTCCTCCATGCTACACATTGAAAAAAGAGGGCATAGTTTCCCCACTATCTAACCTAGGACCTTGTAGCTAGTCAAAATCCTATGGAATTTGTGGAAATGTTCTTGAGGTCATGTGACCAACTGGGTTCGGGGCACCCATTGAGTGGTACCCAGATCTAAGATGTTACAAGTTGTTATTTGTTTCCCCCATACATGGTTTAGTACTATTTTTATTCTTTCATTGTGGTTGTTTGTATGATTTCTTAGACATATGTATCGTGCATCATTTACATATGTAATCCAATTACTTCTTAATTTCATTCTTCTGTTGTTTATGGTTGTATGGTGTGTTTATTGATTCATTTATTTTATATATTTTTATTATTTTTGTGTTATTCTCTACCAAAGAGCACATAGTTTCCCCACTATCACATCCAAGACCCTCTCTGCCAGTCGGTACCCTCTGTCATTTGTGGAAATGCACTTGAGGCCATGTGTCCTACCGGGTATGGGGCATCTCTTAGGGGATTCCAGAACCGGGACATTACAAATTGGTATCAGAGGAATTATTTTCTCTTGACATACTGTTTGGAGCTTATTGTCAGTGATAGGATGGAATAGATGCTTGGTAATAAGCTGTGTCGAGGAGTAGCTAACCCATGTACAGGTAAAATCCAATCTACCTCTTTACTACAATTTTTCTGGTTTTTCAAATTTATAGTTGATTTTATTTCACTGTTTGGTGATTAACATGTTTTGTGCTATTATTGATGATGATATTAAGATTCTATTTCTGTTTCTACCTTATGAGATGAGGGTACTAAATCTTAGGCATCATATAGGCACTTCCTAGAAATCACATGTTATGCACTCTTTCCATTCCATTTAGAGTGCATTAAAAATTGAATGTTGTTTTGATAGATGTTGTGACAGATATGCATGATGTGTTGATAAATTCCTTAATAGAAAACCTTCTTTTTATAGGGTATTAAATTTTTATTATTTGATTTAATGCCAAAAGTTTGTTCTTAAGGTGTTATGGGACCTCATGGATCTGAATTTGGTGGATCATTAACATGTTATGCTTTTATAGGACATGTACAGGGTGCCAAGATTTGACTGGTGGAGAGTATGGGCCCTCACAGATAGGAATTTGGGACTTCAATGTTCGTATCAGTGTTTTTTTGGGTTCTAGGGTATTTTCTAAGGCTTACTGTCTAGAAAAACCAGGAATACATGCCATGTAATGAGGAATACACGGTGTGTGTTATTCTGTTCAGGAAGAATATATTTTTCATAAGTACATGTTGTGTACTATATGCACATGGTGTGTACTCCCTAAACATAAATATGTCTGTGTGGGACAAGACATGGTGTTGGGAAATCCTTTGGTACATGTCGTGTCCATAAGAAAAATTTCATTTAGTGTGAGTCATGTTTACGGCCATGGCATTGACAACACATGTCAGAGATGTTTGTCTAGTACAGGCTGTGTATTGTACAAACATGCAGTGTAGTCTCATTATAGGAGAATCGTGTAGCTTAGCTGTGTAAGTGAACTAGGGTAGGGGAAGAGGATTCAAGTACATGTTGTGTGTTAGGAGAACACTCTTTGTATGGGGTGTTACATGACCAGTTTTGGAAGAAGAACATGCCCATGTGAAATCTATAGGGGAACACTCCATGTAGGCATTATACATGCTGTGTATCCATGTTTCGAAAACATGAATGCATTCTTTCTCCTGTTACCTTTTTACATTTCATGATTTTAGTCCCTATTAATCTTGATCTAATGTGTATGCTTGACCTTCCAGACTCATGCCACTGGGATGTACACTGGTTGTCCACTGGTAACAAGGTAGTGATCAGACACTAGACATGACTGATGAGGTACTCTATGCAGATCCTTATGTTCTTCTAGTTTTGGCACCAACCGTTATTCCAGACATAGGGGATGATGCACAGTTCTTTGATGGCTTTATGAGGTTCATGTAGAACTTCCATGGAGTGCCACTCCCTGCCCCTTCTTTGGAAGAGTTGACATGAGTTTTCTAGCAGTAGAATCCTCTCACCTTAATGGGGGATGGAGGAACTCAGGTTGTAGAGTCATGGCTGGATGCCATGCTGATGATCTTAAAGAAACTTGAGATAACTCTTTAGGGGAGGGTGAAACATGCTATGTACATTCTTCGAAGCACATCCAAGAGGTGGTGGGATGTTATCCCAGAGGTGGGATGCAATAAAGTATTGGCTTGGGATGAGTTTCAGCACATATTCTATTACTACATCTTCCCAGAGTTGTTGAGGGATGATTGAGCTCAAGATTTTATGAATCTGGAGTATGTTACACTTTCAATTCTGGAGTATTCCTCTCGCTTAACCGACATACAACACCTTACTCCATTTCTTGGTGTAGATATGTTTTTCTTTGAATGGAAGATTGAGGTTGTTCTCAGGCAGGATATCCAAACTCAGGTGAACACAATCTGGTTGACTTTGATATCTTCTATAGTCAACCGGGTGTTTATCACCAAGCATAATCTGAGGGATTTTGGAGGTGTGAGCCAGGGCAATTTAGCATCCAGTGTTAGTGCTCCGAAAGATGATAGCAGGAAACACCATAGGGAGAATTCACGTGGAGATATGATTAGGCGGGATGCATCTTCTAGTATCTAGGCAGTGTTCCACAAGTGTGGGAAGAGTGGTAATACGATTCCCATTGCTCGGGAGACCCAGTAGAGCACCGATCTTGTGGAAAGATGGGTCATATTCAGCATTTCTGTTAGTTATTCTGACCAGGAGCTGGTGACATGGGTTCTCCTATGACTCCTCATGTAGGTGCAAGACCACCAGTTTCTCACCTATTTTGGAAATAGAGTTATTTTGGGCTTTCAAGCTGAGGTGGAGGTTGTGGTCATGGTAGTCAGTCCCAAAGCTTTCAGTGACAATAGGGTGGATCAGCTCAAGGTGGATAGGCATGGTAACTGGGCCACAGTGTAGGCCAGATTTTTTAAGTTGAGATAACCCATCAAGAGTAGGCTCCCTGGCCCTCTACATCTTGACGTACGATCCTATATGCCTTGGCTTTATCAAATTATCTTTTTGATAAATGGGCTTCCCATAGCTTTATATTTATTTCAATTGTGGGCAGCCTTGGGTTCTACATCTTTTCTTCTACTGATATCATCATGCTAGACACTCTGTTGAGGACTAGGAAAACTAGTGTGTGTATGATTAAGGAGTTAACTCTGGAGGTTGGTGGGTGTAACTTCTTCTTGGTCCACAATGTTCTAGAGATGACCTGATTTGATGACATTCTTGGAATGGACTGGTTTTTTCCCTTCTTGGAATTCATCAACTATTATCACCGCAGGGTTAGTTTCACATCACCAGATGCCAGATCATTTCTTCATAACGACGAATGAGATGTCAAGGTGAGTAGAGTGGGACCAGGATATCATTGTTTTGGAGGAGTTACAACCTAGATTGCAAGTCTACATCTGAATGAAAAGGGTACTTCACAGATAGACTATCCTCCAGTGGTGGATCATTTCAGGGACATCTTTCCAGAGGATATTTCACATTTACCTCCAGAGTATGTGGTTGAATTTTCTTTTGAGCTCATGCTATGATCATCTCCAATGTCCATTCCTCTTTATAGGATGGATACACCTGAGTTACTTGAGGTGAAGAAGAAATTTGAGGACATGAAGGAAATGGATTTCATCTGACCTGGTACTTCTCTTTGGGGTTCGCCTATTCTGCTTTCGAAGAAGGCAGACGGTACCCTCATGATTTGTGTGGATTATCAGATGTTGAACCAGTTGACGATCAAGAACTGATATCTCATGTCGAGGATTCATGATATCATTGAGTAGATTCGAGAAGATCAGGTATTCTCAACGATTGACTTGAGAACTAGTTATCATCTGTTGCATGTTAGACCATCTGATATATCTCTTACTTCTTTCCAGAGTAGGTATGGTCTATTCAAGTATGTGGTTATACCGTTTGGTCTTGTGAACACGCATGTAGACTTCATGACACTAATGAACCGAGTGTTCCATCCAGACTATGATTCTTTTGTGGTGTCCTTCTTCGATGATATCTTAGTGTACTCTCACACAATAAATGAACATGTTACCCATACTGAGATCATTTTGAGTTCACTAAGAGAGAATCAGTTGTATTCAAATCTTCCAAAATGTCATTTTGGATGGATGAGATTCACATCTTGGGTCATGATATATCAGATTCAAGAGTATCAATCATCCCAGAGAAAGTGAGATTAGTAGTTTTATGGGAGCATCTGATGAATGTCATTATGGTTTAGAGTTTTACAAGACTAGATGGTTACTATAGATTCTTCATAAATGACTTTTAATGCTTTGTAGCACACTGACATGTTTGACTTAGAAAAGTGCAGGTTTCTCGTGGTTAGATTCTTCTTTGTCATCCATTAAGGAGTTGAAAGGGTAATTGACATCAGCACCGATACTAGTCTTGACAGAGTTGGGCAAGAGCTATATTGTTTATTGTGATGCTTCACATATCAGGCTTGCTGATGTACATATGCAGGTGGAATGATTCATTGTGTATGAGACTCGGTAGTTGAGATCACATGAAATAAATTACCTGAAACATGATCTCGAGCAGGCGGCAGTTGTTCATGACTTACCTTGTCGGAGAAATTATCTTCATGGAGATCATTTTGTGGTTTTCACCGACCACAAGAATCTCAATTATATCATCACTCAGCATGAACTGTATTTGAGACTGTGGTGGGGGGTTGAGTACCTTCAGTATTTTGACTTCGAGCTTGCCTACATGCTTGGAAAAGGCAATGATGTGGCTGATGCACTGAGTAGAAGGACTCTGATACAAGATGTTCATGAGGCCATATGTGAGTGGAAGCTTATGGCTTTGTTCTCTAAGATACATATGCAGGTGCATGATAGATAGGGGAATACATATCTTTCTTCGATAGTTGTTAACTCAACTCTATATGATAGAGTGCGAAATAGGTAGATAACTATTTCTGAAGGCCTAGTCTGACGGGATAGTGTGTCTGGAGAGGACCTTATTTCAGGATGGTCCACATGTGAGGATGATATCTTTCGTTTTTAGGGGTGCTTATGGGTGCGAGCAGACATACGTGTGGAGATTATGTGGGGAATTCATTCCTCGGTTTGAGTAGTTCAACTTGGTGTCACCATGACGTATCGTGATATACACTGTTAGAATTGGTGGCCTGGTATGAAAAGAGAGGTTGCTGGTTTCATTATGAAGTGGTCCACTGGTTAGCATGTGAAGGTAGAGCATCAATGACAAGAAGGGATTTTTTACCAGTGACCCATACCCGAGTGAAAGTGGAATAATGTCGTTATGGATTTCATGATAGGGAAATGAAGGTCACCTCAAGGGAATGATGCAGTATAGGTTGTCCTTGATAGACTCACAATGTTTTCTCATTTCTTTTCGATCATGTAGCCCTCAAGTGTTGATGATCTGGGTTGGTTGTACATCTGAGAGATTGTGATCTTACATGGAGTTCCACACTCAATTTTTTTAGACAGAGATGCACTTTTTCTTCTTGGGTAAAGAAGGGGCTTCAGAAGGTTGTGGGTACACAAGTACTATTGAGTACAGCTTAGAATCCCTTGATATATTGCCAGTCTGAGCATATTATTCAGGTGAATGAGGACATTCTATGAGAATTCATTCTAGATTTTTAGGTTCTTGGGAGAATCAAATACCTCTTGTGTAATTTTCCTACAATAATATATTTCATGAAACTATTCAAAAGGAACCTTATGAGGCTTTGTATGGTAGGCCATGACGATCACCCTAATGTTGTCTGGAGGTAGTGGAGGCAGCTATGCTGGGACCACGTCTTGTTTAGGATACCACATAGCAGATAATGTTGATTTAGAAGGGGATGGATACCACATAGTCTTGACAGAAATCTTATGCTGATCAGTAGAGACCACCACTAGAGTTCAAGGTCGGGGATCAGGTTTTCCAGGATGTCACACCGAGGTTGGGAAAAAAGGATTAGGAGACAGGGTAAGCTTTTTCTGAGGTATGCCGGGCTGTTTGAGGTATTGGAGAGAGTTGGTCTGGCATCCTATCAGTTTTTGTTACCTCAGAGGTACCGGGATATGAACAAAGTCTTCCACGTTTCACTACTATGATGTTACTTCTCAGACACGTCTCATGACTTCCAACCCGAGGTGGTTGAGTTGGAAGTGGATGAATTTTTTGAGGAGCATCCAATAGGGATATTTGATTGAAGTGTGAAGGTTCTTCATGGCTGGTTTGTTCCTCTGGTATGATTTCTATGACTGCATGGGTGAGTACGGGTGGAGTCCTGGGAGTGGGAGGTTGAGGTACGATCATAGGGGCTGGAGCTGTTCAGGGTTTCTTCTTCTACACACCCTTGTTAGGGAATTTCGGCCAAAGATTTCATTAAGGGGGATGTTTGTAAGAACTCAGATCTTATTCTCAGGTATTTTTTCCTTTTTGGCCATTTTTTTAAGAAATATGAATTTATAGAAGTTTTTTAAGTACACATCATGTTATTTATAAGTTCACGCTTTGTACTCAGTTATCGCGTGTAGTCATCTGCTGGCCGTGTAGCGGCCATGCACACGACCATGTGTGGTGACATAGAAGCTTCTTATAGTGGGGCTTGGTAAGAAAAAGTACATTCTGTGTACACCAAAAGTAAACATCTTATACCTTCTTTTTTATCATTAATCTTATTGGGGTTGTGTTTGAAAAATAGAACCGCCTCCATTAAGGTTTGGTTTGTCTGAGAGAGACCGTATGACCATGATCTTTCCCCGAGCTTGCAATGAAGAATCTGATCTCCGATTTGACCACCATAAATTGCATTGGGATCACCTCGGTATGCTCTTCCTTCATCTAGTGTTTTGTTTCTTGATTTTTCCTCCTTCTCATGTTATCCTCAGTTGAAAATGTTGTGAGTTTTTATAGATCTACAATGATCTTGGGCGATTCAAGACTTGAGAATCATGTATAGTGATCTCATAACACCAAGGTAGGTGGTTTGCTTCTTTATATTCAATGTATTTAGTTATATGTTAAAATTTCTTCAATACCCTTGAATGGGGTATTGCGTGTTTACTGTTTTATCCTACTTAAATTCCATCCATGCTTGTGTGGTTGTGTAGAGGCTATTTGAATGTGAAAAGGGTTGATTTCTATGCTTTGGAAGTTGTTGACCATGCATATTCTATTTATAAATTTTTGTACTGTTTATCCTATTGGGATTACTTGATGTTCTCCCTTTCCTAGTATTGAAGGATGGAGAGATTATTTTTTCCAAAATTTTTGATATGTTGTAAGCTGTTTATCCAAGTAATTCTTTAGGTTTACATTGGCTATATTACATTTATATGCTCGTGTGACATACACAGGGCCATGAGAAACTGGTCTAGTAGAATATAAGGGGAATTTACAATGTGATCTTCCTCATAGAGTCTTTAACCACTTTTCTCTATAAGGGGAATAGACCGTGTTAGCTTCCTCAGAGAGTCTTCAACCACTTTTGACTATAAGGTTAATTGACAGTGTGAGATTCCACAAATAGTATTTATCCACATTTGACATTAAGGGGAATTCACCATGTGATATTCCTCAGAGAGTCTATAACCACTTTCGACTACAGGAGGAATAGAGCATGTGAGATTTCTTATATATTCTTTATCAGTTTTGACTATAAGGGGAATTGACTCAGAGTGCTTCCTCAGAGAGACTTTTTAGTTTCTTTTTAGCTGAACTAGAGTGGATAGGTTGTGTGTACTTCCCAAAGGGTTACCTACTTTAATTAGCTACTTACGTGATATATGGAATTGAATGCTTTCAAACTGTGGAACTGTTTACTGCTGAGTACGTCCTTGTTTACTGCCCATTTTCTTACTGTCTCCCATATATATTTACCAACTATGAGGAATAGATATTTTGGTGGATGCCTACTCTGATTAGCCTCACACATTTTTTGGTTCATGCTTTAGGGACCAAACAGATTATATTGATGAAGCTATAGATAATGGAAAGTGCCCTTCTACATTAGGATTCTGACTGCTTTGGAGTTGGTTAGCATGGGACCAAGAAGAGGCTTGCGCTTATGAGGAGTTGTTATTTTTTACCCTTGTACATGGTTTAGTACTATTTTTATTATAGAATTGTGGTTGATTGGATAATTTCTTTGACATATGTTTCATTAATCATTTATATATTTTCTCTAGTTACATGATTGTTTCCGTTTTCCATTGTTTATTGTTGTATGTAGTATTTACTACTTCCGTTATTATATATCTGTTTATTATTTCCACTGTGTGCTCTGCAAATGAGGGCATATATTCCCCAATATCACACCTAAGGACCTAACTTCTAGTCAACAACCTCTGGAATTTGTGGAAATGCACTTAAGGACATGTGACCAACCAGGTAAGGGGCATCTCTTAGGGGATTCCAGAACAGAGATGTTACAATGGTGAAGGGAATTCATATTAGGATGACAAGACAAGGTTGATTGCATTAATGCTTATAATGACATAATATTATCTTTTATGTGAGTTGTTATGGTATATTGCTATTTCTTTGGACTATTGGGGGGGTGATGTGATATGGGTTTGTAGAACCTTGGGTGGTATGTGTGGTGGATTACCATGTGTATTTAGGAATAGTTAATAAATAGAGGATGAGCATGAGGAGATGTTTTGTATTTTAGTGTGAGTCTGGAAAATTATTTAGAATGTGGACCAAGGTCAATTTTCTCACTAGTAATGTTATTACATAATGATAATGGATTCAATATTGGGTAATAATTATATAGTTAAGATGGGATTACATTGTTGACTTATTTATGTGAACATTTGATTAACTACATTCTTATTTCATTTTTAATATGCTCTTGTCACATTATCACAATAAATATAGTGTATGATCATACTTAATACTCATGTTATACTATCCATTTGTATATATAACATATTCTTATGGTTTTTATATTGAATCCAATGAGTGTGATGTTCATTAGTTTCCTATACATTGTAAATTTTTTTATATTGCATCATTTTTATTTATTATGGTTTTATATTTTGAGACCGTATATGTATTTATATAAATTATACATGCATTGTGTATGGTTTTTCCCATTCACTTTTATGTGAAAATGTTGTTTGTTTTGTTGGTTTTTCTTATATCCAAAATCATATTAAAAATTTATTGTAATTACTTCCATATATCATATTTTTATAAACAAAGGCATGGTTTCTATTACAATCCATACTAAAGGATGGGCCTTGGGGTCATTATCTACCTTCCATCACTGCTATCCTTGGGGGAGTACCTTTTAAGGGAGTGAAACTGATACCATGGTATAAAAGCGGGTTGGTTGAAATGTAGGATGTAGTTTCAAGTAATACACTATGAGGATTTCATCGGGGTTTTCGGTAATGGTGTTAGTTGTTCATAATTATTGTTATAGGATAGGGAGGATGGCTAGGAATTATGATTCTAGGTCCACATGTGATATGATACAAGTCCCCATAGTCTATCCAATTTCCAATAGTTGTTTTGATTCATGACGGTTTGAGACCTCAAATAAGTACATGTATCGTGAGATTTTGTGTCAGTGAATGAATTAGGCAGTATAGGGAGTGATTAAAATAAATTAATTGAAGGAACCCAAATAAAAAGAATTGATATTGGGATTATGGGTTTAAATTTTTATGAATTATTCATTGTAATCGTAATTGTTCATGTAAATGTTTTAATTTTAAGACATCATTATCCCATATTTTAATATATTATTTTTATCAAATAAAAAAAATTACTCAATTTTTTTTTAATTTGAACAACGATTCTGAAATTAAATTAAATAATGTAATCAATAATGAGATTTTATCTAAATGATATATATATATATATATTTATGAATTGGAATTCATTTAAATAATGTTACCAGTAATATATGTAAAGTAAAATAATATTTTCCATAAAAAATATTTTCTTCAGAAAACCACTATTCATAATTATTGATGGTTTTATATTAAATTAAAATCAACCACACCCATAAATTTAATATTATAAAATATATTATATTTTTGGAATCATCATAATTAATATTTTTAACATGTTTAAAATTTGTTCGAACAATATGAATAGTAACTATAGTAAATCATAATTACCATTGTAAAATAAAAATAGGTTAATGAAGATTAATCATAATTTAAAGAAGACACGAAAAAATATAGAAATATTATAAAAAATAGTTATATTTCTTGTAAAATTTAAATTTTTATTGTTTTTAATTAAGGAATGAATAAGTAGTCAATTTGAAAAAAAAATTATATTCATTTCAAAAAAATATTGCATTTTTTATTAAAATATTATTCAATTTAGGTGTCTAATTTAATGAATTACTATCTTTTTTAAATGAATAATTTTGTAAAAAAATAATTTTGGTATATTTTTTTTATTATTTTAAAATTATCATATAATTTTGTGATAAAAAATATAATTTTTTATAAGGGATTAAAAATAGTTATTATCAAAAAATCTATAATTTTTTAACAAATGTGGGTCATTATATTAAATGATAAAATAAAAAATTTAGAAAATTATTTTAATAAAAAGAATATTATTTTTGGAATTATAAAATCTAAATTATCCAATGGTGATTTTCTCAAAATTTGTTTTGATAAAGATGAAATTTGGGGTTACAATTAAATTCCGTATAAAAAAACATTTTTTATTATTGAATTATAATGACGAAATGGTTATGTTATAAATAAAATGAAATGTATTGATGACCAGATATATGATTTCTATTTAAAATAATTTTATTTTATTATTAATCGATTAATATTAGAATTCCATTTTGAATCATTGTAATCAAATAATGTATTTTTTGTTTTAAAAAATTATAATAGTATGAATCACTTCAACATTAGAAACAGTATTATGTTATTATATTTAGAATATGGCCTTATTAATTTATCAAACCAATTCAAATTTTTTAGAAATCATGGGAAAACACATGGGGTAGTTTGTGTTTTGTGATAAATTATTATATAGTCTCCAAAAACAGAATTCTCTAAATAATAACGAAATTTGCATTCATTCCTTATATAAAACCAACCAAACTCCAAATTATCTTCCCTATAAATCCATTAATCACATCCATACTCTATAAAACCTTCCGTAAATACCTTAAAAGGGACCAAAATATCTCTAGAGGACCCTACAAATCATTTCCTGTCACATAGTCAAGTATAATATTTCTCTCCACCCCAATATATTCAAGAACAAATTTTTATCTTATGCTTCATAATTATAGTTTGATATTACTGGGAAATATTATTTCATATCCCACATACTATAAAAATGATATAAAATTGATTATATACCCCTTTCACTCTTATTATTCCCACCAATGAACCATTATGTACACGCATTACTGTACAAAATTTACTAAGGGATCCTCACACTCTCTTATTTATTGATGTTTCTTTATTATCATATGCCTTATATTAGTAATTCATAATATTTGGATATTTCTATCAATTAACTATTAATAATAATTTCATGTGAAAAATATGACCGATCTGTTTCTCTCTCATTAACATACTTTTTTATTTTTCTGTAATGTTGTTATGCTACTCAAATATCTGGGTTATTTCCCTAAAAATAGTTGTGTAAAGAATACCATACCCATATCCAATCAATGGTGTTAAATATTATAAAATTATAATTCAATTAAATGATACATACATTTATTTATTCCTCATTATATAACCATGGAATGATATATGATGATGTAAAAATAAAATGTTTTTTATCTATATGGAACACCTTAGCATGATAATGAAATGGATGTGATGGGTTTGCCCAAATTTATATAGAAATCTGTTGAATTGGATGTTGGATTGATTCATATGATATCATGTTTGGATAAGGAGTGATCTTTATTTAAATATTGTAACTTTTTAATTAGGATGTTGTAGAAGATATCCTTTATAATTGTTTATGATGCATTTTTTAAAGTTGATTCCACATTTTCCATATTACCTTTATGATTATCATGACATATCATGTCTCATTATTCATTTTTATGATTCTCATCCCTTTAATTAACAATTAATAATCTTATTTTAAAATAGTTATTACCAAGTTCTAGGATTATTTCCTTATTGGGATTTATATCCGACACATTTATTATGTATGTCCCTAGGTTATCTAATGTTGTTTCAAAAGACATGTAATTTAATAATCTATTTAAGGAGGTTTTCAAAAAATTTATTGCATCATATTTCCATGATTTTATGTTACGTTACAAATTCCCAATGACACTATAAATATCGACATTCTTATATTTATTTAGTGTAATTGTATGTATTAAATCATGTATAAATGGTAAATAAATTGCAGTTTTGTTATAGTAGGTATCAAAGGAAATGTTTAGTTATTTTTTGGGATTATGATTTGAATAAACAATAGTGAAATACATAAGGATAAAAATATGTATAAGAAATCATCCACAAATTTCGGTAAGTATATAGTAAGTTTTTTATCAAAAAATTGTTTCATTATCTACATACTAAATGTAGATGTGGCCTTCGAATAGATATACAATGTTGTAAAATCATAAAACATCATGTTGAGATAGATTTGAATAGGAACAATGGAATTCATAATGTCTTGGTTGCACACCTATTTCGACAGTCCTGGGGGATATGTTTTGGAAATTAACAAGCTCATTAAAATCCATTATTAAGTGAATAATAATTCCCATAAATTTATATGTTAATAAATAGATAATGGTTAACATAGATTGATTCCTAGAAATTAATAATTCAAGGAATTGAAATCATTTAAAAATTATCCCTTTAGAATAATTTCTGATAAATTGATGGTCTTATAACCAATTAGAGATTTATAGTTTTGTAGTAATTGAATTAACCATGACTATGTTCTCTATCACACTCTTTTTTTATTTGGTATTAGTATTCTTTACCATGTGGATGATTTAAATTCACACTAATGTTCTAATATCTTGGCCCCTAGTAACAAGATGGCCATAACACATCCATTTCCCTCTCTTTAAGAAGAAGGTTTATTAACCATTTTCACAATGTGGGTTTTCAATAAATATAATTTCATGTTTCAAAATATATCTTACAGTGAAAAAGGTTATATTGTGCAGACACAATTTTTTAATTGTGTAATAATGAAATTCCCTATGTCTTTTCAGTAAAAATCTATTTTCAATATAGTATACAACACATAATATCAAACCTAAAAAACAATAATCATTTAAATATAAAAATTTTCACCACTCCCATAAATATTCATATATTTTTTATGATTAAATAAATTATGAAATTTATAAATACAATCGATACTGATAAATATTTTTTAAATTGTAAATCAATTTTTAGTAATGTATTTTTCTTCTTCAAAATTTGTTTTCATAAAAATTCATTTTTATTTATTTTTATGATCAAAGAATTTTATTTAATTTATATAACATTTATACAATTTATTGAAGTAAAAAAATATTTATTATATTATAATATAAATCTTAAATTGTGTTGATAATTTTGGCTTTTTCGGATAATATTACTTTTTAGTAAATATTGAAAAATATTGTTTTTATGTAAAATTTTCATTTATTTTTTAAAATTAATTAATTTAAAAGTATAATAATTCAACTAATTTGATTGAAATACAACTTAAGTTTTATTTTCCTTTTTTATTATAATTAATTACATTTGGGTCATATTTATAAAGGATTTTAGTATAAATTTATTTTAACAATTACAAAACTCATCTTTTCTAAATTTTTTATTAATATTTTGAATAGTTAACCATTTTAATTTACTAAAATAACACCAAATAATAAATTACCTCAAGGAAAATTTTTGATTATATATATATGTGTCAATTTAAATTTATATAAAGTTGATGAATATTTATTGTGTTCAATTAAAATTATCCATTACATAAATGTATGTGTTTCTAATAAAACTACTTTACATCAAACATGATGGTTTTATAATAAGTTAAAATTTTCCACTTAGAGAAATTAATTATCATAAAATATATTAAATATCTATAATTTTACAATATTATGTTATGAAAATTATAAAATTAAATTTTAGAACAACATAAATAGTAACTGTATAAATATTAAATACCATGGTAGGTGGAAAAGTTGTTAATTAAGGGTAGAAATAATTTAACAATGAATAGAAATAATGTAGGCATAATCAAAGGAAAATTCATATTTTAATTTCATTTAAATTTTTATTGTTTTTACAATATTAATGTTTATTTAAACATTTTGATAGAAGTTATATTTTAAAATTATAAATTACAAATTATATTTTTATATAATAGGAATTTCAATCAATATGTATATTTTGATTTATTAATTGATATGTGTAATAAAAATTTTATTTGAAAATTTAGTAAATAATATATTCTAAATGAACATTATAACCTAATTAAATTAAACAATTAAATACCATTAAATATTCTTTGTGCATTATTACATCAAAAAGGCTCAATTTTTATAAATAAATTCTATAAAAGGTATCCGTCATGATATAATTAATTTCCCTTTAATATAATGTTGTTTTAAGATGGCTGTATTAATTAATAAAATCCAATCTACTTTCTCCACAAAAATTAATATATTTTAACGTTTTAAAATCATTTCATTAATATTATGACTCACATATAAAAAGTCAAGGAATTTATTTTATTTTGTTAGTCCCTTGTAATTATAATATAATGAAAATAAAACCCATTTGGAATAATAAAAATGGAAAAAACCAAGTGATGGTTGTAGTTTTGGTAATTTTATTATATAGACTCAATAACCTATGTTTGAGAAATAAAAATAATACATATTCATTACTTATATAAAAGTTTTCTACTCTCATTTATCTACACTAAAAATACTTTTAGCACTAACATAATCTTCCATACCCTCTCTACAGTCCTCCCAAGGAACCCTCGTGATCACGATAAATCCATCCCATGAATATTTAGTCATACACAGATGTTTGGGATTTCTCTCTTATCAGATTTATTCAAGATCCGATTTTTTAGATATCTATCCTAATATCAGTTTTATAATTTTTGGATATATTCTTCCATATCCCACCAAAAATAAAAATTATGTCTGAAGGATGAGATACCCCTTTAACTCCCATTTATCAACTCTATAAGTCATTATATAAACCTATCACTAGACCAAAAATTATTAAGGGGCCCCCACCATCTATTTTTTAAAAAAATTTATTTCTTATATTATGGATTATATTTGTGATTCATAATGGTTGGATATATATTTCTATGTCCCTACAACTACCTTATTTATGAACAATTAATGAGAGACCACTTTATATCTGGTCAACACATTTAACGAATTTTTACGTTTTCCTATTATCCAAAAAAAATTACAAGGATTATTCATGTAAAAACTATTTTATAGTGAGTACTATAATAATTTACTATCATGGTTTTTCAAAATCATACATTCATACATCTTTGTATTTGGAAATACATTTATTTATTCCAAATTTGTTAATTGAGGAATAAAATTTGATGATAAATGAATCCATGTTTTATAATCTATGTGGCACACTAAAGCATTAGAATGAATTGAATATGATGGGTTTTCCCAGAATTATATAGTGATCTAATGAATTGGATAATTTTTAGTCACATGATACATCATGTTTGTACAAGGAGTGATCCCAATTCTGTTTTGATAATGTTTCTATTATTATTTCTTTTCATTTATCATTTACCATTGTTTATAATGAAATGTTTTAAGTTTATTCAATATTTCCCTTGATACCGTTAAAATTATCATGATATATACTTGCTCGTTATCCATTTTTATGATTCTCACCCCTTTTATTTCCCATTTATATTAATATTTTAAAAAATGTGTTACCTTTTCCCAGGTTTAATTCGTTACTAGGCATTATAGCTCCCCCATTTCTTATGAATATCCCTAGGTTATCTAATGTAGATTTAAAATCCACAGTGTTTTTGAAACATGTTAATAACGTTTTTAATAATACTGATATTTATCATGTAAATGATGTTATTATATGTACCTAATTAAAAAATAAACTATTCATATCAATCATTTGGGTTTTATTAGGTGTAATTGTCATTATCAAATCAGGAATCACGGAGAAACAAATAAGGGTGGTTATTGTGCATCTTTGTATGTAGAGGAATAGGATGATGATCCCGTTAATCATTAAACAATCAATTCAATAGATGAGGATGATCCCTCTTAGTGAGTGCTCATGATTTTAAATGTATGCTCTTGGTAAGTATGAGGGGATTGTGTCAAATATTAAAAATCATAACTAGTGGTAAGATATTGAGATCTTTTTTTTCTAATCCATGTTGAGGAAATGTACTGTGTTCTGTTGGCAGTCAGTCATATAAGGGGTTCTTTACACAAATGGTGGATGTTGAATCCTTGGGATTAGTAGGTGGTAAAAAATTCATTAGAATATTTCGAGAATGTTTTTTAGTATTGTTCTTATTATAAAACATGATTCTTGTAAAGATTTTGGATCTACATTCTCTTCATTAATGGAGTATAACTATATGACAACTTTCGATCTAGATTATGCATCTTCTTTTCTATATCCCTTGATAATTTTTCATATGAGGAATACTTTTGTGGTGTCTTAATGAGGGACTACACCCACCTATCCATTATAAAGTTAATATATTTAATTTTCTAATGTAAATAATGATTAACATGATATGATAGAAGAGTTAACGTATTATTCTATAAGGTGGTATACCATAATATGGGATCTAGAAAGGTTTTATGATGGTTATAGTTTTCTGGTGCATGTATTGGATGATAGGGCCTTTGAGGTTTTGGCTATCAGGGAGTTTTTCAAAGTACTATTCTATGAATTTTTCAGGGTCATGGTGTTCAAATTTATATGTTAGAGGGTTTCCATTAATTTTATCAAGCTATAAGGGATATGGTCACTATCTAGTTCAAAAGATAAATTCCAACAGATTATAGTTTAGGTGGGGTTCTCATTCCCATCCATAATAGAAATAAAGGGTTCCATTATTAATTAACTAGTTGATAAGAGTTAGAGCCGGTAGTGGTCATCCCAATGATAGAACTCATTATTAGGGACCTAGGATAGATCAAATTCATAGAGTAGCGTTTTAGCTGTTAGGAAGAGGGATTGTTTTTGGTAGTTTCATGAAATGGAGGATTCTGCACTGGAGGTATTCAAAATCACCATGTGTATGAATAACCTATGATATACCATTTTTTAGAAAATATTCTAATCTATATACATTCAAACCTTCATTCCATCCACCTTATTCTATGAATTGGGACTATATGTGATTATTCTTATCTAGCTACAAGGGTTTACTGCACATATTGGAGAAAAAAATCTAGGTTTATGTGTTCTGGGGGGTCAGATAATTATGGGGAGACCCCAATCATATAGGGATATATTATTTCTAAGAAAATAAATTTATAATTACATTATAATCCTTGAATGGTGTATTTTGGTGATTCTTTTAACAATAACATCATGGGTAATGTCCCATTCCTAGTTAATGTTTGTTAGAATTTTTTATTCCTGGATGAATATGATTTTATGAATGGATGAATACATATGGATTTCATCCATTAATTGATGGATGAATTTTTATTAATGTTAGATAGAACTGGGATGGTGTATACTCTTAGAGACATCATGTATTATCTTCACGTATAAATAATTTCATTTGACCCTACCCATTCAATATGTTATTGAGTTCATGATGGATTTATATCTAGGTAATGCGTTGATATAAAATTATACATATTATATAGAACTGTAGTATATACCAGATTTTTGGATTCAAATATATTACATGATGTATAAGGGTTTCATCTATCATATTATTTAATTTTCTGGTTATATGGTGTTATATTCTATGATGGAAAAACATAGATTGAGGTGGTACACAGACAACCAAGGAATAATTATGTGGAGATCCAGATTCATTACCCTCTTATAAGGATGGAATGTAATTTTTACCATTTTTGTAATAACACAGCTTTTCTGTGAGGTATAGATTCATTTTATTTTCATCATATTATTTATTTTTAAAAATATTGAAGATCCAAGTGTCATTTTGGAGGAAATTGGATGTTTGGGGATTGTAAAGATAATGTTGCCTGATATTTTTGAGGAGGTAGCTAAGCTGAATAATTATTCGAATATGTGTGGCCTTGTCAGCATGGTTAGATGATATTATGTGTTGTGGTCTAGTGCACTATCCATGTAAATACAATTTGATCTAACCCCAAAATTGAGTCTACTATCCATGTGTGATGTAAATTATTTAAAGAGGATATGTTCAATGTCGACACAATTTTTTTGTAATTGTGCACCAAGAAACAATAGGTGTGTCTTGAGATTGTTCTAAGCATATAGTTGGATCATTGTTTAGCCAACCATCCGAGCAGACAATGTACTACCTAAATTTTGGGTAAATGACTGTTGTTGCATTATGTAATTAATATTTTTAATTGCTCTTCCTTTTTCATTATTTAATCAAATGGAAACCAATTAATTTCATTGGTTATCTCACATGGAAGGAAAACCTAGGAATTAGGATATCTCTCCAATCCTAAATCTAAATCCTACATTGTGATTTATTATAGATATTTAACTGTGAGTTCCCTGTTCATTAGGATATGTTTTTTATTTAAATTTATAACAACAATTCTGTTTCACTTAATGATAATATGCCATATTTTCAAAGGGTTTTTCTTTTCTCAAAATTTCTACATATCCTTTTTGAATTAGATGATGGGGCTGGTGGGGTGTCCTTATATGTGAAAAAGGTTGGTTGTAAATACCCTTCCAATAATTTTTTTCCTGTACAATTTTTTTATTGATGTTCATGCTCATATTTATGAGTTATGCTTAAAATATTAATAAAGTCTAGAGTAAATTGATAGATAAATGTTTAAGACATATTTTGATACAATTATGTATTGTTGGAGGTTTTTCAACTGAACATAAACCTACCATGGGGTAGGTTCTTCACTTTCCCCCCGATTAAGTCACCATTTGGGTGAGTTGAGTTATCTATTATTTTAGGGATTTAATTATAATATTGAAATTTATTTTTAATTGTATTAAGAACCTTATTGATCTTTTAAATTTGGGTCCTAAATAAATGAAATGATAAATCCCTTTTCATTTATAAGATGATGATTGTATTAGTTTAATGAATAAAAAACTGGTTTATGTAATTGTTAATGATTTGTATATGATGATAATGTTGGGTTCATGGCGAGGCACAAATGACACCAATAGATTCCATGTTCATTTCATCTCAATGGATATAATTTAAATATAAGTTTAGGTTTCCTTGGAAATTTCCACTACTTATATCTGATGACCTATTTGAATGCCTTATAAATTTCTACTCTTTAATTCCCAATTAAATAACTTACCTTAATTATAGGGACATTTATACTCATTGGATGTAATTAATTTATTTACATGATTTTCTAGAATGTGAATCAAATTTATAGTCATTAGATGTGATGAATTATTAGGTTTACATGGTGATATATACAAATTATATATGTTTTACATGATTTTCATGGCTTTGAATGTTGTCTTGGACTTTTCTAATCCTTAGACCTTGGAACATATAGGGCTGATACAATATGACAGGAAATAAGCTATTGTCAATGCTTGAATTTATAAAAAAGCATTCCTTTTGATATATTTGATTCATCATATCGAGTCATAGTATACTGAACAATATTTTTTCTATTATTATTACCTATACTCATAATATATTTTTACAATGTTCCACCTTATATGCATACATGATATAGAAACCTTTGGTGGTGTAAAAATGAGTTTTATCCCTCACACTATTCAGGCCACCATGGTGTATCAGGAATGACTTCATGGATACTAGTAGGGATAGGGGAAAGCACCATTTCATTGATGTGTTATTTAATATTTTATATGATATGTGGATAAAAGTATTGACCAATGGATCATGATTTTATCAAGGGATAGTTTCTTTTTGGTCATATTTACGTTGATACGTGTATTAAATAGAATTCATGTTGGAATATTTTTCCTACATTTTGTATATAATTCCATGACCATCATTGGTATATGACAATACGAGTTATGATTAAGTATTTATTTATATAATGGGTTTTTGTCCCTCAACTATTCAATTTATACATATACATAAGAAATTATTTATTATACTAATGTTCTAAACTCTAATAATGTGGGTATAATCTCCCCAATGTTCCAATATGGAGACTTATATCTAGTTGGAAACCTCTAGCATAAAAGGTGGTGCACCTGAGTACATGTCACAAATCGGATTTGGTTACTATTGAGTGGAATGGGTCCGAGATGTCACAATGTGAAATCAAAATAAAATTCACGTTATATTTTTGTATTATTTGGGAATGTAAAACCTGAGATTTGTAATGTGTCATAATTTTGTAAAGATATATCAATGGGATTAACTATCCTTTGTGTAAGAAAATATAAAATTTACTAGGATTTCACAAGTTGTTTTATATTATGATAATTACAATTTAACTGATTTAATCAGTCTATGATTCACATTTTTTATGTTATTTATGATTATAGATCAGTTCAATTATCCTAGTATGACATGGATGTGTTTCATCATGCATCATTATTATACCTTTATTATGTATATGTCATGCATTTGGAAAAAATAGGTTTATATTACATCCTTAAATGCATCAACCACGTATTGGTTACTGTGTTGTTATGTCCATAAAATTGGGATAATATTTATTACATGAACATGATTAATCACATGTTGGGATTCAATGAATGCCAAAAATAAATTTAACAGATGTATGGTCCATTAAATATCTGAATAGATTATTAGTATATAATTTATAATTTTAATGATAATTGGTAGAAAAATGAGAATGTTTTTAAATAAAAACATGTTCTATAATGAATGGTCACTGTTAAATGGGGCTTCCAATTGTCATTTAAAATCTAGTTTCCTCTAGAAATTGAAATTTACACTTTTTATACTATGAAATTCAAATTAAATAGGGGAACATGACATTAATCCCATCGTAGTAGTGGGATGTAGGAAATGTCTCTAGCCTTTTTTATATGAATTTCACCAATACCCGGATTTCAGAGCATATAGCGTGGAGAGACGTTTATATATGATGTATTGTACCATTATTATTTGAATGTTTTTATCCTATTCTTACCATATCATATTTGATTAATTTTATTAAAATTTTTATAGGAATTCAACCATAATGGCCTCTATTTGAGAACTAGGAGGGTAGTGAAAACCATGATTTGGGGGTAGGGAATATTGGGGCACCAATAGAACCTCTAATTTTTCCAATTATAATGCCACATATAATACTGATATGAGTTTTTATTCCAAGTATATAGAGGTTTTCCAATTCATTATAAAGACCATTCATGGATCCTGATGGTCTTTACCATCTATGATAGGGTAGACGTTTGAGTTTCAGCAATAACATCCACCCATATTTTCAAGGGATGGAATACCAAAGCATATATATTAATACTTAGAGTCCATGATATCAATTATTAAGAGTCATTAGCTACCTTCATCGAGGATAGAGAATACTTCTTCAAATATTCTTCTGGATTCCTACATGTGATCGTGGGATTTGATTAATTGGATATATTTCCATTAGGAAATGGACAAGATAAATTTTTAGAAGGCATTCTCCTATCATTTCTATTCTGAGAAATTTATGGACAATAAAGACTGAGAGAATATGCATATAGAATAAGTAACATTAATAGTCATGGAATATTCTTCTCATTTCTCAAGACAATATAATTATAAACATATTCTATTAGCTAAAATGTTACTAAAATATATGATATTTAATGATGGTCACATGTTTCACATCTGATCATAGGTGAGCATCTTTCTACATGCATCCATATCCGAAATAGTAAAATAAGAACAAAATACTAATTTTATCCAAATTGATTTTTGGATGCAAAGAATATAAATTAGTCTTCCTATCCATGTGGTGTAGTGTCACATGGAAGGATGAGGATTTTTGTTGTCTCTCACGAGGGAAATTCTAGCCAATGTGAGATTGAAAATAGTTCTCGAGTTCTATGGATAGAGTAAAAAATAAACGACACATGATGAGATTGTGAAATAGGAATCATTCTTGGTTCCATGATATTGGGAGGATGGGCCACCAACATTGTTCTTTTATGACCATTACTCTAGAAAATGACTAGAAAGGGTCTGTATAAATTCTATATTCAGGAAAATGGTTATTAAATTATCATAAGGATGAGAGTTGTAGTATGAACTGATGTTAAGGGAAATTTTGTGGTCATGGTTGTGGAAACAGTACACCATATTGTTTAGATAAAACAGAGCAAACCTGCTCAGGGTAACCATTCTATATATCAATATCCATAAATCCTACCGTATTTTTATAGAATATTAGACACCTATGGGGATGTGTGTTGAAAAGTATATAGTATGAGGTTCAATTCTAGTTGCCTATACCATAACATTTTATCATTTTGATATATTTACACCTCATTCATCCTTATATGTCAATGTTATGGTGATCCTTGGTATCAATTTTATATACTCATGTGGAATAATGAAACCTGATACTATGTTGGAAATATTATGGGAAATTTTATATCATTGTAAGGATAACATCCTTGATGTAGGCATGTTTCACATTTATGGGATCTCTCTTTCGTTGATGTGATGGGGTTTGAAAGCATTAATAGGATGGACTGCTTGGTTCCCTATGAAGCACACAATGACTAAAATAACCAAAATGGTTACACATACATCAATATATGGAGGGGTTTTTAATCCCAACGGTGAATTGGATGTCCTTGTGAGCTATGATGGACATGAGAAACAAGAGATGTGTTCGACGATTTCAAGGGATAATAGTCTATATCTAGATGATATGGGAACATGAAACATAAACTACAATTTAATGGTTGATAATTTTAGGAATGTTTTCATGAATGTCTATTTAATATTATATTTATAGATAGTGGAAGTGTTTAAAATGGAGCTAGTTCATGGATCTACAATAGTATCCATTCCTTCTAACATGATGGCTACTACTGGAATACAAGAGATAAAGAGGAAGCTACAGTACCTATATATAATGGTAATTATATGGCCCTGTACATCTCCATGGGGATCTGATATCTGTTCAATATGAATGATGAAGAAACCCATCATTTGTGTGTGAATTACTAAAACCTAAACTATTTGATAACAACGAAATGGTATCATATTCCTTGGAATATGATCTTGTTTACTTGATCTATGGATATTAGGTTCCTTCAACAATTGAACTGATATCAAGTTATCATCAGGGGTGTGTAATATAATTTGAAATACCTCATAAACTATTATTTTGTAGTTATAATAATTATGATTATCTGGTATTTCAGTAGATCTTGATGAATGATCCTATAGTTTTCTTGGAACTTATGATCATTATTTCAAACCATAAAATTTTTTCTTTGGGGTTGTATTCATAGAAAATATATCATTTTTATTCTCACATAAAACACACCCATGGAAAAAATTATGTGATCATATTAAATAAACTAATATAGAAAAATAAAAATTATAGGATCAAGAAGATCAATATTTAGATTGATTAAACTCACATCCTATGGCATCTTATCCTAGATATAGCAGTATTATTTTACCTATTGAAGATTACAAATATTGTTTCCAGGGAGAATCCCAAGAATGTCATTTCTATACAGAGCTTATTGGGGATTGATGTTGATTATAGGTTCTTAATTAAAGCCATATAATTCATATATGTAGCTCTTGAATTGACTATTATGAAGGGTGTGATGTTCCAATGGCCAAAAACCAATGATATAACTTTTCAATAGAGTAAATGCTGACATAAATCAGCACCAATCGTGATTCTTCTAGATCCGTGAAGATTATATATGGTCTATTGGGATGCATAATGTATTGGTATTGATGATGTTTTGTTTCAATAGGGGCATGTCATGGAATATATCTCTCATCAGTTGAGGACACATGAGATGAACTACCCAATTCCTGGTCTCTAGTTATCCAATATTGTTCATACCCTTTACAGTTGGAGGATAAATTACCTATAGAGTGTTTTTTGTTGAATAAATTCCACAAAATCCTCATTTACATCTTTACATAGTGTGAAATAAATTATAGGAAACAATGGTGGTTTAAATACATATATTTATTTGATAGGATTCAACACAATAAGTCTAGAAAGGGTAATATATCTCTTTATTCATGGATCATAATTACTTATAAACATGTATTATAGGGGCCCAAGTGTGAGTGAATGATTATTGCAATATATTTTGAGACACATGTTGAGGTCACGGGCCATTAGGGATTGATTTTACATTCATTATTGCCATTGAACAATTCACTTCTAGAAAGTGTCACCAGGAGGAATCTGTTAGAATTCAAGGGTCGTATAGGAGAGTATTGTAGTTGAAGAAAAACATACTAGTTATATCCT
The DNA here is from genome assembly GCA_963277665.1 of Viscum album. NCBI lineage: Eukaryota > Viridiplantae > Streptophyta > Magnoliopsida > Santalales > Viscaceae > Viscum > Viscum album. The sequence goes on along the minus strand of OY728122.1, from coordinate 1,333,001,457 downwards.
TGATGTTAATATTATATTTTTCATCCATAAATATTTCTAGGATACTAATGTCATACTGGAAGAATTTGTGGGAGAGTCAGAAGCCTTTTTGTAGGCATCACATCCTAGTTGTACCAAGATGTATTGGGATTTTTACTACCAATACTAGTGGTCAGTGGTAAAGGGGGGATATATGGGTTAGTTGCATTGTATAACACCAATTAGTAGCTGAAGAAGAATTACTAGTGAATGGTTTGAATATTTTATCCATTTTCCATTAAAAAGTGGAAATGAGATTACTTGAATATCAATTTAATCATCGGACAACCTAGATCACCTAGGGATTGTTACACAATATAGGTGATCATAGATACTTTGAAGAAAGTACACAATTTTATATATATTCAAAATACACATTAGAATTTAATATCACAATTCTATATGTTTCTTAGATCATACATATCAATGGGGTTCCACAATCTATTGTATCACCCAATGATTCTCATTTCATATCATAGTTTTTGACTGGATTGCAAAGGAAAATGGGTTACTTGGTACTAATGAATATATCCTCTCTCCCATTGACTAATGAACACTCCAAAAATTCAATACAGGTTTTCTGGGACCATCATTGAGAACGATTCATTGAATTTTTAGGTTATTGGAAGAAAACAAATCTCCCACAATATTTTCTAAAAATAACATTTTTCAGAAGACCATAAAAATGGAACCTTATGAATCGATATATGGTAAGTCGTTATATTCACCCCTATACTAGTTAGAGTCAAAGGAGGTAGTGTAAAATGTTCTAAATATCATTTATAAGAATTCACAATATTTTTATAATATCAAAAATAGGATGTTTGTAGCTCAATCAAGACCCAAATCATAAGCCCATCATCACTATCAAGCACTAGAGTTTGAGGTGGCGAGTAGGGTTTTCATATGTGTTTGAACTAGACTATCCCATAAACTTATTACCTAAAAGGGAATATATCTCATCTTTATTTCTAGAATAATGTGATTTTTAATTGAATCCAGACAATAACCTACTGATTGTGGTAAACTCAGAGATACTAGTCCATGCACGACATCATCCCTATATCGTAGGTTCTCTGATATCATTATAATCCATCACATATTATTCCAGCTAATGAGAATGAGTGGGACAAAGATTTTTCCTTAAAGGATCATCATATCAATGTTGTTAATTGAGAAATAATGGTTCTATGAGTCAATTCATTTCATCCAGTATTGGTTTAATGGCATTAAGTCCCTATACCAGAAGATATATGGTGTTGGGTTGCTGAGGTACATGCCTAGTGGAAAATTTATTCATAGATGATACTTTATCACACAAGGAATGGAAATTTGAGTAAGAATATCATTAATGTGGAAAATTTTATGAACCTATATCATCATAGAGTTACGTGACTATTTTGTTCAAATTTATTTCCTTAGATTATTATTGTGGGAATTCCTTGAGGTGTCACATTGGAATCTTGGGTGCTTTGTTCTTGTACTATTCCCAAACCCATGATTTTAGACTATGTAGATGAGATACATGGTTAGTAGAAACCATTTTGGGGTGTTATAGTGTATTTTTGATGGCTCAAGGTTTCATATAACCATATAACGCATGCTTCGCTACCATGATTTTTCTCCATACGTGTTTAAAAAGAACAATAGAATGATAGGAACATAGTTTTTTTAACTGTTCTCTATGACTTTGGGAGTGGGTCTTCTGATAGAGATGGGAACATGGTTCATTAAAAAAATGTAAAATAATGTGGCCAAGACATGTTCTCTTATATAAGATTTATAAATGATCCTTTTTCATTAAGGTATTTATGTCTTTAACCCCTCTCTATTTTTTCATTTTCTAATAGAGGTCACCCTTTCCTCCTGATAGAGATCTCCCATGGAATCCTGATAGAGGAATCTCATTATCTATCTGATAAGGACATTGATTAAATCATCTTTAGCCTTATTTTATAAGAATATGTTTTTTTATCATTTCTTAGGCCCCTAGAACCTCCTGTATCTTTTTTGACAATTCTATTTTCATGGAATCTTATAGGGCATATTTTTAGGGAGATAATTCATTTCTTCTATTTTCTCATTTTCATGATTGGATTAATGGTTGATGTTGTACAAGTGATCCTCATTGGGCATAAGGTAGGTGGTGTATAATTTTTTCCAAAAAATATATTAGTTTCATTGTAGTTACTGTTATGATTCACACCAAATACTCTAGTTGATACATCCTAAATTAATAAACCCATAAGTTAATTTATAAATTCATGTTTTAGATCTACTACATAACCGTTATGTAATGTCGATTCTTTTTAGCATCGACATTAACCACACTTGGGGAGGGTTATTCCACTTTTTCTTTTTTAGGTCACCCTTGGGGTAGTTGAGTTAGTAATTATATTAAAAAAATAAATTTGATAATGAAATCGAATGTTAATGGTTTTACACACCATATAGGTTCTTCTCATTTGTAAATTAATTGAATTAAAGGGTTAATACCCAGGCTTGTTGATGATTATGAAGAGATTTTTGTAACTATTAAATGAATGGTTAATTAAATATAGAATTATTAAATTATAATTAAAATTTAGTGTCTTTAGTGTGGATAAAATTACCATTATAGATTCCATTAACATTTTTATTCCATGTATATGATTTACATGACATATTAGGACACCATAGAAATTAATTCTCATTATATCAGATGGAATATTCAAATCTCTTGGAGACTTATACTTCTTGGTTCCATTTTAATTACTTTACTAGGATGCTAAATTGATTTCTATTAACCGGACATGATTTATTGATTTATATAATTTTCTAGGATTTCATTGATATTAAAACACGTTATATCTAATGAAATATAGGGATTCCCAAAAATTCATACTCCTTTGAGGATATTTACTTTATTTTCATTGCGTAAATTGTTCCCTTATACTTGAATAATCCATTTAGCCATTCCCATTTAGGCCAGATAAAGTATTACATGTTATAAAACCTTGATGTTTATAAAAATAATATGTAGTTAACCCTTACGATTTAGTTTTTTGGTAATAGTGTTAATTGATATACTAAGAAACATTTATTTTATTTTTATTACCAATAATCCAATCATATGTATACACTTCTTCATTTTATCTGCACAGATTGGACATGATAAATACATCATTGGTGGTGGAATACTAAGTATTTTTATCACCAATTTCGATCTATAATTTTCTACATAAATTGAATTTATTTATTCAATAAGGTATTGTATAATGAATGCACATATTAATAATTTATTTATTATTTCATTATATAAGGGTAGAAAATTTCCGGAATATGGGTTGTGATGGAATTGGGGAATTGTTTTTGTAGTTTTTTTTATTTTGTTACATGTATTATACTAGGTATATGTTTCCATTTATTACCTATATTTTTAAGTAATGTTATCACCGTCATTGGTATATGAAACATTGGGGTTATATTACATGATTATTCATATGATTTTTATGCTTTACCAGTTACGTAATTGTATATACATCCAAAACAATTTATTATGATTATAACATTATGATACAATCTTATCATGGTGTTATAGTCTCCCCACTATTAAACCATGGACTCCCAATATTAGTTAGGATCCTTGGTAATATGAGGTGGTATTCATGAGTATATTTTTTTAACTGAGTTCAATTACTGCTGAGAGAACATGGTTTGGGATGTCACAAGTTTAGTGGTTCTTGTTTGTTTACATGGATTGATCTGTGGACATGATATCATCATTTTGTAGAAAATTGGATAATGTTTTAAAGACTACGTTCTAAAGAATTCTTTAGAAGCATGAATTCAAGTACATTTCATTCATTTTCACAAATTGTCCGTCTATGTTAATGGGATCCATAAAATCTATATTCTGTGATATATTGTACCAATTTGTGTTCAAGTTTTTTAATGGAATATTCATCTTCTTGTTGTCTGTGGAGGAAAATTATAATTAACATTGAGATATATTAAATTTCATTAGACCCAATAGTCTCTATGAAATATTTTATTTATGAACAATTTTCTTGTGAGAGACATATTTCATTTGGCATCTGTTTTAATAGAAGTGTGTCGTCAGGGACCCACTTAAGAAAGAGTTTGTTTTTTCTTTGCAAACACCCATGTATGTGGAAGAGGTTCAATGATTCCTAATTATAATGAGAAATCAATAGTGGTTTGTGTCAATTTTTTCACTAATTATAGACCTATTTATAGATATATACTTTAAGGAAATGGATTTTTTATTGACTGATATGTTTTTGAAGTGTTTTTTACATAAATTGGATATTGATCAGTACCTTGATGAATTTGTTATTATAAAAATTGGTGATGATGGATATTTACTAATATGCTTCCTAAATTTTTATAAGATGTGTATTTATGTTCTAGAATCCATCTACTACTTATGATTCTAGGAATTTACATTCCCAGGATGTTATGTATTCCACCCATGATCTCTAGATATTATGGATTGTTTTGGTTCTAATGTTGAGGTCTTGTTACCTCACTAGAGAATTAATTGTACTATTTTGTGATCATTTTAGGTTGAGGTATATATTTTGATATCAAAATAAGAATCCTTTAAAATAGAGGTGTACTGTGTTTCTATAGAAATACAGGAGTCCATTTAGAGCTGGTAGTGGTTATCCCAATGATATAACTCATTATTTGGGACCTAGGACATATCAAATTCATAGAGGAGAATTTTAGCAGTTAGGAAGAGGGATAGTTTTTGATAGTTTCATGAAATTGAGGATCCTACAGTAGAGGTATTCAAAATCAACATGTGTATGAATAACCTATGATATACCATTTTTTATAAACTATTCTAATCTGTATCCATTCTTGGAGGGTGGTAGATGAGTATGTTGATAAAAAAATGATTTATATGTTGTTGGAAATAGAATATGATTATTTCTGATGATAGTTTAATGTTCTTAAATGGAATATGTAGAGTATTATCAAATTTTTGATCCATAGGATAATGCATTATGTGAATCCATTGGCCTTGGTGATCCACTAGAGTGATGGTTGGAGGATGGTCACAATTGATCATTATTTTAGAGAAGGTTTTTCATCTTAATTTTGAATCATGAGAGAGTATTTATGAGCTTTATATCTCTCCATAAACTGTACCTAAGATGTATTGTGGTCTATGGAAAATGTTTTTGAGTTCATGGAGATGAATGTCAGTTGCAATGTTCCTGGATTGAAATATATTTTTATTGAACATTAATGAAAAACATTATATCCATTGAATTTTATTATTTCCATTGGAAATAACTATTATGTAGTGGTTGTAGATATTGATTTATTTAATCATATTAATACATGTATCTCTAAGAGGAAATAATTTTATTTCCATAATCATGATCTGGATAAAATAGATTTTTTAATTCATAAAAACTAATGGGTTGAGAGAGATAGAAACTTTGGAATGGTGGTATGTGGATATGTTTGTATATAAACATTTAGTTTTATGGTCATTTTTATGATATTGTGATAATCTATTTCAATCAGGTGTCTCTTTTGGATAGATACATACTTTTGGAACCCAGTTACCCTAGATCACTACATTCCTTCTTCAGATAGATATGAAGATTGGGGAGACTATCCATATGCAAGTTTATATGTTACAACAATGAATTATTGATTTCATGGGATAAATTGGGAATAAAAATCGTATTTTACTCTAATATAATAAAAAAACAACTCATCTATTTTCATATCACTCATTGAGGATTTTTTTGGTTCCCTTGTTCATCCTTGCTAATCTAGTCATAGTATTTAGATTCATATGTTCTCAAGACTGATGTAGAGAAGAGCATGAAAAGAATAGGTTCAAGTTGTTTGTGAGAGGGAAATGGTGTAACTGGGTCCATGTAAATCATTCTAAATTCAGCAGAGAATGACTATGGAGTTTGAGGTTGGAGACTATATACTCTTAATTGTTTACCCTCATTGGGGGAGATAATGGTTTTTTGGGGGTGTAATATTCCCTAATAATTTGAATACCTTTCTAAGGTGCTGGAGAATTTATGTCAAGTGGTGTATTAGTTATAACCACATCCATTGATTGAAATGATCAATAATTAAATTTATATGTATTATATCTATCTGTATCTTCACATTGACTCCCATGTTATTTAATAGAGATTTTTTGATATAAAAGATGAAATGATGCTCATGGAGATATATGTAGAGACCCTAGATCATGAATAGTTTATGATGCATATATGAACCATTATTATGGATCATGTCCAATGAATGGGTGGCTTCATTGAATTTTCTACATAGTAGTGTGAGATATATATGTGTTATATGTCACCTGATTTGTTTTGGTTTTTTCATTGTTTTGGTATTTCTTTGATGAAGTGATGCAGGAATCTTGTTTAATTAAGATAATTTTCCCATTCTCTACAATAATGGTGTATGTCATAATATCCAACATATAAATAGGGTAAATCCCATTCCAATTAAATTATCATTTATTTTAAACACAGTTTAAACCCATTAGGGAGAGTTATTGACACCTAAACTAGAAAACACCCTGTTATTGGTACTGTGTTCCTTCATTTATGATATAAGACGGTGTTTTTAGATGGTTTTTGTAGTCACTATCTTTGGATATGTAAATAATGAAATAATTTTGTGAATGAAAATGTGGTCAATAAGATCCATTTGTTTGGTGTTAGATGAGTTTCGTGAATAATTTGTAACTATACCCTGAAAAAGTATCTCTTGGGATGACTTTTTAGAACCCTCCCACACTTTTCTATGATTTGTGTTGGTTTTGATTAGCGATGATTAGAAATTTTTAGAGATGTAGTTCATCTAATTTAATAGAACTACGTTGAATTTTTATTGTACTTTACTAATTCCTAGTTTTGTTGATGATTATTTTGGGGCCCTTCTAGAGTCTTGGAGACGGAATTGGACCATTTTTAGGGAAAGCACATCAACCATGTAGATGTGTTGAAGTATGTTTTAGCCATGATCTCACCCAATATAAAAGGTTTATCTCCAAAATTCCAAATAAATTGAGTAGATTATGGGTATTAATCATTGGGTAAAATCATATATAGAATAATGATGATGATCTCAACACACCTTGACCATATAAATAATGAGGGAAAAATATCAGTTATTTAGTGTTATGTCGTGGTGGTTTCCATGGTAGATGATTTTGGAATAATAATGGAGGGGACCACACCTTTATCAAGGACATGGTGTTTGTAAAATAATATTTTTAAAATTGGTGGAAATTGATAATTTCCATGGTAGGTTATAATCACCCTTTTAATAGGCATACTCAAGTCATTTTGGTTATCCACCATGTTACGATGGTGTGCAACATGAATAACTATTAAATAGGTGAAAATACCTTATTCATCTTAATACTGTTCTTATCCTCCTATATTTGGAAAAATCGATACCCAATGGACCCCTTCAGATCTTCTCAACTTGATTAAGTTATCCTTTACATTCATTATATCAATATTTGTATATTGAGGCATGATCACCCATCCTATATCTCTCATAGTCCGATTAGTTTCTTCTTTTTCGATAAGATCATAGTAGAAAAATACTCTATTTTGTTCATAGTTTGAGTGTAGATTGAAGATGGATACTTTTGGATAGTTTTTAGTTTGACATCAGTCTTGATTACTTAGGATTGATATCTTATTTTTTCCTATTCTGTGCAGTTTTTATTTTTTAAATGTTAATTGAATCAAGGGTTCTTCATATCAACCTATTTCGATCCAAAAGTGGGTATATAATGATTTTTTATTCATATGGGTAAATGGTTAATAATGGGTTAATTGTGATAATTAACTATCAAAATTGAAATTTATGTGGAAGGGATGAATATAATGAATTTTAATTTTTTCAATTAAATTTCCAAATTTTTTTTTCATGTTGGTTTCTTTACCAATTGGACTTGTGTTGATATTATTGTGAAATTTTGATTATTTGATTACAAACATCAGATTGTTAATAAAATAATAAATTAGATTCAACTAATAAATTATATTCCTATGTAGACACAAATTTTAATATATTAGATAAATAATATAATGACTTAATTAGTGCGGAATCCTTTTTCTAAATTACATTAAATGTGTTGTTATTGATATATCGTGTGGTTTTGATGTTTGGTGGGAGAGATGTGTTTTTTCTAATGTGTTGTGGATGAGATGTAGTGTGATTGTGATGTTTGGAGGTCAATATATCTGGTGGTTTTGATATGTAGTGATTGTGATATGGGGTGGTTGTGAAGTGGTGTTCATTGGTGTGAGATGAATTGGTTGTATTTGTTTTGTTGTGTGGTTTCCTAGTATATACAAAATATAAATTTCATCATCAAATGGGGACTAATGTGAGTGTAAATTAATGTTTCGTTTATGTAAGACAATATAAATAATGGGTAATGAAATAATTTTTTTTTGATTCTTAATGATCATATATAATTAATTTTGGAAGAATGAAAAATATGGTTTTAGTTAAAAAGGAATGGAAGAGTATTCTGAAATGAAGAAGGTTAGTAATACAAAGTAATTTTAAGAATATTTACATATTAGGGAAAATGAATATGTATTGTGTTTTTGGATGGGCTTGTGTGGTCTACTACTTTTAAGGATAGATGTGGTAGGGGTATAGGTTGTAAGAACAAATGGTGATGTTGTGATATATGTCAGTTCTTTTGTTGTGAAATACTTGGCTATGATTTTAGTTTTTCTTATATTTGTAATTATTATGTTTTTCAAATTATTATATTGATATAATAATTTAATAAATATTTACTAATTTGATCAGTACTGTGGAATTTTTTTAGAATAATTATGTGTCATATTAAATTCACATCCTGAAAATTAATATGTAAAACAAATTTCAAAGGTAACACTGAAATTTAAATATAATAATATAGAAATTTTAATATTTTATCTCACATACATTATAGGATGTTTCCATGGAATATTAATGATGATTATTTTTTATCATTGGTATTATTTTAATTATTTTAACATGTTATCACTATATAGAATTAATTTAATATTATAGATTATTGAAGTGACACATTTTCATATTCATTTCATGCATATTCATTTAATAAATCACATGTTTTATTGGGAATGATAAGCCAAAATGTGATTAGATTTAAATATGTTATGAATGACTAAAATGTATATAATTAGTTCAATATAAATTTAATGTTGCATGGGGTAATGTAAAATCTTGAAAATTAAATTTGGGACATACATTAACGATCACTGACATTTTCTAGCTACACGTTAATAATTTAATCCTATGAATCTATATATTTCCTTATATCGTAGACTCACATACATTTATTGTATCATCATGTTTCATCATTTATTTATTTATCTACATTCTTATGTTTGTAATTGTCCTATGTAATATTTAAAATTAAAATGTATGATAGTGGGATATGGATCCCACATTATTGTCCGGACATGGGTTTTTCCTTCTAGAGATAAAAAGAATTCGAAAATTAGGTTATTCCAAAATAGGGAAATTTTTTGCATTCACATTGCCCATATATCAATTAAACGTATGTTTCAGTTTATATAATTAGTTCAACATTTATATCAAAGGTTATGCCTCGATGTATACTATGTGAATGTTGATCTGGTCAAAGTACTATTTGTGAAAAAGGATGTTGGCTTGGGTTGTCCCTCTAACAATAAAAATGAAATAATAAAAGGATTTTGATATCCATTTAATTTCAATAAATTACACTATATTGTTTCCCATATATCATAGTTCATTAGAGGGGTGAATAATAGAGTATTGGTTATTAAATACTAACAAATATAGATTAATTTTTTTTAATTTCAATTTTATTTTTATGCAGTTTTAACATAACTTGTATATATGGTTAAAAATATTTTAAAATGTTTTTTTACCCCCTCTTGATCATTTTAATATTGTCATTAGTTTTTAATAGTTACTATCAGTGGGGTTTCCCAAGATTTAATATATTCTAATTTTATTTATTGTAAACAAATTATAAACTAAATATCCATGGGGAAATGATCTATTTTATCCTGATATGAATGAATATGAATGATGATTGAACACCTCAAAAACCTTCACAGATTTGTGGAACTAATTTTGGATTATAGAAGTATTTCATCGAGGATTTTTTTAATGATTCCGAGCATTTATAGTTACAAAACTTATACTGGAACAATATGATTCGTTATGATGTTTTTATAAGTACATTACATGGTAATGATGTAATAATATATGTGATAAATTACAAATTGACGGATATAATATATTGAGGAATTATAATAAATTAATTTTTACATATTTATAAATTATAAAAAAAATATGAAATATGTTAATTACCATATATAACTTATCAATATTTTAATATTATAATAAAAACTAAAATATTAATGATAATAGTTCAGTTTCATGAATTAGAAATGTGAGTGGAAGAATCAGATAATTAAATTATTCATATATTTATACGTATTGTTAATGTAATAATTTTTTTGGGAAAATTATCCAACAATTCTATTCTAATAGAATTGGATTTTTGAGATATATCGAAAAAATTAAATTTTACTATGGTAGAAAATGAAAATTTTAATAATAGTAATGAATTAACATTATATGATATTATTGATCAATATATAAAAATGATGTATAATGAAAAAATATACCCAAAGTGGAATTTTCTTAATATAAGGGTATTTATTTTAAATAGAAAATCCTTGTGACCACATACTCTTCTAATTTTATAATAAAAAATAGTTGATGTAACCAATTTTTATATGTTTTATGAATAATTATTATTTAATTACTACTCTATAAATAATGAAATTATCAAACCTCAAAATAATATAATTAAGAGGGTAGATGAGGATAACGATGTTATCTTTTATAAGTGTATAGAAATAGGGAACATGAAACCTAACTAACAAATATTGATGAATTATAATATAATGTGAGGTCAATATAGAATGGAATAGATGGAAATGATAGTTGGTTGGAGATAAAATTAAAATTCATATTTATGTAAACATTCTTGTGAAGGAAAAAAAAGATCTCTAGTTTGATGTCATCCATAAAGATGTTATGTGAATTTTATTTTTTTCCCTCTTCATAATTGTTTACATATAACTATTAGATATATTAAAATATTGAGATAAAAAAATAATGTTATCAAAATATAAATATAAATGAATAATGTTAATTGTAAATATAATAATTTTATTTTTAAAAATAAGAAATTGGAAAATATTCATTCATGATCAAATGATAAATTATTTAATGATATGAAATGTCTTAATCAATAAAATGTGAAACATAGTTATTATTAGTCCGCATTATTGGATGTTATAATAATTATATATAATTTTATTTTGGCTGAAAATAAAAGGCCTTTAAGTGATTTTGTATATTTTATATAATATATTTGTATATTTTTTCAAGGAATGTGAAGATATGATGTGAAAGTAATAATGAATAAATTAATTAATTAAAACATAATGAATAGTTATCATAAAAAATGAACCAAAATTAAAAATATTTTAATTTTTAATGTTTTATGGAAATAATATTTATGTGCAACATATATTATATTTCTCAAGATGGGTGATTTTGAAATGGAATATTATGTTATATTTCAATATTCGCTTAGTCAAACTAAGGATTTTATATTAAAAGAATTTAATTCTATAAAATAGGTAATATATGTCATGACTAAAATTTGGGTAAAATGAATTATTTTTATAATCGAATTGCACCCAAATATCTATGGGCAATATTGAATTATTAATTATATTTCCATTGGAATCATGTATTGGATGCAAAAAATAACGATACATGGTACATGAATAGTGGATGTTCAAGATATATAGCTTATGAAATTCCACAGTTTAAATATTTTAATAAATTTTATAGTCTTAGTTTTACATTAGTTGATAAATCAAATGAACGAAATAAAATATTTTGGATAAGTTGGAAATTAAAATCAATTTTTTATTTCAACAATTTTGTTTTCTGAATGATTAAATCTAATATTTAAATAATACTTCCTAGATTTTTATGATAATATAAATTTGAAATTATAGTAATAAAAATTTATTATTTTCAATAATGAATCTGTCTTTTTATAAAATATAATATTTATTAATTATTTTTGATTATTTGACAGAAAAAAATAAAATATTCCTAAATACAATATAATTTGTATTTTTTTAGGAATATTAAATTTGTTCATCAAAATATCATTTTGTTACATATTTTTATGAAAATTCATATGGTATTGGATCATCCAAAATTAAAACCATAAATCTCGTATGATCACAATTCATGTATAGAAGTTATTCAATATTTAGATACATTCATTTCAATTAATGGGATAAAAATTTACTACTTCAATGTTTACATTTGAACTCATTTAGTCAAATGGGAAATTCTAGTTTTAAAGGTAAAAATTAAATTCTTATTATTATTTCTTACTATATTAGATTTAAATATTCATATTTTCTTACAGATAAATACTAAACCCTCTCTAAATTTTGTTAGTATTGTAAAATGGATGAATGTGTAATAATTATATAATTTTATCATCTTTACATGATAGATATGGTTATTTTTCGAAGAGTTAATTTCATTAATGATGTGAAGATAAAATGTATAGTAAAAAAATTTCTCCACTAAGAATCGTAAAACAAAATTTTTAGTAGAAATAAAAAATGAGGAATTTATTAGAAATATATATACTACTGCTAAATCATTAATTTATAATAATATCATTATTATAAAAATGCAGTAACTATAAATATAATGTTATTGATAGATTACTTATAAGAAAATTATTAAATAAAAAACCTTATGAAACTAGGATAAGAACCAATCATGAAATTGGGTATTTATTTATATTTGGATGCAATGTTAACATTCTCATGAATACAACGAATTAGCAAGAAAAATGTACTAAAAATTAAAAAAAATTCAATGGGATTCTAATTAATGTAAATAATATAGTGTTTATAAAAAAATAACTCTATGATTTGAAGAATCTATCTTTTTCAAATTTTAATAAAATTACCTAAAGGAATAAAAATTTATTTTGGTGTATGTTGAATAAGAATTTATATATTCAAAAATAAATGAACAAAACAATTATATGATGGATGAATATATGGATGGGTAGACAACTCATTATGAGAATAATTAATGTCCACATTGACTGTCGAGTTGACAAATTGAATAGTTGTATAACTTCATGTGTTAGAAATAGAAATACATTAAAAATAATATTGTATATTAAGTTATTATTTGATATTTTTCCCCAAAATAAGGATGAACCTTTGACTATTTGAAAACATATTTTGCGAATTCATAATAATTATATCAATTTGATAATAATATGGTCTGAATCTTAGTTTAACTCTATTAGCATCAAAATATTATTATAAAAAATTGTTATTTTTTTAAAAAAAATTGACGTGTCTTGTAAAATAATATTAACTAATTGAATATTCTTTTATTAATATTATAATATGGAAGAAACAATTTATTTAGATTAATATTTTCCCTAATTTATCAATGAGAGTTTATAAGAATTAATTTAGAATTTGTTTCACAATGAGTTTTGGAACTTTTTTAAATTGAAATCAAAAGTGAATTTTTTAATTGATATATTGATGAGAATGTTTTTTAAGGAAGTATAATAATTTTAATAATGAATCCAAATATAACTATATCATACCATGTTTTATTAAAGTAAAACCATGTTCAATAGAGTACACAATATGCTACATCGAGCATAAATGAAGGAACAAATATTATTATTTAAATGTTACTATTATAACCTAGCTGTTGTGATATCCAGAAATAATATTATTAGATGAATTATGAAAATATGGTTTACACATGTAAAAATATTGATTCCCTAGTTACAAAATTTTTTAGAAATGGAAATAAAAACCAATTGAATATAAATGATGTGTTTTTATGAAAACATATTTAAATGAGAATAATTGCTCTTATAAAATCATTTCATACTTTTTGTATAGTTATTTAATGAAAGATAATTTTTAATATATTCAATTTAATGTTTAAAAATATTCTAATATGATCTCTAGATGTAATATGTGAACAAATTCAATTTTTGGGATAAAAGAAGTATTTTTCAAAAAAATTATATTTTTAATACATTGATTTTTAGAAAAATATTTAAATTTAGTTTCTAGATATATTATATGTTATATTTGTCAAAATAAACATAATATTTTGAATCAGGGATAAAAAAATTAATTTTGTTAATTTGATTTAATTTTTACGGCATTTTTAATATTTTTATGAATATTAAAAAAAATTAATTTTAATTCAAAACTGGTTTTTCATATCATTGACTTATATAGATATATTATAATTGAATGTGTTTTTGAATATTAAATGGATTATTTTTTATCATTTAATTTAATTTTGGTCATTTTAATGAATTTCACATTTAATTTTCATATAAACCCACATCATTCTTTGGATAGTTCTTACTTCTTAAAATCCCTCTTTCTCGTGATAACAATGAGAACTAATTTTAAATTAATTAAAAAAATTATGTGTATTGAATTTGGAATGATATATTGAATATTTGGAATAATAATATCTAAATTGTGTAAATAGTTACTTTTTTGTACATTATAAATATTTACTTCAGTAATTTTTTTATTTAACATCGGTAAAATTATAAATTAGGTAAATAAGGGAAAATATAATATAATAATAATATAAAATTATTCTAACATGGGTCCGGGTATTATTGTATATGTCAAGGGAGACCAAAATATTCCTAATTCCGGTCCTTTGGAATTTGGGAACAACATGGGTGTGATAATGACATATTGGAATAATGATTTTAAATTAATGATAAATATATCATAAACATGTATCATTTAAGTAAAACAATATGCTGGGGGGATATAATTGATCTCTCAAACTATAAATAACAATTATTAAAATATAAAAATTTTATACCTCATGGTATTTTATTTATAATTTTTATAAACTAAATATATAAATTCATTTACAACATAATGATGTTGTCGTGATTACCCAATTAATGAATGATCCATATAAATGATATTATAAATATTACCATATTTTATTTTGATAATTTTATGACATCACCGAATTTTATGGATGATTGTGACATGTTATGTTTGAGATATGGTACTTGTTACAAAATAATCAATTTATATTGATTTATCAAAAATCAATTACTAAATATTTGGGGAATTGACATATTTTTTTTTGGAAAATTTACTATTCATCAAATTAAATAATAGTAATTAAAATTTAAAATTATTCCAAATGATGTAGATAGTTTTAAAAATGATTATAATGATCCATAGTTTCTCATCAAAATTAATATTACATATATTAACCTTATACTTTAAAAATACAATAATACATGGAAATAGTTCATTTATTTAACAAAAGGTTAAGGACAAAAGATAAGGTTAAATTTATTACATAATTTTTTCAAAAAACTATTTCGTGGGATTATTTTGATCATAATAAACCGATTATAGAAATATATCACCTTGGAGATATTATCATTTAAAATTAATTTATAAAAAAATAATATTTCTTGAATTTCCTAAAGTGCCCCTCCTCCCACTTATAAAAGGTCATCACCTTCACCAACATACTCAGACCTCAAAAAAACCATAGATCGCACAAATTATGCTAATATAAGATTCTAATATCCCTACCTTCTTCCTAGAGTCATTAAATATGTTATAAATAAATTCCAGGAAGCCTTTTCGCTCAAATCAAAAGAAGTTACCTGATTTAGAGGTTACATTTTCTCTCAAGATCCATTCATTTATTTTACTTCGTCAAGCCCAAAACGTCTATATATTACATTATTTAATAAAAAACATTATACAAAAAAATGATTCTGTTATGCTATTTTTTATACCTAAATATACACACACCTCCATATAATGGATATAGAACATAATGTTCTTATGTATGGTGAACTACTGCCTCACAGAACAGTGATTGTTCAATTATCTCATTCCACCTATCATGGTGAAAATTAGGATGGAACTATATATAGGATTTATATTATATTAATATTTTCTCCATAATTATTAAATTTTTATTTACAACATACCATATTTCTTTCCATAATGTGTAAATACGATAATTTCATTTGATTCGTGTGGACTACCACCCCCTCAAAGTGATATCAATCGTTAATTCATTACATGGAATTTTTAAATGAATTAATTACAGAAATTATGTATCATATATAACATAGATATTATACTATAATAATAATTTACCTAGGTATCATTTATTTTATATTTCTTTAATATGAGAAATAAATGAAAATAGTGCTCATGTGTACGTATGAACTTCCATCTTCCTGAACAGTGATTTTTATTTCTTATCTCTAGTTGTTCTAGAATATTCAAAGTAAATATATAATTGATATATATGATATTTAATTCATTAATAGTATTATATAGATGTTTTAATTCTATACACATGGTTAATTTATTTAAAATCATGTTCATTTTCTACTCAAGTACTATATATCATCAGAACGACCGATATGAACTTAAAAAATTTTGTAATTATTATGAAATTATATTAAGTGATATAAAATTGATAATAAACATGAATAATTTTCTCAATAATTTTTAAACTAACCAATGTCTATTATTGAGTAACATAACGATTGTGCGGGATAATTCAGACTCAAGTTATGGCATCATTTTAACCCAATTTATATTGTTTGGGATAAAAATAAACTTATTTGTTATATCATGCTATGATTATGTGAGAAATTAATCTTTAATACAAAATATTTTATTAATACTTCCATTATGTTAATTTTTTTTAATAAACTTAATTGATCAATTTTATTAAAAAATTATCTCTGTAAGGGAAATCCTAACTCAATTTACCTTCATTGAGTTAAATATCCAAGTCACTAGTTTTTATTTTCTAAGAAATATGTGTGAATGAACTCACATTATTTTACAATGAATATCCACATATTTTTTTATTTATATATTTTTCAAATACTTATGAAATTTAATAACCATTGACCTAATTATAGCATATGTTTTTTGTACTTCGTCACAATCTTCTTTCATTGAGGCATATTTTGATAATATACACCTCCTTCTTTTATATAGTGTACAATCATCATTTAAAATTTTTATTTCATTCAATAATTTTCCAAATGAATATTTTTATATGAATTATTTTACTAAATGACAAATTTAATGTTATTATACTATTTGTGGTGACAACAAACTTTCCACAACGATGACCATTATTTGGTACTTGGATTCTTCTATAAGTTTTAATGTTTTAAAAAAAGACACATAAATAGCATATTCCATTTAATTTATTTTTTATAGAAAATGTTTTCTAGAATGCTATGATTATCTCAACATCTTGAAATGATGTCTTATATTGGCAATGTCGAAATGTTATTTTTCTATTATTATTGTATTTGTGTAATGACAATGATATGGTTCTTGGGCATTTCATATATATACTAGTGGTTCCATGATAAACCTAGGGAACATGAGACATTGATAGATCTCTAATACAATGGGTAATGTGATGAAGGTAACTGAAAATCATTCCCCCAAGAGACTATAGAAATATTCTATGATGGTTATTCTAAATGAAATGATGATGGTTTGTCCCAATATAGTAGTGATAGCTTCAATGTAGGTATGATAAGGATGACAAATGTAACCATTCCATTTTATGATTTATGATTTAGTATTTCTAAGAATATTTTAAAAAATATTATGATTTCATGATATATGATTTTGTTTATATGTTTAATGGGTGAAAATTATGATTTTCTAATAATTTTTTCAACGAGTTTAAAATAATCATGGGAAATATTTTAATTATTTATTTTCTATCCCTTACTGAGATAATTCTGATCTAGACAAGATTTGTAAATTCTTTCTATAGGTTATAAGGATTTTTAAGATGAAAGAAGAAATAAATATTAATGTTATAACGATTATTATGAAGAAAAGGAAATCAGTTTTTATTTTAAACTATTTCATTCTGTGAAAAATATTAATTTATTTTGAAATTACTACATTGTAAATTTTGAGTTTTTATGTAATATTTATGGGAAAAATTTATAAAATTGTAAACCTGAAAAGATCCTCAATTTTAATTCTTGATTAATTGCAGACGATGTAATATTTACGGCTTGAGACTTATTATTGGTATCATATGTCTTTTTAGAAAAAAATAGGGATTAGGATGACTTCTTAATAGTTAGAGATATCATATGAGTTTATAATTTTTTTGGTTGATCATATTTTCAATATCATTGGAATTCATTTTGAGGATTTATGATCTACATTTTTATAGTGATTAACTGTATTTTTTAGACATATTTTTTTGTGGTAATTATGTGTTATTTATTTTTGGAATACAAAATGAATTGTGTATGATAATAATATATGAAAAAATGTGTTATGGTTATTTTTTCGGATTTTATCTCATTTTATGCAATGTTAAAATATTAAATCGTTTCTAAAGATGGATAAAATGCAGACAATGTGACAACCCATCGCATTGGACACAATTACTGGAATTCAACCCACAACCAAAGTGTGACATTGATTTATCACCTACCACATGCCAACATGAATTTCATGGTTTGTATGACTTATTATTGTTAGTTATGCAATTTTATGTATTAATAATAAGATCATTTTGGGAATATACGTTTTATCAAATGGATTTACTTAGAATAGGAAACTGAATTTAGTGATTTCGTGATAAATGTTAATTTGGATGATGTTAGATATTTTGGGAGGGCTATATGCCTAAGGATAATATAATTTAATGGAATTTAATTTGGGGAGTAACAGTTGAATTTTATTTTGATATAATATATGTTTTTTATTGTTAATAAATGAAGATATGTGTTATTTATTAAAATGAGTAACCTTTCTTGGGGAAGATGTGATTTGGTTAATTACATTTTAGTATGAGACATTGAGATTTGTAGAAGTTATTTTAATACAATTTTTATAATTAAAAGTGGAAGACTATGTGATAAAATCCTTCTGAATTTTGTGTTTTTATCCTATTTTGGATTATTTTGGAGAATTTGAAGGACTTTTTTTGATGAAAGGTCTATGCGGAATGTGTGTATTACTATAAACTATTGGATATTAAAAGTAGTCTGTCTCTTATAATGGATTAATATTTTATGAGACTATCTTATCTTGTACTATTTTTTTTGTTGTGGCTCATGTTTAAAGGTATGATAAATAGATAGTTAAAAATTTTAAGATGATATATGTTTTTGTAATTTGATTATATGGATTCAAGCGTGAAAAATTAATTCTAAATACTAATGTTTTTGGGGAAGAGAATATTTTTTGGTAGAAATTTATTAAATGATTATGCTCTTATTAATAAGTAATTATTGTACATATGTTCTCTGTAAAAAACAGAAATAAATTCCTCAACATTATGAATAGGAAATTAAAACTAAATATTTTTTCATTTACATTTCATATTATGATATCATTGATCATTTAACAGATCACATGATTGTGACTTTATAATTGTTATCATTCTCATGATATGATTTTCTATCACTCTCCCTCAGATCGTGACACATAGTTTTTTTCAAATCCATGTTTTACTATATGGGACCTTAGTATGTTTTAACATGGTTGAACTTTTTGCTGAACTTTCTACCATTTAAAGTGAATGTTTTATTATCACTTTTCCCATTTTGGTTTTGTAATAAAGATGTTTTAAAGATTCATACCCCAATTTCCAACCCAAAATTCAAATTTCAAGGATGCAATTTATCATTGGGGGGAGGATGTAACTTCCAGAGTTTTATGAATTAAACATTACATTCAATAGAATATATGAATCACTACATTAAGCTTAAAAAAACAATAAATACTATTATTTAAATGATACCATTATAAATTAGGTGTTAGAATGTAGTGGATGATTATTATTAACTAAATTTTGATGATATGGTTTACACATGTCTAAACAATGAATCATTGGTTAACAAATTTATTACAAATGGAAATAAAACAAATTGAACATAATGGGTGTGTTTTGATGAAATCCTCTTTAAGTGAGAATAATTTTGTATATAAATTAAAATAAATCTTTATTTATTATTATTTAATGATAAATATATTCAATATATTCAATTTTTTGTTTAAAATGAATCTTATATGTTTTCTAGATTTGACATAAGATCAAATTTAATTTTATTTATAAAAGCTATTTTTTCCTAAAAAATATACAGTTTTGCAGCTTTTGATACCAAACACTTTTTGGATACTATTTGTTTCTATTTAATTTTTTCAATTTGACAGAATAAAATTTTCATTTGGAAGTGATGCATAAAAATTTCTTTGATTTAATATATTGTATTTTTATGATAAATCTTTTTACTGAATCTGGAAAAATGTTGCATCATAATTCAAAACTACCTTTTATTCTCATTAATTAAAGTAGTTAGATAATATTTTTAAATTTTTTTAAATGATTAATTTCATTAGGTTATTATCATTTAAAACAATTTTTTCCATTTAAAGTAATTTAAATTTTGAATTGGATATAATAAAATATCAATCTCATGATATTTTTTAAATCTTAAAACCCCGCTTTCTGTTTTTAATATAGTAAATATTATTAAATTAATTACTAAAATTTCAGTGTTTTGAAAATTTAAAAATGAATTACATATTATTAATACGAATATACACATTTTTTACATTGGTACATTTTATTTTTGGACCTTATGAATAATAAATTTAGTAATTATTTTTATTTAAAATGGTTAAAGGGTAAATAAGGTAAATAAAGATAAAAATAATAATATAATACAATAAAACATACCTAAAACATGTACTAATATAATTATAGGAGTCGTGGGAGACCCGTATAATTCTTAGGCATGACATTAGGCACATGGGAACAACTTGAGTGTGGTAACATTTTGTTATAACAGTTAATTTAATGTATAGAGAATTATATCATAACCATGTATATTTTTACTAACACAATTATATGGTTGAGTTATATAATTTTCTAATTGACTATAACTATTTACATGAAATTTAAAATTATTTTAAAAAATCATAAAAATTATTTATGAATTTTTATAGAATATATAAATAAATTTATTGACGACACAATAAAGATACATTGATTACCATATTAAAGAATGATTCTAATAATTATATAATAAATATTAAAATATTGATGTCATCCACGAATTTTAGTGATGGATAATAATTTTTTTATTTTATTTAATGTTGTTTTTTTAATTAATAATTTTTTATTAATTTAAAAAAATCAATTACAAAATAGTGATCAAATAGACATAATTGAGTTTTTAAGACAAAAACTATATCAGAAAATTATATAATAGTCATAAAAATATAAAATTCATCTATATGAAATTTTCATTTTTAGAAATGTCATTAATGATCCACATGAGTTTGTCATTTCATTTTATGGTAAATATATTAACAATATAACGTAAAAATTCAAGAAGACTTGGTAAGAGTTAATTTATTTAACTCATGGCTAGATCCAAAAGATAATATTAAATTGGTGACATAAAATTGTCAAAAACCTATTATATGAGAGTATTTTGACCCATATTCATCTTATCCTCGAAATATATCACATTCAAGCTATTATATATCCAAAATAAATTTATAGTAAAATAATATTTCAAGACATTCCTAAAGAGTCCCACCTACGTCTTATAAAAGGCAACAAATTCTACCCACGTATTCACACATCTAAATCAACTTGATTCTAAAAAATTACACTAAATTAATCTCCCAAAATTACTTATTTCCTCAAAAAAGAATTACCTTGGGCAGAATTTGACTTATGGAACCATATTGTCCCAAATCCACAGGAGTTACCCAATTTACATGTAATTTCTTTTCTCAAGATCCTTTCATTTATTTTCCATTTACAACCCCTAAAAACGATTTATTGAAATATTTTACAACAAAAACAGTATCCTAAAAAAACCAAGACGTTTAAATTCTATTGTTTTGACCAACGCATAAACTAACCTCCTTATAATGGATATAAAACATATTGGTTTGGTGTAAGGAAAACTAATGCCTTAAAAGGAGATGAAATTTCATTTTTTTCCACCACCTTTCATGGGGGAAGTTATGATCTCACAATATTGTTTTATGATATATATTATATATATATTGTGACTATTATTCCTTAATATTTATTTACAACCTACCTTTATTCATTCCATAACACTTAAATTTAATAATTTCATTTTAGGAATTGTGGGATAACATCCCTTCAATGTGATATGACTCATTCATTCCATACATGAAATAAAAGATATGGAATTAATGAAAATTGTTAACATATATAACTTATATATTAGTATATAATAATAATATACCATTTTATTATTTATATTTATTTCTTTAATATGAAAAATAATTGAATGTAGCTATCATCCAAATGTACGGCCTACCGTCTCCTTGAATGGATAATTTCATTTCATATCTCCAATTTTTCTTGGAAATTATAATGAAATATAGTCTCAATATATATGTGAGTTATATTCTGAAAAATATTCCATAGATGATGGAATTTTTACCACAAGGAAAAATCACATCCAAACATGTTCATTTTCTTTTCAGATACATAATATCTCCAAAATAATTAATACAAACGTAAATAGTTTTATAATTTGTATGAAATGGTAACAAGCGATATAAAATGAATAATAAAAATAAAAAAATGATCTCAAATAATTAAAAATTAACCTATATTTATTATTTCGGATCATATCTATTATACGTGACGATTCAGACTTAAGATAACAAAACTTCTTAACACCATTTCTATTCTTCGTGTTAAACATCTACATCTTGATTATGTTGTGCTATGATTATGTGTGATATTACATTTGGATAGAAAATATTATATTAATAATCTAATTTTGTTTCATTGTAGATTATAATCATAAATTATCAATTTTATTAAAAATTGATATTTTTATGGGAAATATTTTCTTAATTTCCATTCATTAATTTAAAAACTGAGCTTATTGTGCTCATACCAGGTTTTGTAAATGTTCTACATAGGGTAAAAGGATGTGTATGATGAAGGAAGAAATCATGACAAAAGTTACGATGTTTTTTATCATGAAAAAAACATGATTTATTATAAACAGTTTCATTTTGTGAATAATGGATAGTGAGTAGATGTTACTACGTTGAAATTTTTGAGTATTTACGTACTAGTTATGGGAAATTTTTGTAAAAATTAGATCGTGAAAATATATAAAATTTGAATTCATGACAAAAATCATGATTATGTATTTTTTAAGGCCAAGGCATTATAATGACAATGTTTTCAAAATAAAAAATGTTATTTATGATGTGAAAAAAACTCCATGAGCTTGGTATGAGAGTTTGTATTTATTTTTGTTAATTTTATGGAAAATGGATTAGTTACCCTATACATTTTAATTAAATGATCATTAAAATATATTATTATAGTCCAAATAAATTTCAATTATATTATATTTGGACCTACAAATGATATAAATACTATTCATTTTGAAAAGTAAGAGTCTCCAAAATTTGATATCGTACTCATATTAGAAGTTATTTTCTTTTGGGTTTAAAATTAGTTAATTGAAAATATTGTATATTTTACATTTAATAGTTATAATCTCACTTATTAATTAAAATATATTTGAACTATATGTCATAAAATATCAATTATTCTTATAATTATTTCATATATGATGGATTCTGATGAAATAAAAGTGTCAACTAAGAATAATTTTTTTCTACAATGATATGTAGTATATTTATATGAAAACAACATGACTAGTTGTGTGGTATTCTACAAATATAATGGATGTATTCCATTATAATCTGAAAAAAATTCATTAAAATTAATATAAAATATTTATCATGTATGTAAAATTATATTTGATTATATGATTATTTTATCCTATAAATTCATCATTTTAACTAAATAGATTTTTCAGATTGATGTTTTTTGGGTTGAAAAATTAGTAGATAAACTATAAAATATATTTTTCACTTTCTTCATAAATTTTTATTTTCCTAGATTTCTCTAAAAGAAATTTATTTGCTTTATCGAATGCTTATTGTGAGTATGATACCGCTTCTTTAATATGTTCACTATAACAGTGTTAAATATTAATAGAACCCAATGTTTGATAGCATATGATGCATGGAACACCAACCTCAAATGAACTCCAAAACAATATTATTTCCACATTAACGTCATACACTAGCCACAAAATTGGAGGGTGTCAATAATAATAACTATATTATGAAATAAATATAATTTTCTTATTGAATATAATTTTAATTAATCATATAAAATGATCTCATATGTTTTAGTAATGGAATTTTATTATTTAAATATATGTTACATTTAAAAATAGCTTTCTCATTACATCATTGAGAAATTAAATATAATATATTTATTAGACTTCTATAATATTTATTTTAGAAAATAAACTTTTTTTACACATAATGTTAATATTAGTTTATGGTCATTTTCTTGTGAATTTTATAAAGAACATTGTTTTTTGGATAATAAGTGAGGTCTCTGTTTTTATGAAATAAATAAAGTCATAAAAAATGATTATAATGTGATCATGGTATAATATTTATGGACCATTATTACTATTCAAAATTTATTTATGAAATCACGTAATACATATATTGTTTTATTTATAGACACATGCTTAACAAATTTGAAAAAAAAGAATTTTAGTTCAAAAACAGATTTTTTAGTTCAAATTGTAACCTTTTTTGGAATTTATTTTTTTCAATTTTACAAATGGAATCAAGTTAAATTATTCCATATTTTGATTCTGGAGGATCAATTTAGTTAATAAGACTATTTTAATTTTTAGGAAAAATAGTTTCCATGTTAAGAGAATAATTATCGTTGTACACGTAAGATAATGAAGCTTGTAAACGATAAAAGGTAAAATAATAAAATAACTAAAAAATAAAACATTAAATGGTTGTTACGTATTCATTAAAACCATAAAATTCTATTGCAACATTAATCATAAAAAATATTCATTGTAATTTATTCCACACTAATGTGGTTCGATTTAAAAATATAAAAATAATTATTTAATAACATAAACCCAACCCTCCTCAAGTATATATACCAACCCTCACAATCCCATTTCTCCTAAAAAGTTATTAATCGCATAAAATATTATAAAGATAATTTTTTGGAATTTTCACCGGATTGCAAACTCTGATGCTTTATTTGTGTTATAGATAATGTTTAACATTCATCCTCTGTTATTATTTGATATTTGGGACCAAAAAATTATATATTCCTATTAGTACACTTATTTATATCTTAATAAAAATGTTTTTTCCTGTGCAATCAATAACAACCTCAATACTAAATCTCTATTTATTTTTTCACATTATAATCTATTGAACATTAATGATTTCAATATATCTGACCAGATTTTATACATTCAATGTTAATATATATGAAAAATATATTTTATACTCATCTACTGATGTTAATAACAGATACCAATAATGGATAATTCTTAGGAGTGATCTCTCTTATCATGGCACTAACATTAATGCTCTCTGGTTTATTTTGGGTGACATTAATTCCATTATCACCTAAAGTGATAATATTTGAACTTCTCATGCTTCTACTTCCCCAACAGAATTTTAAGCCACAATTGAAGAAAACAATAAAATTTAAATTAATCTCAGTGGTGATAATTACAAATAATATAGAATGAACTACAACAATGTAGTTTCCTCAATGTTTTATATAACCATCACGAATATCTCTACATTAGATAAGTGGGATAATATATCCCCACAACTATTCATAGGTTAAACTATGATCATAACCCCATCATAGTAGTGTCTCCACCAAAGACATCACACCCTATTTTCTATTCAAATTAAACAATCTGTGGTTATCTGATGACGAGTCCTCTCATAACGTCTAAAACTATTGGTCCTCAATGTCTCATAACAATGATGCTTTTTGCGGAAATCTCAAATTACGATATCTTAAAAGTCTATTAAAACATGGTGCATTAGTAAATACAAACACATTAATAATGACATCATGATTCTTGAGATATATCTCAATGATCATCAAATGAAAACCACTAAATCTTACCTCAATTTCAACCCAACCCAAGATCTAATAATTACATTCAAACTCAACTACAAGCTCGCATTCTATGAAAATATGAGAAAACATTCATTTAATGATAAATGATTAACAAATGGTGACAGAATTACTACATTCAATAACACTCTTCAATGAATCAGGAGGGCCAATATGCCATTAATATTTTAGTGGATTGTTACAAGCTCCTTGATAATTAAGATGAAATCACTCATAATATCATATCCCACTATGAATACTTCTTCAATGTTAATTATATAGACAGAGACCTCCAACTTGAGGTCATTCATATGGTGATCATTGATGAGGACAATAATTTCTTTCTAAAAAACCCATTGATTATGAATTTAGTGCCACTATTTTTAGCCTAAATTTCGATACTGCTTTGGCTCATGATTTCTTCAACAATGGTTTCGTCCAAAATTATTGGGATGTGATTTATATCGACATTTATAAACATGTAAAATCCATTCTTCTCCAACTTGGTTCTTCCTCACGGTCTAAACTCCCAATTTGTAACATTGATACCAAAAGTGGATAATGATTCTAATATTCATCTATTTAGAACCATTTCCCTCATCAATACTTTTTTAAAATCATCACCAAAATCATTTCCAATAAACATTACACTCTCACAAAAAAAATAGTCCCCTGGAAACAATTCTGTTTTGTAAATGGTAGATCCATAAAATAATGCATTTCCCATGCCTCTGACTCTGTCAATAATCTGAATAAAACAAATAGAGGAGGCATCATAGATATTAATATTGACATCAGAAAAGCCTTTGACATCATATAATAGAATTTAGTCTTCAATGTCCATTATGGTTTTTGTGTAATGGATCTTTTATCACTAAAATGAGAACTATCTTCAACGAGGATTCAATCTAAATTTTTATAAATAGACATTATAAAGGATATTTTAAATGCACTAAAGGTGTTAGGTAAGGTTACCCCATATCTACCATACTCTTCTCAATAGAAGATAACTACCTCAGTCGTTTGATCATCTATTTTGTGGATCAGAACAAACTAAAGACCATACATGTCTCTAGGAGTGTAAATTCTACTACCCATTTTATTTTTACCGAAGTCATCATTATTTTACTTCAAGGTTATAAAATAATTATTCCTAATCTCAAACATGCTCTCCCACAAAATTATTATGTTCCAAATCAATCCATTATTTGGATTAAATCCAGCATCTTCCATAGGAAGAACATTCCTCCCATCAGGAAATGTAACATTTTCTATGACCTATATCAGAATGAATGTACTCACCCATTTACTTATCATGGTGTTCCCATTTTGTGGGGAACACCCAAATTCTGTCACTTTTAGACTTTTTTGGACAATGTTCTAAAATAACTATCTTCTTGGAATGGTAATTCTCTCACTATGGTATGTAGGAAATGACTTGTTAAATCCTCTATTGTCTACAAGATGGTTTACTCCATGATGGTTTACATATGGCCTGCTGGTCTCATTTAAATAAATTATCTCCTCTATAAATAATTTCATCTGGACCGGTAGTATTCTCAAAAGAAAACATGTGATTGTTCCATGGACAACTTGTTTTAATCCCATTAAAAATGGTGGTATTGGTATGAAAATATCTAATACTTCAATGATGCCCCTCAAGAAATGCTCGCATGGATCCTTTTCAAGCATACATAAGAAGGTATTACCTTTCTATGAAAATGTACCTCGACATATGAAAAACTTGCAATTCAAATTTCATTAATTCATTAATATGACCATCTATCAAATATTTCATTGCCTATATTTTGAATTATTCACTATGGTTGGTCTCTAGAGACTCCTAAATGAAATTTTGGTTCGATAACTAGACTAGAAAGCCTTTAATTGGGTTTTCCTATCTAGAAGTGAATGATTAAAACTCATTCTTGAAAGAAATCATATTATAATCGTCATTATAGATAAATATATTATGATACGGGAATTCATATTTTCATATGTGTTTATACAATATTAATGAATATTAATATTCCAGATAATGGAATATATCTGTTGATTATGTTGGGACCATATGGATTCTGGAATGAGCCTGGTCTATAGCCTATCAGTTTCGTTATCTCATGGGTACAAGGCCATATCGATATCTTCCATATATATCAGGATATCCAATATCATTCTAATCAATCACATATTAATTCATATCACGAGGTTGAGATGAAGTTTTATGTGTCCCTTGTGGAGAATCGATTTCATGTTGTAGCTTTATGAAAGATGGTTCTCTGAGTATGGATAGTTCCTCTAATGGGGGTTCTATGGCATTAAGTCTCTATTTAGGAAGATACATGTGAGAGGATTTCCACCAATCATACCTAGTATATGAATTTATTTATATAAAATATTTTATGACTCTTGGAAGGGAAATTCAAGGTTGAATTTAATTAATGTAGAAAATTTTCAGAACATAACATTTCATGGAGTAATAAAAACATTTTAAATACAAATAATTCATTAATATGATAATTATTGGAATTTCTATTGTCGTCATAGAGGAAATGGATTTATCTAATTTTTGTACAGATCCAATGACCCATGAATTTGGTGGGTGTGGTTGGGATGTATGATAAATAGAAACCATGTTGTGAGTTCTAGTGAATTTTTCAGGACCATATTGTTTTATCCAATCGTATAACATAGGCTTCACACCCTTGAGTGTACAAAATATATTTTAATAGTGAATTAAATAATGTTTGGAACACAAATCTTTTAAACCTGGATAAATGTTTATGGAAGGGGTCTAAATATAGTGCTAGGAATAAGGTTCAGGAATTGATTGACCAACAGTGTCGACAAACTGTGTTCCCCTATAAATGATGGGTAAATATAACATTTTTTACATTATGGGATTTTTACTATTTTCAAACCCTCTCTATTTCTCATTATTTCCTATAGTGTCCAATCTTTTCTATCAATAGAGCATTACTATAGTATCATAACCGATTATTTTTTATATATCCTTGATAGGGAATCTGAATCGATCATCAACGTTCTCATTTGATAGGCTCATGCGAGTTCCTCATTCTATAGGTACCTTTAACCTTTTTTCATTATAATGGTGATCCTATTTTAGGGCGAGGTAATATTCTCTATGTTTAGGTAGATAGTTAGTTCATCAATATTCTACTAATATAGACTCAATTAGAGGTTGATATTGGATGATTGTTCTTCTATGTGAATAAGGTAGTTATTCTATACATTCTCTCCAATATTCTTGTTGTTTCTTTCTTTTTTTCATTATGTTGAACTCTATATACTCCGTATAATTATTTTTTAATTAATAAAACCATTTTTTAATTTGTAAATTCATGTTTTAAACATGATGATAGACCTTTATGAATGATATTATATTGTTGAACTAAACCTAATCCACAAATGTGGTTGTATCTTCCCTTTTCCCATAATTACTCCTCCCTTCGGGTGATTTGAGTATTGTATTTATCTAAGGAATTAAATAAGATAATGAAATGGATTTTAAAGGGTTGTATACCACTTATAAGATAATTTAATTTGAAAATGAAATGTATTAAATGGGTAATCCCTTGACTTTTTAATGATTATAAAGACTATGGTGTACTTATTAAATTACTGGTAAATGAAATAATGAATGATTTAATTATGATGATAATTATGGGTTCACAGTATTGTACTGATGACTAGTTTAGATGAAATTATCATTTTTACACTATATATATGATTTATATATATATCATATTATGAGAGCTTGAAATGATTTACTACGTAGATTCATTGACCTATTCTGATTTCTTGGACATTTCAACTCCTCAGAACCTATAAAATTATCTTACATAGATTCGATGTAGATTTATACTATATTGATATGATTGAAAGTTTTCATTTTTTAGGATTAGTTTGTAATTTATAATACTTTATTCCAATGACATATTTGGATACCTCAATCATTTTTACTCTTCGGTTCTTATTTACTTGATTTTTAATTCTTACTCATGTTCTTTGGAAATCTATAGATCTTTGATTATGGACCATTTATAACTGATAAATGATTACAATGAATATGTATTTGATGTTTATTGACATGAATTATAGATACCCCTTATGATTTAATTTTTTATCCCTATTATACATGATAACTAAACATTATTTCTTCTATTATTTCTACATGTACTTATGTTATAACTACACACATATTCACCTTATATGTATAGACATAACATGTTACAGAAACCATTGGTGGAGGTATACTGATTATTATGTAACATCCTATTTAATAGTTCATTGTGTACCAATATATATTCAAGGATTTTGGAAGTTAAAAGGGTAAGTTCCTACTATTTTATTCTTTATTTATTGTTGCATATGAGCAGGGTTGTACACGATTGGTCTTTGGGCAGTGATGTAGTTTGGGGATCGTTTGATGTTGGAAATTATGACATCGATAAATGTATTTTTCTATATTCCTATTTCCATATATTGCCTACCATTTTATTGAATTCTATTATCATCATTGGTATATGACACCGATGGATGAGAATACATGATTACTTATATGATGGATATATATTCTTCAACTTTTTAGTTATTATATATTATTCTATAGTGGGTTGTTATGATTATACTACATTCATTCACATTGAACATGTGGGTATAGTCATCCCAATATTCGACTATGGATCCTCTTTGTTAGGATGTATCCTTTGGTGTATAAGGAGGGATTCTTGAGGACAAGTGTCCAATTCTGATTTCTTCATATTGAGTAAACTATAATTGGGACTTAACAAGTTATGTGGTTGTATTTTTTCTATGATTATCATTAGTTTTGATATCACATGTTAAGGGAGAAGGGGGATATCGACCCACAACTTACCTTCCCATATATGATCAGGGGACATGATTTTAAGGTCACTATATTCAATGTTTTGAATTCACTATAATTGTTAGTTGGAATCATGAACTATCTGTACCATGAGTACTTTAACTATTTTGTAATCATAATAAATGACAAAATATTTTCCATTGGTTTTTGATGTATCAGAAGGTTGTGGTCATGACCCCATATATGATTGATGTTGTTGTTGCATTAGAAACACCCATAAATTTAGAATAGGTTCAATGTTTCCTACATGTCATTTGAATGTAATAATGTTTTATATCTGATTTATCACTAATTTTAGTTCTATAAATCAATATATCCTAGAAGGATAAGTATTTAATATGGGATTGTTAGTTTCAAGAATCTTTTTTTACATGAAGGAGAGATTGATCTATTCCCCAATGCTTTTTTTGAAAAAAGGGATGATGATAGGAGTTGCCAACAAGGCTTCATATGTAATCATTGGTAGTGTATTTATGTATTAGAATTCAGTGATCACATCTGGTTTTATTAAGGTAGATACCAAGGAGGCTTATTATTCCCTCGATGATCTGCATCTATAATTGTTTGAGATTGTACTATTGTTGTGTTGTCGTTATGTCATTAGAGAATGCTTTATACTCAATAATGATCACTAGAGCATGACATATATCTTCTCTCAAAAATAATTTCAACTATGAAAATGGTTGTGTATTGTGATTCATTATGAAAATGACATTGATACATCCTACACATCAATAAAGGGGAATATCAGGGCTAGAACACTGTATTGGAATGCATGAAGGCATGTTATTCAAGATTCTTTTGATTCCTAGAGGGTGATAGAGTAGTTGGAATCTATAAAAATTGATGTGGGTATGGACAATAATAGTAGAAATTAATTTTATATAGAAGTTTAATTTTATTTAACATAATAGGAGGATGAGTCTTAAAAGGATGATTCAGATTGAAATTTGATGTGTGACATAGATGGACTTGGTGACACACTAGAGTGACAGTAGAAGGATGGTCAAAATAAAACATTATTTTATGGTAGGTCATTCATCCTAAATTTAATTCATGAGTGAGTCCATGTTGGTTATATATATCACATTTATATATTAACCTCGGAGTAAAATATATGCAACATTTTCTAAAGATAGAGTTATGGTTGTCTTTGATTAAACAAATAGTTGCAGAGTTGTTCAATCGATATTTATTTTTCCATTAAGTAAAGGAAAATCATTATATCCCTTTAATTATATTGAATCCCATGGTCATCCATGATTATTTGTAGAATACTAACAAGATGTATTTAATCGTTGTATAAATCATAGATCTATGAATATATAATTTAATTTTTGTAATCATGATTAGGATAAAATTGAAATATAAATTATTACCAATAAAGCAGTTGAGTCTGCAACAAGATTAGGAATGAAGGTATGCTGACGAGGATGTGTTGATAAATTGAGATTAATGTTATGATATTATGATTCTCATTTACCTCATGTGTTTTTATTAGTTGGAAACATGATTTTATACCCTTATTACATCACATATCTACATTTCATCCTTATACAGATGGGTAAATAGGGAATACTATCCATATAATAAGTTACATGTTTCCACCTTGGATCTTAGATTTCATTAGATCCATGGGAAACAAATATAATATTATATAGATATATTATAACCAAAAAACATCTCATCCATTTTCATATAAAAATTTTATGAGTTTTCTTGATGGGCTTGTTGATCCTCGCTAACCTACACAGAGGTTTTAGATTCATATACTATCAAACAATATGTTGAGATTGTTAAGAAAAATTATGGTTCATTTCATTGTGTGAGGAAAAATGTATAATTGGGAAACATAAATAATATTCTTTGATATGATAATGTACTTGGATTTTGAGGTTGGATACTATATATTCCAATGTGTTTCACCACATTGGTGGATGTAATGGTTTTCCAGGAGAGTAATCATTCCCCATAATTGTTAGTCCACATTTAGGTGATAGAAAACACTATTGAGGAGGATTATTAGTTATAAAAAATTCTCAAGATGGACATGATTTATGATTTATTCCATTTTTATCATACCTATATGCATCTTTATGATGACTCCATTGTTATTTAATAGGTATAGTTGGATATCGAGGATAAAGTGATGTCTATGGAGTAACCAATATAGATTCCAGATTGTCAGGATATGATAATGCATGGATGGACCATTATTATTGTTCATGGAAAATGAAATAGTGGATTATTAGAACAGATAAATTATTATTGTTATAGATATAGGTGTTATATGAAACATTATTTGTTTAGAGTGTTTCCTTGTTTTTGTTTTTCAATGATAATGTTATGAATTAATAATGTTACATTGTGAAATATTCTATTCTCTAATCTAATTTTTATGTCCACGAATACGATAATTAAATAAGATTATTTCCATTCCCAATGAAGTCTTTTTGTATTTAAAATATGATTTAAAACCATTAGGGTTAGTTAGTTCAACCCAAATCCAGCAATACCATTTAATGGGCATTGGGTTTCCATTATGTATGTTTTTGGGGAAGTGTAAAGAGATGGGTTTTTCTCATTTTCAGGGTATATGTAGTGAATTAAATGTTGGTGTAGATGATAATGTCTTATAGAGGTTTCATGAGTTTTGTGTGATATGGGATTCTATGTTTTAGTTGTCATAAGATCCATTACAATTATATATGGGAATACTATTTATTAACCCCAGATTTCATTATTAGGTGATATTATATGTTCATGAGGATAATAATTTTTTGATATGTATTTAATGTAATTTACTAGACCTCCATTGACATTACATTATATGTGGATATGACATGGTACTAGTGAGGAGGATAATGGTGAACTTTTTGTGGCTAAGAGATGGAATTAGAACATTTTTAGGGCCACCACATCTTAATAGTGGGTGTGTTGAAGGATGTTTTAGCTAGGATCTCACATGATATAAACTGTGCATCTTAAAAATTCGCAATAAAATTTTTGGAACAAGGTGTTTTATATTTTTCAAATATCACATCTAAAATTGTGATGATGATCTCACCAGACCTGGAACTTATTAATGGTGAGTTGAAAAAATAAGTGATCACTGCTAGCTTTTTGGGATTTTATAGATATGAAGATAGAGGAACCATCATTAGTGGGGACCACAACATTATTTTGGACATGGATTTAGTAAAATAATTTATTTAAATTTTTTACAATATGTGAGAATTCCATTGATAGATTATTAAATACCATTAAACAAACCTACTCTAGTAATTTTGGTTATCCACCTTGTTTTGGAGGTTTCCAAGAGGCGTCACTTATAAACATGTAATTTTAACTTCTATGTTTTGATTCCATTTCATATCCTCCAGGAACTAGGCACTATTGCATGTTTTATCTCTTTTGATAATCTCAACTAGATTATATTATCATCTTGAATAAGTAGATAAATACTTCTATATTTGGTATGATCATCCCTCAGATCTCTCCCATATTACTATTGGTTTCATCTTTTTTTTATAAGATAATACTAGAAATATGATATTTCTTACTCATAGACTTAGTATGGGTTAATGATAGATTTTTTTATTGGTTTAACATGTTAATCATCATGATTAGTAGTGATTTATACATTATATTGTTCCTTTTGAGTGATGTTTATATTTGAAACATCAATTGATGTAAGGGGTCCTTCATCTCAAACGTTTTTGTTGAACATGTGGGAATGTTAGGAATTAGTAATAAATTGGGTAGAAGGTACATAATAGATTAATAATTATAACTAAATAAATGAATTATCATTCATGGGTAAGGGTGTAATCTCATGTGTTTTACATTTTGATAGGAAAATTTTAATTTTATATCATATGGTCCACATTACCCATTAAACATGTATTAATATTTGTGTCTAGTTTTATTCTTTTCTTAAACACATGAAAAATGATATAATATAATAAAATATATCTTAATAATAAATTGATTTCATATGTAATATCATATTGTTTTGATATTACCTAATTAAAATAGTCATCAAAATGGTATTGAATACATTTTTGAAATTAATTGAAATGTGTAGTTATTGATATTTGTCGTGGTTGAGGTGTGTTGTGGTTGTGATGTGTCAGGGTTGAGATGTAGTGTCATTGTGATGTGTGGGGGTCAATATGTTTAGTGGTTGTAATATTTCATCCTTTGGATAAGGGGTGGTTGTGAAGTGGGGTTCATTGGTGTGAGATGGATGGGTTTTCTTGTGTTGTGTTGTGTGGTTTCTAGGATGTTATGAAATAATAATGATATTTTAAAATTTGGTTGAATATGTGTGGAAATTATTGTCTTTTATAACTAATGTAATTTATGAAATATTTGATGAAATTAAATGGGGTGTAATTATTAATGAACCAATATAATAAATTTATAAAGTGGTGTAAATGAGTTTTTCATTAAAGAAGAAATGAAATTTCATCTAAAATGAATATAGACAGTGATCTGATCTTAATTTAAATTGCATGAAATAAAGGAGAAAAATGAAGGTGTCTTCTATTTATGTGTCATACATATGTGGTGTAATAATATTAGTCATGGGAGTGGTAGAGAATGGGGTTGGGATAAAATATAGTGGAGTGGTGATATATGATGGTTCTCTTATGGTTATCACCTAGGATACACTTTATTTATATCTAATATCAATTTTTATAAAATTTCATGATGAACACCAACTTAGTTGATTGCATACACAAATTAAAATATTTTTTTGGTACCGTTTTTTCACCTAAAACAACCATGTTGGTGTGGATGAGTTTATAGATACCACCTCATCTCGACTGTATCTTCTGGGAGATGTTATTATGGATGGAATATTATAGATAAAATTAAAATATTCAGTGGAGGAAATGATTCATAGGATGAGGATGAGGTTTAAATTGGGGTTGTTTACAGATGGAGGAGGGTATGAGTTTTATGTAATTAATTCCCATGATTCCAAAGTATTCTTATTTATGTTAGGGGTTTAGTTAAGATGTTTCTTCCTTGGTAGTTGTGTGGATCCATAATCCACTATCGTACTTTATGATTTGATAATTTCAATATTAAAAATTAAAAATAGAGAAAAAATAATATTATTGTTTGGAATGTTGTATACAATTAGTAAATTACTACTATACTAGTTACAAAAAGGGAAATGTATGAATGTTACCTTTAGTGAATTGATCATGATAGAAAATTTGGAAAACCCTATTAGTGGCCTCATAACTAAATATTAAGTGTATATAAGGACAAAATTGATGTGGCCACATGGAAAAAATTAAATTGACCGCATCAAAAAAATGAAGTTACAAAAATACGAAAAATGAAGTGATCAAAAATTAATATATGGTAATGTATTGAACCCAATATATAATATATATTCATTTAATTACATTTTCATGTACTAGTTCAAAACAAAAAATCATTTTTATAATTCTATTTAAATTATATTTTTTAAATTATTTTATTTATGTGATTTCGCAATAAATACATATTAGTCTGTTAAATACAATTGAAATTATTTTGGGTGAATTTTGTGTCATATTAAATTCTCATCATTCTAGTTGATGTGTCAACTATTTTCCATGGGAAACCGAAAAATTTAAATATAATTTGATTTGAATATGAATAGTTTGTCTCTCATAATTTAAGATAGGTTTCCAAAGGACATTAATGTTGATTTTCATTATTTATTAGAATTGTATGATTTTTTTGATATGTTAACACTATATATGAGGATTTTAATATTATCAATTCTCAATGTGACCCAAAATCTAATGTTTTTCACATATATTCAATGGATAAATCACATGTTCCATTTGAAAATATAAAATAATGTGGGGTTAATCTTATTGAATATATTATGCATGAGTGACCACTATATATTATTTCAATATACCTATAATGAAAAATGGGTACAAGGATAATATTGAAAATTACATGCTTGATATTCCGTAATGATCAGCTACTTTTCTTAAATAAACATCAATAATTTAATTCTTTTCTATTGGTTAATTATTTTATTCATGAACACAGATACCTTGACATTTTAATCAATATTTATGATTTTATATATTTTATTTATTTTTTATGTGCTTAAGTGAACATTGTTATATTAGAAATTAAAATATAGGATAGTGGATTATTAATCCCATAAAAATATTAGGCTTTGAGTTGTTCCCTTCGGAGTTCAAAATGCCATCTAATTTATTTTATTCCATAAATGATAAAATTAAGGGGCATTAGATGTACCATTGATCTTTTAGTAGAAATTACTATTTTCTACCACTAGATACAAATTTATCTCCCAGTTTGTCCCTCCATGTGTGAAAAGGGAAGGGTGATTAGGTTAATCCGCCCTCTACAGAAGGAAATAGTTTCGGAGTTATCCCTCTAGGTATTAAAAAGAAATTATAAAAGTGTTTTGATATTCTTTTGAATATTTGGTAGTCAATTATAGTGGGAACCAACTCTCTTAGTTCGTGATAGGGGTGAAGAATGAATTAGGGAAATTTAGATTAGAAATACTATATGAATATGTTATTTTAAATTCCATTTATATTTCATCAGAATTAACATAATTTTTATAAGTGGTTATTGTTATTTTAAATTGATAATTAAACCCCTTCTGAACATTTGAAAATTCTAATTAGATAGAAAAAATTAGTATCAATGTCTGATACCTAGAGAATGTGTATTTTTATATTATTTATGATAATAAAATACTAATCAAAATATTAAAGGGTAAATATCTGTTAATTATTTTAGGAATGAATGTTCTGGATATTTAGACAACTCAAAACATCCAATTATTTATACTATTGATTAATGAATGCAAGCCTATTTCATGGAAGATTTTATTATGAACAAGGTAATTGATAATTTTTAATTCTTGGTGGAAACATATGATTTTTCTTATATAGATTCTAGAACAATTATTTTTAATGATGATGTATTGTTTGAGATAAATTACATGGTGATGGATATTCTATATCCCTGAATAAAACTAATGACTATTGTCCTATTATTATATAAAAAATACTCATAAAATAGGATAAATGCAATAAATTACTTATCAATATTTTTATATTCTTATACAATCTAAACTGGGAATGCTATGAGTTGTGTATCATGGATTCTTATTGGGAGAGGAATAAATAGTAAATGAAAATTTTCAAAGATTTAGCAGTATAGTAAATTGAGTGAGTCACGTATAAGAATGATTAGAAAATTATATTATATTTTAAATGGTTTTAAGATATTAAAAAATATACATGAAATAATTAAATGTAATAACATGATGAATGTTTTAATTTTAATAATATACATTAGATGACATTATTAAATATTTTTTAAAATATGAGTTAAAATTAAAAAATATTTCCCTAGTGGGAAATTTAAAAACCAATGGAATTTTTTTAAAATAATAAATCAATATTACCCACAAAATTCTAATTAGAAATTATAATGTAGTTGAAAACAGGTTGTGGTAGAGGATTGATAAGGAATAAGGTTCTATGAATACTCAAAACTGAATTAAAGAAATAAAACTCAAAATAAATGAAAAACATATATTGATGAGTATGATGTTATTGTCTGTTATGAGTTTTAAGAAATAAGGAACATTAAAAATAAAATTAAAAACCCAATAATGATAAAATTGTGATATATTAATATATAAAATAAATATATAAAATTATTTTTGATTTTGGTTACCATTCATATACATCTTTATGTGATCAATATTGTATTGGAAAAATTATACATTAGTCATATGTATTGTACAAAGATGTTATGGTAATATGATTTATCTTCCTCTTATGGATATTATATTTTTTAAAACTATTTATATGAATGGATACATTGATATGATCATAATTTTTATTAACATAAATAATTTACCAAAAATGTAATAATAAATATATAAATGTTCTTGCAGAAAATTTAATAATTAAAAATATTCATTCTTTTTCAGATCAAAAATTATATAAAGATATTGAATGTGGCCAACGTGAAATTATTAAATTTAATGAATTGTAGTAAAAATTTTATAAAGATAAAATAGTTATGTATGATTAATTTTTTAATAAACTGACAGGATAATAAATGAATTATTATGTTTAATAAAATATTTGTCCATATTTTTTAGGGAAGGTAATGTTATGATATAATAATAATAATAATAAATTGATTATATAAAATATGATTATTAGTTATCAGATAAACTTACACAATATTTTTTATACCTTTTTTTAATGATATATATTGAAAATATTCGAGTATAACATATTTTAGATTTCACAATTAAAACCATTATACAATGAAATATCCCATGATATTTCCACATTCTCTTGGTCACACAAAGTTTCTTTTATAAAAACTATTTCCGTTTATATTATATGTAAAAAATTTATTTAGATCTATTTTTGGATTCATGAATTAAATATCTAACAAAATTATATCCTAATTTTTATGAAAAAAAAATGAATTCCTTATTATATATCAATATGAATAATGTATTAGGGGCATAAATATTACTCCTGGTACATTTATAGTGTATGTACATGATATATGGTTAGTGAAATTTCAAAATTTAAAACTTCTAATAAATTTGATGGGGTTTTTTATATATTTCTTGGTAAAGAAAATTTAAAATTAATAGTTCTTTAGGAATTTGAAAATTCAAATTTAGTTGTTATTTCACTTCCTGGTTGATTAAATCAAATTTATTTTTTTACATTCCCATATATTTTAATGATAATAAGAATTTGAACTTTTAAACTGAACATTTTATTGTTTTTTATAAATAATTGTTCTTGTTTTATGAAAAACATAATATTTATACAAATAATTTTTATTATTTAACTTATAGAAATATCAAAGTTTTAAATAATGTGGAACATTTCATTTTTTATAGAATATAAGAGTGTCCCTTGAAAATATCATGTGTTTAAATCTTCATTAAAAAAGTCAAAAGGTATTGAATCTACCGTATTTAAAAGTAGAAAACTTATTTGATTGTGATTAATTTATAGAATTTAATCAGTATAAAGATTCATTCATCGCTATAGAGGGGCTTAAATCATCTTGAATACTTCCATATCTACAATTTAACATATTTAGTCTAAATGAATTTTCCTTTTTTAAATTTAATAGTTATATGTTTTTTATTATGGATATATGTATGTGTTTTACTTATACTTATTTTCATTCACATAGATATAATACTTTTTATAAATTTATTTCAAAATGCAGTTCTGTTATGTTTCTAAGTGGTTGTTTGGGCTCTGCTGGCTCTGAGCGCTATTCTTTTGTTGTGTTTCTCCCTGTTATAGCATGGTATTACTTTTTTGGAACCAAGGGTTGTTCTTGATTTTTCATTGAAGTATGCTCATGGATGGATCTGCAGAATAGGTTGTGCTCTTCATCAGTCCAGCACAGGGTTGATGATGTAAAATCGCCTGCTGTTCTTGATTTTCAACTGGACCAAGTGCTAATTCATGTTTAGATCTAGTAAATTGATGCCTCTTGTATTATACATTGATTATGTTGGGGTTTCCATTTCTGGAATTTGGGCTGGATAATATTCTTCTTTTCATTGGATTTGAGGGGTAGCTTGCTTCTGGATGATTCTGGTTTTTATGGAAGTGTTTGATACGGCTCTACTTTTTTATGGTGCTGCTCCCACAATCGAGATGGACAAATTAGATCTAATTTTTCCCAGGGTTTGAGATATGTGGTCTGGTGATCTGTTTTTTCACCCTTTGGAGGTTTCTGATGTCCCCAACAAGCAGGACTGTGGAGATGATACACCGATCTACTTGTTTTTCTACTTTGTCGCTGCACTTCCTGTGATGCCTGCTGCATGTTGTTGCTTCTAATGCTGCTTGTCAGTGTAGGCCAGTGAAGATTTTTGTTTCTATACTACCTCGGGTGCAGTCACAAGACATCTTGGAGGATGTGTCTCAGGGCAGGACCGGGTAGCTGCACTTTGGAGTTGCTGCACTTTGGCGTGGGGTGTTTTTTGTAGGCAGGTTGTTTTTGTTGCTTGATTCGCTGTAGGTTGTTGTTGGATTGCTTCTGATTTATCGTCATATCTTTTCTTTTCTTGTGTTGGTGTAAACACATTACACCACGAGAATGATTTGTAACACTTTTTATTTAATAAATTTCTTAGGGGCATGAATTGGGTGACCTATTCATGTTTCTGTTTCACTTAAAAAAAGGAAACCTATGATGAAATGGGAAAAGGAGGCCTTTAATTATATTTTTAGTGTATCTAGATGAAATTGTACCATTATTAACATAATGTATTTGGTGGAAAAATTTGAATCAAAATTTTATTAATATATTTTTATAGGGTACTATAATTCATGCAACGAGTATCCTGTTTATAGAAAAATAAAATTAGTATTTTATGAATATATCATTAGGATGTTTTATTAAAATCACTTAAAGGAATGATAATATAATTTGGATTAGTTTGATGATGATTATTGATTTTCGTACATCAATGAACCAATAAAATTGTATATTGGATGAATATATTGAATGGTAGATTGATTTCCCTAAAAAAATTAAAGTTAACAATGACCGAATATTTTAAAAGTTAATTAGTGATATAATTTAATTTGATTCAACCATTAAATACTAAATAATTTTTTTATATTAAGATATTATTTCAAATATTTCACCTCTAAATAATAATTATATACTTACTAATTTAATGTAGATTATGGATATTCCTGAATAATTATATAAATTTGATATAATAATGTATTAACAATAGTTGAACCCCATTAGGATCAAAATATTATAGGAACCAAATTGACATTTAGAATAATTTTTTATATGTATGTTCATATAACTAAAATAAAGTCACGATTAGTTACTCAAATGTAAAATCAAGAAGAATGAATATTATTTAATGAAAATTTTATCTAGTTCCTCGATGAGAATATATATGAATTCATTTGGAAATTATTTTAATTGTGTAATTAAAATTTTTTAGGCGATGTAAATAGAGAATGTTTTTAATTTATATATTTATGATAACGTTTTTGTAAGGTTTTATCTGTATTTTAACAATTCATCTAAATATAACCATGTTTTCAAACTCTCAAATGTTTTTTATGGTCTGAAACAATATACATGATATTATTATGTGGGTTTGTATTAATTTTTATATATTACTTTATTTTGAAAATTGAAATGTTGATCTAATCATAGTTACTATGAGTGCCTCAAAATATATTTTTATTGTCCAAATATATGTTGATTAGGTTATTTTTTTCTAGATATGATATACTTCACATTTAATTTTCATATATTGTGTCTCAGTAACTTTAAATCAACCATATATATGAAAACAAGTTCATTTTGTGAGTGAAATTAGTTTATTTAAAAGTTTACATCATTTATTGAATAATAATATGATCTCTAATTAATTAAGATATTTTGTCATAATGGAAGTAAAAGATCAATTATTTATGTGAGTATTTCATGTATGTTATATTCTAATTTAGTCAGAGTATCAGCTAACAATATTGTTTTTCATCAATGATTGGTTATATGATTTATTGGAAAACCAGTAGAATATATGTGATGTATAGTAGTATGTGTGTGTGAAATATTCCAATATAATACTAAATAAATTCATTTCATGAAATTTAAAAGATTAAGTTTTACTGTTGACATATATTTCAATCATACATTATTTTGTCTTTTAGATATATATTTTGAATTCACTAGTTTTATTAGGTTGAGGTTTTTGTGGATGAAAATATGTAGAAAAAATTACAATATGTAGTGTTCAGGTTCATGATAAATTAATAGTTTAATAGTGTTATAAAAAACATAATAAACATGTCAGCAACTAAATATTATTATGATGATACATCATATATTGGTTCACTATAACAGCTTTAGATTTTAA
Source organism: Viscum album (assembly GCA_963277665.1). Taxonomy (NCBI): domain Eukaryota; kingdom Viridiplantae; phylum Streptophyta; class Magnoliopsida; order Santalales; family Viscaceae; genus Viscum; species Viscum album. Next base: position 1,332,958,276 of record OY728122.1, on the reverse strand, counting down.
ATGAATAATATGTTCAATATCTTATGTTGTGAAAAACAGAAAGAATAAAACAACTCCAAAATATTGTTTTTTACACGAAATGTATAAACTTTTCATGAAATTTTATTTTGTGTATAATATTTAAAATATTATGAAATAAATAATAATACCATAGTAAATATAAATATAATTATTCTTAGGATTTGAACTAATGATTTTTAGAAATTCTTTTTTGTTAAATATAATTTTTCTTAAAATAGAGATTTTTTTATTCTATGAGAAATAAAATAAAATTAATTAATGAAACATCTTTAAAATTTATATCAATAAATATAAATTATTTATTCAAGAATCATTTTATTTTTATCTCATGATAATTGTATATAATTTTTCTAAATAGTTTTTTTGTGTTAAATAATTAGAATACTGTTTTTATGAAATTAAATAACTCTTATTAAATTATTATTAAATGATCGTGATTTTAAATTTATTAACCATTACTATTGATCAAATTATTTTTATTTTATTCAATAATACAACTGGGGTTATATTTAAAAATGGTAACACCACAACCTTCCACGGTATGTTTCCCATTGAATAATACAATAGATTCTGTTGTACACAAATTCGACTTCTAGCACACCACGACAAATAAACTAGCCATTTTAAAAGTTGTAATGAATTGTAATAGTTACTTTTTGAATCTTTATAAAATTTATTTTTCCAAAATTGACATTATTTTTGGATTTGAAATATCAAAATTAGATTACGGTGAAATTTTGGTATTTCTTCTGAAAACATTCAATTTGTGATGAATAGTGAAAAACAATGCATTTTTGTTTAAAATCGACTATTTATTTAAATAATTATTCATTTAATTTCAATTTATCTTAAGTAAAAATAGATACATAATACCTATATTAGTTCTATTTAATTCATTTGATTCATTTTATAATAATTATATATGTATAAAATTTTATTGGACTTTTTACCGTCTTTTCCCACATTTAAGGTGCATTTCAAAATATTCATAAAACATAATTTTACCGCTTTTGTTAATTGAATTTCAAAAATATGAGAGTCATGGTTGATATCAGTAAGTAAAATTTTTTTCAATAAGATGAAAATAATTTTTTCAAATAGTAACTTTTGACTTTTATTTATCAGTGTTATTTGTAAAATAGTTTAATTAGAGGTTAAAATGATATTTTTATTACCCTAACACATGTCCTAATTCTATTGGATAATTTATTTCGACCAAAATTATCCTTATTAATAAAATATGATCCATTTGGTATAACATTAGGATATTTATTAATGTTCATTTAAAGAAGAGTAAAAAGTTTTATATTTAAAGATTAATAACTAAAAAATTAATATAGGGCTATACATAAGAGAAATTTGATTATAAATATTCAATATAGAGATAATAATATTTAACACATAATGGTATTTTATTTGTAATTTTTAGACATTAAATAATTAAATTTATATTTGACACAATGATGATTCAGCAATTACCATATTAATGAATGATTAAAATACTTAATGTTATAAATATCTAAATAAATTCTAATTGAGACTTTTGATGAATTTCAATAATTTTTTACGTTAATATGAAATTTTAGGGTTGATTAAATATATTTTATTCTAAGTCATATAGTTGTTATGACTTTCACAAAAAAACAAAATATCAAATAGTGTCAAAATTGACATAAATATATTTTTAAAACAAATAAAATATTATTATATGATATAATATTCTTAATAATACAATGATCAATAAAAAACTTACATAAGTTAGATATTTTAAGAATGAACCACATGGAGTTTTCTTGTCTTTTGAAAGTAAGTTTATTAACAATTTATTATAATAATACAAGCAAACATGGTAAAAGGTAAACTATTTAACTAAGAGTTAAATAAAAAATATATGGTTAATATGGTGACCTAGACCCCCCTAAGACCTATTTGTTGAGTGGTTTTTGACACATCCCCAACATATCCACGAAAAATAAAATTTTGGAGCCATTATAAAAAGAATTTGAATGTATAATAAAATAATATTTCATGCATTTCCTATAGTGACTCTCACCGCTTTTATAGAAGGGCAACTACCCTCATTTCTACCTAGTGTCATTAATTTGATAATAAATCCATCCTATGGAGCCCTTTTTATCTACTCAAAAGGAAACACCCGAAGAAGAGGTGATAATTTCACCTCCTTTTTCAGAATTATTTTCTTCTTCCAATTCTTATTTATTTGTTGTTTATATAAAAAATTATAACTCAAGTACCTTATACATACTGTGATTTTATTATAAATATGGTACAACCATATTCATTATTCTAACCATACTATGAATGACAAGTCAACATATATGCGTACATACAGCTTACTATAGAGTCCCAAAGCGTGACGTACATAGAAATTACATTACTTTTGAGGAATATCTAATACATACCAAAAACAGACACCAATGGACCTTAATAGTTTAGTGTCTTTGGAAACATAGAACATAATTTTATAATCATGGTGAAAGATCTTCAACATCTCCCATAAAGCTCTTCCCTTTTTTTCTTACCAAAAACCTTTCTTTATATCGTGGGGAAAAGAAAACATAAAATGGGTGAGCTAAAATGCTCAGTAAGGGTAATAATAGAGAACATAAAACAATCCATAAACATTTTAATGCAAAAAATGAACATAATATCTAAACATCAAAATCTTGAGCAAAGACATAAATTGTGGAAGAATGTAAGGCATATATCATAAAGGAACATCAATCATGATAAAATAGCAAGGTAATAAAACATGTAGTTTTGGAAAACCATTAAGCACGTGATATTATTTCCATAGTAGCCAAGGAATTACTTCGAAGACCATCTTAGTGGACAAAGTCCCTTTCTGAAACGAGTTCACTCCTAGTTTTAGTCATGTAACACTGAACTGGACTAACTTACCATTCCAGCCATGTCTATCTCATGATATATAAACCTTTACCCAATCAATTGGAGGGATATATAGGTCCCAACCATCTCATAATTAAATCATTCTTACTTGTTCCACAACATAAACATAAATCATTCATCATAACCCAAAAAAATAAAATGGGTTTCATAAACATCATCCCTTCATAACATAATCCCTATAAAACAAATGGATATCATTTCATCATATGAAATGTGAAACCATTTAAATCATAGAGAAATTATATGTGAAACATACACATATGAAATAATGTCATCTTATATGGAAAATGGTTTTGATAGAACACTTGAAATGAATAATTAAGGAAAATATCCTTTCTTCTTCAAAATCATTTTCATTCACAAAATGCCTTTTAATTTCAAATGAAAAGGATTTTGTTCAAAATAATCATGAAATCATGTAGAGGAAGATTTATGTAAATAAGGAGTTATGAAACCATAAAAATATGTTCATGTCGTATAAGTTTATAAACATTCTTCTCATACTTCTGCCGAAAAAGTCAAGAAGTACCTCATATGGTAAACAAAAGAATGATTCCTTCCATACAATGTGGAAAATGTAAAAAAATGTATAAATGTCATTAAACATACAAGGAAGAAAATTAAACATTTTATGAAAACATTCTGAGATCATATGGACGTGGATAATAAACATAACCCCAGTAATTACTTACGAATAAACAATCTTGTATAAGAATGAGATTGGAATAATTATCCCTTACCTTATGTCCAATTTCTTCCGTATGTGTCTGAAACTCATGTATAGTGGGTTTAAACCTATTTTTAACTTGTAACAGAAAAATAATAATATTTATGATGTCATATACGACTCACTTAAGACTTTAGATTATTCGTTCATTTGTCAATTTCATGTTAAAGCAGCGTTTTGGGTAAAATCGTTTAATTTATCATCTGTGTTTTGACTTGTAATTATTAAAATGATTACTTAGATCATGATGAATTAATTACATAATATAAAACATGATTTATATATAATAAATTTTCAAAATATTCATATATATAATAGATCAATAAATTGAAATAAATACACCGTTCAAGGGGACGGTAGGTCGTATGAACGCATGAACACTGTTTCTTATTTCCTTATTGAATTGAATAGAATTAAGTAGATGACATTCATATATATATATATATACATAAATCCAAAAGAATTATTATGTCATATATTTAATTATTACTTATTATATATACTTTATAATCATTCTTGAATTGTTAACATGGAAAATGAATCTCATCGTGTTGTGGAGACGGTAATCCGTACGTACGCACAAGTGATGATATCCTTCCCATATTTATAGAATGGAATTGGAGTGGATGATATAATATCTTATAATCAGTATGAAGTTATAATAATAATATATAGTTATTTTTACACCATTATACCTATCCAAGTAAGGTGGTGGTGGAAAACATGATTACACCACATCGTGGAGACGGTTTTCTGTATGTACGAACGCGCGGTGATTTCATTTTCCATAGGATGGATAGAAGGTGAAATGGGGTTGTTTCATATTTATAATAAAATATCAACATATAATTAATACTGATGTTATTACATTATAATGAAACAACTAAATAAGAGGATGTAGATGAAAAAATAAACTTGAATGAATCGGTAGAAGAGATTACATCTTCCTCGACACACATCCATTAAACTTCTTCATAGGGCACTAGATTTGGTCTTTTTTGAAGACCAGAACATTTATTATATAACTAGAGAGGTTTATAAGAGGAATTGACAGGGGTTGGCCAAGATTCAAGGCTCAAAAGGGTGTGAAGAGAAGAGGGATGAGAAGCCATTTTTTAAGGGAGGAGAGGGGCACCTTTGGAAAAACTTAAAATATTATTTTGTAATAAAGTCATATTCTATTTATAATATCTCGAAATTGATTTATTTATAACCTAATGAGGGGATGGATATAAATAATCTCAACCAATATATTTTAGACAATTTTAGGTTACTATTTTAACCTTATCATTTATATTTAACCTTAAGTTAAATAATTTTACTTTTACCATGTATTCTTGTTTTCTTACACTATAGGTTCAATAAACTTACTATAACAAGCCAAAAGAACCCCAAGCTGTTAATTATTAATATATATAAACCTAAATAAGTCATCTGGCCAAACATTAGATTTTTAGAAATAAAATCACAATTAATAATATAATATTTGTTTTAAAAACTATTTTATGTCAATTATGACACTATTTGGTAATTGATTTTTGTGACAATCATAACAACATGATTAGTTTGAAGAAAGTAAATTAAATCAATAAAAACATGTAATATTAACTTATAAAATTAGTGTAATTCATAAAAAGTCTCAAATTACATTTATTTGGGTATTTATAGTATCAATTATGTTAGTATTTCATTAATAAAGTAATTACGGTATCATCGTTGTGTCATTAATAAATTAAATTATTTAATGTCTAACAATTAAAAATAAAATACCATTATGTGGTAAGATTTTTATCTTTCTAATTTATATTTATAGTCGAATTTATCTTTTGTATAACCCTATTTGAAAAATGTTTTTGTTATAAAACTTTGAATTTAACTATTTTAACTCTTCTTTAAATAAAATAATAATAAATGTCATAATCTAATCCAAGTTAACCTAAATGGTCATATTTTATTCCTTAGATTGTTTTTGGTCCAATTAAACTTATTCAATAGAATTAGGAAGTTTGTAAGGGTAATAATAATATCAATTTTATCCTTAATTACCATATTTACTTTGAATTGTGATTAAAAAAATTAAAAAGTTACTATTCACCAAAAAAAATTTATCTTATTGAACCACATTTTACTCCTTGATATTAACCGTGTCTCTCAGATTTTTGAAATTCAACTCATAGAAGCTGTAAAAAAAATTATGTAAATTTTCAAATTCTCCTAGGAGGTGGGTAAAAGATGGGGAAAAGATCAGTAAAATTTTTACATATCTAAAATTATTATAAAATTACTCCAATTAATTACATTGAACTTATATATGTATTATGTATCTATTTTTACCTAAAATAAATTTAAATAAAATAAATAATTATTTAAATAAAAAGTCAATTTTTAAATAGTAACCCAGTGTTTTCACTATTCTTCATAAATTGAATGTTTTCAGAAATATAACAAAATTTCACCTTAGGCTATTTTCGATATTCTGAATTCAAAAATGAAGTACATTTTGAAAGATAAAAATTTAAAAATTTTAAAAATTGGGTATTACTATTCATAACAGCTAGTTCATAATAATATTATAATAATATCTCGTTTAGTGAAACTTGGTATTGCGTACTACACACGATATCAAAGAAGGTTTTGATTTCATGTAATGAAAGCCAAGTCAGGGATGCGTGAAGTGAAAGCTCTATTTGTTTTGGCATATAACATAATCAAAACTTATTTCATTTCTATATTAAATAAAATCTGTACTTAATTATGCGTAGAATAATTTCCACAAAACAAACTTGAAATTGTGTGTAACACGAGCCAAGAATAGTGTTTTATATATTTCAAGCTAATACGTTGTTGTGTATAGTACAAGCTAATCTTGGTGTATTGTATAATAGAATACATCAAAGAAATTAAAACTAATATATCTCATAAAATCTCGGGGTGTTACACTTACCGGCTCAACATCGTGGTGTAATTTGTTATTCAAAAACATCATTATTTGTATGGGTTTAATAATGAGTATAACATATGTAAATAATATATATAACTTTTCAAAGATTTTGTATATATGATATACCATCCATTTACATATGATTTCACCATCAATAGACTGATATTATTGCTCGTGCGTATGTACGAATTACTGTCTCCCCAAACGCGATTAAATTCATTCCCCATCATATCCATTCAAGAATAATTTTCATGTTATTATAAAAATAATGTTTTTGAGCTTAATATCATTCTAGATATGAATCAAATTCATCCTATTCATAACAAACATGGATTATGTAACCAATCATATAAATGAAAATGAATCAGTTAACAACCAAAATGATGATGCTACTGAAATATTTTTATCCAAACAATTTTAGAAGATCATATATGATATCATATTTATCTTTGAATTTGTTGTATAATTTAATAAAAATTATGTAATTATTATACATGAGATTAACATACCCTTGATAGAGTAAAATTAAAGGTATGTGTTAATTCTAGAATTTCATTATTATCTGAGGATGTTTATACGTTACTATCTATTGGTATATCATTATCATCCACATCTGTGTTTCTTAAAAATTTATTTCAAAACATTCTAACTATTTCCTAGAATATATGTTAAATTCATTTATAACCTTTTTAGACTTTTTATAATATGTTTATAAGATAATGTTTCCATCGTTTTCCAAAAAATTCCCTTTACGACCTTTTATACAAAATTTATGTAAAAATGTTTTTTAACTTATACGACTAGTGCTGATATTTTCTATAGTTATAAAATCCTTTATTATTCTCATAAAATAGTATAAAAATATTTTCAAAATAAATGTTTTCATTTATAATTATGTGACTTTTATTGGATTTCAAAATAGAAAGGGATATTTCTCTCAAATAGTTTTTATTTCATCTATATCAACATCTTTCAATGGATTTTAAACTTATTGTAAGTTTATTTATTATGATTAAAATCATCAATATTGTATTCATAGTTTTTTGTTATTATTGACTGTGGATGTGTTAATTTTATACCATTCTTTGTTTAGGGATAATCTATTTACAATTCGTAATATAGTTTTAATATGAATGTTTATGATTGGTTTTATCTTTTTCATATGAGGAATGAATTTATGAGTCAAAAGTTTTTTTTTGACATCTATATCATGTTTTAGAAATCACAAATGCATTCTATCATTTTATGGAATTTACAATTGTCTTCTATTTTGTTTATCGTATCGTACAATGATGATCGTACTATCCATATTGTATCATACGATACTAATCGAACTGATCGTACTGATCATGTTGATCGTACTGATCATGCTGATCGTACTGATCATGCTGATCGTACGGATCATGCTGATCGTACTGACCATATCGTATCATACAATACTGATCGTACTGACCATATCGTATCGTACAATACTGATCGTACTCACCATGCAAATCGTACAATGCTGATCATACTAAATATGAAAATTGTATTGATTCTGTTACTCATAACTTTTGTTACATTCTTGTTTCGACACGTAGTCAAAAACACTTATTGAATATGAATCGTACTCATGTTTTTCATGTCTATATATCTTATGTCCTAACAAAACGATGTCGTTGAGTGAGATACAAAATAAACAAAATGATGTCGTGCTTTCTGTTTCAATATGACTGTTGGAGGAAATATGACCGTTGGAACCCAAGGCCTATAAATAGGAGGTCATTTGAAGCTGAGAGAACAACGATGAACAAATAGAATGAATGAAGAGACTCTGTGAACTACCAAGATTCTAGAGAGAGACACTGTGACTTCTCTCATTTGCCTTGTGCGTCCGATCATCGTATCGAGGTCTTTCAAGTAATTGAAAGAGAGAGGTGTCGATTACCTACAAAATCGTGGGCTGTCGGGGATAGGTAGACAGACGTGCCGATCATCGTATCGAGGGCTGCCTGGGTTAGGCCGAGAGACGTGCTGATCATCATATCAAGGACTCACCAAGGTGTTGGTGAGACAGAACATTTATCCTAGGTGAAAGGATAACCCTTCTCTTTGGGTTAAAAGAATTGTAATACTTTTACATTTCCTCTGTTACATGTATTAGAAAGGAATTTGTATTGTTTCCTTTCTTCGTTACATATTCAATTGTAATTGCTTCAATTACAATCATTATATTACATTTTGTATTGATTTATTTTATACACTTTAATATAGAATCATTTATCTGTGTATTACTCTGTTTATTGTATTCATCTTGAATTCAATTGTTTTACATTACATTAGTATTACAATACATCATACCTTTTTACATTTAATACAATTGTGGGTATTTGTGTTTGTATTAGTTTAAGATCATTTAAACTAATATCTTAGATGCTAAAACTCATAGGTTTTTAAACCTACAATTCTCCCCACCTCTTGTATTGTTCCATCTAATAAACATATATATGTACATATTCGATCCAACATGAATTGGACATAGTAAGTGACGAGTTGAAGCTGCTATAACTCCATGATGCATCTGTATGTCTTATTAGACAAACTAGGGTCTTGGAACAAGGTCTTGAAAAAATCATATTTGTAATCATGGCTCGAGGCTTTGAATTTGTGGTTATGATGTCTGGAATTATGCATTACATCATAATAAAATTTGATATTGAAATCACATGTGATTATTTGAGTAGTAAAATATCCATTTGATTATGTAAATTTAATTACTTGATTTATCATTTCCATATTATGCTCATGTTTATGTTTAAAAATGTTTTCTTTTTAGTATTATACATTTCCATAAATATTTATACTTATTTATAAATGCTTCTGCTATATTTTTATCCATACTGAGAACATTAGATCACCCCATTCTATATTATAATTTTTTCTAGGATGCAAATATGTATATTAGGACTGACCTCTAGGGATAGTCTGAGGGAGATTAATGTGTTAAGAAGAGAAACAAAGTTATGGTTTTTTATTTAATAATGTAATCTAAAAAAAGTATATATCTTGTACTTCTATGGCAACTAAACTCATTAGAAATTTGGGATTAGATCCCCTGTGATCATTCAAATGTTATGTCATAATACACTGACTCTGGAAAACTGGGGTTGGGTCATTACAGTTGTCATTAGAGAAGTTTTAGTACAAACAATGGGAGCTTGATTTCAAAAAATTCTAATTAGATAACATTAACCTATGATAGACATTGATGATTAATATATAAGAACATCCAAGAATTATGGTAATGTATATATTTTTTGTATATTCTATGCAATACATCCCATTATGGATACGAGAAGGTAGGGGAATCTCTGGCACAAATGTACCTAGGAGTGAAAACTCTAACAAGGAGTTTTGTTCTTGACCAGGGTTATCCTGTAACATGACAATGGTCATTGATACACTCTTTTTTGTGACAATCCTAGTGGATAAGCTTAGGATAATTGATATTTTCATTACAATCCATTATGAATGATTTATGAGTATATACCTACTTAAAGAAAACCATTTTTATGATTATGGATTATATCCAAAAACTGATCAATTTATGTTATGTGTTTTACATGTTTGGAATTAGGTATTGTGATTCATAATCTAATATAGTGTATGCCATTGGCTAGAAATTATCCTAGTGAAAGGAATGCAATTTTATCAGCAGTCATAATCCATGTTTGTATTTCCCTCCAACTGATGATAATTATCATGGAGCTGGTGATGTAACTGGTTCTGATCAGCTTATCAACATACTAGGACAACTCACTCAAGTTATGAATAATAACATTACCTGTTTGGAGCATTTTAATCCACAATGAAGGGGATCAATGTTAGACTGCTTCATGAGGTAAAAAACACCAATATTTAATGGGACTAAAAATCCATTTTTAGCTGAAGAATGGATATGTTCATTTGAAAAAAAAAATATGCTTTCGGGAGTTGCGAAATGGAATATTTTGTCTTTTAAGCTTATCGACTCACAAGAGAAGCATATCAATGGTGGTCATTAATTCAATACAAAACGGATGATTTAGAACTATAAAATATGGATTGTATGGAGTTTAAGGTGAAATTATTATAAAAATATTTTCCTTATGACATTCGAGTGTATATGGAAAGTCAATTTCTGTGTTTGAGGCCAAAGGAGGATGAGAATGTCACAATGTATGAAGCTAACAATAAAACGATAAAAAAGCATGTAAGAGATTATATACGTAACCCAAGGAGTATGATTTACCAGTTCTTTGATGGGTTAAAACAATTTCTATATCAATCATTAGTCTCACAATCGTTCTGATCATACAAAAATATTAACACATGTGATATTAAAATAGAAAAGGAATTATATATGTCTTAAAACTTTAAAGCAATGAAAGGGAAGGAGATATCTCTTGAAAACTCTACAAATGTAAATAAGTGGAAGAAGTGAAATGTTGCATATCCATCCTATGGGAAATGTGGGAAAAAACACCCTGGTACTTGCCTGAAGGGAATGAGAGTCTGTTACAAGTGAGGTGAAAAAGGACACCAAACCCATGAAAACAAGGGAACAAAATAGGTTTTGAATGTTGAATGCTACAATTGTAAAGAAATGTGGACTTATTCAAATTAATTTCCTAATCAATAAGAAAACATGACTTAGAAAAGGCCAAAGGAGCATATCTAAGCTTATGTGAATACTACAGTTGAGTTTGAATCTCTAAAATACTTGGTAGAAGATAATTTAATTGTTTCCTCAAGTTTAGCCAATGCATATTCGATTTTAGATCAATGCATTATTTCATATCTTCCCAGATTTCTATGAAAATTATATACTTCCAATATGATTTTATGAGGGAGTTGTTAGTCAGATCTCCTAAGGGAAGTATCCTTGAAACAACGTTTTGTGAATCAGTCCCCATTAGGGCTTATAAATGTTCTTTATTTGATGATCGAATCGTCATACCCATAATTTAATTTGGTATAATCCTATTAATGGATTGGATTTTAGACCATAACAAGATAATTTACTACAAGAAGAAGGAGGATACAATTTTCAATGATGATAAAGAGTACCTTATCATTAGAGAAGAAATGTATTCCCTTGATTTATATCTAGATCCAACCACAATAGGTCAACTAAATTCAATAATTGGGGAGGATGAGAATGAAATAACTATGGGTGTGGAAAATAATGATCAAATAGAGGATGTACCTACTGTTCAAGAATTATTTGATGTGTTTCTAGATGATTTACCTGGACATCCTCTGGAATGAGAAATTGAGTTTTTCAATGAATTATTTATAGCTTCAAGGCACATATTGATGACCCCTTATTGAATGTCCACCATTCAATTAGTGGAACTAAACAAAGAACTAGAGGAATTGAGTAATAATGGATTTAGTCGCCCTCATGTTTCATCATGGGGTGCCCCTATTTTTTGTGGAAAAGTAAGATGGATCTACGAGGATGTGCAATGACTATACCGAGATTAATTCTATAACTATAAAGAACATGAATCCCCTGCCTTGTATTGATGATTAATTTGACCATCTTCACAGAGATCAATATTTTTCAAAGATTAACATTTGATCTGGATATCATTAGTTGGTTGTGAAGAGGGAAGACATTACGAAGACAACATTTTGAACCATGTATGAAAATTACTAGTTTACAAAAAAATTGGACTGACTAATGCACCCTATATTTTCATGGATCCAATGAATAGATTTTTTCAAGAATATCTTGATTGATTTGTAGTGCTATTTATGGATTATATCTTTGTTCACTCAAAAAGCTACGAGGATCATGAAAATCATATACTCACAATTCTAAAAACCCTCAGAGGAAATGAATTATATTGGAAGTTTAACAGGTGTGAATTTTGGATTCAAGAAATTTATTTTCTTGGCAATATTGTCTCTAATGATGGAATCTCTATTTAACCTTCATTGACTATGAAAATTCAAGAGTGGATAGCACCAACAAGTATAACTGAGGTACACAGTTTTATAGGATTCACCAGAAATTATCGGTGTTTCTTCCAAATGTTTTCCAAATTGGATAACCCATTAATCAAGCTCCCATGTAATGGGATTAAATTTAATTGGAAAAAATAGTGTGACAAAAGTTTTGAAGAACTAAAGAGACAATTAGTCAATGATCATATCTTGACTCTTCAATCTGGGAATGACGTGTTTATTATTTATAGTGATGCATCAAAGAAAGGGATTGGTTGGGTACTTATGTAAAATTATAGGATTATAGCCTATGCATCACGAAAACTAAAAATTAATGAACAATACAAAACTAATCATGATCATGAGTTAACAGTAGTAATATTTTCATTGATAATTTAGAGACACAACCTCTATGGTTAAAAATGTGAGATATATATCTATCACCAGAGATTTAATAATTTTATCTCATTGATAGAACTCAACATAAGGCAAGGATATAGCTCAAACTACTCATGGATTTTGATTTCACTATACACTAACACCCAATGAAGAAAAAAAATGTGGCAGATGCTTTGAGTAGAAATGATCATGGTTATTTGAACAAGATGGGAGTTGAAAGGGATACAATGTTCATGGATATATTAAAAATGGATATAAGAGTAATCAAGGAAGGTGAATAATCGATACTATTTTAAATGGTTTCTAAACCATCATTACGAGAAATGATAAAAATTTATTAGACTGAGGATATGTAATTCCAAATGAATATTTATGTTGTGAATGATGGGAGATTAATTGAATTTATATATGAAGATTGAATTCTGAAATTTGGAATGTGACTTTGTGTTCCTAATATACATAATATGAAAAAGGAATTGTGGGAATATTCTCATACCTCCAATTTCTCTATACACCCTAGTAGCACTAATTTGTATAGGGATTTTAAGTAATATTTTTGGGGGGACAACATGTAGAGGGAGATTGCTGACTATGTGTCATGATCTATAGTTTGTCAATTGGTAATGGTTAGAATACCACATCATGGAGGAGCCATGAAAACTCTTCCCATACCTAAGTGGAAATGGGATGATACTATGGTGGAATTTTTCTTGGGGCTACCAAAGACTCTCTAAAGGAATAATGCAATATGGGTCATTGTTGTTTGTCTAACCAAGTAATCACATTTTCTTGCTATAATAGAAGATTTACAACCTGAACGTTTAACAAGAATATATACTAATAAAATTTTAAGCCATGAAAGTGTACAGTCATAGATTGTTTCTGATCATGATCCCTATTTAACATCAATATTCTGGAATAGTCTTCAAATGGACTTGGATACTAAACTTCATTTGAGCACTACCTATGACCCTAATACTCATGTAAAATCAGATTAAACTATTAAAACCATAAAAGACATGTTGATATAATGCTCATGTGACTTTCAAGGTATGTGGGATCAATATTTACCTCTAGTAGAATATTCCTATTAAATTATCTTATTTTCAAGTTTTCTGATGGCACCATATGAAGCATTATATGGAAAGAGATTTCACGCATCATCTTCTTAAGAAGATGTTGGCGAAAGAAAATGTGCATGCCCTGAACATGTTGTGCAAAACAACGGTAAATTTGAAGAATATCGAAACTCTCCTCAAATCAGCACAATGTATGCAAAAAAGGTGGGCCGAAATCTGAACAAAATATTTGGAATTTCAGGTAGTAAATCTTGTTTTCAGGAAGGTAACTCCATGGAAGGGATTTATAAGATTTATTAAGAAGTTTAAATTATGTATCATGTACATCGGTCCTTTCAAAATTATAGAATGAATTGGAGTTGTATCTTACCATTTAGAAATGACACCATGTCTCTCCAATGTTTATAATGTGTTCCACGTATCACTATTGAGAAAATACATTACTGACCCAATGCATGTACTCACCAATGATGAAATAAAACTAGAACCTAATCTATCTTATTATCAACATCTTGTCATGATTTTTGCTACCATATAACAAGTGGTCATAAATTAGATGACTCTTCTGGGAAATATCTATGCAGAAACCATAATATGGAAGAGGCAACATTGGGACCCAAAGAACATATGATGTCTAATCGACCGAATCATTTTGTATACTAAAATCCTAGAAATTTTAAGGACAGAATTATTTGAAGGAGGGGAGAATGTAACACCATAAGATTACAAGCTATGATTTTCTTAGAATAATACGATAGCTTGTGCTTTAGGAAACACTGACTTCTAGCACACCATGACACATCAAACATTCCATTTTGAAAGTAGTTACGAATAGTAATAAAAAATATTTGAAATCTGATACAATTTATTTTTCAATATTGAAATATTTTTGGATTCTAAATATCAAAATTAGCAGTGTTATTTTTGGTATTTTTCTTAAAATTACCAATTTCGGATTAATAGTGAAAAAACTACATTATTATTTAAAATAATCATCTCATTTAAATAATTATTTATTTTATTTAAAATTATTTTAAGTCAAAATAGATAAATAATAGCTATATTAGTTCAATGTAGTTCATTGGAGTGATTTTATAATAAAATTAGATGTGTAAAATTTTGATGATTTATTTACAGTCTTTTACACACCTTATATAGGCATTTGAAAATATTCATAAAACATAATTTTACCACTTCTGTGAATTGAATTTAAAAATCTGAGATACACGGTTGATATTAGATTGGAAAATTTGGTTCAAAAATATGAAAATATTTTTTGGGTGAATAGAAAATTTTGACTTTTATTCACCACTGTTAAAATTAAATCGTGTAATTAAAGATAGAAATGATATTATTATTACCAGAAAACTTGTCCTAATAATAATAGATATGTTTAATTAGACCCAAATAAACCATAGGAATAAAATATTATCCTTTTGGTATACTTTTATTAAATTAGGAAATTTATTATTATTTTATTTAAAATGTGAGTTTAAAGTGTTATTTTCCAAGATTAATAACTAAAACATTTTTAATATATGGTTATACATAATATAAATAAGACTATAAATATAAATTTGAATGTTAAAAAGAATTAATAAACAGTTGAATTATATTTATAATTCATATAAATTAAATAATTAATTTTATTTATGACATAATGATGATGTATTAATTACCATATTAATGAATGATTAAAATAATTGAAATTATAAATATCCAAATAAATGAAAATTTAGACTTATGATGAAATATACTAATTTTATAGGTTAATATGAAATTTTATGGTTGATTAATTAAATTTTATTCAATGTTATACAGTTATGACTTTCACAAAAACATAATACCAAATAAATTAAAAATTTTCATAAATGAGTTTTCAAAAAAAATACTATATAATTAATTGATATAATATTTATAACAATCTAAAGTTCTAATAATGGACTTATATAATGAATATATATATTATTAATGAACCACATTGGGTTCACATGGCTTTTTATTGTACATTTATTACCCATTTATTATAATAATACAAGAATACATGGTTAAAGATTAACTATTTAACTAAGAATTAAATCTAAATGATACGGTTAATATAGAGACCTAAACCTATCCAAAACATATACATTGAGTGATTTTCAAACCACTCAAACCGTATCCTGAAAATAAATCATTTATGATCCATTATAACATGAATATGATTGTATAATAAAATAATATTTCAAGTATTTGCTAAAGTGACCCACACAACTCTTATACAAGGGTACTACACCTTCTCTCAAAATCAAACCTCCAAATCCATTTTCCTCAGCCAAGACCTTCCCTAATATCCTTCAAACTACCCTCTCATAGACCTCGTGTCCTGACTTTGCTCGAAAATACAACCTAAGGACCCCTTTTGATCAACTGAAAATGAAACACCTGAAGAACAGGTAATAATTTCACCACCTTTTTCATTGTACCTTTCTTCTTCCACATCCTCTTTTTTTGTATTTTCCTTATAAAAATTACAAATCCAGTTACTTATACATACTGTGATGTTATTATAAATACTTTTCATCAATATTCCTTATTCTATCCATCCTATGAATGACTAGTCGCCATATGTGTGTAAGTACGTCTTACCGTCTCCATGTCGTGCTGTAATTTGATATTGAAACACTTCATTATTTATGTTTGTATAATATTGAGTATAACTGGTGTAAATAATAAATATAACATGTTAAGGATTCATTATATATGATATAACATCCAATTACATACAATTTCACCTTCAATAGAATAGTATTGTCACACATGCGTATGCACGGATTACCGTCTCCACGAACACGATTAAATTCATTCCCCATCATTACCATTGAAAAATAATTATCATTTTATAATGACAAATAATTTTTAAAAACTTAATATCATTAAATATATGAATCAAATACATCCTATCCATATGAAACATGACTTATATAACTAAGAATATAATAAAAAATTAATTGGTTAACACCCAAAACGATGATACTACAGAAATATTACTAAAAATGCAATATTAGTTTATAAAACATGATATCTTATATTTCAATGAAGTTCATGTATAATTTAACAACAATGATTTATATATTATAAAGGATGTTATTATACCATCAATCTAGGAAAAGAAAATTTTAAGGGTTATTTCTATATCTTCGTTATTATATTAGGTTGTTTATAAGTGAGTATCTCTTGGGACCCCTTTATTATCCACATTCATGTTTTTTAAAAATTGTATTTCAATTTTTTTTAATTTTTCCTATACTATGGGTTAAAGCCTTCTATACCCTTTTTGACTTTTCTTAAGAAGTTTATAAAGGAATCTTTCTGTTATTTTCCAAACAAGGTCCTTTTTGACCTTATCGGCAGAATTAAGGAAACAATGTTTTTTATCTTATATGGTGAGTGAAGATATTTCAATTCATTATAAGATCATAGAAAATACCTTTATAATAATATATGAATATTTAAAAAAAAATGTTTTCATTTTTAATTATGTTACATTTAAATAATTTTATAAAAGAAATTTATATTTTTATCAAATAGATTTGATTTCATCTATGTCAACATCCTTTGATTTATTTTACAGTTGTTCGAAATAGTTTTTTTGTAATACAACTATTTAATATTTTATTGATGGTTTTGTTCTATTCTTGACTTTGGATGTGTTATTTTTCTACAATTCATTTTTTATGGATAATTTATTGACATTTGGTATGCTAGTTTTAATACAAATGTTTATGTTATGTTTCAACCTTTTAATATGAGGCATGCATTTGACTTAGAAAGTGTTGGGTGGAGCCCGCTATAGTGCCTAGATGCATCAAGATGTATTATGAGGCATACTAGTGTCCTAGAATAAGGCCTTGAAAAATGCCAATCTATAATCATGGCACGAGGCCTTGACTATGTGTTTATGATGTCTGACATTATGAATTACATCATTAGGAAATTGTCTACAGATATTACATGTGATTATTCGACTAGAAGATTATCCATGTGAATAAGTAAATAGAAATAATTGATTTACCTTTTATAAATTATTCTCATGTTTATGTTTCAAAATAAATTCTTTTTATTATTATACATTTCCTTAATTTTTTATGCATATTTACGAATGTTTCCTGTATATTGTTATCCGTACTGAGAAACAGAGCTCACCCCTTTATATGTTTTATTTTTCCTAGGATAAGAATAAGTATAAAATGACTGATCTACAAGGATAGAAAAAGGAAGATAATTTTTTTAAAAAGAGACACAATGTTATTGTTTTTTATTTCATGAAGTAATGTATAACTTATGTATGTATCTACTACATACATGGCTATAAAACTGATCGGTCTTTTGATATTTGATCCCTTGTGATCTTGCCAATGTTATGTAATAATGAACTGACCCTGGGTAACTAGGGTCACAGTGTAACAAAAAACACATGCATAAAAATTTGCAAAACCATGATTATAACCATAAAAACATGTTTTTATGAGTCATACACTTATCATTTATAAAATTTATTTTTATCACATTAATAAATTAAATCAAGTAAAATTATTCGATATTTTGTATCAAGAAGTTATTAAAAGGTAATAAGACCATTTTTATTCAATTCATAAAAAATTAATCACATTAGGAACAAAATTAATGTAGTATGGGTAAAATAATGCAACAAGTAAAAATTAAAATGTAAAAAATTATAATACATTAAATCTATCACATTAAAGTGTTGGTGGATGTGTTTATCAATCTTAAAATTTCATTAGAACTTTAATCGTCAGCCCAGTTCATTGAAATCAATGCCACCATAATGTGGATGACTTTAAATATATATTAATAATAATTTAATCACTTAAAACCATCTCTCCTTTAATATCATCTTCATATATCACCATCCACATTCTCCTTGAAGGATATGAAGATCATAGAATATACTCCAAAAACTCTCACCCCACAGTTACAGTCTCTCTATTTTACTGGTCCCACCCAAATACAAATTCCATGTTCCATGATGGATTTTTCAAGGAGTTAATATTCCAGAGGTAACTTTCTCAATTAACCTCTCTTACTATATTTTATTATTCTACTTTATCAAAACTACATTCATAAATCAAATCATAATAAAAATGTTATTAGATATATATTTGAATGTTACATTACTATTTGGATATCATATATCCACCATTTTCTTCATCTCATCTTAATTAATGAAACATGTCCATTGTTCATATTATGGAGGTTAACCATGTCTGTGGATAATGATTTTTTATTTTCTATTAATTACTTGATTGTTATTCAAATAATTATTATGGTGGTTATATAAAATTATAATACTTATATTATAACCTATACAATTTTATATAATAGATATATAAACATAATATTTGTTAAAATGAATCAATTTATGGATGGTGGTAAAAAACCACCAAAATAAAATAAATATTTATCATTAAAATCTTATCAAATGATTCATCCTCATGTTGGAATAAATGAAGATTTAAAATTATATAACGCATTAATAAATTGTGTTTCTCTTATAGTGTTTATTTCTATTTTATTAGAAAATCCATAAAGATACAAAAGTGAACTGACCCTAAAACCATGAAACCAGTGCATATGATACAATGAAAACAATGAAATATTATTAATCCAAGGGCGGTATTATACTATAAAAGTATAATATAATGAATATTATTTTTTAAATATGGTTCTATAAGTAATTAATAAAATTATATTATCATTTATACCAAATGGTAATGTGTGAAAAACTATTGCGATTATTTGGGTAAGGAATTTCTTATCTCATTTTTACATCATTGTGATAATGATTTACATCATTCATTCATTCATGCTAACATTATGAGTGAAATGTCTTTTTATTATCTTATATTGTATTTAATCTTTTGTTATGTAGTTTAATAGAGGATACACATAATCTATTTAATTTATTAATTCTTCAATTGTTGATATAATTATTGTAAGGTACTTCATCACAATTTCCTTTCATTAAATCATATTTCAATGTTATAAACCCATGATATTTAATAAAGTTGATATAACACCCCTTTGGAATGATATATATATTTTGAATCATATTACCTATGGAAGAAAAACTTTTAGAAAATATTATATATCATGAGAATAAATAAATTTCATTATAAAATATTATATGTTCATAACCATTAACTTGTACCGAAGGTATGACTCTCCCCGCCATTAAGAATCTATAATGATTGGAAGCATCCATTATATTTTTATATGTTTATTTTAAATGAATATGTTTTATATTATAATTTAATTTTTTTAAAAATAAAATTCATTTCAATGAATGAAAATGATATTTTCCTCAAGAATCGTTTGATGGTCTTAATAAATTATTTTTTTTCAATGTCAACTTGATTTTTTGAATTGTATGATTTATTCAGGTTTATATCTTATAATAGAAATTTCTATTTTTTATTAATTTTTTTACAAAAAATATTTTGGGGGATATAGTATTTTGATACCATTCACTATATTATTCTAGGTGGCTTATGATTATGTATACTCAATGGGAAAATTTAAATAAATTCTTATGATATATCGAATATGAATTTTTATATGAAAATGTATCAATCCTATATTATGAGGATGAATTTTACATAGTATGTGATACATGGGATCATGTATAACCCATATATTAATTATTATGTATAATTATAGAAATTGCATTGTGTTTTGGTTTAGGGAGAACCCATTTTTTATATTATTGAAACTAATTCATGACGTTATTAGATTCACGGAACTAATTCGTGAAGTTAATAGATTCATGAAATAAATCCCAAATGTTATGTTTTTGTTCTCTGACATTATACATTCTATTAATAGGATATCAGTTATTGATTTTTGTGTGATTATTTGATTTTTATAATATCCATTGTTAGGTTTTCAAGTTAATGTGGTTATTTGAATGGAATTGTTGGCATCTTTTATTCATGCAATACTAATCTCAAGTTATTGATTAAATAGAAGGTGATTCAGTTATTTATTGTACAATATTTTTTATGATTTTTATGATAACTTTATTTTTATTCATAGCATTAAAAATCATATAGGATAACTGCATAATTATTTATTGTTTTTCCATGATTCTATAATGTTTATTATGATTGATATGTACTATTAAACATCTAGAATAATGGAATATTGAAATAAAATTATGTCGCAAATTGTGTTTTAAAATGTAATTGTTGAATCATATATGTAGGTGGTACATAAATAATGATAAACTATTATATCTTTTCCGATATTATTCCTCTAACATGTTCCAATGTAATAATGTAACCATTGGATCTGGGCTATAAGGCTCCTGGAATTATAGTAGGTATTAGATAATGTTTAGTGGAAAACATTTGAAAACAATTTAAAAAAACATATATTATCAAACATAACCCTACAACATAATATGGGGATATGTATAATTATAGAATTATAACTATTGATTATATATTGACAATGGATAACCATGTATAATCCTGAAAACACATATCTTGAAATGAATGTTTTATTATATAGACACATATTGAATAATATTTTCCTACATTGATTAGGGTGGTTTTATTCTTACACATTTTTATATATTTAGTCAATGTTTTAAACAATAAAGAATTATGTTAACATTGAATGTTATTGAAATTTTTTGATTGAGATACAAAATTGATTGATTACTATAGTATAGGATATTATGTATATTCATAATAATTTATTAGTTATATGAATAAAAAACATAATCTGTCAATAGTACTCATACATACCAATAAATAGAAGTATATAGTTCACTGATACATCATGTTCGGATATCATGGGAGAAGAAATTTAGATATTAATATGTTGATAATTTGAGATGAGACACCCATGTCAATGTCATATAAGAACTAAAATATGTTTTTTGACTTAAAATAAGGATATAAAGACTTAATATCATAGGAAATCTATAATGTATAAAATAATATTATCCCTCTGGTATTACCAATAGATCAATTTTTGAAAATATGAATGTATGAGAATTATATAAATATATGTCCTTAGGGGAAACACGTTAGAATAGTTAGTATGTTTATAAGAGTAATAGTTATAAATCTAATGATGATGAAAATAAACATAAATTATAATCTAAATTATGATTATCATTAAAAAGCATAATTACTTATTCATGATGAGGGGGAATGACTATGCTCTTGTGTATTTAGATTCAATAAATAAGTGGTAAAATAATTACAGATATTCTGGTTTTATGAGTCAATATATATTGGTTTTTTACTACAAAACATCAACTTTAAGGATATGGGGGATGATAAGTCAGGAGTCTCATTTGGCCTTTTTTCATTATTTTATGTTTTGGGAATCAAAAAATCATTTTCATTAATAATGTTTCCTTGTATATGGAATTATGTTTAAATCAAATAATAATTTGATTCAAATACGTTAATATCATTAATTATATATTCTATATTTTTCTAAACGATATTTCTTTAAGATCAAATTTATCATAAGATAAACGAAAATCGAATAAATACTTATATTTATAATCACATTCTTTCTTAATTATTAATCACTTAAAATTATAAAGTCACCTTCGAGTATTTCTCAAATATGTTTCCCAACTATTTTTTAAATTCATTCTCCTTGTTTTTTAAATCATATTCTCATTGCTTCACCCTTGTGATTTACTCAGAAATTTTAATCTGATTCCTATTGGTTCTCAATTATGATTTCTTCCAAAATTTAAATCATATTAACAATGTTTCTAAATTCCCATTAAATAATATTTGTGAATGTGATTTTATATGCTTCAAAATTCTTAATATCACCCTTTTTTCGAGGTGATTGTCTAGGATTCATCAATATGATTCTCACAATTTTCAAGATTCCAATTCACATCGTCCAAGAATATGATTTTCATTATCTTTAGAATATAATTTTATTTAATTAAAACTAATTAGTTAATCCAATTGCTTATTATTATTTTTCATATAATTAGATTGTTAAATATATTTAATGAAAAATGATACTCACTATATTTTTTCATACATTGAAATGATGTTTTCTAATCTATTATTTTATGACCATGTATGTTCTATCTATACTGGTCCCTCTTAAATTTTTGTAAAAATATGAATCCTCATGATCTAGTCAAACACTGAACTCAACATCATTAAATACTCAGTCACATTATCATTTATAAATTGAGATCGACAACTATGTTTATTTACATGTTGTGATATGGATTTTATGATACTATATTGTGAAATCTGTGTTCCATGTATTGGTTTACATTAGTAAACATTATAAATATTAATGAATCCTTGTCAGGTTTTCCCATTAAGAGTTGATTCATGTGCCTTATTCATTAATCAATGTATATTTAATGTAGGATGATAGAGGTTACGAGTACCTACTTAGTTGAGGGCTTGTGAGGGTTGAGATGCATAATCTACATTCGATTGTAGTGGATTGAGGGTTTACCAAGATGTGGGTAAGACATACATTCTGGAAAGTATAAATCTACGAATATTTATCCTTGGTTATTGGATATTCATATCTTTGGGTTAAATGATTTCATTCTATTTTTATTACTTGATTTCTTATAAGATTATTTAATTCCTTTAAAATTTCTTATAAATATAAATTGTTACTCATTATATATCTTCTAATTTCATAAACATTTATTTATGATTCCACACACCTTAATGAAATTTTTCTATAATAATACCTATGTTTTATATTAATTATGATAATCATATTTATTGGATGCATGTTGTCTTCCATAAACATAAAAAATGCAGCTTCGTGAATCCTTTTTGTTTCACTTTGTTAAAA
The DNA here is from genome assembly GCA_963277665.1 of Viscum album. Taxonomy (NCBI): domain Eukaryota; kingdom Viridiplantae; phylum Streptophyta; class Magnoliopsida; order Santalales; family Viscaceae; genus Viscum; species Viscum album. The sequence goes on along the minus strand of OY728122.1, from coordinate 1,332,934,329 downwards.
AAATACATCCATAACGTTTCAAACGAATGATGATAAACATACAATTATCCAACTATTGTAGTTGTGGTATCATCTTATATAGTTTTATCTAATAATTGAAATTATATCATGTTTCTATTTCAATTATATTTTATTACATTAAGTTAGTTTTATATCTTTTATACGTTTTTTATTTTAATATTATTCTATACTAAGGTGTACTATGGAAGAATATATTTTGTGATATTATAATGATGAATGGTTTCATGGTCAGATCTATATGACATTTGAGTCCTACAAGAAAACATTTTTTTCATAGAAATGGAATATAATACATGAGAGACAAAATGAATACATTGTTATCAATACTATTGTAATTAATTTTGAAATGCATGTTGGAGATTACAAAATATATGAGAAATTATTCAGATCTTTTACTAATCAAGATAAAAAGGAATAAAAACATAACTATATGGTATGAAATAAATTACCGTGGTCAATGACTACCACCCATACCATAGGAACTGACTAGCCATAGAGAATCGGGTACATGCCCGTCATTCCATTGCACCCATACCATAGGAACAAACTAGCCATAGAGAATCATTGCATTGTGATAAAAAATCCAGGTATGATGCTCATTGTACGATGAATCCACCTCCAACTCAACCTCCTCGGGTTAAAAAACATGAGACGAGTCTGAGAAAGAATGACATAATTGAGAAACATGGAAGATGTCATACATAACCTGATACCTATGAGGTAACAATTACAGATAGAAAACCAGTCTAACTCTCTACAGACCTCAAATGGTCCAACATATCTCTGTGAAAGCATACCATGTCTTCTAATTGTCATGTGTCCCAACCTTAGTTTCATACGTAGAAAAACCTAATCTCCAAACTCAAACTCCAGAGGTCATATTAGATGATTAGTATATTATTTTTGTTGTTTCTCTGCAGTAGCCATCCTCTTCTGAATCATCTTCACTTGATATGTGGTCTCCTCAACAAAATGAGGTTCCATTATAGCTTCCCTTCCAACCTCTATCCAATATATAGATGATTGGCATGGCCTACCGTACAAATCCTCAGAAGGTGCCACTTAATAGTTACATGAAAACTATTGTTGTAGAGAAACTCCACCAGATGTATATACTTCTCCCAAGATCAGCTAAAATCAAGGACACATGCTATTATAATTTCCTCCAACATCCGAAATGTATGCTGGGAATGTCCATCTGTCTAGGGAAAGTATGCTATATTCAGAAGTACATGTGTACCTGAAGCCCTCTATAGTCCCTACCTGACACGAGAAGTAAAAACAGTTGTCTCTTTCCGAAATGATAGAGTGAGCAACCCCATATAAACGTATAATATCTTGGATGTACAAAAATTATAGCTAATCCACACTGAAGGTCTAATTTATTGTCAATAAGTGAGAATCTTTCATGAGTATTTCAATGACCACCTATACTACATAAAACCATTTATGTGAACTTGGAAAACTAGTCACAAATCCCCTTGATACATCATTCTAATTCCACTCCGGAGTGGGTACATGCTGTAAAACCCATGTTCGTCAATGAGACTCCACATTCACCTGCTAACATGTGGAACACCTTATCTCAAAACCAACATCATATCTCTTCATAACTGGACACAAATATTAATAGTGTAGATATCGATAAATCATGGTGACGTTATGATGAACCGCACAAACTGAGGAAGAAATATCCTGAATCAGCTCCTCACGTATGTCTGCTGGCACACATACGCTCTCATGAAAACACAAGATCTCATCATCACACATGGTCCATCTAGGAATAGGGTGCTCTTATAACACACTTTCCCATAGGACTAGGCCTTTAGGATCTGATAGTTGCCTCATTCACACTCAATAATGTTGAGTGGATGTAACAACCATAGGAAAAAGAATCTTCTTCCACTATCTATTGTGCACCTCCAAATGCATCTCAAAGAACACAACCATAGGCTTCAACCCAATTTTGGCCTCCCGAACTGCCGATATTTGAGTCCTCATTCTCGGTGTATTAGGTACTACTTTTCATTTCCTAGGCATGTAGGCAAGCTCAGATTCAAAGGACTAAAGGTACTCGACCCACCATCACTATCTCAAATTCAGATCGAGTGGGGTAAAGATATACATGAAACTTTTTTTGTCAGTGAAATCCAAAAAAAATTGTACAAAGGATAATTTTTCTAACATCGTAAAGAATCAACAAATGCAACCATCTCATGATCATGTGTCAAGTAATTCCTCTCATGTGGCCTCAATTACAGAGACCCATATGTAATGAATCCTTCTCCCTATATAAGAACTACTCCCATCCCGATACCTTATGAATCTCATAAAATTGTACAACTATTTCCTGGCACTCAAAAAATTATTATTTGTGCTGAGGTCAACCTCCATTTTATCTTTTGAGATGCTGACTCAGAAGAATCTAAGCACAAGTACTTCACACCCATCTTAGTCAGCCCCTCAGCAATGATCCAATGAAAGAAAATTATTGTATGTAGCATCTTTAGTATCCATACATCCCTAGAAAACACTATGACTCAATGAATTTATTTGGCTAATCCTAGTAAACTATTGCTCTCACTTTGTTTTCATCTAGTGATACTCCTGTCTCTGAGATTACATGACCCCTGATGTGTGTTTGGATCATCTAAATGTTTCATTTTGAGAGCTAGGCATATAAATGATGATCTCTAGGTGTACTCAAGACGATCTCAATATGGGTAGCAAAATCATGTTGAGTGTGAGGGTACACTAAGTTATCGTTAGTGAAGACTACCATAAAAGAATCCATTTATGGATGGAACCCTCAGTTTATTAGTTATATGAAAACAGAAGTCACATTCATGAGACTGAATGACATTACCACATACATGTATTGTACATAACTATATTGAGAGGATATAATACGTATATCAGATTTTCATACAGGCAACATATGATAACCGAATCTGAAGTCAATCTTCGAGAACAATAGGGCTCCTTGAAGCTGATAAAAGAGACCATCAATCCTTTGCATGGGATATCGGTTCTGGACCATCAACTTGTTCATCTTGAAAGAATCCACATAATTTTAGAGTGTAACATATGCCTTCTTCTCAAATATGATAAAAATACCCCAAGGAGAAGTACTATTTCAGATGAATCTCTTAGCTTGTAACTCTTACAACTACTTCAAGAGCTCATGTAACACTAGTTTATCTATCCTATAAGGATATATGGAAAATGATTCCACTACAGAAAAGATCTCAATAGAAGACTCTACCTCTAACTATAGAGTGAAAATTGATAAGTTGTCTCGATAAACATATCTGAAATGAACCACCACAGGGGAATGGTAAATATGTGATGTCCCATAGTCATCAAGATATAGACATGATATCTGGGCTATAGCTCCCCCCTACCCATGATGCTCGGGTCCTGCTTCGCCCTCATGTACATCCCATTCACCCTTCTATAGAATGGATCTTTCCTCTCATGATGTAGAACAAAACCTACAACAATAGAAATCGACAACTTTTTGGAAGGTAACTAACCATTTCATTAATATAATACCATTATTTCCTTTCATCTCTAAGACATAATGGTACCAAAATAAGGGACACCCACCAACCTCATGAGAGATCTCTTTTTACTGACGTACACAAGCCGTTCTAGTCCCCAATGAGGTTTCTAGAATTTTATGTCAATAGTAGACAATTTATATAGCCCAAGGATCTCCATAATATACTCATATATGAAACTATTGGAGGCATATATATGAAAATGAGTAGAAGCTAATACTGAGGCAACTTGGACCGTACCTCAAACTATTGAGGGTCTGGGATTCTACTCCTGTTGTATCTGCTCCACCATGTATTTCTAGCCTGTTCCATGGCCCTATGACCCTACCTGACCACCCTGATCTAATCCACCCTGTTGTCGCTGAATGTGTGGAAATTGGCTACCACATCCATGACTTCCACCTCGGCCTGAATGGCTGCAATAACTCTAGTTATAGGATTTATATTAATGTCTTGGTGCTTCTTCTAAACATGGATTCATAGAAGAACTCCTATCACCATATGCTAGTAAGAAAAACTGACAGAAGTGCTAAAGATGACCCACCTTTCCATAAGAACATCACTCCACTAGGTCTCTCACGAAATGTGGCCTTGTATTCTTGACCTTCCCACACTTGTATAATACCACCTTTCTGCCAGAAGAAGTGTCATGTGTACTCAGATATCTATGTGTAGACTCCCTACGATACTTCCTTCTGTCAGTTGGAGGGGTACCAATATGGAAGCAGATCCTCCCTAGCCCACAGCTCCAGAATCCCTAAGATTGTTATTTTGTGATTAGTTCCTGGTTGAATATAGAGGTGATGGAAGTCAACCAAAATGTTTTTCACCTGAAATCATATTTCATGCCTAAGACCATCCTAAAACTTCCTCTCTATAATTAACACATCACATCCTGGAGTGGTCGTGAAGCTCTATATCTCTATGAAGAGATAAGAATACTCCATGATTGAGATTGTAACATGATCCATAGTCATGAACTCTCAGGCTCAATTGACCCTCAATTTCAATTGTTAGAAATTGTCATAGAAGGTACGCTGGAACACGTACCATGCCATAACCTACTAATGTCAAACCTGTGAGATCACACCACACTATCGTTTGGTGGAATCTCGATGAATAAACGTTGCAAGCTTCACCCTAATCCATGAAGAAATCTACAGATTCTAGATGATCGAAAGCATGGCCTCTTTCCATGATTATGAAGCCTAAGGTCCCCCATCCCCCATGATGGTTGGAGGATGTTGCTTCTGAAAACCCCAGGTCAAATTTTCCACAGACGGTGTAGGAGGAGGTACTCCCTAAAAGGTTTTCATAAAACTCATGATGCTTTCTTGGAACTGTGCATCAGCACCTGTATCTGGGATAAAGGATGGTTCCATGATGATCATGACAGGAGGATCTACTAGATATACCTAATAATCCTTGTCTTGTGTCTGATCATTATCATGTATCTGGCGTACAACCAGAGGATTTCTTGGTGGCATGACTCTTCCAGGTCAAACACACAACTTAGATCATATTATCAAGAATTGAAACAAAGAAGATCTGGAATGGAACATGATCAAATCATTATTGTTTTTCAAAAGATGGATGCATGGAGTGTATGTCACCTACAGAGTGTGTTCCATTAGGCTTTCACATGAGCGTGTACTCCTTCCAACCCAGGTCATGTAACACATCATACACATAGTGTGTTCTCCTATTAAATGGCGTGTACATGAATCATTTTCCCTAGCCTATATTCTTATACATGACTAACCCACACAGTTCTACTAGAAGGATACTTTACGGTGTGTTGAGGCCAAACACGTCATGTACTAGAAGGATTTCATGGACCTATGTATTTAGTCACACAGCCGGACACATGGGTTCTCTCTACACGATGTGTTTATGACTTTCCCAACATGTATGAACAAATATTCTTCCATCCATGTCATTAGTCACACAGGTGGACACAAGGTCCTTACAATAGGACATTTATATTGGATACAGGGCATGTTCCTCTAAGGAGTTACCAACACTATGTCCTTGTCCACAGACTCAGTGACACAATTTAAGACTACATGGCGTGTGCATATATTGTAAGATTTATATTTTAGAAAAATAGTTCCTTCCTACAATTAAGGACACATGGAGTTTATTTATCCGTACATTCCATGTATTTTAGATTTTTCTACATAGTAAGGCCCAAAACTTCTCCAGAAACATGAAAAACACTAAAAACATACATTATTGGGCCAAATTCTGATACATGAGGCCCCATACTCATCACGAATCAATTATTGGCTTCTTATACATGTTACATACATTCTTTACAGTTCTATCAGTCACAAGATCTGCCAAATGTGGATCCATGAGGGCCCATAAAATGCCAAAAAACAAAATTTTGGCATGCATTCTAATGAAATAATAAATATTAGAAATACCCTCTCAAATAAAATGTATACTCTCACATAATCTATCACAACCACATGCATATCTAGCACAACTTCTATCATAACAACATGAAATCAGTAATTCACCCTAAAAATAATTGCAAGAACACTTGACATGTGATCAAAAACGATTGCAGATTTGATGCATAAGATAGAATACTATCATCTACCCTTGTTCTAAGAGATATATAACCTTAAAAAATTTAATGATAAAAGCAAAAAACATTTTAATCACACAATGGTGAAATCAAATCAACTATAACAATGGAAAAATGATAAAAATTGAAATAATCGAGGTAAATTCGCTTTACCCTGTTGATGGGTAAGCTACTCCAAGGAACAACTTATATCCAAGTACCCATTCTTTCATATCCCTACCTTTAGCCTCCAAATAGTATTTCTTGAAGAAAATAATTCTGCTGATTCCAATTTGTAACATCCTGGTTCTGGTGGGCACATAGAGGCGCCCCGAACCTGATAGGTCACATGGCCAATGGGAATTTCCCCAAACGCTAGAGGCTACCGACTAGAATCGATGTCCTTTGGTGTGATAGTGGGGAAACTATGACTCATTGGAAGAGTAATGCAGTGGAAATAAATAGATCACAATAGCAGAAGCAGTAACAATACCATACAATTGTAAACAACATATGAATGAATGTAATTACAGCTAGAGAGCATATATAAATGATGCATGATACATATTTATAGGAAAGAAACCAAACATGTAACAATTCTAGAAAAAATTACTAATAAAAAGTACAAAGAAAACAAATAAACTCAAGCATCATTACCAGAATCAGCTTTGTCCCAGGCTCTCCAGACCCACAGGAATCATATACCAGAAGTAGAAGTGCACTTCCCCTTATCTAAACCCGTAGTAGTATAATCTAATTGGGTCAAAGAATGACCCAGATAGGGTGTGATACGAATCCATTTAGGAAACCACCAAATGATTTGTTCCTAATAGTCATCGAATATATAATAAATTCAATGAACAAAATGTAGCAGTAAACAAGCAATTACTGATAAGTAAACAATCATATAGTTTAAAATTATTTCATTTTCATTTATCATGTAACCAGATAATCAAAATAAATGTAAACCTATGGGTAGTAATCAAATCCTAACCATTATGGTTCAACCAAATCAATCCCAAGCAACCCTTTGAGAAGTAATCACAGTCTAACCCGTCTGGTTCAGCTGTAGCAAAGAATCTTTGATGAAGCACTCACTATAAATTCCCCATGTGGTCTTTTGTCAGAATACTACAGAAACTCTGAAGAAACACTCAACATCCAATTCCCATATGGTCTCACAATGAGGAACTAAAAACACTCTGAAGGAGAACTCAGGTCCACCCCCATATGGTCTCACAATGTGAATGTTAAAAGACACTCCAGGGAATCCCTTAGTTTCCATTCCCCCTATGTTCTACTACACCAGGTTATCATAGCCCTGTGTAAGTTAATCATGCACAAACAATATATGGATGCTTATGTAAACCTCAATAACTACATGGATAAATATTCTACAACATATCACAACATGTTAGATTAATGCCAATCCATCCTAACAACCCAAGACATGAAAACAAATAAGCCTAATATGAAAAGACTGGCCAGACTGTCAATAAGAAACAAGCATTATCAAAGAAATCCATAACATGGAAAACTAACCCTATTAACAATAAATTACTTCTATCCAGGAAAACAATACATAACTATCATTGACATGATTAAAATCCATTACCACGCAATACTCCATTCATGGTATTGGGACTTTTGCACAAAATTTTGAAAGATTAACTACGGAAAGGCAGAAACCACCTAGCTCAGTGTTGTACGAATGATACAGATGACCGTTTGACCATTAATCACCCTAGAATGATGTAGATCTACAAAAACATTTCAAACATTCAACCAATGATATCTAACGTGAGAAGTGGAATCAGGAAATGTGGATCTAGAAGAAGGAAGAGCATATTGTGATGATTCCAACACAATCAATGGCAGTCGAATCAAAGAATAGTTGCTCAATCAGGGGATCCTGGAGGAATCGCTAGTCTTCGGTTGCTCGAGGACAATAAAATGACAAAAGAACATGATTAGAACAATTTCACATGACCGGATTCCGATTTAACAATTAAAAAGAAAATTACAAGGTGTGTATTTTAGAAGTACACAATGTGTACTTTCCTTTACCAGTCCCCGATTTAGGTGGATTTTATGTCACCACACATGGTCATGTACACGGCCGTTACACGGCTAGTACAAATCCACCCGTGGAAACCAGGTACAGGGCGTGTACATAAAAGTACGTGATGTGTAGTCCCCAAAAATCTAAAAACCCCTCCTATCCTAAAAAACATCCATAAAATAATGAGATACAAGAAAAGAAGTTATGGGTTCATATAGATTGATTATCCCCCATCTGGACCATTAGACGAGTCTCCTAGGATTAACATATGCCACTTTGTGTGGAATATGACATGGTTACTCGTATGACATTAGGAGGTATTTGATTTGGTTTACTACGATGCTTTGTCCATGGTTAATATGAATTTTATCAGAGCTCTAATACGTATGATATTGAGGAATATGATTGAAATATTTTTTGGAATGTGATATAGGGTACCCTATTCGGTAAAATCAATATTTTATTAATATAATTGATGTTTTAGTTTTTGGGAATTCCATGGTAAGGACATGATTAGATAATTGTCCTATTTTGGATTCAATATTACAGAATGTATTCTTACACCTAAATTAGTATTATTTTTTCAAAATCACAATGGAGACTTCAGGAATGATCCTTGACAGAATACATATTTTTCTCGAAATATACCTATAATTATTTATTTCAATATTCCTACACTACGAGGGATGATATTGACATTACAAGACTATAAATTAGAGATATTAAAGAATCAGTACCTTATGATTTGTTTTTTGTTTTTATTTATAGAATCAATTAATATTTTTTTCAATATACATTCAGTATGTGTTGTTTTTTTTTCTAATTTTCTCTTATGTGATTGTGTTGTTTTTCATATTGTTTTTATTATCTCCAAAATAATATTATATAATTGAGGGAAATTATTTCTTGATAATATATTATTATATAAATGGTTATAGTTTCCAATATTGGGCTTACTGTATAGTGGCACTCAGGTGGCCATTATCTACCCTCCTTCACTACTGATCTATTAGAGTTACCTTGGAAGGGAGGGGTCCCTTAAATTTTATGATGTATTATGATGTATAAATAAATTTCTATCATACACATGGACACTTTTAAGTCAATTAAGATTGCATACAAGTTGTACGAGATAAAATATATAATGAATATTTTAACACCTATCAAACATAAATATACTTATATTATATCACGCGATTAATATTCGCCTGAATGATTTAAAATTATACTTTCATGTGATAAATTTGTAGTTTTCAAAAATAATATTTCAGTTAGATGAGTTCACTTCAAATTTATTTGGGAATGTTTTCACTTGTTTGGTATACCAATGATAAAATTATTTAGCACATATTAACATAACTAAATCAATGCATCACGTAATATAATCATAATTTATAAATTAAATGTAATAAAAATAATTACATTTCACAATTCAAATAAAATAATTGTTTATAATTTTATTTTTATTTTTTAATTATCCGTATATTATGGCTAGGAATATGAATGATTAAATTAAACTCTTCCCGTAATATATACATTTTTTTGATAATAAAACCTAAATTTGTTACATTGACGTACATTAACTATTAGGTATGAAATATAATAATTTATTATTTGAAAATAAATATATTTTGCATTTTTATTGTCCATATTAAATATTTTAATTGAAAATTTAATACATCATTTCAATATCATTAGGAAAAATATTTTTGTTTTAAATTTTTACTAATTGAATCAAAATATTTCATTTTATCTTTTAACCAGCCACAAAATAAATAAATAATAATAATAATATCCTCAAAATATTTATTTTTTAAATATTGATTTTATTATTGTTATAAGATTGAATTGAAACAAGGAAATATTGAATGAAATATAAATAATGGGTATTTTCATTTATATCATATATGTAAAATAACACTTAAAAGAGACATTTTGAATATTATTTATTAAATTTAAAATATAAATTTCATTATAAATTTACTATGAAACTAAATATTTTCCTAAAACATGGAATTTCAAATGGTTACTCTTTACATCTAACATAAATCGTCTAAATTAAAAATAAATATATAAAATGAAATCATCCTTGTATTATTTATAAAATCATATATATGTTTCAATGTAACTATTTAGTACTTAAAAATAAAGTGTAGTAAATTTAATCAAATGATTTTTATTATTATAATATATCATAATGGTAGAAAACAATTTTACCCAGCCTACTAATAGTAATATGGAATATAAATTATGAAAATAACACTTTAGTTCTTCTACATGGAAAAATTCAAGGACTCATGTAAATCATTTTCAGTACTATAAATAATATGAATAGAATATTTCTAGGTAATATAAATAAAAAAAATTATGGATTCTTTATTAATGTATATAAATTGTTAGAAAAACAAACAAATATACTTTAGATAATTCTAAAATCAATGTCGTAAATTAAAATCCCCCCTCATAAATATTTGTTTTAGATTTTTAAAATGTTATGATAATTAATTTCAATGATTTTTGTATGTGGATTCACATATAATATCATCCATATAATTTTAAAGTTGTATAATTTCGTCAATAATGGTTTTCATGGAAATAGTTGTATGATACCTTAAAATATTTTAGATACATTTTAAATATAATATTTCATAGAAATTAATTCTATTATCTAGGATTTTATTAAAACCATAGTATAACTAGTTGTTGTTTAATAGCAACCTATTTAAAAAAATACATGAATTTAAATACATAGGTAAAATATTTAAAATATTATAAATAATAATAATGACGAATCCAAATATTTTATACTATAAAAATATTATAATATGTCACATCATAATCAATCCAATTTTCAAGATTTTTATGCTTTTTTATCAATGTATCATAATTTCTTATAATAATTCTTGAATAATTTGTCATGTTAAATAAACAAAATATAGTAAATGTGTGTCCCATATAGGGATAACACTCGATGGGGTTTAAATAAGTAGGGTATGTCAAATTTATACTCTTATATTAGGGGATCATTCAACATGGATTGTGGGAATACACAACTCTTCCTTAATAAATATTGAATAAAAAAATTTAATACAGTCTTTTTTTCTCATTTTTCTATCACTATAATACATTTGATGAGTATTAATTTGTGGTGTGATTATGTAATGAGATCAATAATGTACAATAATAGTATAATTTGAAGAGTATACTCATCATCCATCTTGTTTTTTAAATTAAAATAATTGATATATCACAGCTATATTACTGAATAAATTCTATGTGACCTTAAAATGTATACTTTTTTTTTCAAAAATCAGTTAAAAAATAAATTCACATTTATTATTATATAATTATGTTACATCTTCATTAATATAATTATTCTACAACATACTCATTCTCTAGATTAGTAATTGAAAAAATATGAACTTTGTCCTAATCCAAAAGTGCTAAAATGAAATTATATCCAATTAGATAGTTTTCTACCTATCATTATAAGGATTATTATTTCAATAAATGACCTTAAATTCAAAACCCTTAACCAATGTTAATTCTTCACACTGATTATTAATATTCAAAAAAACTATCCATTCGGGTCATTAACCAATTATATAATATACTAAAATAAATTTTAATATTATTTATCACATAAAATATTGTTTTTATATAGAAATCATTTAGACTCTAACCAAAACACAATGTACCAAATCAAACACCATCAAGATTTTATATTCTACTCAATAACTTCATTCAAAATGATGGTAAACATCAAGTACACTATATATATGTCCAAATTTATCTTTTGAAAATTTCTATATTAAATAAAACAAATGTTTTTGAAAAAAACAAGTAGTATTTTTTGTCATTACAGATACTCCAAATTAAATTCATTTAGAAATGACCAAAATCACAAGACTAGATGTGTTTTCTCAGGAATAATGACTATTACCATGTTTTTATTTTTTTCATCAGTGAATTTAGGGATTTCAATAAACATCATTCTTAATCATGTTGAAAAAAACTATGATTCTACTATTAAGAAGTCTATTTTATTTAAAAATATGAATGATAAAAAAAATTTATCAAGTAATGAATTTTAACATGTGATTATGGAATTAATAATATTATATCATTATTGGTACAATGAATTATTTTATAATACATATTAATTTTTATGAATTAATATGATCCAAAATATCAACTATTAATGGGTTTAATGCCATGATGGAAAATATATATTCCAATCACTTCATATGAATCTTCCATAATAATTATATCAATTTTCTCTAATATTGTCTTTCAAATTATGAGATAATTTATTAATCACATCAATCTCTTGATTAATCGACCAAAAATTCTACTAAAAATACATGTAACATCTTCAATAAATCAAAATATATTTTATATTGAATTTTCAATAATATATAATTTGTAATTGAGTATTTATATTATTCTTTAGTAGCGAACACAATCTAAAAATATATAAAATCATTTTTTATTTAAATTATCCCACATGGGATTTTTGTGAAAAGTTTATATAAGAGAAATTCTCTACCATCTCAAACAATGTTGCATAAAATCCTAGAAACCATTAACATGTCCCTACTAACATGGTTAATAATTCACAAGTCATTCAACCTAATCTCACACAAGTAATTGTCAATATGAGAAATGTAAATTTAATATATTTTTATATATGTAACACTTATCTAATCTTGATAATCATTACTACATTAGTACTACATGATATAAAGTAATTATATTTCAAAGATTCGACATTTATAAATCATTCATGCACTCTATAATATGGTATCACCCATTTATCATTTGATATCACCTTTTTTGAAATCCTTCGATATACCATTCACATCTATTGAAAACACATTAGTCCCTCATAGAATTTGTGTATTTTGAAATTATGAAATTGATTATTATATCCCATTTTATCGATGAAGCTATATGTAAATAAATAATTTTTATTATAAGAAACATATAACTTTTTCATTCAATTAATGTGAAAAAATCAATATATAATACACTAAAACAATGTTATATCATTTTATAATATATAATTTTAGAGACACCACTTATTTAGTAACACATGTAGAATGTCAAACAACTTTAACATTTGTGTGATCCTTTATCAATGAATTCATGTTGATGTATAATATTTCTCTCGAAGAGAAAAATATTACCTCTATGAAAATTGTTTTGATATTTTATTTTTAATCATATTGAAAATATTATTGTGAATACAAATCCAATATTAGATCATTCTCACTGGATTGAATGCCCACAAAATAAAATCAAACATTATCTCAATTTAACTTATCCAAAAATGATGTAGTTTATTATTTTTATTTTTTACATTCTTGAGTAGTGGATATATATCCTGATTATTCCAATATAAAATATATAAAATATCTCATTTTGATAATACAATAGGTATCTAAATCTGCAATATATAAGGTTCCAAAAAAATATTTTATATCATCTACTGAACTAGCTTAATCAACATCCATAAATACTAAGAACAACCACTACCTTGTACGTTTGTTTAATAGTCCAAAATCCATTGTAAATTTGATATATCAATGTTTCAACATCATAAAAAGTTTCATGAAAAAATATAGTAGGTCCCTCTTGGAAAGAGATAATCCATGTCAAATTTCCCAAGATCACCTCTAATAGGTCAGATGCTGGAGGGAAATACAGAGAAGGAATATCACACACATGGGATGCCCAAATGTATGGTACCAATAAAAATACACACATGTCAAAATACACTTTAAATCATAATGGTAAATTTATATGATCCCATAAATCATTCATAACATATTTCCAACATCATAGTATGAACAATTCCTAGAAATAAATAAAATATCTAAACATGTGCCCACTCAGAAGAATAAAAGTGTCAAACATTATCTAAAGGAGGGAGAGTACATTCAATTGCAACAGCTAGTCCAACCATTGTTAGTATGTAACAGCATTATATACCTACTAATGGTCCTCCTAGTACTCTATAAATAGGAGTTTCATTTATATATTTCAGGATTGGTGTTGGAGGATCCAATGGAGTTTTGGGTATGACAATTCATAGAAAGAAACACTAACAGTACTAAACATAAAGAGTCAATAGTAGTATGTTCATCAACACAAATCCCTATTAATATGGATATTATAAAAAAATGATAACAATTTTACATATGATTTATTTCGAAATATACACATATGACTCAAATAGGACTCATTCATTATAAGAGGAAAATTCTTCATGTCTATTCAAGATAACAATCATCTGGGACAACATAGTTGATAAGAAAAGCACTAATTATTGGCCCATACCTGATAAGTTGTCATCATTAGATATCAATAAATAAGTATTTAATGATAAAATAAATGTCTTAATAACCCGATAGGGGATCACACCCTAGACCATTGGGGGTAACATAGACTATACGTGATCAATATTCAAGATAGTACATCGATTCTATGTGCGTTGTTGCCTTGCTAATTCCAAAAACCCTATGTAAGAAAGAATATATAATAGATGATCCCACATTTTACATCATAAATGGATTCCATGAACTCTATTTGAGAAAAAAACCCATATTAGAGATAATAATTCTATGATTATGTAGTATTTCCACAATATAACCTTGTATGGTAACACCATAGTATCAAACTCAACTGAACTGGTCCAAACTAAATAGATAGAGGGCGTCCACCTACCATTGAAAAAGTACACATCTTGTATAGAAGGGTATATAGAGTGTCTTTCTTACCCCGGGTCAACCTATGTCTCTATAACTAACACATAATAATATCCTATATAAATATGGAATGTCCTCTAGGGGTTATATGTTATCTAGTGTTTTTTCTGTCAGTCAGTCTTCCTTCATCAAATTCCCATGTACATCTAGTCAGGCTCACAGAATATGTCCATAATTGTTTTCATGATCATGTCATTGATCATGTATCCTCTTTGGTATATTAATATCCATGAACAATAGGTCACCCGGTGTGTGACATTTGTCACATGGTGTGTTATATTTCATTTCATGCATAAAGACTATCTGTTGTAGTTGGGTCAATAAATCATGTGTTCTTCATACTACACACCATATAAAATTGAATTTTTATAGATTAAGTAATCATTCATGGGATGTCTCTATATTCATAGATTTCAACCAATTCCTTTATCCAAAACTTCTATAGATCCAAATATATATCTTTCCATTCTCATTTCATCTCCGTTTATTAAAATATTCCCTTCACTTTACTTACGATGGCTCTCTCATCTCATTACTATGCATAGATAAAATTCTCCTCTCACTGAGGATATCCTAATATAAACCAAATATTCATTAAATTCTATGAATCAAAAATAAATCTTTAATGTCTATCATGATTTGATGAAAATGAAATGTTAAGTTAAATATAGTTTTTTAAATTATTGTTCAATGGGTATTCATAGAACCGACCTCTATATTTAATACCAATGATTGTCAGATAAATAATGGTGAGAGAAATACATAAATAGAAAAACCTAAAGAATAACCCATCTAATATTTTTTTATTGGCATACATTTTCATTAGAATGAAATATGATGTGGAAAAAATAAAGAAATATAAATATTATGTTTCATTGATAATAAACACATATTTTCATTACATGATCGACACCTTAATCAAACTATGTGAATAATTCATTGATGTTCATCATGAAAAAAAATGAAGATAAATTAAAAAATATACATACATAGGATAGGAATGATCATTGATGGAGATAAAATAATTATTTTTTTGGAGGGAAGCTCGAATTCCACTTCCATTGGTGTTCTATATCTCACTCTGATTGTTGAACAATAATCTCAGTCACCCCAAATGCTCCACCTATATATTATCAACCGAGCATTTTGGTTTGGATGATAATCGTATTGTTTTTAATGAACCCATTATTATATATGAATCTAGGTCACTACTATCTAATAAAAAATAAACAAATTATGTTTTACTTATTAATTTAATTATCCACTAAATATATCACATTTATCAAATTCCTGATGCTATTAATGATTACAACACACCTAGTTTAAAAATCACATTCTGGATTCAATGATCATTCATATTAATGATCCCTAACCCCATTAAATAATTATTTAATTATTTCATGAAAACAACATTAGGGATATATAATTTTTAAATATCTTTATTTTATAAATACAGTGGATCTTTTTTCCAAGGAAGATCTTAACAAATTAGTTCTGAACTCAAAAAAAAAATTATATAAATTCAAAAACATTACAACCGAATAGTATATTCATAAAATTCTCACAGCATCACGAATTTTAATCCTAGAAATATTATTCCAATGAAAAATGGTGAGGATATTAGGATCACATCTAGGGATTTATCTCTCTCAAGTTATCTCCTAAAATATCTCATTATACCACTGAACATGCTCAATGTGAATCACTCACCCATAATATGTCTTCTCAATAAAATCCATAATCTTCACCAATTACAATTTAATGTTAGATCCATCCTTGAGGTCCATCTATATCTTGTTGATAACATGTGATAGGTCATTAACATACCTCCTCATCCATGTGACATGTAAGACATCACGAACCTGGTCACCGTATGGAAAAAGGTATAGGAAACAAACCACATCACTAACCCTATGTAGTATCTTGAACGATCTAAAGAATATAAAAGGAAACAAGCCAACATACCATATAATTGTAAGGAAAATTGGGGTGATACACTCAAGAACACATATTCTCCTACCATGAACTCCATAGTTTGTCGTCATCAATATGAATAAGGCTCCGTATTGAATTGGGTTGTCCTCATCGAATCTAGGATGATTTTAATATTCTTGATCAAAGCTCACATGAGCATTGGGAACATGAGTGGAAAATCACTTGATCCCATATAACCCAGTGGTGGCCAATTAGGTATCCTTTAAAAAGCAATTATTGGTATCATACTAATGATGTAATGTTATTTTTTGTTTTACTTAACTCCACAATGAGTTCTTTATCCTCCATACCATGACCAATGGATAACATGAAATTTGTGTTCATGACTTCCAGATCAAAAATGGAACACTATGTATTGTGATGAAACACCATGATCGAATGTAAACAGCACCCAAAGGACTCCTATAATTCTCTCCATAATCATGAAATAACGATTGAATCACGATATCAAATAATTTATGAGGGAACTCCATGAATTATGATAGTATCTTACACAAAAACGTGCCCATGTAATCAAATGAAATAAGATCCTGGGTAGCTATAAATTAAGTAGAAATGGTGAGTTACATTATGATTACCCAAAATGAATCATGAATTCTAGATATTTATGGAATAATATTAATTAATTACATTGATATACCATCCCATTACATTTTTTCATCCTCAAGGTGTGGAGTTGACCCCACTATAACATATTTCTCCGCCTTCATTTACTGACAAGTAAGGAATTGGGAGACTAACTAGACTAAAAAAACATTATACGTAGCAATCAAACAAAACATAAATTGTGTTTTAATATCATTCACACTGTAGGATTTACCTCCTATGGGGAAGCAAGATTCTCTACCCAAAGTAACTCTCTTAATTTCACTAGTACCATCAACCATTGACTGAAATGTATGGTATGAACCCCATAATCAAAAATTGATAGGGAGAATGTTATGCGGTTATATGATAGTACAATATATCATGGTAGGGGTTTCCAAGTTTATCCTTCATAATATAATTTATTCATATTGGGTTAACAACCATAAAATAGAGTTTTGAAATTTTTTCATCATCCACTAGGGAAAAGTGTGACGTGGCTAACTACTATATCACCTTGGTCGACAATTGGGATCATGATATCCTTAAAAAAGAATTATCCAGCACATTACCCTTCATAAGTGTATTTGTAATCATGATGTCATAATATTTTAAGAACACAAACCACCACTATTTTTTCAATTTATGATCCATTAATGGAAGGTTATATGTGAGACTCTTCTAGTCAGAATAGTTGATAAACCTCTCACTTGTATGACAGTTTCTCCACATTATCAATGAGAATACAAAAACCTATATAAATTTGACATATTTCATGTAATTATTTTTAGAGGTTTCATTTAACTAGACCAATAATAAATAAATACATTATTTTATGTAACAACTCATTTATTTAAGGTCTTTGAGGCATCATATAAAATTAAATACTTATCACCATTATATGGATGTCTCAAAATGTTATTACATTTTTTCCTCTTATTTATATCCTGAAAATACTATTGTTAATATGATTTTTATATGATATGCTTCCAATTATGAATCAATATAGTCAATGGTTCTGATATCCTAATTTAATTATGAAATATTAGTCGATTGTATCCAACCCTCAATCACACTCTTATGTTTCTCCCAAAATAACAATTCCAGGACCTTCGTTGGATGAAATACTAATCTATAAGTAGAAAGATAATATCCCAAAAGTGGACATTTTTAATCTCAATGTGAAACATCATGGAATTACAATAATTCTAGAGACCTTTGATTATACCCATTTCTATAATCATGTGTTTCATTTTCTTCTCCTCCGATGTTGAGTAATAAATAATTTCATATATGAAGACAACCAAAATATGGTCTAAGAATGACGAAGATATCTAGTTCATAAATCACATGATCACTATTGTGTCCTTATTCACAGAAAAAGGAGTCTTCAAGTACTCATAATGAAAATATAGGTATCTGAATTCAATCATTGGTATATCAACTTCTCTGACACGGTGGTTGTGATAACTTGATCTAAGGTCTAACTTCAAGAAACATCTCACCCCTCCCAACTGATGTATATGTTCATACATTCTCGATAGTGGAAACTTATTCTTCATGGAATCATATGAATGATACAAATTATATAAACATAACATCAATCTCCAATTCAATGAACATTTTAAATCAGTAGGACTAAAATGGGTGACACATATGGTTTGATAAAGCCCTTCTCCAAACTGACCACCAACTATACCTTTATCTCGGGAAGGTGTGCATGAGATATCCAATATGATAGAATATATTTCATGGAATCCACTCTATGAAATATATATTGTATTCTATCTAATGGGGGGGGGAGGTAATCCCAGTATATTCATAGGATCATCATCTTCATAGTCATCCAACATTGTTGGAAACTGAAACACCTATTATTTTTTATTCAAGGTTAACACTATCTAACTGACGAGTAATAAGTTTCATACTTAGGCTTATGGTAGTTATTTACATTTCTCATTTAACTTCACACCTATGTATGAAAACCTCATCTCGTACCCATTGAATCATCACATCCTAGACTTATGGAAGCCAATCGTGGAATGATCAGTGGGTAGTCAGTCCATACAAATGATGAAATTATATGTCATTATCGATGCTAGAAAGAGATCCTATAAGAAACAATATCATTTGAGGAGTATAAAACCTTGAATAAATAATATTGTGATTTCAGAATCCCCTCCAGTATAAGTCTCACATCCTCATGGTCGTGTTAAATTCTTAACAAGAGCCACTATGTACCAAACCATAGAAGTTGAAAAAAGGGTATCTCACACCATAATATTTCATGATTTTGGAAATATTATATAATAAATTGATTATACCTATAATAATCCCTAGATACTTTGGGTTATATCCCCCAATTACTGGCTCTTTTCTCATCCCATACCGACAACTCAAAGGGAATAGTGCGGACCACATGTGTGTGTTAGTGGAAAGAAACAAAAATTTCATCATTCTATAGCTCCTCATTAGACCCATATTCAAAATTCCCTACCATGAAGACCCAACTAATAATACTATTGAATAAATCTAGATTGCCCCTTGATCATCTCATTATTATTCATTATAATATTTTATGGATTAATATTCACTATAATTTTTTTATTTAAATTTTCTATAAGAAATAATTTTATTACAACTGAATATTTTCTAAAGAATTATAATATTTTATTTCAAATTTATAATTATCGATATAATAAATAATATTTTTTAATTTTATTTAATTTTTTATATTTTTGTATCAATATTATGTAATGTTTATTATATGAAATTTTCTAGAAATGATTGATTTTTGGAGAATAGTAAAAATATTGATTTTTATAATATAAATCATATATATTCAGTTATATACAAACATAAATTTCATTTAAACTAGTTAAAATGTAATATTGGTCCCCTTTTATTATATATAATACTTCCATTTTTATTTTAATGACAAATTTACATTAGTTTTTGGGGTATTCAATTTTATCAAAAAAATACATTTTTTTAAAAAAATATTTTCATTATGTTTTAAAAAATATATTATTTTTACTTCAACAACACACAATGATTCTATAATTTATTTTCATTTTCAAAAAATAAATTTTTAGATAGTATGTACCACTCAAAACACCGAGCATTAAATAATCCATGATATAATGTAGAAATATTATTATTTAAATATGACCATTTTATAATTATTGTTGGATTGGAAGGTATGAATTTGAGTAACTACATTATGAAATATATTTTCGAATGTACTAAAAATTTATATTTAATGGTTACTACCATTGACATAGAAATTTATTTTTTAATGATAACAATTAAATCACACACGTTTAAGATAATATATGGTCTTGAGTGGACATTTATCTATAGAAGTGGGTATCTTAATATTTTGTTTATTCTGTTAAAATACAATTCCGTTAATTTTTATAATTTTAAATTTCTTAATGTAACATAATTTCATGATTAATAATATTAATATTATGATAGAATTTAATTTGGATTTTTTAAAAGATTCATTTTTGGTTGAATAGGGTAAAATACTGAGTCTGTAAATATTATCACTTCTATGACATTATCACAATATAATAATCACATAAAGTACAATGAAAACGTTATTTATATTCATATTATATATTCTATAATTTATATAATATGTTTAATGATATAATATTGGAATTTTAAATCAATTATAGAAATTTTTAAAATATTAGAAGGGTATTTAATAAAAAAATTACTTTCGGTACATATATTTTATTAAATTATTTAAATGGATACATTTGATTTTGGATATTTTTTAAATTCAAATATTCTTAATTTGTTTTATTTATATGTTATAAATTAAATGGTAAATAATATTTTATTTATTTTTTTTGTAAATTCTTTCTTTGACATTAAAAAATTCATTTATATAAAAATGAATATTTATTCATTTTTGAAAACAAATATTAAAAATAAATTTTACCTACTATGGGAATTAAATCATATATAAAGTATTACATATTTGGGATCACCACGTTTCAAATTCATTTTGAGGTCCATTTAATTTCTTATTATAATGAATACAACCCTTGGTAAATGTTTATCACCTTCATAAAGGGTTAAATTGTATAATCATGGTTAAAATATGTATATGGCTTAAAAATATTCAAATAACATTCCTTAATTTACTTTCATAATTTTATTTATAGAAAAATATTATGATATTGTAAAAAATGTTAATTTGAATCCATTTTATTATCATAATGCATAAAATTTTTTACAATGTCAATAAGTGTCAATAATATTGGTCCCATTTTTTATAAATAATTCATTTATTGATATTTTTATTATAAGTGTAAATTATTTTTTTTATATTCAATATTATCATAAAACGCATTTTAAAAAAAATCATTACCTATTACAACATTATATTAATTTTAATTCAACAACACATTATGATTTTAGAATTTATTTTCAATTTAAAAAAATAAAATTTGTGTTAGTCTATACCACTCACAACACTGAGAATTAAGCAATAATGATATGATGTGGAAATACTATTATTTAAATATGACCATTTTTTGGTTTGGCCGGTATGAATTTGAGTAACTACGATATGAAATATATTTTCAGATATAATAAAAATTTATATTTATTGATTACTACCGTTTAAATAACTATATAATTTTTAATGAAAATAGATAAATAATATATGATTAATAACATTTATGGTCTTGAAGGTACATTTATCTATAAAAGTCGGTATCCAAATTATTTTTCCGTTAAATGAAAATTTCATTAATTTTTAGACTTTTATCTTTCTTAACGTAACATAATTTCATGATTAATAATATTAACATTATCATGAAATTTATATTTAATACACTAATTACATTATATCATGATGAATAAAAAATAATGTTTCTATAATAAAATGGCTTCAACTTATCATTTATTATTATTGACACGTAAAGACATTGTTTTTAAGACAATCTTATTTATTGTCCCTTAAAGACAATGTTATTAACATATTTTATTATTAGCACTTAAAGACATTTTAAAATATGTTAATTTCACTTATGAAATATTAATGATACATAAACAATAATAAACTAATATCATGATGCATAAAATATGTTTATTATTGACACTTAATGACAATGTTATTAACATATGTTTTATTAAAACATTATAATTTTTAATATACGTTAATTTCACTTATAATCTGCTTTTCCGATAATAATTTTATTATTGAAACATGATGAAATTGTATCATATTTCCTTATTAAGGGCATGAATGGTTATAGTGAGGTTAAAATAAACAGATAAGGGTTAAAATAAATGAACATAAATAAATCAAATTTATTGAGTGGATTTAATCACAATATATTATTGAAATTGATCAAATTTTTGTTCACTTTTCCATGAATTTGGACTTTTATTATTTGAAAGTTTAAAATAATTACCAGTGTTCCACAACACTCACATTGGAATGGGACACTCCAATAGTATATTATTAACATGTTATGTCACCACTTATCATAATAAAACCCATCATAAATATCTTATATACATCTACACACACATTATGATTATTTTGGTCTTTATAAAAGGAAATCATAAGGTTATTTAAGAAGGTGTTCGTAAGAGATTTATGAAAGAATATGCAATCATCTTCACCAAATCCTTATAAGTATTTTTCATCTTCTACAAACTTGAAATAATATTTAAGCGTTTAAAAATTGTGATATAAGTAATATTATATTACTAAAATGTTTTTATCTTAATATAATAAATAATATATATTTATAATTCATCATAATGTATAATAAAAACATCATCATGCATAATTACAGACTAACACTTCCATGATTAATAAATTTTATTTTTCATTACTACAACTCTGATATGTTTATAACGATGGATTTAATGATTATATAATATTTTTATGAAATTATTATGTTATTGAAAATGTAAAATATTATATATATTTTTAACAAAACCTCGCTTGGAAGACAATATTTTCACTCATGTGAATATGTGGAGTACCATCACAAGAAGTAACACAATTAATTTTTTATATGTGCATTATATATAACATCAAAATGATTGATTTAATTAAGATATATTTTATATATCATGAAATTATCATTTTATAATGAAGATTATTTATTTTTAATTCTTTCATTTTATGCCTCAAAAATTGAAAAATGGAACCACCAAACGAAATCACACTAAAAAATAGAATATTTAACAAATAGAATGAAGATATTATGAGGAAATTCATCAAAAATTTATTAGAAATAAAAAATGAAGAATATATGTTAATATACGCACTGAATTCATTTCAGTAACAAATATAATTAAAAATTTATATATTATATGGGATGTTATGTAATGTAGGAAGTAATTCAGGACCACACCTGAGGGTTTATAATCTCACATTTATTTCTCTATAAAAAAATGAAATATATACAAAAAGATTCATTTGTGTGGGGTATATAATACCCATGAATTTTTTTTAATTTCAAGAAAATTAATTGTATTTACTATTACATATAAATTCTTGTCATTAAACTGCTTTATGTTTTGATATTACTAAAACACTAAGTGTTCTTATGCATAATTTTTTCTCATTGACATATATTTCATGTTATAAACAAATTTATTTTTATATGATATTTATGAATTAACATTTATATATAATAACATAAATATCATACTATTAATGGAATTGAGTTATCTTATTTAGTTATTTATTCCAAGGTATATATGATTCAAATGTTTACAAATCCTTATGTTTTAATATTTTAATATATATTTTTTCTGTATTGTTTCTATTTTATTTTTTTATAGAAATTCAGCAAAAGATATATTTTTTTATCTCATATATATTTTTATCCAAGGGAAATTTATTAGGTTTTTCTTATATTCAATTCATTTAACTTTCATTTGTAGTAACAAATGTAATGTCATCAACCACAGTTTCTCAGACACAATGACTACATTATTACATTGAAATAACATACACATAATCATATTCTAATGGGATTAATAGTTTAATTCCCTTATTAATGTTTGTATATTCATCATACATTCATTATGTTTGGAAAAAAATTATATAATATATGTTTTCAAGAATATCATTAATCATTTTTAAGTATCATTTAATAGCATTCATTTTACAATTCCATGATGCCTTGTAAAAGAAGAAAATAATGGTGATACAAATTTCATAGTACGGGTTATGTATTATATAAGAAATGTGGAACTAATAAGAATAATGAACATGCAAAGGTAATTATCTAGACAGATTAGGATAATATGTGTCATAATAATTATGTAATAGTAATAAACTAAAATCACAGGTGATTAAATTAATAATGTGATAAGAAATGAATCATATGAGAATATCATTGTTAAAATATCATGGATAATAATAATAAAATTATTAATTAAATAATTTGATAATTATTGGATTCCATAATCATAGGAATCCTAATACATACACTATCTAGAAGGTTCGCAAGATGGTATAAACCTATAAGTGAAACCTAGTATAATTCAATATTCTTGATTCACCTTATGAGGTTTCTGATTTACTTGGGGATATAAAATTCTAGGCTCCACCCATCCCTGCATTTCCAATGCATTCCTCATATATTAAATAATATAATTAATTTACGGAAAATTAATCTTCTATTCAAATATCTCTATAGAGTATTGAATGATATTTATATTTATTTTCCTAGATAATAAAACTAAATTAGTGTAGTAAATCATATACATAAATTATATATGTTTTTGGAAATAAACATATCCATTATCATAATATGGATATGTAAGGGAAATTTACTATATACTGATTATATATAGGTTATTATTTCATGGGATTCTAATTACAACAAAATTGAATCAATAAGGTTAATGTTAATAATTTCCATTGTCAAAATGATCACAAATCATCAATATAATTCATAATGAAGGTATAAATCAAACATACACTTATTAGTATAAGAATAATGGGTTGTTTTAATTGTGGAATTTAAATACCATAAAAATATAATTTATAAAATAAGGAGGTAAATAACATTTTTATTTTGAATGTAACCTTTTGTGAGTAGAATTTAACAATGAAATTAAAAAAATTCGGGTAAAACAACCTCATACATATAAATAAATTTTTAATAAATTGATTTTTCATGATAGATCAAAATTATGTACATGTTGAGTATGTAAAATTAAATATTCCTTTAAGAATTTTGGTAAAAAACTAATTATCCATAATTAGAAAATAAAATAAATATTATTTCAAAAATATTTCTAAGAAAACTAATACATAAAAAAAATTTCTAAAAAAAAATATTTGTTTAAAGATAAAAAAATATTGAAAACATTTTTAGGGAACATTTTTTTTATTATAATATATTTTCAACTGAAGAGATAAATTAAATTTTTTTCTTATGAAATGATTTTATCAGTATCATTCCCTTCCAATGAGAGAAAAATTAAAACTATTACATGATTATATCATTATTAACCAGAGGAGAATAAAATAAAAAAAATTTATGGAAAGGTCTAATTATTTCCATCAATTGAAATTAACGAATAATGATTCTTAGGCAAAATGAGATTGTGTAGTAAACCATTATGATTATCATAAAAATTTATTGAGCATTAATAAATGAATATAATATATATATATATATAACTATAAATAAACTAAAAAATATTTTAAATAAAAATAAATGATAATAGAAATTAATTTTTCAAATATCAAATAAAATCATCGATGGTAGAGAAGTAATATAAACCAATGAAAATATAACGAGTTATAAAATTATTGACCACATGGTTATTTAACTATTAAATATTAATGATATTATACGTAAAAGTGTTAGTATATACACAATATGAAACAAATTATGTTTATAATGATACAATATGCCTCGATGAATGTAATTTTAGATGAAGCCCCATACCTCTCCATTCAATTTATTAAACATCATTTGAACCCATATATTTGGGTTTTAAACATGTTTTTCCATTTATAAATTACCATATCAAATTTTAATTATATCTCAGGTGATCCTTTTATGACATCCTATTAAATGTTTATTAAAAATCATACATTATTTTTATTATTTTATGTGGTAGTCCATCGTATATATGAATGATGATTTTCAAAACCATTTAATGGATATATGAATGGTTTTAAATCATTCCCATAATTTAAAAAATCTAATTATATTTCATATTTTTTTAATATATCATTGGGTATATATAAAAACTAAATGAGGTGGTGAAATAAATAAATTAAAAACACTCGATGAAGAATGTTACATCATCCTCATGTAACCCCAATTAGTATACACCAATGGACCTCCAACGGTGGATTTATCAACGAACGATGGACTTTATGATGAGATAATTTAATATGGGATTCTATATTGGAAGGATATTTCCATCCCAATGTGGTTTTCTGTTCTGAAGTGGATAGGATAGAGGGATGTCTTTTAGTAGTGAGCTGAGTGGTACATAAGTACGTTTTATAAATAAAATAATGTGCTTACATTTTCCACATGATATAATGGAAAAAATGAATAATTATAGATCTATAATCATTATATTTTCAAAATAATATTTTATGATATATTTTAGAAAAAAATATATTTTATTTTAACAGTTATATTTTTAGTTTAACCATAGGTAAATCTAGTTTTACCTTACTCATGGAAAATAATTTTTACTCCTTTTACTATTCATTATATAAAAATATAATTTTACATTATTAAATAACATATACTATTTTTATTTTAAATATTTAATCGATTTCAATAAATTTAATTTATATATGTGGAAAAATATAATTTAATATTAATTTTGTAGATGTGACTGGATATATGGTTCTTTAAGAGAAACTGTTCAAATGTTTACTTAGTTTTTATATTAATATTAAATATAAAAATGAATCTAATGAACCATATTGTTTATATATATTTATAACTATACTAATTTTAATTTAAAATTTTAAAAATATAATTTATCTTTATAAATATTCTAAGTGAAATTTCTCTTTTAATTTAAAATTTAGAAGTTTTCACTATTTATCGAAAAATGAAAAATTTGAGAAAAATATAAAAATTTCATCCTTAGATAATTTTTATGTTATCAATTTAATAGTGAATTTTATTTTTGGAAATCAACATTCTAAATCTGTTAAATGTATTTTTTAAATAATTATGACAAAAAAACTAAACAAGCTTTTATAAACAATAAAGTTTTTCCAAAAACATTTATATTTTCCCATTAAATGAATATTATTTTATTTCAAATCAATATAGAACCATAATTTTCGTAACATATTATACGATATTCAAACCTAGAAATATTTAATGAAAAAGTTATGTTATTATACAATAATACTGTTCACTTTGACATTTGTTGTGTTTTTCAAAAACTATCAAAGATATTGTATTTAAATAAATAATTTTTTATGGTTGTTTTAGATTGGTGTTTCATATCAACTATTCTTTCAAATACAATGTTATCATATTAGAATTTTGGTTTTTCACGTTCTACCAAAATTAACTTAATTATATCCTCATAAGAAAAGTAAGAACTTAGAAATCAAGGGTTTGATTTTGGAAAATCCATTTGTCGATACCACACATATTAAAAAGAGATAATAAAATATTTTCTTAGTAAGAGTGATGTGGAAGTAAGAATGTCATTTTTAGTAACACACAAATAGTATTACAAGTCAGATACCATTATTGTAATGTGAAAATATTGAAATGAAATAAAATATTAAATGATTATAGAGAATCAAAAAAGAAATAAATCATGAAAAAAGTTAAAGATGAATTCCCAAAATCTCATAACCATAAATATGCAATGATTTTAAAAAATTCAGATTCAAATGTTATTATTTTAATATGAAAGAGTTATTTTCATGAACATTTACCTAATTTGAAGGGATTATTTCACTATGTATGTATATAATTAAATATAATTACTTAAAAAATGTCTATTTTATAAGATCTATTTCTTATTTTGGTTGTAATTAGAGAAATTTCCAAAACATAATTTACTCTAATAAGATAATTGAATAATTTCTTATACCAGATGCACAAAAATGTACATTTATCATATTGTATGATCTATAACAGTGTTATAAGTCTTTTTGTCTCCATTTAACTATTTTTAAAAAATCAATATTATTATCCTAAGTTATGATATATTATAAATTAATTCTTAATCCTCAAAGGTAAAACAACTAGTTAACCAATCATATTTTCTATAAATCAGTTAACAAATGACATATTAACTATGATATCACGTATGTGAGTGGTATATGATAAGATTTTATCTACCATCAGTTTTGTGATCAATACCCAAAATATTTAGGTCTATGATGGTTTGTCGCTCAACATTAATGATATTGTTTTTATAATAATATATTAAGTTAATTTTAATAATATTCTGAAAAAATTATGATGCAAACCCTTAAATTATATTTAATCATAAAATAACATTTTTTCTATGGTTTTTAATGAATTTTTTTTTATTTTTTTTATTTTACAATGAAAATTAAACCTATTTTTATATAATCCTTAATGGTTATCATGATGAATAAATTTATGTATATAGAATATAAGTTTATTTTTCATTAGAAAACTATCTTAACAAAACACATAAAAAATCAATGGGTTGTATTACAATAAATTTCATCCAAAATATCCTAAATCGTGGTAGACTTCAGTCACATAAAACCTTAAAAGGGGTATTTAATATATTTAATATATTATCAATTATTAGATCATAAATCCATGATTGTTTTATAACTCTTATAATAATTAATACAAATATTATTCTTAATGATAATATAATCATTATAGGGTTCATGATTCTTGCACCAAAATTCACTTCGTAAAATAATTCTATAATTTAATTCTAACGTCATAATTCATAAATACATCATCCATTTTATATCCAAGTTGGTTTGTCTATAGTATAGGGATTAACCTTTCGAATAGGTCATTATCTCAAAAAATGTTTAGGTTCCAAACATTTATTAAAACTATATATTAATGGATCCCAAGGATGAAATTTATTTCGTTCAATCGTACTCTTCATATTGTCCTTTTAATTATAATAAATATTGTCATGTTTTCCACACATAAGACATATTTACATATTTTTGAGAAATAATATCTTAAAAATTTGACACCTTAATTTGAACTTAGGGCTTTTATTTTCATCATTTATTCAAAATCAATAATAATTTTTTATATATAAAATGTGAATTATTTTAATAATAACCCTCCTAAGTGTCAAACCAAGTGTGTTGTAAGGCCCACAGTCATCTACCATGTGAATATCAAGACAAGAAAAATTTAACCTTTTTATATTTTTTATCCCTTAGTACGTTTGTGTCAAAACCATTCCCACAAGTAGTATCCATATGGGTATGCATTGTAATGTAAAACCACATAATATCCACCTTAGTAAAACAATAGGATTTTCTAGTATAATTGTACTTAATTTCTATCATTGGATTACGGTTCTAAATCATGGATTTCATAAATCTAGTTTCCATGTTCATTACAAAACCATCCACTAATTCAAACTATAGTGACCTCAAACCTAGTATATTGGTTTGTGAGACTGATTAATTACATTTACATAATTTAAAAGTAATAAAATCCCAAAGGAAAAAGTACTTTAGTATTGTTGGTATACTAGATACATAATTTAATTTGGTCTTGTATTAAAAAAATTAAACAATATTTATTTTTTGATAATATAATTGTTCACTCTATGATACAATAGAATATAATTTGTAATTTAATTCATAGATTATTGTGAATGGGAGAAAAATAAGTGAGATCTGTAAATCATAGAATGTTTTATGTTTAACATACTTTATCATTTATTAGTAATTATACAAAACATTTAAAGGTAAATCATTGAACATGGATCTCATTTATATTTCATGGATATCATTGCTAGATAAGGTTTACTCATTCTGTTGTGGTAGATACCATAAATATCATGCCAATTAATAGATAGACAAAAAAGTAAATAAATATAAATATAATATTATTGTGAAAATCTCATGGACAATAATAATGAATTTATAATGAATATAATTATAAATAATTTTACACCATGATCTCATAAATCAGGATATCACTACTATTAATACCATTCATATGAGAATACAAAACTATATATAAATACCCATTAATTTATGTAGTACTAATTTACCTCATGAAACTACTAATTCATTTAGGGGTTAAAAAATTCTAGGCCCCACCCATACCTTCATGAAAATTCCATTCCACAGATATCAAATAATCCATTTAATTCACAAACAATGGTCCATTCATCAAATATCCATACAAATTATTGAATACACAGATATATATGTTTCGTATATAAAAAATAAACATTCAATATAGAACACCAGATCTAGAAATGAAATAAGTTTTATGAAATAAAAATATCCATGATAATAAATTTATATTTTGGTCAAATTTATTTCCAAATGGTAAAATGTTAGAGAATACTTCAAGGTAATGTTAACAACTATATAAATGAATCAAGAAGGATAATTTCAAAACATTCTATTTTAAAAAAATTCATAAACCTTCCTTAGAAAAATAAGGATATAATCCATAAAACATATAATAATTGGAGTATGAATAATGTGTTTTTCTCTTTGATGAATAGAAATACCAATATAACAATATTCAAAATAATCTTGATGAAAATATCTATTTCACAATAAAACAAGAAATTAACAAAACATATTGAAAATATTTTCATAAAAAATAATCATTGAATACGATAATGGAATATTTATTGTAATTATTTTTCATGATATAGAGACTTTATATAATTGTCCAATATGTTAATTCAACGATTTATTTCAAAATTTGAGTAAAATTGAAATATACCAAGATCTGAAAATTATAATAATAATATTTTTTATTTTTTCAAATAATAAAAACATATAAAAATATATTTATTAAATAATTTATCAAATGATAAAATCATATTCCAATAAATGTATAGAATATGTGGTTTTATAAGTAAATGAATTACTAACAGATTAGAAATATGATATTAGATTTTCCTAAAAATATTACTATAGAATTTTAAGAATAAAAATGTTGAATATAGTACTATTTCATGAAAATATCATGAATAAATAGATGATATGAAAATTAAATGTTTTTTTATGAAATGGAATATTAATTCCCTTAAACTAAAAATCATGAAAAAAAAAATCTCGATTAGAATGATATTGTGAAATAAACACTTAAATGATCATAATGTTATATATAGGAATTATATATATATATATTATTTATTTACATTACATCCAAATAAAATAAATGGAAAGTTAAATAATATAAAAATTTCATATCACTTATAATCATAAAATATCAATTTTCAACATATTGATAAGTGAGTTGGAAACCCTTCCCACACATCTCAGGAATATATTATAATATAAATGTGTTCAATTATTACATGAGTAGGAATGAGATTCCACCAACCAAAGATAAACTGGATGTGACAAGAAAACAAAAATAAATCCCAATGAAGAACTATCTAAGAAAACTGGAGTACGAAGACCATCACCTCAACAAAACTTTCCACTTTGATGCAACGTAGATGCCTCTTCATGATCTTGAACTTGTGTAAAATCAGCTTTATCATTTTTATTACTTGTCACTTTAGACAATAAAGAAATATCCTTATGTTTCAACTATAAATACTTATCACCCATAGTTATAAATGTCTTATCAACCCCCGATGGAATCCAATTAAAAAAACCAATGAAGTAAGATGATCAATATCGTAGTCTAAATACATCATCATACTCATTTTGTCAATTATTTTCATTGAAAGAATAATTATTTAATCATATTTATAAATATTAACATCAATTTATTCATGTATATAACTATGATACTACTAAAACTATGTTTCATTCTTTTCATCTGATAATTTATGTTTCTTACTTAGAGTATAACTACATAATCAATTACCTCCAAAACTATTATATATCAAAAATTTATTCATTTTAGGATTAATGTGATCTATTTCAACGATGACTAATTCTAGATCAAACATGATGGAGATATATAAACATAAGAACAATGCCCACAAAAATAAAAAAATGCTTAAAAACAACAAAAGGCTATAAATAATCAATTGTAATAAATAATACTAGAAATATTTTTGTCAAATATAATAGCTTACATTCCATTAATCTCTTATTTATAGCATCTTCACACATAATCCTCCTAAGAAGAGTTGTAGTAAAATGATATTGTCTACCCTTATTCAAGGAGATCTTACAACAAATATGATATCTAGAAAACATAATAGTGCCTATATATAAATAAATCATCTTCACGTAGTTTATCAACCATCCAGAATCGATAGGATAAAAAAAGAAAATTCATTCTATTAAACTGAATGAAATAACCCACCCATAAAATCTAAACATCATCATAGAAGTCGAATCATCCATAAAATGAAGCAACTAAAAGATAACACTAGTAACCTAAGATT
Source organism: Viscum album (assembly GCA_963277665.1). NCBI lineage: Eukaryota > Viridiplantae > Streptophyta > Magnoliopsida > Santalales > Viscaceae > Viscum > Viscum album. The sequence goes on along the minus strand of OY728122.1, from coordinate 1,332,901,191 downwards.
GTGAATAAAATAAAAAGGATCAATGTTATCAGAGAAAAATAACCATTTCTACCATGCTGAAGAGATAGAATAACAAGTGGTAATTTTTATTAAGGAAATTCTGAATCCAAAATTACATATATTTTCTATTTGATTCTTCTCAGAGGGACTATATAATCAAAAAACATGATATATAGAATCCTCTTTATTCATCATTATAAATTCTAATGAGAAACAATATTAATTTTCATGGAATATCATTGAACATAAATTAAGTATCAGTTTAAAATAATTTTTCAATTTTAGAAATAATTCATTTTCTAATTTTAAGATTCACATCTAGAGTGATTTCCCAAAATTTTTTTTGAAAAAAATGTATCTTGTTCCCTAACCCAATAAAACATATCCTCTCCAAACACCAATTGAGTTTTATAAGTATCATTACTATCTTGATATAAATCTTCATTAATGATGATTCCATTTAAAAAAAATCATCAATAACGGGTGCACAAGAAGGATTAAGATCAGTATAGTTGGGGGAAACTATTTTTGTTGTTTTAGTGGAATAAAAAGATCATGTGACATTTTTTCTTTATAAGGATAAATTTTCACTATGATTCTAGGTCATACATGTGTATGTTGTGATGTATAAATCTATTCAAATCATTTTTTTACAATTAATGGATATATGCTTTGTGTTTGAATCCTCGAGCAACCAGGATTGATCCTCGACATCTTGTAATGACTAAATAGAGTTAGAGTGAACATAGTTATTCACATCTTTAGAGGCATCCTATAAAACACTTGGTTTATCCATATCCCTAAACCATGTAGATTATAGAAAATTGGTGCCTATAGAACTGTGAATATCATTAGAAAATTATGAAAGGTCATTGGCCAAAAGTTATTGGTTCCCTGAAAGAACAGTCTATTAAATGCACCCAAATTGATTATTAAAATAATCAATATTCTCGTCAACTTAATTTTTCCATATATAAGGTTCCTAAACCATATAAGGGATATAAATCACTATATAACTATAATTTCACTATAACAAACATAGATTGTTATCTACCTTTTTATCCCATGTCAATTTACGAAGAAATTTTCAACTTCATTATTTCCTCAATCCATAGAAGAATGTTCATATATAAAGAAGAAAATGTAATAGTCAGTGAGATTCCGATAGAAAATTTCTTGAATGAATATATTATTTCTATTTTTATTGTAAATAAATGATGTGATGTCTATTGTTATATTAATGTCATCAATAACCCTAGGAAAAATGATTTTTAAACAGATCCTCATTAAAAAGTAATAATTAATTGGTTTCTAATAATACACGAAGTCAAAATATGGAATATTATATTAAAATATGAGTTGGATGTTTTGGAAATCAAATTTTGGTTGAGGCATTATTGGACCTGGTGTAAGGATAAAATTTCGCAATCCATTTTAGGATATTCAATGAACATTCACTAAAAGTCTACAAACATCCCTTCCATATAACCATCGATCAAATAATAAAAATTGAAACTCAAAATACCATTAATTATTTTGTAATATATATATTATATTCCAATTGGTGGTATGTATACCATATACAATAAATTTCTTGAATAACAATTCAATATTGCACAATGAAGAGAAATTGAGATGAAGTCCCTCACATCATACATAAATTTGGTTAAACATGATTTATCTTCATATATAGTGGATGTAAACATGTTATTTACTTATTAAAAATCCATATCAATATTTTAAGCATAACATATTATCCTTTTATAACTTCTTATTACTCATTTATTTAGATTCATCCATTATTTCCATGGGTTCATGTGTTAATTTTCATTTTTCGCATTATTTCATGGGCATGAATGTTCTAGTTCATTTCTATGTTATACAGTGAAATCATTTGTTTAATAGTAATAATGGAATGATCATAATATTTATACATGAATTTTAGTATAATTTATAATAATGAAATATGGAATTTAGGAAGGAATTGTGTTACGATCATTGAGATGTTTTGTTGTAGGTTCCCATAAGTAACATTTAAAACCTTTCAAAGATCATTATGGAAATGATTCATGTAAAATTTTATATTTATAAATTAATAATTATATCTTAATTTAGATATTATTTCGATTATTATTCTTTTATATATCATCCATGTGATATGGTGATGAAAAGAGAGTCACATCTATTTGTGAAGGCTATAGTCCACAAGTACAAAAATGGCATGATAATCCTACAATGTATGAAAGCAAATCATTTATATTAACATTTAAGAATATTTAATATTTCATTAATATCATAATTATTTCATTTATATTAAATATTTTCATTAAAATTATCCAAATTATCTTCAATGAATGTTGTTATTGGAAAAAAATCACAGAGCATCACAATGTAGTAGTCTATTGAACAAAAAAGGGACATTATCATATCCCCTAAAGAATGTAATTAAATATTATTTATATGAAATAATAACTATGAACATGTAATTATTTAATAAATATCATGTATGTATATATTTATTATTCATCATCAAAAAAACCGTGTGAGGTTGTAATCAAGAAAAGAATGACAATAGTTCACGAGGTTGTAGTACACCATACATAGAAATAATGATTTCATTACTGGTTTGATAGAAGATTGAATATTTTTAGAATATTAAGTCAACATGAAAACATCTCAGTATATATATCATAAATAGTTTATTAAATCACAAATTTTTAATAATAGCATTCGGATGTGGGGGAATAAGTAAAATAAAAACTCTCTATGATGAACATTAACTCTTCCTCCGGTAACCTCCATCGTTTTGCACCAAAAGCCATAAAAGGATATATTTATAGAAACAGTAAGTCATATATATTTTGATTATGTATTTTGGGGAATTATTTGGGTATATATTTTTTGGAAAAATATCAATTTTTTGAATATGATATGAGATGGGAGTCATATAATAATTGTGCTGAGTGGCACAAATATAATTTTAGAAACGAAAATGGTGTACCCTTTATTTTAACAATCATAAAGGGTATAAAATAAAGAATATTAGAGTCTTGAACATGATTATGTTAAGATATGTCTGTAAAATAGGTTCAAAAAAATCAATTCATTTTAAATGTTAATAGTATTATTTAACTAGTAAATACATTTTTAACTGAGTCACAAAACCAAACTGTCACTATTTTTAATATTCAGAAGTGTAAAATAGTATGTTAAACCTAGAAAATAATATAATTTAGTATTATTGTAATTATGGAATCCATTATTACAAATTACATTCAAATTGTTTGTGAAAATTTAATTTAAAATCATTCCTGCTGAAACGATGTGAAATTTGGGTTTTATGGAGAAAATATTAAAATGATAAAGAACATTTCCCCTTAAATTTTAAATTAAATTATTTTAATGAAATTAAATAGGTTACTATAAACATAATTGAACATTATTTTCATTAAAGAAAATTTATAAAATAATCTATTATTATAAATAAGTTAAATCATATGGCAGTATTCATTTAAAAATTGGTATTTTTACCAGTAATCAACAAACGAAACATTTCAGAAAAATATGAAAATAAAATAAGTTAATAATGATGTTTTGATTAAAAATATATAGTTAATATTAAAAAACATAATCTACGAGGTAAAAAAAATTTTAAATTATGTTCTCAAAGTTTGAAAAAACCCATCATTTTGGGCAATTATATTTTGTTGTAAAAAAATTATTTTTTTTCTTTTCAAAATTTTTTAATATTTTTTATTAAAAAATTGATAAATATAATATAAAATATTTATTCATAATTATTAATTACTTCTAGTTTGAATACAAGTATATAATGGTATACTATATTATAACATACTTCAACTGTGGTTTTGATGTAACGTAACCTAACAATGAGATAAAATATAATGAAATATATTTTTAGTTAACTATTCTTGTTGTTTCATGTAATATATGATATAAAAAAACATGTTATTATTTTATAATTTCATATAATTAAAATTAATTTGATTTTTAAAAAAAAACCATAACTTACTTCTCTATTTTGGACTTGAATATTTTACTTCCATGTCAATGTTCATTTTTACATTTTCCGAAATATTTATCCTTTATGATCTAATGAATGATTAGGGAATTATACATTGTTTTAATATCTATTTAATGGTTTTAAAAATGAAAAATACATTACATTCGAATAATTATACATATGAACATCAAAGAAATATATGAATGTAATATTTGATTTAATGATAACCAAATGGGTGTATTTTTCCATCATAATAACCATTATTTTCATTTAAGATTAATTTATATATCTATACTGTTATTTTTAAGGTATAAATTATTCCAAGTGTTATGTCAATTATTAGTTTTCATGATAGTGTATGAAAATAATAATTTCTATGTTTTCATGAAATTGTAAAATTCCTGTTTAGTATTGCTTGTCATTTATGTCAACAGAATTTATGAATTCTTTTATTCCCTATAGAAAAGAACATAAGATACAATCATGATTCATTATCTGAACAAGTTATGATGATGATATTTTTTGTATGACTTAGAAAAACCCATTAATTTTCTAAATTTTAATTATGTTATGATAAAATCATTATGAAAACCATTCATTTTTCAGGGGTTGTGCTATGATGACTTATTTTATGATTATCTGGAAAATTTATATATGGTTTTAATTATTTGATGAGTATGCTAAATATTATATCCCTCTTATAAATTTGGTGAATAATTATATTTTATGTTATAATGTAATGTTAAATTTTGGAGAACTTATTTCAGTAGGGGTCTAATTCTCCTATAATAGGCATGATTATGATCATTGACTGAGAAAATGATATGAATTAAGAGTGAAAAACATCTACTAATTGATAATATAAACTATATTAATATTACTTTTGGGACATAAATATTCAAATAAGTTTCTATTCTATATCTAATGTAACAATCATATTTGTTATATATATCATATGTTTTCATGGATCTATATCATTTATTGATTATTATTTATTCTTACAAATAATGTCTTTTATTATGAAAAATACATATAAAATGATTACTGATTAATGATACCTGGATGATTGGGTGTTAATTTTGTATATAAGGAACATGATCTTATAATATTAATCATAACTAATGATTTGACATGATCATAAATTGATATATCATGTGTTTACCCTTACTGATTATGTGAGTTTACACTTAATTATGTTTCTATTTACCTTGAATATAATGAATGATATTATATGCATTGTCATTATAATGATATAATGTCTGAATAACTTTTTATTAGTTGAATAAGTCATCAAATAGAGAATGAAAATATATTTACATGGAGAGAAATACACAAATGATGAGAAAGATATGGGTTATTTATTTAAAGGGGTTTTCCTAATAATAAAAATCCCTTTTCTGAATAAGACTTTGTTATGTAATTGAATAATTATTTTCAATTAATATTTTAGTTATTCAAGGATTAATTTGGTACACTGTAGTTTGTATGAAAAATTCCATTTGATTATAATATTTTTAGAATCATTTATGTGGGTGTTAGTTATGGAATATCTTAGTTGGTATCCAAGAATGGTTTACATAAAAACAAATGTTTGAAATTTATTATATGAGGATATTTAAATTTTTTTGTATACCACTATGGGATGAAAATTTTAAGAATGATCATTTGTATATTGTATATATACAAATCTTATTTTTTAACTAATGGTTTGTAATGGAATTACTGATGATTTTGGAAACATAATTTAATATTTACGTATATATATTGTTATAGTTATACATGTTATATTTCTTTATTTAATTTAAGAATAATATTAGGGTGTACATATGTTAAATTGAGCACATAACCTATAATTGTAAAAAGTTTTTATTTATGAATTTTTTTTCTTAATGAAAATTTTTTTATCATATTTTAGGAATATATGATTAGATATTGATGAGATTGAAATGGGATTTAGTGACAATATGAATATATTTTTTAGGTCCACCATATTGTGAATAATATATTATAATTGTAGAAATAAATATTTCTCTTGGATACAATATTATTTAAGGAATAATGAAAATGTTTACTTGTAAAAGAATATTATATTTAGTTGTGGTGTTATTATGGTTCTTCTTATTAGGATGTTTTGTGGTGAAATGATACTTTTCCCCTAGTGTCTATCTTGGATGAATTAATAGTCAATCCCGTGGGTTTTACCATGAGGATCACAATGGTGCGATAAAATTAATATATTTTAAGATCAAGGAATAGTGCTTAAGAGACTCTATTTAAACATAATGTGGCAACAGACATCATTTCCATCAGATGTCTAATTTTTGTGAATGAATAGTCGATCTTGGGAATTTTTTAAGAAAGAATATAAATGGTGTTATTTTTTTTGGATGTGTGGAGCCTTATTCATGATCTCATTTAATGTGTAAATGAGAATATAATTTTGGTGGAAGATAATATTGATGTTTTTGAATAGAATCCACAACATTAATCAAGTAGTGATCATGCATCATGCATGAATATTTGTTGAGGTAACTTTCTAGGTATTATTCCCCCATGCATACTATGGACTTGATCTTCAATGACCTGAGTGGAATCCCCATGATGAAAAATTGTATGAGTCCTCAAAATATACTTTTCGTGTTGTTCCCTCTCGAATATTACCCTTTAACTGGAATATGAAGTAGTTTCCTATCGAATCTTGGGCGTTGTCCCCCCTAGAACACTAGGTCACGGATCACAAATGACTATAGTGGAATCCCCCAAAACTAATAGGCAATGGGTCCTTTATGACTAAAAATAGATTGGAATACTCCTAACATACAAGTGATAAGGTCCTATACTTTAAGTGTTAAGCATCTAATAGAGGTAATTAGTGGCAATATGTTGTTTGACATACCATTTGAATCACGATAATGTGGGACACCATCCCAACCAAGATGCATCATTGTGTCAAGACATAAGACCATGAATGATAGTCAGTGCCACCCAAAGCGAATAGTATCAAGTTGTGGGGATTGATCCCATCTGACATAAATGTTTAATGAAGATGTATGGGATGTTGGGAATCATGGTTCAATACATTTGGAACTCTGGGTATCCTTCATTTTGGGATAATTTATGATTTAGTGATCCCCATACTCTCTAATTATGGTTTAATTATACTGAGAATATATATATATATATATATCTAATTTCAGTACCCACTCCTTGGGTTTTGTAATACTCTCATTCTAAGGGAGGTGAAGACACATGGGGTATTCCTTGTTCTTTTCATGCCTAGATTTTTGTAGATGGATCGTCCAACTCTCCTACTATAGGTAGTGAATACTTGACATGCTGTTAATTTTCTAACCATTGTATCTACTTTTTTTGGATAATATAACTTCAATATATTATTTGGATGACCAAAAATTCATCATAGAACCTTTTTCAATATATTTTATTCCATATCTATTATGGAACTTCCTACTTCCCCGTCAATTTTTGGGGAGTCCTACAAGGTATTTTTATACACACCCTACATGGGATTTAACCTCCCGTGTCTTTCTTTATCCTTAATATGGATTGGTTCATCATGAAATTAGAGGATCATAGGGACACAGAGTGCAAGTATAACATATATAGGTCATTCCATAGGATTCTAGGAGTGAGGTAATCCCTACTATTTCTCTTTTCTACTTTATATCATGTTGGGGCATTTTTTGTTTGGGAATGTCTTTTCAAACTTTTCCCCATTCAGATTACATTACTATACTCATACAATTTATGGGTATATGAATGTTTTGATTATTTAATGTATTTTAGTATCATTTACTCATTTACCTCCCCAATATCTCATAGTGTGTTTGTGTGTTTGGTTATAGATATTTGGGAAAATTCCTCCCTGAATTTGGTATGACTTCCGCACTTCTCACTAACCCTGGACTATCTGGGTATTTTTGGCTCAATTCACAACATGGGGATTTTTTTGATGTAAATAATTATCAATTAATTTTGAATATTATTTAAAAAAAATTCCACTAGCATGTTTTAAAAATATTAGAAAATTTCCTTATTCAGAAAATAATAAAAAAATTTATTTTTTCATCATTTGATAAAAAATACTTTTATTGGAAGGAATGAATTTTTATATTAAGAAAAAACATATTTGAAAAAAAAATATTTAGAAAACATGGACATTGAAGAGTAATATTCTTGATTTAAATTAATGTATAAATCTATATCACTTACAAATGAATTTATTGATGTTTAATTAATTAATAAAGAAGGTTATAAAATTTAAACATGTGAAACTCATTAATAATTATATTCAAACAAAATATATGTGGTTTATGAAAAATAGATCATATTATTTACTACCAAATAACCCTGAACAAATGAAATATTTAAATAATTGATATTGAAACATAATCCACCTTCTATATTGGTTACTCATCAAAAATAAGGAAAATGAAATAACAATATTAAATAATATATGAAATAATAATAAAAGAATGATTTTCATGATATAAAATTTAATTGGATAGTATATACACCACATAAATGGTTATAGGTTCATATTATAAATGTATTTATTAATAAAATATAATATCAGATGAATACACCATACAAAAATCATACAATGGAATTTATCATTTAATTAATGAATTAATTAAATGTGAAAAATTTAAAAAAAATAATAATATAACATTAAATAAAAAATAATACATAAAAAATTCATAACAACTATAAGCATGAGAGAATAATATAAATGAATATGTAATATAACCCAATCGTAACAAATTAAGTAACGATATTATTTAACACTTTTTAAATTTCAAGAATGTTCCCCATCAATAATATAACTAAATTAGAAACATAAAATTTTATGATGCATGTATAATTAATGTTATTACATGTAAAGGTGTAGTATATATAAATATATATATATATATAAACAAGCCTATAATATGGAATATGTCCATATGAATTTAAATGTGATATAGTAAAACCATACTATTGATCAGACTTCATTATTTGTTCACTAACATCTAAAAAATAATATATCATCCATTATTTGATTTCCTATAATCAATTTCAATTTCTAGTATCTTATAAATAAATAATTTATTTTATTTATTTTTAATGTCAAATTAAAATACATAATAAATGAAGACCGCATATTGTGTTCTGAGGATGATTAGTTTATTATTTAAAAATATTTTTTGTATGTTGACCGTGGGAAAAGTGGAACTAGTTTTAACATCAAAAAAATGAAATATTTATCATATTTATAATTCATTTATACATTTAGAATGAATCATGTAATGTGGTTTTGAAAAATGAACTATGTTACAATCATGGAGATGGTTAGTTATATACATGTTTGTGTAACATTTCACGTTTTCAATAATCATAATGGTAAGTAGATATGAACAACTTAAACTTTATAAAATTATTAAAATATAGTTTATTATTGATTATTTATTTAAATATAGTTATACATTTCATTATTTTTATTTAGTAATCTATACAGAGTGTCACCACTCTGTGGAGGCGGTTGTCTAAACACAAGACCAGTGTTATATGTTTTCAACGTTAGAATGAAAATGATATATAATGATTTTAGAATGATAAATACATCATTAATATTAAAATTATGTCCTTTATATCACATATACTGATGTAAATTATCTTTATTAGCTTCTTTGTAACTAATTTTTGAGAAATGATTCAAATCTCATTGTAGGGTTATAGTTTGTTGTACACAAGAGTTAAATTACGATATCCCACAAAGAACAGATATTAAGAAGCTATAATTTATATCATATACATAGTGTAATGTCTTGGTTTCGGGATCTACCCAGAGGTGCCACGTACCCAGTTGGTCACATGGCCTCAAACACATCTCCCCAAAAAGGAGAGGCTGCTGACTAGTAGAGATGTCCTAGGATGTGATAGTAGGGTAACTATGCCATCATTTGTAGAGTAACACAACAGATGTAAAAAAATAGCAATAGCGAAAGACGTGAAACATTATAAAAGTAAACAAAATAAGTAATAAACAAACGGAGCACACACACATTTATAAATGATGCATGATACATATGTCAAGGAAAGACGCCAAAAAATCACAATTCTGAAATACAGTACAAAACAAAGGTACAAAAGAAAATCATGTAAATAGTTCTACATCATCGCAAACCTCAGCTTGGTCCCATGCTCCCCAAATCTATAGCAGTCAAGAACCTAAATTAGAAGGGTTCTTGGCCTTATAAATATTAGCTGAAATTTAATCTATTTGGGTGCAAAAGAATGGCCCAAATAGGGTGTCAGACTAATCTCAGTCAGCGACCACCAAATGATCTGTGCCTACGAGCCATGTAATGGGCTAAATGCCCAATAGGCCTTTGGGCTGTGTATTCGGTCTCCCTCTACCCAGTTAAAAGAGGTATTTTCTTTTCATTAATAAATAAATGTGGTTTCGACCCCAACCTTTAAAAAAATGGAATATATATGGCAACCGATTTGAAAAAATAATCATGGAATACAAAATTACTCAAATCTAAACAGTTCTATTGTTTCATTTACAAATAATTAATTTTAAGTATTTAATGAAATAAAAACAAATACACGAAACCCTCTGGGTAGTTCTAACTGAATAACCCTTATGGTTCACAATACAAGAGAAAATATAGGAAAGACTCTTAGAGGAAGCACTCACTGTCAATTACCCCTTTAGTCATGTGTGATCAATGACTCTCTAAGAAGCACTGAACATCAATTCCCCCAAATTTCTTTTAATTTTAACCTATTGGAAATCTAAGAAACACTCCATGTCATATCCTCTAGTGGCCTCGTAACATAACTATAGACACTCTGAGGGAGCACTCAACATCAATCCCCCAATAGTCTAGCATTTTGATAATTATAACTGACACTCTGGGAAAGCCCTCAACATCAATTTCCCATGTGGTCTTATGACACTAGGTTGTCCTAGCCCTGTGTAACAAAATCATGCACAAAAAATAATCATCCGCCAATATAAACCTTAATAACTACTTGGATAAACAACTACATCATATCATAACATGTCATATAACAATCACTCTACCAAACAATACTAGGCATGGAAATAAAGAAGCAACCATACAGGCATGGCTAGGAAAATGGCCAAAAACATGCAAACATGGTATAAAAATACATAACATGGAAAATATAACCCTATTATAAAACAATTAACCCCTATCCAATCAAATAAGGTATCGAAGGCAAAAAAATGGGGAACACCATAAACGAAAAAATACCCCGAATGAGGTTATTGGGATATTTTGTACATATAACTCAATGCCTAACTTAGGAAAGGCTAAAACAACCTATATTGGTGTCGTCAGATCGATATAAAATAACCCCAGTCCTTGAATCGCCCGAGAACACCATACATCAACAAAAACACAAAAGACGATCAACTGAGGATATCTTGAAGAAGAGGAGAAATCTGAAGATGTTGTTCATGAAGAAGGAAGAACTCACCATGGAAATTCCAATGCAATAGATGGTTGTCGATTCCAAAAATGGACAGAGATTCAAGTGCTTGAAGAAGTTCTACCGTCATACAGACACTATATGATGAAATATTTCAAGAAGAAGGTTGTTCTATCCGTCCAACGTGACCCTAGTCCATTTAATGAAAAAAAGTACACGACGTGTTCCTTAAAAGTATGTGATCTATACATTCCTTTTCCGGACTCCACCTTTGGACTCCTACAAGTCTCCACACACGGCCATGTGCCTAGCCGTTACACGGCATGTAGATGACAACCTATGGAAACTAGGTACATGATGTGTACTTACAGTATAAGTCATGTACTCTTGTAATATCCAGATCTCCAATTTTTCTAAAAAAAACAACCAAAAATTAAAATCATATATGATAATAAGATCAGGGTTTTTAAAAACATCTTCCCTTAAATAAACTGATCTATAAATTTCCCTAACATGGCTTCATATAAGAAGAATCACCGAAAAACTCCCGGAACTATGATCATACATCAGCCTCCCACTCCCTGGTCATGTCCTGTACTCGCATGTGCTGCCATGAAACTCATATATGAGGAATAGACCCACTATGGATAACCATCAAACATTGATCAAAATTATAGAGAGGATGATTCATGAAAGATGTGTACACCTATAGCTCAACCTAGTCGGGTTGGAAAACATGATACAGGTCTGAGAAACAATGTCAAAGATGAGAAACCTGGAATACATCATGCATAGCCTAATGCCTCTGAGGAAATTGCAACTAATAGGCTATCTGTTCGACTCTCCCCAACACCTAAAATGGTCCGACATAGGGTGAAGAGGAGCTCGAACAAGATGGCAGAGCCTGGCTATGATGTTGAGGCAGTCTTGAAGAGTGGCTGAGGTTGTGATAGATGTCGTAGAACCTATGGGTCCAGTCGCGTTGATGTGGAAATGATCGATAGGCTGAGGCCGAGAGAAAACCAGGCCAAGGTGGGACAAGACGAGGTAGCCAAGAGGGCCAGTATGGATGGGGGTTTGGATGGAGTGAAGTAGACCAATTTTTGTAGGCCATGCCAAGTGTGATTCAGGGTGGAGCAGAGTGGGCCAGACTGAGCGGGCATGGCAAGCTTTGGCTAGCGAACTAAAACTGCCATAACTTCTAAATGGGGCATCCGTTTTTTGTTCAATCTGAAAAAAAGTGATCCTACATTCGAGATGGAATGTTTTCAGTCATTTAATGAATTTTAAGGTTTGTTCATTTGGATTTATTACTTGAAACACCCAAAAAAAATAATAATAATAATATAATTATTAATTTTTCGGATTATTGTTTAGGGCGTAACTCCTCCATACGATGTACAGTAGGAACTACATCAAAATATCTTCTGTATGATGAACGTGGGAAAAGTGGAACTAGTTTTAAAATTAAAAAATGAGAAATATTTATCATATTTATAATTCATTTATACATTTAGAATGAATCATGTAATGTGGTTTTGAAAAATGAACTACGTTACAATCGTGGAGATGGTTGGTCATATACATGTTTGTGTAACATTTCATGTTTCCAAAAATCATAATGGTAAGTTGATATAAACAACTTGAACTTTATAAAATTATTATAATATAGTTTATTATTAATTATTTATTTAAATAGAGTTATACATTTCATTAGTGTTATTTAGTAATCTATACAGAGTCTCACCACTCTGTGTAGGTGATTGTCCACAAACAAGAACAATGTTATAGGTTTTCAATGTTAGAATAAAAATGATATATAATGTCTTTAGAATGGTAAACACATCATTAATATTAAAATTATGTCATTTATATCACATATATTCATGTACATTATCTTTATTATCATCTATGTAATGAATTTTTGAGAAATTAATCAAATATCATTGTAGGGTTATAGTTTGTTATACACAAGAGTTAAATTACCATATACCACAAAGAACAGATATTAAGAAGGTATAGTTTATATCATATACATAGTGTAATGTCCTGGATCTGGGATCTGCACAGAGGTGCCCCATACCCAGGTGGTCACATGGCCTCAAGCACATTTCCCAAAAATCCAGAGGCTGATGACTAGTAGAGATGGCCTAGGATGTGATAGTAGGGTAACTATGCCCTCATTAGTAGAGTAACACAGCGGAAGTAAAAAAAATATAAATAGCGGAAGAAGTGAAACATTCTATAAGTAAACAAAATAAGTAATAAAAATCTGGAGCACACACACATATATAAATGATTCATGATACATATTTCTAGGAAAGAAGCCAAAAAGATCACAATTATTAAATACATTACTAAAGACATGTACAAAAGAAAATCATGTAAACAGCTCAACATCATCGCAAACCTCAGCTTGGTCCCATGCTCCCCATATCTATAGCAATCAAGTACCTGAATTAGAAGGGTCTTTCCCTTATATATATTAGCAGAAATATAATCAATTTGGGTTAAAAATAATGACCCAAATAGGGTGTTAAACTAATTTCAGTAGGTGACCACCAAATGATCTGTGCCTAAGAGTCAGGGAATATATATGGGAGACGATTTGAAAAAAGAATCAAGGAATACAAAAGTACTCAAATGTAAACAGTTTTATTGTTTCATTTACAAAAAATTAATTTTAATTATTTAATGAAACAAAAACAAATACATGAAACCCTCTAGGTAGTTCTCACTGAATAACCCCTATGGTTTACAATACAAGAGAAAATATAGGAAAGACTCTCGGAGGAAGCAGTCGCTGTCAATTCCCCCTTTAGTCATGTGTGATCAATGAATCTCTGAGAACCACTGACCATCAATTCCCCCAAATGTCTTTTAATGTTAACCTATAGGCACTCTGAGAAACACTCAATGTCAAAACCTCTGGTGGCCTCGTAACATAACTTTAGACACCCTGAGGGAGCACTCAACATCAATCCCCCAATAGTCTGGCATTGTGATAATTAAAAACGATAATCTGGGAAAGCCCTCATCATCAATTTCCCATGTGGTCTTACAACACCAGGTTGCCGTAGCCCCATGTAATGAAATCGTGCACAAACAATAATCAGCCACCAACATAAACCTTAATAACTCCTTTTCTAAACAACTACATCATAGCATATCATGTCAAATAATAATCACTCTACCCATCAATACTAGGTATGGAAAGAAAGAAGCAACCTTATAGGCAGGGCTCATCCAAATGGCCAAAACTATGCAAACATGGGATTAAAATACATAACATGGAAAAGGGAACCCTATTATTACACAATTAACCCCTATCCAATCAAATAATGTATCGAAGTCAAAAAATGGAAAAACCATAATCACAAAATACCCCGAATGAGGTTATTGGGATATTTTTCACATATAACTCAATGTCTTACCAAGGAAAGGCTCAAACCACCTATATTGGTGTCATGAGATCGATATACATGAACCCCAGGCAATGAATATCCCTAGAACAACATACATCAACAAAAACATAAAAGACGTTCAACTGAGGATATCATGAAGATTATGAGAAATCAGAAGATGATGTTTATGAAGAAGGGAGATCTCACCATGGAAATTCCAACGCAATTGATGGTTGTCGATTCTATGAACGGATAGAGATTCAAGGGTATGAAGAAGTTCTACCATCATACTGACACTATTTGATGAAATAAGTCAAGAAGAAGGTTTTTCTATCCGTCCAACGTGACCTTGGTCCATTAAATGAAAAAAAGTACATGATGTGTTCTTTAAAAGTATGCAATGTGTAAATTCATTTTCTAGACACAACTTTTTGTCTTCTCCAAGTCTCCACACATGGCAATGTTATTATCCATTACACGGCCTGCAGATGACCACCTTTGGAAACTAGGTATATGATGTGTGCTTAAATTACAAGTCATGTACTCCTGTAATAACCAGAACTACACTTTTTATAAAAAACAACCATAAATTAAAATCATACATGATAAGAAGTTCAAGGTTCATAAAAATATCCCCCCTTAAAGAAATTAATCTATAAATTTCATTAATATGGAATCATTGAAGAAGAAACCACTAAAAACACCATGCATTATGATCATACATCGGCCTCCCACTCCCAGGTCCCATCCTGTACTCGCACGTGCTGCCATGAAACACGTACCTGAGGAACAGACCCGCCATGGAGAACCATAAAACATTGATAAAAATTCTATAGAGGATACTCCTTGAATGATTTTTACACCAAGAGATCCACCTAGTCTATTTGGAAAGAATGATATAGGTCTGAGAAGTATTTTTAATGATGAGAAACATGGAAGACGTCATGCATAGCCCAATGACTCTGAGGAAACTGCAACCAATAGGATATATTCCCAACTCTCCCCAACACCTCAAATGGGATGACATAGGGTGAAGAGCATCTCTAAAAAGAAGGAAGAGCTTGGTTACGATGTTGAGGTAGTAAAGAAGAGTGGTTGAGGTTCTGAGAGATGTCGTAGAACCTATGGGGCCAATCGCGTTGTTGTGGCAATGACCGGTAGGCTGAGGCCGAGAGAAAACCAGCCCAAGGTGGGCCGAGACGAGGTAGCCAAGAGGGATAGTATGGAAGGGGGTTTGGATGGAGTGAAGTATACCAATGTGAGTAGGCCAGGCCAAGTGTGAGTCGTCGTGGAGCGGAGTGGGCCAGACCGAGCGGGCATGGAAAGCTTTCGGCTAGCGAACTAAAATTGCCATAACTACTAAATGGGGCATCCGTTTTTTGGTCAATCTTCAAAAAAGTGATCCTACCATCGAGATGGTATTTTTTCAGTCATTTAGTGAATTTTAGGGGTTGTTCATTGGGATTTATTACTTGAAACAACCATACATAATAATAAAAAAAATAATGTAATTATTAGTTTTTAGGATTATTGTTTGGGGTGTAACTCCTCCATACGATGTCCAATTGGAACGTCATCATCTATGTCGTGATCCTAAAATTTTGGAGGAATTTCAGGACATATTTCTAGTGTTTATAAAAAATTCAAGGTATAGGACCCCTGAATCCATATTAGGATGTGTTGTAGTGAAATGAAACATTTTCCCCCAGTTTCATTCTTGGAAGAATTAATAGTCAATCCAGTATGTTTTATCATGACGATCACAATCCTTTGATCCATATAATATATTCTAGGATTGCGGAATAGGGCCTATGAGACTTCATTTCAACATAATGTCGGGACATTCAATCATTCGATTAAATTTCTAATTTTTGTGAATGAATTGTCAAAATTGGGAGTTTTTAATGCAAGAATTGCAACAGTGTGATTTTTTTGGATGTGTGGCGCCTTATTAATGATCTCAATAAATGTCGAAAGGTGATTATTATATTGTTGGAAGATACTATCCATGTTTTTGAATTGAAAACACGGCATTAATCACTTAGTGATCAAGCATCATGCATAATGATTAGATGAGGCACCTTTCTAGGCGTTGATCCCGCTAGCATGTTATGTCCTTGATCCCCATGGACTGAAGTGGAATACCCCTAATGATAAATCGTACGACTCCACAAAAGATAATTTTCATGTTGTACCATATATAATATTACCCTTTAATAGGGATATGAATTGGGATCCCTTCAAGTCACGGGTATTGATCCCCCGGGCACACTAGGGCATGTATCCCCAATGACTAAAGTGGAATCCCCCAAAACTAATAGGGAATGTGTCCTCCATGTCCAAAATTATAGTGGAATACTCCTATCATAAAAGTGATAAGGTTATATACTTTGATTGTTAGGCATCTAATATTAGTCATTAGTGGCCATACGTGGTTTGACATAATATTAGAATCACGATACACTGGGAAACCATCCCCAACATGATGTATCCATGTATCAAGACATCAGACCACCATGGATAGTCAGTTACACCCAAAGTGGAAAGTATCAAGTTGTGGGGATTGATCCCATATGAATTGGATGTTTATGGAATATATATGGGAATTGGTGAATTGTGGATCAATACATTTGGAACAATGTGTATCCTTTATTTTGGGATGGGTTATGAGTTGCTGATCCCCTCACACTCTAATTAAGTTATCATTATAATGAGCATATATATATATATATATATCCCATTCTAGTACCCAATAATTGGGTTTTGGATTAATCTCCTTCAATGAGAGGTTATGAATCTTGGGGAATTATATGTCCTTTTTGTATCTAGCAATTTGTTGACGGACTGTCCAACTCTCCTACTATATGTAGTGATGGCTCGACATGTTGTTAATTGGAGAACCATTTTATCTCCTATTTTTAGATGAGATTTCTTCAATTACTTATTGGTTTGACCTACAATTTATCATTGTACCTTATTATATCTATTGTATTCCCAATCTATTATGTCACTACCTACTTCCCCATCAATTTTGGGGGAGTCCTACGAGGAATTTTTATACACACCTCTTTAAGGTAATTTCTCGATTGTGTCTTTCCTTATCCATAATATGGATAGATTGATCATGAAATTAGAGGAGATTAGGGACACAAAGTACTTGGACAACATAAATTGGTCATTCTATGGGATTCCAGGTGTGAGGATCTCCCTATTATTGTTATTTTCTATTTTTTATCAGGTTGGTACAATTTTCATGTTGGGAATGTATTTTCGCACTTTTTCCCTTACAATTTACTTTACCATACTCAAACAGTATAAAGGACCATGCATTCTTTATTATTTAATGTAGTGTAGAAACTTCCACTCCTTTCGCTCTCCAATATATCATACTATGTTTGGGTGTTTGGTTACAGATATTTTGGAATATTCCTCCCTGGTTTTGTTATAACATCGATGCTTGTCGCCAACCCTAGACTATGGGGGTATTATTGGCTCAATCCATGGCATGGGAAATGTTGTGACATGAATAATGATCTATTAATTTTGAATATTATGAAAAAAAATATTTCATTGACAAGTGTTTGATAAAATTAAAAAATTACATTATTCATAAAATAATATAGAAATTCATTTTATATCATTTGATAAAAAATACATTTATTGGTAATGTTTAATTTTTACATTAATAAAAAACTTATTTGAAAAATAAAATTAAACATATTTAGAAAACATGGATATGGAAGAGTAATATTCCTGATTTAAATGAAAATAAAACATCAATATCATTTACCAATGAATTTATTGATTTTAAATTAATCAATAATGAAGGTTCTATAATTTCAACATGTTAAACTCATTAATAACTATATTGTATTAAACTATATGTGGTTTATTTAAAAGATATCATATTATTGACTACCAAATAACAATGAACCTAAACAATATTGAATGAATGGTTATTGAATCATAATCTATAATGACCAAATATTTTTTAATTAAAATTCCCTTCCCATAAGTTTGTCATAAATTCAGATTAAAACACAACATAAAGAACTAATTAGTGTTAAGGGACCTTTAAACATAATTTTGACACTTTTGTGTTTGGAATTTTAAAAATCTGGCATACATTGTTGTAATTAGTAAGTTATTTGGAGTCTGATAAGGAAAACATAATTTTTGGTGAACAGTAACATACCCATATGAATAGTGGCATACCCTAATAAATAGTAACCTCACCTATGATAGTATAAAAATAATATTCACATTTGAAGTACGATATACCTATATTTTAGAATAAGATAATGAATGTTTTAAAACTGTTTTTTGATAATAAATTATTATTTTAATGAAATATTAAAATAATGATATATATAAAATTGATTTCGAAAAATTGACATCATTTTTTGATTATACACGTCGAAAAATGAATAGGGTGATTTTTTTGTGATTTTTCCGAAATAATTGAATTTTTTATTAATAGTAAAACATGATAATTTACAATAATTGCTAAATAAGGGATTTAATGAGTCACAAATGATGTTTTGATAATGCAAACCCACTTGGTTTAGGATCACATGATAAAATTACTATTCTTGGTCATCTAATAATACAATTCCTTATCTTGTGATGAAATAAAAAATAATTATTATAATATTATGAAATCCCTCTTCTCCACCACTATAAAAATCCCTCGTCAGTCCCTCTCATCTTCACTCTTGTCAAGCCTTGTGTGATGCCATTATTCTATCCAAATAAATCCCCAAGATCCTCCCCCACATCAAAAATCTCCTAGCATCGTCAAAATTCCAAAACCTCTCCCCTTAAGAGGTTCTCAAAGGAAGAAGTCTCATGAGGTATTTAATAACAAGTGGAGAACACCAAAAGATTTAAGTTAAGGGATCCTCTTCTTTTCACTCTTAATCAAGTGTGTTCTCTAGGATATGCCTTTTTTGTGTATTACTAAGTGATGGGGTATATTTTCTAACCTCCCACATACTAGCCTAATGATATATAATTGATGAGAAATTCCTTATCTCTCTCATCAATCCCTATCAGTTACACCTGATACCATGCCAATAAACTATAATTGATTCTACCCGAACATTATTCCTTCGAGTTTCTCTATCTATCTTTTTACCAAAATGCTGTTGTCTTTTCAATTTATGTAAAACATGAAAATTATGTTTATATTCTCCAAAATCATGTTCCAGGATACATATTTCATTCACATTCGAGGATATACATGCTGTTAAGTGAATCTGTCCTCGAAACATCCCAATAACCACACTCGTTTTAAAGGAACTTCCTAAACATTTAACCTATTTCAAGTATACTCTTTCATCTTTTTAAGACATAATTTTCATTATAAAATCATTTTTTTATTATGAAAGAGTTCTTGGTTCAATTTTTCGTTTATATAACAGAATATCCTCTTCACTATTTTAAAATCTCTATTGTATTTTACTCAAAACCGCACAAAAATGTTTTAATGATAATGTTTCTCAAATACATTTATTATATGTTTTCACGTATATTGGTTATCACCTACCATTTTATAAGCCTATATTAACCTATGAACATCTTTGTATGTCTTAATCCCATTATTTCTTGGAAACATTCCTGATACAATCATTGGTTATTCTTTATGTCATGATTGTGGTACCAATTCTCTCAATGGGTATCCTTATGTTTATAAAAAATTGATTATGTATGATTATTTATGTGGAAGGAATATTTATGTGGAACGAATATTTATGTGTCATGAATATTAATAAAAATGTTGAGATGGGTGCACCCAGATTGCGCTCCAACTCATTGGGTAAGGTTATGTCTCATGATATGCGATGTGAAACAGGATTGGTAGTTAGCCTTGACCATTACTGAAATGGGAAATGAGATTGGTGGTAATCCTTGACCCTTACTAGAGAAACGTTTTATGATTCTATCTCATTTATATGATTCCATGTTTATATGATCATGTGATTATATGATATTATTTCATATGTTTCGTGCTTTAGATATCATTATTTCACGCCTCCAAACTAATGTGCTTAAGATATACCCTTATGTTGATTCCCTTACTGGGATTTTCCGCTCATCCCTTTGTTTATGAGTTCCCCAGGGTACCCTATGTAGATGTAAGGGCTCAAAGGACGTTAGGATCTCATTACAGATATTCAATAAAGAAGTGTTTTTTCTTGATGTTTTATGTTTTATGTACCTAGTCTTCCAAGACAGTAGACTTTATGATCCTTGTCTTGTATGATGATGATTAATTATTCATAAAATCATGGAATGTTATATGTATAATGCTCGAGTCTCTATAGATGGTATCAGAGGGAGGTTTTTTATTTTTGGAGATTAGGAATAGAGCACCTTATTGAGAACCTTAAGGATGAGACTAAGTATCAAAAAACATTATAGTATATTGGTGATTATTGAGTATGTGGTTTATCTATAAAATACACCCCTGTCAAGATACAATCATTTAGAGGCGGATCTGGAACATATGTTTCTATAGGTAAATCCCGAAAACACCACTTTGAGCTCCACTCGAATGGGAACTGGTGCCTGACAACATGCCATAATACAATATTTTTTATGACACTCCCAGGGTATATGATTTGTTAGATTCACGATCTTCATACAATTCTTTATTAAGGGACAAAAAGAAGCCCAAGAGAATGTATTTTAAAAAATAGATCGAGGATAGCTAGATATAAACCTAAGGAATCACAAGTCAGGTTATTATTCTTCTTTATTATTTTATACTTTTATGTTCATAGTTTCCATTTAATGCCCAATTTCTATGAATCCATGACCTATAATTATACATTCTTTTTCTTATTTAATGGTGGGATATAGAATAACATGTTCTATCAAACAATGTGATAGGAAATGTGACGATTTCCCTAATAATATGCGTGATGTGATAGAAGCTGGTTCTCAAAACGTCATTGAAGTACTTGTTCAAGTTGCTCGAGTTATGAATAATAACATGAATTGGGTGGAACTTATTACTCCTCCAAGGAATGGAAATGATTATTTAGAATCGTTCATGTGGGAATGGCCTCCCATGTTTGGTGTGTCTTCGGATCCCCTCCTCACAGAATAATGGATTAGCTCCATTGAAAAGATTGTCTCCATCCTCCAGTGCTCAGAAGAAGATAACATTGTATTTGGTGGTCTATCATTTTGATGGGGAAGCTACTCAGTAGTGGACACTAATCAATAATACAAAGTCCCAAGTGGAAATTTATTCCATAGATTGGGAGGAATTCAAGAAGATGTTTTTCAACAAATATTTTCCTCGAACCCTCCGTCCCATGATAGAAAGAGAGTGAAACCTCATGCAGAATAAAGATGACTCCATCAGGGCATATGAAGAAAAAATTACAATGCTTGAATGTTACACCTATGGGTTTGTCATGAACACCTAAAGCAAGGTGGATCACTTCTTTAGCAGACTAAAGCCATCTATATGAAAAGTGTTGGTGATTCAAGACTTCGACTATTATGAGGAGATTGTCCATTATGCCCTCAAGGTGGAAAGGGTGATTAGAGACTCTGAGTGGTCTCGTGTGCCAAGTGACTAGAACTGAAAAATGTAAAACATCATGGGTGGTTCATGAAACAAATCCCATGATGGAATGAAGCCTCACTTTCCGCTTCTCAAAAATTCTGGGAAGAAGAATCTTGGTGGCTGTCTCAGGGGAACCAAGAATTGATACAAATGTGGAAAGTTTGGTCATCTAGACAAGAACTGTAGAAGGGATATGAAAACTACCGCCAATGTTGAAGAAAAAATTATGGTTCGGATCAACATGTATATTGTAGTGTTGTGTTACAACTACAAGGAGCTTCAGAATTATGAGAGCAATTTTTCTATGCTGAGGGTCATCGGAGGCAATCATCAATAACCTCCAAGGCAATAGGAAATGTCTTATTCTATCACTACAACTGAGCTGGAGCTGAAAAACTATGTGGTAAAAGGAACACTTGTTATTCATTCAAGAACTGTGAACGTACTATTTGATTCTGGTTCTACACATTCTTTCATATCATGGATGTTTAGTCGAACTATTCAAACCGCACCTCAAAATTTGGAAAAAAATTTATCTATGAGAACATCGAATGGTGAAATTATTACATCCATGGTTTATAACTCCTCCACTAATAAAATTTGTGGACTAAACCTCCCAGAAAATCTTTTCACACTTCCTTTAGTGGAGTTCGACATTATCATGGGCATGGATTGGCTATCCTTGAACAAGGAAGACATCAATTTTTCGGAAAGGGAGAACACTTTTAACATCTCAAAGAATCTTTCGATTCTTTACAAGTCTAAGGAGGAATATGGGTCTCCTTTAGAATAGTCATCTCTTGTTTGGATACTTCTTCCTTGTGAGCAAGCATAGATAGCTCAAATGATTAGGACAAAGGACCGAATTATGCTTGAGGACATGCTGATCATGATGGATTACACTGATGTATTCCCTGAAGATTTGTCGGGTCTTCCTCTTGATTGAGAGGTTGAGTTCTCAATTGAACTTATCCATGGATCTATGCCATTCTCAAAGAAACCATACAGAATGGCCACCTTAGAATAGGAAGAGCTGAAGAAGCAATTATAGGAGAATATGGAGAAGGGTTTTATACGCCCAAGTGCTTCACCATGGGGTGCTCTAGTCCTCCTAATCAAGATGAATGAGGGATAAATTCTCCTATGAATTGACTTTATAGATCTTAATAAATTCACAATAATGAAAAAGTATCCCCTTCCATGGATAGATGACTTGTTCGATCAGCTTTGTGGTGCAGTTATTTATCTAAGGTAGACCTTTGGTTGTGATATCACTAACTAAAGGTGATGAAGGAAGATATTCCCAATACTACATTTTGAACGAGTTATGGACACCATGAGTTCATAAAGATTACCTTAGGACTCACTAATGCTCAAAAAATATTCATGGAATTAATGAATAGATTCTTTAGAGATTACCTCAAAAATATTGTTTTGGTCATTATTGATGATATTCTGATATACTCCAAGAGAAACGAGGAACATGAGAATCAATTGAAGACTTTGTTAAATACATTGTGAATAGAGAAGTTGTATGCAATGTACAGTAAATGTGAGTTCTAGATGAAGGATGTATCATTATTGAGGCATGTTATCACTAAGAAAGGGATATATGGGGATCCTTCCAAGACAATGAAAACTAAAGAATGGTCGAGGCCGACTTCTGTAACGGAGATCCGCAACACTTTGATTCTAGTTGGATATTATCTACTATTCAGGAAGAACATTTCACTATTTTCAAACCCAATGACCATGTTGACAGGGATGGGAGCAAAGATTATCTAGACAGAGGAATGTGAAGATTGTTTCAAGGAGATGCAAAAGGGGAATATCACTGTTCCAATACTCACACTCCCTTCAAGTTGAGAACTCTTTGAGGTGTATAGTGATGAATGTATGAAATTCATAGGTTGATTGCTAATGAAAATTGATAAAGATATAACCTATACCTCAAGGTAGATGAAAATCCATTTTCAAAACTATCCTACACATGATCTAGAGTTTGCAGGTGTGATATTTGCATTGAAAATATTGCGGCATTATCTCTATTGGTAAAAATGTGAGATATATAATGACCATAAGTGACTCAAATATATATTCACATATAAATAGCTTAATATGAACCAACTAATATGGATTGATCTCATCAAGGATTATGAATGCTCAATCCACTACCATCCCGGTAAGGCAAACAATATGGCAGATGCTCTAAGTAGAATGGATCCTCCATCTTTTTCAAGGATGAGAATTGAAAAGGATCTGATATTAATAGATTTTAAAAGGGTGGACATGAGAATAATTAAGGGATTAACATCGTAAATCCTTTCTCAAATGATTTCTCAACCATCCCTCTTGGATAAAATAATGGATGCTTAAATAAGAGATGTGGAAATTCAGAAAAGGGTGAAAGCTGTTAAAAATGGGAAATCATCCGATTTCAAAATTGATGAGGAAGGAGTTATAAGATTTGGGACATGATTATGTGTAACATCTAATCCATATATAAAGAATAATCTATTGAATTATGAACATAGCTCGACCTTCTATATCCACGCAGGGAGCACAAAGATATATCGGGATATCTGAGAAAAAGTTTAGTGGACCAATATGAAATTAGAGATTGCTGAATATACATCAAAGTGCCTCACATGTCAGAAAGTGAAGGCTGAGAGAAAAAAGTATAATGGGATGATGCAACCACTACCCATACAATCCTGGAAGTGGGTCAACATTACAATGGATTTTGTCCCTGGACATCTAATGACAACTAGAGAAAACAATGCTATATAAGTCTTTGTGGATCTTCTTACGAAGATAGATCACTTTATCACGATTAGATAGGACCTGTCATGTGTATCAACTTGTACGGATTTACATCTAAGAAGTTCTAAGGAAGCATGGAGTGCCACTATCTATTGTATCTGATCGTGATCCCAAGTTCACCTCTAAATTCTTGAAAAGTATCCAACATTCCCTAAGTACGTAATTGAACTTCAGTACGACCTATAATATTGAAATTGATGGCCAATCTGAGCAAACTATTCAGACATTTGAAGCCATGTTGAGAGAATAATCTATGGAATTTAAAGGATGATGGTACCATAATCACCCACTGGTTTCATTCTCCTAAAATAATATTTTCCACTCGGGCCTCTGAACGGAAAATATGAAACCCTTTATCGTAAATGATCTAGAAAACTGGCGTGTTGGGATGATGTCGGTGAGCGTAAGCTATTAGGATATGATATGGTCGATGAAATGGTGTAGAATGTGAAAAAAATTCATTAATATATCGAGGAAGCCTGTATTCTACAGAAGAGTTATGCAGATAATCATCGACATGACCTTGAGTTCAAATATGGAGACATGCTATTTCTAAGCATATCTCAGTGGAAGAAGTTCATGAGGATTGGAATGAAAAGGATGTTAAGTCCCAGGTACATTGACCCCTTTGAGATCCTTGATCGAGTCGGATCTGTGGCTGATCAACTGACCCTTTAACCTACTATGTCAAAATTACATGATTTATTTCATGTATCCCTATTAAGGAAGTACATACTAGACCTTCCACATGTACTCTTTTCAGAGGTGGTAAAATTAAAGGATGTGATCTCTTAAGAGGAGAAATAAGTGAAGATCTTGGATCCTAGAGAAAATGTTCTACGCAACAAGACTACTCATTTGGTCAAGGTACTATTGAGAAACCATAACTGTGAAGAGGCAACATGGGAACTGGAGGAAGCAATGATTGAAAGGTATCCATACATGTTTTAGGAATATAATGTAAAATGAAATTTCAATGGTGAAATTTCCTAAGGGGGAACAATGTAACAACCCAAGGATTTTCAATGAAAATTCCCTTCTCATAATTATGTCATAAAGTCACATGAAAATACAACATAATGAACTAATAAGTGCTAAGTAACCTTTAAACATTAGACTGACACTTCTATGTTTGAAATTTCAAAAATCTGGTATGCGCGGTTGTAATCAGTATGTTTTTGGAGTCCAATAAGAAAAACATAATTTTTGGTGATTAGTAACCTACACTAATTAATAGTAACATAAACTTTTGAATAGTGATACACCCTAATGAATAGTAACCTCACATATGATATTATAAAAAAATATTCATGTTTTATGTACGATATACCTATATTTTAGAATATATTAATGAATGTTTTAAAACTGGGTTTGATAATAAATTATTATATTAATTAAATATTAAAATAATCATATATAGAAAATTATTATTTTTTAAATGGACATCATTTTGGGATTTTACCCATCGAAACAAGAATACAGTGAATTTTTTGCGATTTTTCTGAAATAATTGAAGTATTTTTTAATATTAAAATTTCATAATTAATAATAAATGATAAATATGGGATTTATTGAGTCAATGATGATGTTATGCCGATGTACGCCCACTTGGATCCGGATGAAATGATAAAATTACTATTATTTTTCATGGAATACTTATTATTCCCTATCATGTGAATAAATAATAAATTAAAGGTTATAATATTATGAAATCCCTCCTCTCCTCAACTATAAAACCCCCTTCACTCCCTCTTCTCTTTACTCCTCTCATGCCTTGTGCCCTGCCATTATTCATTCCAAATTTCTTCAAAAGATCTTCCCCCACGTCCAAAAGTATCTAGACTCTTTAAAAAACCAAAAACATCTCCCCTAAATAGGTTCTCAATGGAGGAAGTCTCAAGAGGTCTTTAATAACAAGTTCAGAACACCAACAAATTTAAGGTAAGGGATCCTCTTCTTTTCACGCTTAATCAAGATAGTTCTCTATGATATGACTTTTTTCTGTAATACCAAGTGATTTGGTAGGTTTTCTCACCTCCCCCATACATCCCTAATGTTTTAAAAGTGACATGAAACCCCTTATCTACCAAATTAATCCCTCTCAGTAACACATGATACCATGCCGATAAACCGTAATGGATTTTACCCGAACATCCTTTATTCCTTCGGGTTTATCTATCATTATTTTTAAAAAAATGTTTTTTTCTTTTAATGTTATTTAAAACATTACATTCTGTTTATATTCTCCAAAATCTTGTTCCAAGATCCATCAATCTTTCTCTTTCTAGAATATACATGTTGTTAAGTGAATCCATCTTCAAAACTTCCCAATAAGGACACATATTTTAAAGGATCTTCCCGAAATATTAACCAATTTCATGTGGACACTATCATCTGTTTTAAGACACCATCATCATTATAAAAATAGTATTTTTATGAGGAAAAACTTCATGGTTGAATTCTGAGTTTATATAAAAGAATGTCCTCTTTACTATTTTAAAAATGTTATAGTATTTTCCTTAAAACTGCAAAAAAATGTTTTAATGCTAATGTTTCTCAAAAAAAAATAATATGTTTTCACTTATATTTGTTACCATCTACCACATTATATGCCTATATTACATTATTAAAGTCCATGTATGTTCTAATCCCTTTCTTTCATGGACACTTTCATGATGCACTCATTGGTTATGCATTATGTCATGATTGTGGTACCCAATTCCCTCCATGGGTATCCTTTTGATTAGGAACAATTTATTACGTATGATTATTTAAGGGGAAATAATATTTATATGGAAATAATATTTATATGGAATGAATATTCATGAAAATTTTGAGATGGGTGTGCCCAGATAGTGCTCCAATGCATTTGGTATGGTTATGTCTCAAGAGATGCGATGTGAAACAAGATTAGCGGTTAACCATGAACCATACTGAAATGGGAAATGAGAATGGCGGTTAGCATTGAACCATACTAAAGAATAGTTTTATGATTCTAACACATCTATATGATTCAATGTTTATATTATCCCATGCGTATATGATATTGTTTCATATGTTTCATGCTTTGGATATCACTATTTCATGCCTCCTAACTCACGTTATTATGATATATCATTATGTTCATTCCCTTACTGGGATTTTCAGCTAATCCCTTTGTTCATATGGTCCCCAGGGTACCCTATGAAAATGTAAGGGGTTAATGTAAGTTAGGAGCTCATTATGGAGATAAAATAAAGAAGTGTATTTTTTAAACCATGTTTTCTGTTTTATTCACCATGTCTTCTAAGACACTAGATTTGACGATCCTTGGCTTGTACTATGATGATTAATTATTCATAAAATCATGAAATGTTATATGAAAAAAGTCACGGGTCCTTATATAATCCCTCTCCAATATTGTTAACTGTTCAATAATAAGCACAATGAAATAATAACATAAAATAATATATTAAATAACATGAAAATAATGATTTTCATGATATAAAATTTAATTGTAAATTATATAAACCACATAATTTTTTATAGGCTCATATGATAAATGTATTTATTAATGAAAAATAATATGAGATCAATAAACCAAAAAAAATCATACAATGGAATTTTTTATTTAATCAATGAATTGATTATATGTGAAAAATTTAAGCAATAATAAAATAATTTTAAATAAAAAAAATACATTAAAAATTCATAATCACCATAACCATGATATAACAATATCTATGAATAAGTAATATAACCCAATCGTAATAAATTGTATTATGATATTATTTAACACATTTGAAATTTCAATAAGGTTCCCCTTGAATAATATAAATAAATTAGAAACATAAAATTTTACGATGAATGCTTAATTAATGTTATAACATATAAAGGCGTAGTATATAGAATAAAAATAAACTAATTGGAATATGGAATATGTCCAAACAAAATAAAATATGAGATGTGAATACTATACTATTGATCAGACTTCATTATATGTCAACTAAATTATAAATTATAAAAAACATCTATTATTTAATTTCCTATGATCAATTTCCATTTTTATTATCTTATACACAATTAAATAATTTTATTTCTTTTTAATGTCTAATAAAATTAGATAATCAGTGATGTCCACATATGGTATTTTGAAGATGATATGTTCATTATTTCAAAACAAATTCAGTATATTGACCATGGGAAAAGAGGAACTAGTTTTAACATCAAAATAATAATAATAGAGAAATATTTATCAAAATAATACTTCATTAAATCATTTTCAATCAATCATGTAATGCGATTTTAAAAAATGATCTGGGTTACAATCATAGATATAATTGTTCATATATATGCTTGTGTAAAATTTCATGTTTTCAATAGTCGTAATGGTAAGTAGATATGTAAATTTTCGTATTTATTGAATTATTATAATATATTTTATTATATATTATTTATTTGAATATACTTATACATTTCATTATTGTTATTTAATATTGAATGAAGAGTCTCACAACTCATGGGAGGAGGTTTTCCACGCACATGAACAATGTTATAAGTTTTCAATGTTAGAATGAAAATGATATATAATGTTTTTAGAATGATAAATACATCATTAATATTAAAATTATGTCCTTTATAATAGATATATTCATGTACATCATCTTAATTATCTTCACTATGTAATTTATTTTTTAAAATGAATCAAATCTCATTGTAGGGTAGTAGTTTTTCATACACATGAGATAAATTATAATATCCCACATAGAGAATATATTAAGAAGGTATAATTTATATTATATATATAGTGTAACATCCTGTTTCTGTGTGCTTCCAAGAGGTACCATGAAACGGGTTGGTCACATGGCCTTAAGCGCCATTACATGAATGCCAGAGGCTTCCGACTAGTATTGAAGACCTTGAATATGATAGTGGGGAAACTGTACCCACACTGGCAGAGTTAAAAAACAGAAGTAAATCAAATAACAATATTTGAAGTTGTAAAATAATCAATAAGTAAACAGAGGAAGTTATAAACAACTGTTGCACACACATATATATAAATGATGCATGATACAAATGTATGGGAAAGCATCCAAATAAATCAAAATGCTGAAATAAAGTACTAAAACACTGTAAAAATGAAAATCAAGTAAATATATATATAGAATCGCAAACCATATCTTGGTCCAATGCCCCCCTGCTCAATGGGAATCAAGTACCAGAAGTAGAATGGCACATTCCATATCTATACTTGCAGTAATAAAATATGTTTGGGGTCAAAATCATGACCCAAATAGTGTGTAAGACTAATCTATGTATGAAAACACCCAATTATCTGTTCCAAATAGTCATGGAATATATATGGAAACCAATAAGGAAAAAACATTAGTGAATATAGAAGCACTCAAAATTAAATAGTTCTATAGATTAATTAACAGAAATTTACTTTTAAGTAATTAATCATACAAAATAAAATACATGAAATCCTCAGTGTAGTTCTCACAACCTAACCCCTATGGTTCACCATACATGAGAAAATATATCAAAGACTCCTTCAGGAAGCACTCACTGTCAATTTCCCCTTTAGTCATAGGTGATCAAAGTCTCTCTGAGATTCACCCACCGTCAATTCACGATATAGTCTTTTAATGGTATCATAAAGGCACTCTAAGATGAACTCAATGAGAATTTTTCCTTGGTCCTCATAACATTACTATATACACTTTTAGGGAGAACACAATGTTAATCCCTCATATAGTCTTGCATTGTGATAATTAAAGCAGACACAATGGGAAAGCCCTCAATTTCAATCTCTACTGTGGCCTCCCAAAACCCAGTTCCTATAGCTCCGTGTATAGAAATCATGCTCAAAAAATAATCAGTATCCAATGTATACCTAAAAAACTACTTGGATAAACAACTACATCATATCATATAATTTCATATAATAATCACACCACCCAACAATATTAGGCAGGGAAAGAAACAAGAATCCTAACAGGAAAGGCTAGACCAAACAGTAAAAAATAATAAAATATGGGAAAAACATTCATAGATTGGAAAAGATAACCCTATTCTATAACAATTAACCACTATCCAATAAAATAAGTCATTGCAGGCAATAAAAGGTCAAAACCATAAACACAAAATAACCCGAATGAGGGTACTGCACTCTTTTGCACATAAAAATTATTGATTTACTATAGAAAGTCAAAAAGCACATACCTCAGCATCATGAGGTCTATATATGTGAACCACTAAACATGAATCACCTTAGAACACTGTGCAACAACAAAAACACATAAGACATTCAACTGAAGAAATCTTTTTGAAGATGATAAATAAGGAGATAATGTTCCATAAATTGGGAGAACTCACCATTCTGATTCCAACTCAATAGATGGGTATCGATTCAAGGAACAAATGGTGAGCCATGGTAATGGAGTAGATATATGGTTGTATGGACCCTCATGGATGAAATAGGTCGATATGAAGTGTGTTCTATCCATCAGACGTGACCCTGGTCCGTTTAATGAAAAAAATAAAGTACACAGAATGCACATTCATTTTTCAGAGTCCGCTTTAGGAGGTCTGTAGGTCACAACACACAGCCATGTGCCTGACCATTACATATCCCACACATGGCCACCTATCGAATTTGGGTACATAGTGTGTACTTAATATACACATCATATACAACTAAAATTTGAAAAAAAAAACTTTTTTTCTAAAAAAACAACCAGATAGGAAAAACATTCCTGATAAAAAGATCTGGGTTCTTACAAACTTCCCCCCATCCATAAAGAAATTCATTCCTGAATTTCCCTAACGTAGTAGAATATAAGAAGAATCCTTGAACAGATCCTTTGATTATGATCATACATCGACCACCCATTCTGAGGTCTCGTCTTGCAATCACCTATGCTACCATAGCTCTCGTACCAGAGGAACATACCGACCACCGAGAACATCTTCAATTAGACCAACAATCTATATATGATGCTCTTCTAAAGATGCATCCACCTCGAGATCTACTTCCTCAGGTTGGAAAACATGATTCGTGTCTGAGGAGTAACATCGAATCTGAGAAACATGGAAGACCTCAAGAATATCCCAATAACTCTGTCATGACTGTGCAGTTCATCCTGGTGACACCAAGTTGTATCAGAAATGAGGAACTATAGAAAAAGAACTACTTGAAACGTATGAAATGCCTTAACCTGTTGATAGGTGGAACACCTCATGGAAAACCCATCATCATATCACTTCATACCTGGCCACCAATACTGACGGTGTAGACCTCGATACATCTTAGTGACACCCAGATGATGTTCCCAAACTAAGGAATGAATATCTCACATCAAATCCTTTCATATGTCAGCAGGCACCAATATGCATCCATGTAAACACAAGATCTCATCCTTTCCTACTGTCCATCCAAGAAATGGGCCCTCTCCTAAAACAATCTCTTGTTGGACTAGGCCATCTATATTTTATTGCTGCCTCATTCGTACTCAATCAATAAGAGTAGAGGTTTCAACTACAGATTATAAAAACTTCTCACCATGTCTTTCGTGCACCACCAAATGAATTTTTGAGAATAGATCCATAAGCTCCCACTCACTGATGACATCCTGAAAATCCAATATATGAGTACTCTTGCTCAACGTATTAGCCACGGTGTTGCCTTTCCCAGGAATGTAGGCATGCTCAAAGTCAGTGGACTGAAGGTACCCAGCTCACGTTCGATGTATGAAATTCCTATTGCGATGAGTAAAGATATACTTGAGACTCTTGTGGGTAGTAAAAATCAAAAAATTATCTCCTAGAAGATAATGGATCCAACATAGTAAAGCATGAACAACTGTAGATAGCTCAACATCATGGGCTAGGTAATTCTTCTCTTGTGGCCTCAACTTCCAATAAATATATAAAATGACCACTTATCCCTACATAAGAACTGCTCCTAGACTGATACTTGAAGGATCATAGTATACAATATATCTCTTGCTTGGATCTTGATATTCTTGTATCGGTGCTGATGTTAAACTCCCTTTTATCTCTAGAAAGTCTAAATCACATAATTATGACAACAAATACTTCACACATTCTTTCCCAGACCGATTAGTTGTGCTGATAAGTGAGAGAAGTCATGTATGAAATTTATATTGTAACTATCCTTCCATAAAAAAAATCTGTACATAAAACACTTTATTTTACTACTCCCATGAAACTACTGCTCTCACTTTCTCAAGATTGTCTGATACTCCTGTCTTTGAGATAACATGAACCAAGAAGTGAATACGGTCCATCCATAAGTTTCATTTTGAGAGCTTAACATATAATCGATGGAAACATAGTTTATTAAAAATGATATCAAGATGTGTATCATGGTCGTTTCATGTATGAGAGTAAACCAAGATATCATCCTTGAAGACTACCAACAATCAATCCAACTGTGGATTGAAAACTTGGTTCATCAGTGCCATTTAAATTGTAGGCTTGTTCGTGAGACCTAACGGTATAAAAACATACTTGTATAGATCATACCGGCTCCAAAAGGCTATAAGAGGTACATCTGAAGGTCTAATGGGTGGATGATGGTAACCAATCCTCAAGTCAGTATTCGAGAACACCTATTCTCCTCGAAAGTGATCAAATAGATCATTAAATATCAAAATGAGATATCATTTCTTGACCGTCAACAATTTCATCATCCAATAATCTAGACATAGTCTGAGGGTACTTTCCACCTTATTTGTAAACAGGATAGGAGAACCCTAACGAGAAGTATTGGGTTTGTTGAAACCCTTTTCCTATAACTCCTCGAACTTGTTCTTGATCTTCTGAAACTCTTGTGTAGCCATCCTATAAGGAGGAATGGACAATGACTCCACTCTGAGAATGAGCTCAATAGAAAAGTATACCACATGCTCTAGATGACAACATAAGTTATCTTCTTTTTAGATGTCTTTGAAATAATCCACCACTGGATGAAAGTTCATCTGTGACATCCCCTTGTCATCCAGATACCGACTACAAAACTGGGTTGGAACTACTCCAAACACATGGTTCTCGGGTCCCGCTCTACTCTCTTGAGCATCCCATTCTCCCTAATGATGAAATGATCATCCCTTTGGAAATGTGAGACTCACGCAATGATTATAAAAATCAAAAATAGCATAGAAGGGAACCAACAAGTCCATTCCAAGAATGAAATCACAGCCCATCATCTCCAAGACATAGAGGTACCATAAAAAGTGACACCCACTGACCTCAAGATTGTACTCCTTGAATGGATGTGCACTAGCCGTTCTAGTTCCCAATGAGGTATCTAGTGTCAAGACATCAACAAAATAAAAGATACAAATCCAAATTTTCTCCACAACTGAAACAAATATAAATCTATGGGAATCCCCTATGTCGAATGAGAAGAATCTAAAATAGATGCTACTAGGATCGTTCCTCGAATAGTAGAGGGTCCAAGATCCTGCTCATGTTGTGTCATCTCCACTGCAAAAGTCCGACTTGTACTGCGGTCCTATGACCATTCCCAACCATTCTTAGATGATCCACCCTATTTTCACTGAATACCTGGAAACTGGATACCATGACCATGATAGCCACCTCAACTTGAATGTTCGAAAGAACTCCAGTTCCAAGACTAGTTTTAAATTGGTGGTGTTATTCCCAAACAAAAAGTCATAGAAGAACCTCTATCATCTTCTACTGGTGAAAAGATCTGACATATGTACTGAAGATGGACCATCTGGACACAATATCGACACTCCACTGGGTCTCATGGGAAACGTGGCATTGTATTCCAAACCCTTCCACACTATAAGTGCACCACCTGGAAACTTGGGGGGTGCATCCCACCTACTGGGATCTCCACAAGTAGACTCACTACGGCACTTCCTGCTATCTACCAGGGAAGATTCAACTATGGATGAAGATCCACTCTGGCTCACTGCTCTTGAATAACTCAGGTTGTGCTCTATGATCAGAACCTGGGGGACTATAAATGTGTAGAATGTCAACATGACAATGATGAAAAAAGCCTGAATTTCCTGCCTGGGACCATCCTCGATCATCCAAGAAAAAAATAACCCATCTCCCCTGGAAATGGTGTATATCACTGGAGCACTATGAAGAAAGAAGTATATTCCATGACTAGAAGAGTAACATGCTCTAAACTCATTAACTCTCGGTATCAATTGACCCTCAAATATCCCTAGGTAGAAAAAGTCATAGAAGACACACTGAAACTAATCACTTGCCACAACCTACTGTTGTCCTGCCTGTGAGATCACACCCCACAGTCTCTTGGCGGAATCCCAAAGCATATAAGTATAGTGAATTACCCTCCACTACATAGGCATATACAGATGGTCGCAGATTCTCAGTATGGATTTGATCCATGACTATGCGGCCTGGGGTCCTCCGTCCCCTCAGAATGTGAGAGGATTCTACTGTTTAAAGACTCATGTCAATTTTACCATCGACTGGGTAGGATGCAGTAATCCCTTGATGGTCTACATAAACCTCAAAAATTTATCTCAGAATTATTCTTTGACACCTATATCCAGGATGAGTTATAGTGCCAAGAACAACATGAGGATCTGCTGGTAGTTCCTGATCAACCATATCTGGTGTCTGGTTACTTCCTTGTAACTGGAAGACAACCGGAGGACATGTAGGTGGCATGACTCTACAAGGTCAAGTGCACACCTTATATCATGATTAACAGGGACTGAAACATAGATGTGTAAGAATGTAACAAGAGAATGAATGCATTCAAATTTTTCAAAACAAGGATACACGACTTTTATAATCCCTACATAGTGTGTTCTCTTAAGCCTTCACATGGGCATGTACTTCTACCAACCCTTGTCATATAACACCCCTTACCCACCGCGTGAACTTGAATCCTCTTACCTTTCCCAAGTTCTACTACATGGACAAGCCAAATGGTTCTCCTAGAAATAGAATAAACAGCATGTTAGTCCTCAACATGGCTTGTACTAGACGGACTTCACCATCCCATGTTGTTAGACACACAGTCAGTTACACGACTGATTGTACACGACATGTTTGTTCCAGACACGGCGTGCACATGAATGATTTCACCGACTCGTTTTGTTTTCTACATAGATGGATACAAGGGATAAACAACAAGAAATGTTGAAGATTGAAATGTTATGGATAAAATATGTTTTATACATCTCTGTAGTTATTCACTTGGTTGGACACATAGTCTACCCAACACGGTGAGTACAACCGGTACACGTCGTTTTTCCCCAGTGATTTCTCAACGCCATGTATCTACCCACATAGCCAGTGACATGTTTAGATACTACATGGTGCGTACATATAGTACAAAATGTGTACTTAATAAAACCATTTCCTTCTCAAACCAAAGAACACATCACATGTATTCATCATTACACGTATTGTATTTTGGGTTCTTCCAAACAGTAAGCCTCAGAAACTACTATAGAACCCATAAAACATTGAAAAAAACCTTAAGGATCAAAATTCTAATTCGTGTGGGCACATACTCCTCACTAATCAATGATTGGATTCTAATAAATGTCATTTTTTGCATAAAGGAGTAATGAGCCACCAAATTCCAATCAATGAGGGACCATAAACCTTACTAACCTAATTCCAGTGTTCTTTCAAATGAAACCATAAAAAATAAATACCCTATAAAAATAGGTATTCTGTCATGAAATATATCACAACAACATCCATATATAGCACAACATCTATCACAATAATATGAAATTACTAATGAACCCTAAATGGTATGGTAGAAATGCATGAAATGTGATTTCTAACAAGTTCCTATATGATGCATGATATGGAATGCCCTTGTCTCATCATTTTTCAATAGAAATAGAACATTAATAATATCAATGATAACATCACAAAACATGTGAATCAGCCAATGGTAAAATCAATTCAACATTAAAATTACAAAACTAGAAAAATTTCAATAACGAGGTAGATTGACATTACCCTGTACAAGGGTTAGCTACTATTTGGATCAACTTATTACCAAGTACCTATTCACACATATACCTAACTATAGGCTCCATGAAGTTAGTCAAGAAGAAAATAACCTCCTCTGATACCTTGATGTAACATCCCATTTTTGGGAGCCACCCAGAGGTGCCCCGTACCCAGTTAGTCACAAGGCCCCATGCACATTTCCACGAACATGAGAGACTGCCGACTAGAAGAGAGGGACTTGAGTGTGATAATGGGAATCTATTCCCCCATTAGTAGATTAACACAGCAGAAGTAAAAAATAGCAATAGTGGAAGCAGTAAAACATGAAATATCTGAATAGTGGAAGTAATTAAAAAAAGGAGCACACACATATATATAAATGATGCATGATACATATGTCTAGAAAATCATCCAAACAAATAAAAATGATAGAATATATTACAAAACCACATAATAAATGAAAATCATTTAAATAGCACCACAACATAGTAAGCCTCATCTTTCTCGCATGCTCCCCTAGTCCACTGAAATCATGTACCTGATGTAGAAGGCTTCCATCCATTATCTATACCTACAACAATAAAATAATTCGGGTCCCAAAATCAGGACCCAAACAAGGTGTGTGACTAATCCTAATAGGCCACCACCCAAATATTTGTTCCTTACAGGAAGTGAATATTTATGGCAGGCAATAAGCAATAAGATGTAGTGAATACATAAATATTGAAAAATAAAAATTCATACAGTTTCATTTACAACCATTTACTTTTAAGAGTATAATCATACAAAAAACAAATACAATCAACCCTCTAGATATTTCTCACATACTAACCCCTATAGTTCAAAATAAATGTGAAAATATAGAACGAACTCTATATGGAAGCAATCACCATCAATTAACCCTTTACTCATGTGTGATGAAAGTCACTTTGAGGATGCATTCAACATCAATTCCCCATATATTATTTTAACAATAACTTATTGGCACTCTGAGGAAGCACTCAATGTTAATTCCTCCTATGGCCACATAACATAACTATACACACTCTGAGGGAGAACTCAATGTCAATCACCCCATATGTTTTTGCAGTATGATAAATAAAATATACACTCTGGGAAATCCCTCAACATCAATTTCCACTATGGTCTCAGTACACCAGGTTCCTATAACCACCGTGTAATGAACTCATGCACAAACGATAATCAACATCCAAAGTAAACCTCAAGAACTACTTGTCTAAACCAATACAACATTTCATAGCATGTCAAATAATAATCACTCCTCCCAATAATACATAGCATGGAATGAAACTAGTAGCCTAACATGCAAGGCTAGACCAAACGGTAAAAAACAAGAAAGCATGGGAAACCTTTCGTAGCTTCGAAAAGATAACCCTATTCTCAAACAATTAACCTATATCCAATCATACAATGTATAACAGAGAATAAAATGCATAAAACCTTGAACACGCAATACCTCGAATGAGGGTATTGGTCACGTATGCATATAACTCAAACACAAATTACAGAAAGGAACAAAACACCCACCTTAGTGTCGTTAGATTGATATACATGACCATCATGACTTGAATATCCCTAGAACACCATACATCATTGAAAACACTAAAGACATTCATCCCATGATATCATGCGGGAGAGGATAAATCTGGATATGATGTACATGAATAAGGGAGAACTCACTGTCGCAATTCAATTGTAGTCAACAATGGTCGATTCAGTGAATGGACAGTGAGTCGAGGGCTCGGAGAAGAGCTGCAGATTTCTGGATGCTCATGGAAACAAAATGTCGAAAATAAGTGTGTCATGTTCGTCAGATGCGACCCCAGTCCGTTTAATGATAAAAAAGTACAAGGTGTGTTCTTTAAAAGTACACGGCATGTACTTTACTTTTCAAACATCTGCATTAGGAAGTCTTAAGGGAACCACACAAAACCATGTGCCCGACCATTACACGACCCACACACGGTCACCCGTAGTAACTAGGTACATTTCTTGTACTCTATAAAATTACATAACTACACTTTTTCAAGAAAAAACTACAAGAAAGGAAAAACATACCAATAAAATATAAACTGGTTTCTTACACATAGAAGTATAAATACGTCACAAATAATATAATAATAATATAAATACTTCATTATAATATGCTACGAGATTCATTTTTTGGAAAATTAATTACATCATTTTGTTAGTTTATAGTTCACTGTACACATGAATGGTGATTTCATGTACCATTTGATGGAATGGTAAATGGAATTAGATTGTTAAATAAACTTAATAGCATTTTATTATATAGGTCATAATTGTTTTTTTCTTTATTTATACTTTAATATCAATTAATATAGGTTTAATAAGAAATAAAATGAAAATTCTTGGTTAAGAAATATACCACTATTTTTGACAACCTCGTTAGGTTATGAACAAAGCCTTTATATAATAGAATTATGAGCAATCCAGTGATTATATAATTATAATTGTAATTTATGATTGAATTTTGTTTTATCCTGGTCTAGAGAATGGCCATTGATGGTTGAAGGTTGAGATGAGAGGGTTGGCTTTTTTATGTGTGGTGAACGGCACATTCAAATTTTTTTTAAAAAAAAGGTGTAACCACATTTTTAAATGCCAAAAACTGCCAAATGGGCCATTATTGAGACTTAGACGTTATATGGTAAAAATATGTCCATGAAATATATTTTAGAAACGTTTCTAAATCAATTTAACAATAATAATTTTATTTTAACCCCATGTAAACTTTCTTTCACCTAAACCATGATAATTAATTTTTACTATTTTCTCTTTTATTATAAAAATTAATTTTTTCCTTATTAGATAAGAGATATTAGTGTTATTCTAAATTTGGAATTCAATTTCAAAAATTTAA
Organism: Viscum album; assembly: GCA_963277665.1. Lineage (NCBI taxonomy): Eukaryota > Viridiplantae > Streptophyta > Magnoliopsida > Santalales > Viscaceae > Viscum > Viscum album. The sequence goes on along the minus strand of OY728122.1, from coordinate 1,332,860,989 downwards.
TCCACTTATTTGTAAAAAATAAATTTAAAAATAAACCTGTAGAGGGGATAGAAAATCAGGTTTTCAAGATATGTATTTTTTCCGAGAAAGATAATTCTATATAAAATGTATGAGTAATAATATTCACTACATGAATACCAATTAATATATTTAACAACTAAGCTATAAATTTTCTTTAAATAAGTTATCAATATCGGTTTTAAGATACATAAAAAGGATAAATATTATACACATTAAAATAGCTTTTAGAAAAATGTCTTCTTGAAACCACAAAATAAAATTATTATTAAATCAAAAAATAAATATGATTAAAATTTAATTAGGATGATTAAATATAAATAAATAAAACATATTTTAAATTTAATCATATTAAAAACATCATTGTAGTATTAAATTATATCTTATATTAAAAAATTATGATAGTTTTATAAAAATTATTTTTTATCCATATTCATAGAAGAATCAACAATGTTTGAAAAATATGAAAAAATCAACCCAATAATATTTTAATATGATGATTAAAAAAATTATGTTCATTTTATCTAATATGTTTTATATTAATTATTGAAATTAATTATAAAATTTTTAACTTCATAATCAATATAATTAATTTTTTAAAGCATATTTGATAGGAATAAAATTATATTTCTATAAATTAACTAATTGTTTATAATAAAATTATCAATAGTTTAAATTTTTAAGGATATATATATATATATCATAATTTATTTACTTCTATTAATGACAAATAATTTATTTTTTAGGTTATACATGTTATGTATTTCTTGTGTCATTTAAGCTCGGTGTTCCTTGTCAAATACGCCATCAACAATAGATTTATTTTCAAAAATATTAGGGTGTTATGTACTAATACATATAATATTTTCTTTTCAATGGAGTTTTTATTTAGATGTTACAAAAACAATGAGGGTTATTTATCTCAATATTGATTCATTGTGAAATTTTTCATTTTTTTTATTTATTTTTTATGGTATAACTATTGTTATTTAAATATTTTATACCCAATATATTATTATTTTTATTTGAAATTATTTATCTCAAGTGCTTTTTTATTCAATGTATAAAAAATCAATAAAAATTTATTTTACAACCATATTTATTTAAAATATTATTTTTAAAAAATTTACATTGATAAAAATTATATGTTAATTATCTTTCATCCGTATATATTTTATTCTTCTATGTTAATATATATGATTTTAATGATTCTATTAAATTATAATCTATTTCATTCATAATATTATGGAGAATTGTTTATGAAATGAAAACATTATTTTTCAATAAGGTAATGAATCTTTTTTAATGATGATGTTGTTTATGTAATATCCATGCGTAGTTTTTTATTATTTCACTAGTGTTTAGAAGTAATAAAAAAATAATATCTTTTTAGAATGTTTTAAAATTAATTTTAATAATTCTTTCTAAATACTTTATTCATTAAATTTAACAAATTCTCTAAAATGGAAATGTTTTATCTAGTATATGGAATTAATGTATTTTCCCACTATCCTAGCCATCCATTATATTGATTAATGAATTATTGGTTTCCATGGTTATTGTAAAATAATTTATTTTTATCAATATTAATTTAATTTTATTAATATTCTAAAATTAAATAATATTATAAATATTTTCATGAAATGCTCAATTTCTCAATTAATATTATTTTTCAACTATTTGGGTGGCCGTTATGGATATTATTTTACATTGGTTAAAAATCATATGATATCATCCAATTTATTTCACTATAGTTTTTAGGATAATGATGATTAAGGATTATTATATGTGTCGTATAATTCAAATATTTTAATTATGTTATGAATAAATTATTAATGAAGATGTTACTTTTCCATGAGTTATGTTATGAAAAATGTTTTAATGATTCCATGTCACACATAGGTTTGTTTGGTATTTTTTTATCGGTAGTCTTAAAATTATGTAATATCCTAAAGAATTGGTTATATAATTATATTTTTTTCTGGTCATATCAATGTGGATGGGGAGTGAACCTTGTTATGTAATGGACACTATCTACTATGTTTTCAATGATATTGATCCTCAAATATAGTATTTATGGGAATGGGTAGGGAACCAAATCAACATTATAGAAATTACAGAGATCCCTAAAAAGGTATTTCAGTATCATCCTATAATTCATCATTTGAGACATTAAATTTCTAATTCAGATGATGGAAAAAGGTTAAGATGAAATGATGATTAACAGATATGTGGTGGAAAAATATTTCATCTAGACGATTTTCCACAATGGAAGAAAATTGGCGAGCCGTATTCTACATTTGAAGATGAAATTTGAAAGCTCATACATGTGTTGTGCCTCGATGGAATGAATCTATATCCAACCCTCAGTAGAACACATAGTTCATGACCTGTTTTATGGGTAATTTACAACCTATCTCTTGAAGATTGTGTGAAGCACAAATATTTCATGTTGAGTATAATGCTCTCAAGTTCAAAGCATCCTGGAAATGAAATAGATTTTTTCTTATCACCATTGATTTATTATTTGAAACTTTTATTCGAAGATGGTATTAGGGTGTATGATTCATATAAAATGGAATTTTTTCAACGACAAGAAGTGGTTTTGTTCACTATAAAAGACATCCCAGGGTATGGAAATTTGTCCAGATATAGTGTTAAGGTGCATAATGAATGTCTAATTTTAAAACAAAAAACTTTATATTTTGAAATTGCATCCTGAGAGGAGAAAAATATATATGGGTCATCGAACATTTTTTCTTATCAATAACACTTATAGAAGACTAAAAAGGAATTTAATGGCTAACAAAAATTTGATACATCTTTAAAACCATTATACAAAGATGTGTGTTTTGAGAGGGTTCCAAAACATGATGGTAATTTGGGAATGAAACATAAATATAGTAATGATATACTTATTTTGATGTAAATGTCAATATTTTTTAGCTACCATATTAGAGATATACTAAAGTGAAACATAATATTAATGTCATGTACATGGAGAAGAATAATTGAGACCATTTTATTAGAACATTGATAGATATTAATGGAAAGAATAATTTTGGGTTGAATGCAATATTAGACATACAATCAATGGGAATAGATTAGGAGTTAGATTCCACACCTATTGTAAGATGAACTTTTCGTCCCCCAACATTACATACATTATCCAAGAGGTAGAAAATTATATTTTGTCAGTTTCTTCTTGATATCCAAGTGCCATAAGGTTATTCAACAAATGTAAAAAAATTTGTCTCTTTAATGTATTTGAAGTTGATAGGTATGAAATCTCATGATAGTCACATCACGATGCAATAACTTCTACTAGTTTATTTGTGTGGAATATTTTCCATCCATGTCATAAAGACTATAATGAAGGGATAATATTTTTTCAATTCAATTTGTAATAAGTTGATTGATGTGAATGCTATGAATATTTTAGGAAAGGATGAAATTTCAATTCTTTTTCGATTGGAAATTTATTTTTCTTAATCATTTTTTGATATAATGGTTTAATTAATTTTTCAGCTAGTTCGAGAAATAATGATTTATGGACCTGTATTTCATGATTGGGTGTATCCTTTTAAAAGGAATATGAAAATATCTATGTGGTATATTAAGAATCCATATCAACCTGAATCCTCTATTATGGAATACTATATTTATGAAAAGGTTTTGGTGTGTTGTACGAGATACTTGGTTGCGGCGGAACACTTAGGTTTGCCTCCATATCTCCAAGAACGAGTTAATAATGTGGGAAAGGGAATTCATTGTCTGAATGTCAAATTGTTTTTAGTGGAACAAATAAAGAAGTTAAAATTATACATCTTCAGTAACATAGTTGATGCTCAACCATATATCAAATTACATATTAATGATTTGATACATTTTCATCCAAATAAGAAATAAATGTTAATTTTTAATGGGTAAAACAAATAATTTTTGACACATTTTAAAAAGACATTTCTTATCGGATCACATGTATCAGAGACATTATGATGGTTAGTGGATGGTCCATGTATAGATGTGATAGCATGATCATGGAATGGAATTAATGGCTATAAATTTCATACAAATCTCATGACTACAATTGTGTAATGTAGAATAGTGGTGAATTGGTGATTGCAGAAGCTATGCATTTTTATAGTTCTAATGACAGAAACACAATTTCTGCAGCATAAGTATATTATGGACTCATTTAATAAATATGGGAGGTTGATTTACTTGAAATTAATGTTCATTTTTTAAAGTAGAAATTCTTTATTTGTAAAAACTATTTTAGACACGATGAATTTGGAATGATAGTTGTTAATCTGATAGATTGGAAGAGATAGGAGAATCTTTTATAAAGGCCACACATGGAAAACATATTTCTTATATTATTAATCAATCAGATATGGAGTGGTCTATTTTTTTAAAAGGTAAAGAATTTTTTTTTGTTAAGGATCAACATGATGAATATATTGATTTATGTGATATCCCTAATTCTAGGGAAAGATTATAAATATGTAATGGTTAGCATGTTGAAGACATGGTTTCTGCCATATGGAATGGTAACAGTGATGGTATTTGCGAAAATAATCAATTTGAACATTATTAAATTTTTAGGTAACATATGTTTATTTCTTGTTTACATTTTTTAATTTCATAAAATGTTATATATTTTAAATTTTTTATTTATTAAAACATGTATTAATAAATTATGTAGAAACGTTTGTTTATTTTAATATTTTTTTAGTTTATCATGTTTACCATTACATAAATTATATGTTTACTAATTTTATTGAATGAAAATTAATTTACCATTTTTACCATGTTGACCATGTATACCATAGATCACTATAGATTATCTTTACATAACATTTATATTTATTGATTTTGATGAATGATAATTAAACTTCAATGATTACCATCTTTATAATTGTTTTACATGGTTACCATAATTACCATGTTTACTATTACATAACATAGTTCAGTTTTTCATTTTTTGTCAAAATTAGTATTTCCATATTTGTATTTGTGTATTTTATATGTAATGATTTATTTTTTGAATTTAATGATAATGGAATATCAATCATTTGATCTAACACATGATTCTGCAGTTCAGTATCATGATCATACTTTTGGGAGGAACATTCACATGATCTTCTTGATTGTCCCTAATCATCTTTACGCACTCCCATAACAACAATGGGGATTCATAGAGTTAGTAAATGTGGATTCACATGCTTAACAAAATTATCACATTTCCGTAGCTAGGACCAAATTATACTCGTTGTGATTAATGAGAATCAAATTTCTATAGGTCCCAATGCAAAAAATATTAAGAGTTTTGAATAAAATCAGGGTAAAAGGAAAGTAAGAAATTGTTTATAATGATTGGATATGTGTTGTTGAATAGATAATATCTCAGTTATGGTGGAAAATTTTGGTACAATCTTGTTCTATTGTATGAATAATCATTAAATGATTAAAGTATAATATTTTTCACATCTTCTTCATCAGATGACATTTGATATTCCTGACACAAAAGGTACCAAGAAGAAATGTTTATCAATGGCTGCTAGGAGATGGAGGGATTTCAAATCAACCCTCACATCTGATTCCATCATTGGTCATAGGCAACAAGATATTCTATGTAATATATATCCTTTCTTAGATGAATACACATAGAAACAAATTGTTTAACGTAGATCAAAAGACTCATTTTTGGTTCGGGCAGTGTAACTTTTTGTAATATTTATTATATAATTTTATAATTAATGTAATGTTAATGATTTCTTATTCTTAATTTATAGAAAACAAAGACATCTCATCTATAAATAATATATAAAAATTTATACCCTTATAGTTTATATCGTGAAGGGAATAGTTTATTGGAAGAACAAATAATGGAGAAAAAATTACAAAAACATAAAGGCGAGTGTTCATGATATTGAATGGTTTCTCCTCCATCTCTACCATCTAGTTATGGAAAATGGATGAGAGATCGTATGAGAAAAAAGGGAAATAGATTTCGAAAGAGTCGAGAGTCATTGTTGGGAATATTGTAAGATAATTATTTTAATTATTTAAGATAATTCTATTATTGATATACAATGAATCATTATATAATGTTCAATTAATTAATACCAGATTCTCATGAGGATCACAACACATAAGGAGTATATACTGTTGCTGGGAGGAATGATATTTTATCTATAGTGTTGGGAAAGCCCGAACACCGTATTTGGGTTTGAGGATAAGTGACAAGTGTATCAGTAAGAAAATAGTTTCGGTTTTCTTCAAATTCATCCATCGAGGGTGTATATAAAAAAAATAAGAATCCTTGGCGGCATAAGTTGATAATATTAATTCGACAATGGAGAAAAATATTAGTGTATTTTTATAGTCTATGTTTGCAGACATGAAAAATAAAATTCGTACTTCAGCTCCCACTCCTACACTCCCCCTACAGACCCAATTATTTATCCTCTACCTCCGCCAGTAGCTCCCACTCCCACACCTCAATATCTGATTATTTATCCTCTAACTCAGCTTGTGGACCCTAATTTTTATCCTAATCCTCCTCCACAATATCTTACTTATTGTGAGTTGTATGTTTATGATCCTCAAAATCTTATAGTTGCATATGGGTTGGTATATTGTATATGAGGTATAGTTCATCATCAACTCTTTGAGTAAAAGAATAATAGGGTAATTGTATATGATATTATAGATAATTAATCTTGGGTATCATTACCTATGGACAAGGTGACAGAAACTAGACATAGTATCATCCACTTTTTAGTTTCTCCATCCATACTTATAAGGCTCATTACCATAGTTGTATGTATGTTTTATAATTCATGCAAATTCTTTATTAATGTTTATTTAACAATTGAAAAATAATATAATTTTCTATTAATTTGCAGGAATTCTTCAAAGGTAAATAAATTATGAATATGAAACCAACAAGACAAGTGTGTATGACATCAGATTCAAATTCTAATTGTCCTCACATATGGTTATGATATTCAGATTTTTTGGCCGATTACTATTTGTTTCCAATGGAATCTCATGTTTATAGATATGAAATAAACATGGGGATTGTGAAAACAAATATCATGGATCTTGTTACTACATATATGTTTGGCATCCACATTGTCTGGTTTTATTCAATGTAAGTCTCAACACCTTTACCTACATAATATTTATTTAAAATATATTCATATTTTTGATTTGTAATACCTATCATTTTAACATGTGTTAGAAGAATATGTGGATAGATATATATGTATTCATGGACATGCATATTATTTCCCTAAAAGCTCAGGCATTGGATGAGGAATAAAGAACACTTTATATTGCTGAAATACTTGGATGAAATATAATAACGTAGTGTTTGATGATTAATTTTTTTGAGAGGAATGAAACATATATCTGGAAAAGTGTTCTTTATCTTTTAAAATATAAAACGCATAACCATAACATTTAATTTATATTAGTGTTCATGGGATTTTAGGTGGTTTTTTTCGATGGAAGAAAACACTTTATCGAATATTTTTTGTCTATGGCAATATTGAGGGAATATTTAAGAATTTAATATAAAAGTATGATTAAATTTTGTAAGAGTTTTTTACATTATAATTAATTTTAAATTTATCCATTTAATATAATTTTCTATCATGGGATGGTAATACTTTTGAAAAACACCATGAAAATTAGTGTCAATATCAAATATGTAGATATAAATGTAAATATAAATTAATAATTTTACTTTTGGATGTATTACATAAATACCATATTTTGAATTGACACTCATTTAAATAGAATTTTCAAGAAGAAAATTGCATCATCAAATGTGAATATTATATGTTATGTTTTTTTGTATGAAATAATTACAACTAAAATAATAATGAACATTGACTAGGTTAGATTTATTATAAACATTTCCATAATATTTCATTTGATTTATTCATTAAAGATGTTAACTACATTCCTTTTAATTAGTTTCTATTACATGACACTCAAACCCGATAGTTCTGATGAGGTAAAGCACTTACAATTGGAATGGTCAAATTATTTTAAAAAAATGATTAGATTTTAGTTTAAATGTATCTAATATGTAACTATTTATATTTTAAATAATATTGTGTATTTGGTAGATTGTTTTTTTTTTGATTTCAGTTTCTCTATTGACATAGTATGTTTTGATGCTTATATATGTGAATGTTTAATTTTCCCTGTTTCTTAATGTTTTTTTCTAGTTCTGATGTTTTTTTGGTATATATTCTGGCCCAGTTTTGGGTATGATTTTTCTTTGGTTTCTACTTGTTTTTTGTCTAATTTGATAGAGCATAGTAATGGTTTTGTTATTTTTGTTGAAAAAATAGATTTTATGTCTCTTATTTTATAATAGATATAAAAAATTCCGAGGGAATGGTTTTTACATTTATATTTTTAAAAACTGATGTGTTATATCAATTTTCAGGATTGTTGTAAAGTAACTAACATGAAAATCAATTTGCAGATAGGTTATTACAACATTTATTTTATAAATTACGAAATACATTCAGGGGTATATTGTTTTCCATTGAATATTACATAACTGATGTCATATATAATTTATCACATCTGTTATTTTATAATGGATGTGAAAAAAAATTTGAGGTGGGATATATTACATTGGATATTACATAACAAACATGACATACTTTATAACACATTGGTTATTAAATGAATGACATAATAAATGGAGCCTCTAAAGTATTATTCACTTCGGTTTCAAATAACTGATGTGAAAACCCTTCAGAGGCTCAATTTATTATGTTTTTTTTAATAAATGACATAATAAACTATATACCACATCTATTATTTTATAACTGATGTAATAAATTGATGCTATAATGGGGTTTTCATGTCGGTTATTTTTTAACTGATGTAAAAAACTATTCAGATTTACTATTTTTATGTTGACATTAAAATAAACGACCTGAAACACATTATTTATGACATCACCTTTAATAACATCGACAAAAAACAGACTTAAAAAATAAAAAATAATCGACATAAATAATGATTTCAACACTAGTTCCTAATTCCAAAATTGACATAACCATGCCTATGATACCATCTTTAGTAACCCTTATTTGCATACATTACTTTTAAATCAATTTAATAATAAAAGAAAAGAGGAATTATACCATTAGTATACAAAGATATAGTTTCATGGGAAAACTAGGATCATACATACCTTTTACAATATAAAACTGAACAATTATTTAATTTCTTCTTCTCATACATCATATAACACCATGAGTTATCATTAGAACAACTAATAAGCCGAGTATATATAAAAAATAAAGGTGAGATAAAATATCAGTAAGAGGATATGAAAATGAGATAATACAGCATGGGGTGAGCATGATTGTTTTCATCTAACATCGTCATAGGATCATAAATATTATAGGAATAATTAGTAAAGGTATTGAAGAGTGGAAATGCATAAAAATGAAACCGTATGACTTAGTAGTTAACTAAAAAATATATTTGTGAACAAATATTTCATCCTAATCCTTAATATTACAAATTAAACCCTGAGATTCATTTAATTACCCAATGCAATGAAGTTGTATATTATTCCTGGCACACCAATAACATAATAAAATAAATATTGTGCTATATAATTGTAGGTCATCCCCACACATGTTAATATTAACATTATAATGAATTCCATATTAATGTATATTAATCATGGATAAAATATTCTCATTGAAAGGAATGGGTATCATTTCCTACATAATACATTTATAAACATAGGGCTCCCAAATTATGAAGAAATAACACACATGATACAAGATCCTTCAACAGTGAGTGAGAAGTAACATGTGGGTTTATGAAGGAATCGTTCTTTTAGAATGAATTTTTTTGATATAAACACTAGTTTTAAATATTTATATCCAGGAAATATAAATACAATGATGAATAAATTATTTTCAAATAATAACCATACTTATAACGGAGTGAAAGGAAAAAAAGAGAGTTGGGTTAAAGAATTCCCATTACCTTGTATCTAAACGATTTCTTCACCTTAATGTCATTTATACTGACATAATATTAATTAATTAATAATTAAATATCATTTTATAAATTATTATGATTCATTGTGGTTTCATTATGATATTTTATGGGATTATGATTGAGTTATAGAGTATAATTTTACTTTTTGAGTGTGTTTATTTTCATAGTTTTGAGGATCGATTCATTAGTATTCGTGAATTGAAGTTCATTTAAAATAATGATAAGTATAAAAATTGTTATCATATATTATTAGTGATCCTATAGAAGATTAAATGATGGTATAATGTGTTTGGATATAAACCATGTGTATGATTCATTGGATAATAGATATTGAAGATCATTTTATGTTAATTTGAGAATTTTTTCGATCACAAAGAACATGTAATGTATTGTAATTTATTTACATGTATATAAGTTCATAATATAATATAAAATGGTTAAAACAAAAATATTACATGTGAATTAAACCATTTAATGTTTTCAATGATATCGTGGTTGGCATTGTATGAAAATGGAGGTGCATCGCCACTAATGTCGGTAAATATGTAAATTACAGCCGGTGATTTCCTTAATAAACAAATATAGAGTGAGTGTGGAGTATGTTTTAAAATAAGGCATTAACATGATATAATACCATTATATAAAATATAATGTAGTTATCATGACATTTTTGAAGTTTATGTGAGTATAATAGTATAAAGGAAATGAAATTTTAATGGAAATTGAATGAAATGAGGGAGTGGAATTACTTCTTGAATTCTCATCAGGAGATTCTCTTTAATGAATCAAGTCATGGAAATTGGTTGAGACCAAGATCTCTTGGACATGGGGTAGGGGTTTTGAATTTTTTTGGGATGAATTTGGAAAACTTATTGAAGCTAGATAAGAGTGAGTAAATGAGGAAATGTGGTTGGGAGATCTCGTATTTATAGTGGACAAGAGGGGTGTTTTCTAAATATTTAATTCATTAATTTATTAATTCCTCTCCAGACTATAAATTGTATTGATTCACTAAATAAATACATTAAATATTATATGTGTGTTATAAATAATGTCTATTTAAATACATCATGAATAAATCATGATGCAAAAATTCATTTACATAGAATATTTTTAAACATTTTGAATTTCACTGTTCACCAAAATTAATATATTTCAGAATAATATCAAAAATTCACCATAAATATTTTTTGAAGTGTAGAATTAAAAAATTTACATTATTTTATGAATTTTCCCTATATGAGAAATTTAATTTTTAATTGAAGTAATAATTTCCAGGATGAATACAAACATTAAAATTAAAACTGATATTCTAACTCTTTGAAAAATTAATTAAGGTCTCATAAAATTATTATATAAACATAATGCATCCAAACACTTGTTTAGGAATAAATTTTTTTAAAGTCCTTTTATTTAAAATTATTAATTTAATAATTAAATATTTTGGTTTTACAAAAATAAAAACACTATAATATAATTATTTCATATTTTCCCTTATAAAATATGTAAATTTTATTTATTCTTTCATTGTTAAGGTTCCTATTTACTAGGCTTATTTACTAATCATATCTGTCATATTTTTATTCATAAGGGTGACATTACTATTCATAAGGTTTTTTAATATTCACCAATAATAATTTTTTCTGATCGGACTCCAAACATCATATTGATCACAATAATGCATGTCATATTTTCTAAACTCAAATAGTAGAAGTGTAAATATTATGTTTTCAGGTCACAATGAATGTAGTAGTTCATTTAATAATAACAAATAATTGTAATACCTATTGTGAATTTTTGTGACTATACAATATGATATTACTATAATAAGGTAAAAATTTCCTTGAAAAATGATAGGGTCATTAGAGACCCTCTTCCAAGAAATTTAGGGATTCCTTCCATAAAAATATATCATTTTATTACTTCTTTGTTATGGGATGATCCATGTTGTGTTCATTCATTACTTTAATGTTAGTTTTCCCTAACTAATCACTTTACTATAGATTATTTTTCTGTGTGATGGATGATCATATCAATGTTTCTAATGGAGATTTCTTGTTATAGTTTGGTCTAGATGATCCATGAAATATATGGATTGGTGCAACTTCTTTTAAGATATGTGATTGGGATAAGAAATTATGGTCTATTATCCTGAGAATATTGTTGAATCTTTAATGGCAGGGGGTTCATTTAATATATTTTACATATGTACAAACTAAAATTGATTACTATATATGGATTTTGATAGAAATGAAATTTTCAGATGAATGATTGAACCTGTTTAATAAAAATGGTTGTCAAAATATTGTGTTAATTATTTGTAAACAATGATAGATTTTTTCCTTTAATTTTAATATATATTATTATTTATATCATTTTCATTATTTTATTTAGTATTTTTATTTACATATTTTTCAGGATAAAAATTTGTTATGGACATAAAGATGGAATTATTTGATAAAAAAGTATCATAAGATTAAATATTAAAGATTCATGTTTGATTCTAGGGTGTGATTTAATTTTTCAAATATCAAATTGAAGAAATATGAGTGATTAATTAAATTTGATATTCCTTATGTTAATATAATTGATCTATAAAGATAAGTAGAATTAATATTATTAACGATATTAATAAATTAAATTCATGTTAAATGTTAATGGTACATCTCATAGTTCAATTAAACTTGTTTAATACTAGTGATTACGTTTTTATTTTTGATAACTTCTTACAGTTATTTGCCATAGGTTTTCCATATATTTAACACGTGAAAATTAATTAGTTAATTCAAGGTTTAATAAGTAGAAATGTTTTTATAAATATATTTGGTAGTTCATCATCTTCGCATATTCATGAGAAGGCCATGTGCAATGAGTTTGGAGCTATGAGATATTCTTAAGGTGTGAAGGGTGGATTCCTTGTTTTAGGGGATAGGTTTCCCCTTTTTCTATGTTTATTTGTTCCATACTTATATTATAATTTTTTATAGATTTTCACTATTCTAAATTGTTTCATATAGGGCACGGGGTCGGGGGATTGGATATGATATGATCTTTTGATGGTTGATCTGTTATGGATGATGTGATCTTTTGTAGGGTTGGCTAAGATGTTGTGTTATAAGAAGACTCATTTGATGGAGAGATGCATCATGATAGATATGTGGTCGTGAATAACTAAACTATAGATGATGGAACTAGTTAAAGATAAGAATACTCATTTATGTGATGCTGAGATCTAGGATGCTCACATTAGAATGTAATTAATGGTCAATAAGCCATTTCAATGTTTACCGTCATTGCATTCCCCACCATTTGAGGCAGTAGGATGTGACTGGATGCATTTTTCATTCATATGTTAACTAACTATGGTTTTAGAAGTTTATCTAGAATTAGGGTACGATTCCAAAAATTAATTATTTAGTTTATAATTTATGGGGTCTGTATTGATTGAATAAATATTCTAATTTTTTTTTAATATTGATAAATAGTGTACTCGATTTGGATTATTCCATAAGGGAATGGAGTTTACCCTAAAAATTAATGTATTCTAACATTGAATAATTTTAGTGTATAACTAATGAATAATGAATAATATGGAATGTGTAAGAGGATAAAATAGAAATCATTAATTAATGTAGTTATTTTAATTTCTTGTGTGCATATAGGATATTTTGTCTTCGTAGTGGCAGTTGGGATTTGAAGAGACATTAGATGTGGTTGAGTCTAATACTAAGTAAATACAATAGTTTGGATGTGTTTTTATTGTATCCAATATATTATATGCTTTCATATGTAACCCCACCCATTTATTCCATGGTGACTGATAAGTAGTGGACCCTTGGGGGTGTTTTCCAAAACATCATTACATGAGGATGGATGGATGAATACCCCCTCATTCCCATCTCTCTTCTCTTGGTAGTTACTTTTACGAATATTCATAGTGGTTTGTTTACCTATATATGTGTGTAGATGGTTGTGATTTATTGTGGTTATTTCACACACATTTATTAAACATATCTATTTAAAAGGATTATTATAGTTCTGGTTTGTATGTTTTAGGTCCTCTTGAGGTACATACATAGTGTATGTGTTATATAATAAAACCTAACACATTATGTAATTTTTGATATGTATTATCCTAGAAACTACTTTCTTACTATATAGTGATATTATATGGGATAATGTGATGATGTGAGGCAAGAGGTTAATAGTTTGATTCCATTCCCACGTGCCTTTACTATGACCTATTTTAGTGAGAGATAGCTCATAACAATTTATGTTTGGTTAGTGAGTGAAATTAGATTTAAATAAGGGGAATTGTACCATTTATGTTTCATTATTATACAAATTTCATTCTTTAATGATATCATTATTGAGATTTTTCCACAGAGAGGATGGGAACATAGTGTACCTGTTTAGGGGGTGATTAATATGAATGCCCCACTATTCATTTCACTATAATACATGAATAATACATGATAGTACACATAATAAAATACAAATTATCTATATGTATAGTGTCTTTTTGAATTAGGTACATTACATAACAATTTAAAATAGGAAAAAAAATATTAATTGAAAATTTCATTAAAATGCTATCACATAAAATATCTTGAGTCAACGATCAGACCTACATAAGAAATGGGTGAGATATAATTCACACGTAGAGAATAAATATGGAATAACATGATTAAAATGATACGTGATAGAAAATATCTATAACAATGGTGAATAAAATGGGTGAGAATCATGGAAATGAATAATTGAACATGAAAATTCATGATAATTATAATGACTACCTGGGCAATGTGGAAACAAAATAAAACACTAATTTAAAAACTTATGTCAATGATAACTACCAAGAAATCATGATGAAAATTATAATTCATGGATTCCATGATCTCAGCGATCATGATATGTTTTCTGTCTTGACCTTGATCCAATATTGTTAAATTCGGTCGACATAATATACAAAAAAACTAAATTAAAAATTTCATCCAACTAATTTGTGTGACAATAACATTTACTATATCTAAGGAATATAAAATTATAGACCACACTTGTAAGTACATTTCCAATTCATTCCAAATAAAATGATTAAAACTCTTTATTCACAAAACACATTCCTTTTCAATATATTTCTATATTTAGTATGGATATAGAACATTAATATTTCACCAGTCAATCAAATGAAATTAAAATTGAAACACTATTTATAAAAATGGAATAATGATTATGGAATATTAATTACCATGACACCATGAATATGGACAACTAAGAGAAATGTAATATTCAATTTTTACAACAATAAAAATGTCTCATTAGAAATATAATTACTATAAAATTAATCAAGATATTAGTTATAACCATCAAAATATTCGATTTCATCGTAAAATAACATCATTTAATGAGTTGTATAAAATGATAATGGGACATGGGTTTTCATAATGATTTATCATTTAAATGGAATAAAAATATTATATAAGAATCTAAATAGAGGGAAATGGTTATGGTGGTGGGAATTTTTGTCAACAATAAATCATTATGAAAATTATGGTGCCTTTTTAAATTTTAAAAAATAACGAAAATTAATAGAGTAAAATGGTTTTTGTGGTGGGAATTTATGATAATGATATAAATTAAAAAAATCAATTTTATTTTTTATTATGATTTTTTAATATAACCATTATATGAATGAGTTTTAAGGATTCATTTAAATCCCTGTGAATATTCAAATAGAAACATAATAACAAATATGTCTCAATGAAGTTCAAATTGGAATAAAATATCATACATGTTTAATATCATTTATGTGAGTATTAATAAATGTAGTGAATATTTATGAAATATGTAAATAAAAAAAGGTAAAATAAGAAATAATAAAATAACTATTTGTTTCACCCATATCCATTGATTAATTGCGTCAATAATGTATATTTATAACCAAATAAGTGGAAACTGTGATGAGAAACCCATTACATCATACTTCCCCTTATATGAAAAAGATTTAAAATCATATGTAATGTTTTTAAAAATATTGATTACTTAAACAAGAATATTTTTTAAATTTTCATATCATATACCAAACTCTTATTACATTTTATCAGTTGTTTTTGCTAGTGTTAGTTTTTTTAATTTTATTAGGTGTTAATTAATTTTTTTCCATGATATATGTTTTTTCATTGATATTGTGATCCTTATACATAGAGCATGGTTCAATTATATCTACAATATAAATAATGATATAAATATCAAATATATTAATCTTATATATTTATATGTATTCATAAAATATGTTGATATAAAAGTGAATTACCACATTTAGGAAGATAAAATATTGTCTGTACACATTATAATTGTTTTAAATTTTTGAACGATTTAATAAAATAAAGGTATAAAATAAATAAACATTACAAAATAATTGTAACAAAATTCCAATAACATTTAATATATATTTATTACTATCAATTAATCTGTAAATGAAAAACAATCACATATCTTTTTGGAAGTAGTAGTACAAATGGATACATGATTGGAATAAAAATTTTCTAATGGATTGGAATAAAAGAATGTATATATGATATTAAAATTATATAATTATTATTATTTAATAAAAAACACATATATATATTTTTTAGTTCTGTCTTTAAAACCATTCATGCAATGTGGTAATCTTAAATGAATTACACCACAATGTTGAGGTGGTAAGCAATACATACTCATGAATGATTTGTTTTCTATTAGTTGGTTGGAAATGATGCGGAATATGGTTGTCCCAAAATCACAAAAACATGGAAACATAACTATTATAATTGAGTTCTTATTATATTATGGAAACTATATATATTGAGGATGTTGCAGAACAAACAAACATGAAAGTGTCTTAAGAGATCATTACCTCTTATTCAATATACATACTTTCTATATCCTCCTAAGTGACATAGGGTTGGTTTTAGAAATGTTCATACACCACTAGACCATGGATATGTATTATTATAAGAGGAATAGATTGGTTTTTGACACATTGGATTTCTAAAATTGATTCATTGAATATAGAGACAGGTTCTATTTTTAGTGTGTAGGATAACATTCTTGATATTTCATAATGTATTAAATTAATATATATTAATTTTAATGTCCAAATGGGTCCAAATTAATATTATTAATTTTTTTTGTCAGAGTTGATAAATAAACAAAAAATATCATTTTTACATGTTTTGGTTATTTTCCACCCTTATCTCATTATTTTATCTCTCATTAACCCTTCTTAAATATTATAGTGACAATAACGATATTTACACTAATGGTGACAAGAAATCTATCATACAAGGAATAAAGTACAATTAATGGAAAATATTATTAAATTTTAGATCATATATGATCCCCCTTGTCCTTATTAATGATTTTTTATATTAAATTTTTTTAAGATAATATAAATTTTATTTTCATAATATGTCATTAATATCATTTTTTAAAACATTAATTCGATTTTATATTAAAAAAATAAATAAAAATGTTATTGGAAACTACTCATTTAACACATCATTAATATGTTATATATATTACAAAATTCATGGAAGACAATAATTATTCCACCTAATGTTACATGTTATATTTTATAAAATATTTAATTTATTTTTCTATTAACTGAAAAAATATTACATTTAGATTATATAATAATTTAATTTATATATAATAACACTAAAAATTTAGAAAATTTAAATAAAAAATTTAAATTAATTATTATAAAAATAGGAATTTATGTAAATAATGAAAATATTAATAACATTATGTGAACATATATGTGAAATTAAAATAATGTGAGGGAAATTTTGTAATTATCATTACCTAAAATAATATAAATTTCATTACTATCGAATTTCTTTTTAAAAATTAATTATATTAAATTTGGGATGGATATGGATGAACTCCTCTCATCTAATATGATAATTATAAAAGGTAGGGATATTTTTAAAACAAAGAAAATTTTCATAACCATACATTTCACATTATACCCAAAACCAGGTAAATAGAATTTAACAAAGATGTTATTCATAATTAAAAAAATAATTGTTCATATTTAGAAAATTGGTAACTTTAGATTCCAAATCTCGAATATACATCTAAAGATTCAATCATTATAAGTGGATTAAATTAATTTATAATAATCATTATAATATCAATGAAAAAAAATTCTTTTAAAATGAATTTTTATGTATAAGATTTTTTTGGACATAATTAAATAATAAAATTTATTTCAATGACTATAATTATATTATTTATAAATTACATGTAGTAATTCTTATATTAAATATTTTAAAAAAAAATTTATTTTTTGAAATGATTGAAAAGAAATCCAATTTAAATATAATAAATTTTCATTATCCAATAGAAAATTAAATTTTTCAGAAATATTCAAAAAAAATTGTATGTTACTGTTTGGAATGAATATATAATTATTTATATTTTTTATCAAAAATATTTTTTAAAATTTCACAAAATTAATTATAAAATTAAAAACACAAGAATAAAAACTAACCAATTTTTTAAAAAATGTTTTGTGAAGTATATATTTACTTTATTAATTAATGAGCTCTTTTATTATGGTCATTAATCAAAAAATTAGTATTTTCTATGTATTTTTTATATATATTTTTCAATATGGTTAATCATATTTGTACTCGAAAACTAAATGACTAGGCTTTGAATAATAATATTTTTAATTCATTTAATTTTTTTATTTTATATTATATGTCAAATAGAACATAGTATATTTTTAAATCATGGTGTGTGACGTTAGACAAGCAAATGTCTGGACCACTACCACCTTGATGAAACGGAATAATTCATTCATTTATACATTACAAATTTTTTATAATGATGTATTCTATAAATATATATGATACATATGATATAATTACGACTCTATAAATGAAAATTATTATTTAACTTTCTTTCTTTTCATCAATTGAGGAGCAAAAAAATCACCATTGTGTATGTGCGGACTACTTCCTCTATGAAGTGACATAATTCACTATTATAACCACATTATACAAATTGCAATAGAATAGTACACAATGAATAAATATGATAATTAAAATAGGATTTTTATTTTTGAAAATATGAAACCATTACCATGGTTTATGGAATGGAACCACAATATCAAATCAAGAATGAAATATTGATCATTGAACAATCAGAATGATAATTTTTTAGAGGAAATTTTAATAAATAATTAATATGAAATTATAGATGAATCACATATCAGAAAATTATATATATATATGGTTTTGGTATAAATTTATAATAAATATAAATTTCATATACAAGAGGATAAGCGCATTTTTAAAAATTTCAGGACATGGAGAATTGGATTCTCGTGTTAACATTATTTCTACAACCCATATTACATATTTCAATGTTTTTATTACATTTTGGGTATATACTACCCATGTGTACCAACTCGAGCTAAACTAGTGGTTCAATGCTATAGTACAACATGACAACATGCATGCCTCCATAGATGCATGTTTATAACTAGTGTTGGGGGCCTTCATTACTGGATGGGGAGACTATGCTGATGGGACCATGTAAACAGAGTAGTTATAATAACAAAGTCCTACACAATAATTAAATAATATAGAATAAATAAATAATCAATATACGAATATATAAAAACCCTATAGAATAAAAATGATCTATTATACACACAACCAAAATTATAAAAAGGTCAAATGTAGTAGATGTTACAAGTAAATAAAATTAAATATTGAAATCATTCCATAACTCCATCAACTAATTTCTGAAATTCTTCAACTAATCGAGTAAACTTTCCACCAAAAGTCACATTATGTAACAAAATCTATTGTCATGACACATACAATCAAAACAAAATTCTGGAGTATTGTGTGAATTTGAGGCTTAGTTTACACATCCAATAAACCAAAAATAAGTGAAAAATATAAATAGGTTTAGTAAATAAATGAATAAATTAGTATAAAACATAAATTATCTCACACAATTATATAAAAAATTTGAGGTTCTTAAAGAATAACTCTAGGACCTTGAACTCAATAATGGAGGAATGTTGACCAATTGCCAGAAGCACCCAATGTTGATGGGATAACACAAATACATGGTTGAATCATCCGTATCAATGAGGTAATACAAATCATTTTTACCACTCAACTAAAACATCTATCTTAGGGGAATTTAAACTAATGTGAACCTTTATAAACAATCGGTGAAGATAGTTTTACAATATATTCTAACAAAACAAGATACAAAATGACGAATCAGGAATCATGTGAAATCTAGAATGTCTCTAAATAATAATAATCCATATGTGTAAACCCATACATCTGATAACAAAAATGGAATCATGAATCATTGTTGGCCTCATGTGGATATTGACACATGGAAAATTTTGTCCTAGGTACCCCAATATAAATACACTATTGTATACAAATTTATATCCTATGTGTGATGAGTAATAAAAAGAAAAATTCATCCTATGAGTTTAAAATTACAATCAGATCAAATAACTAAATATCGATATGATTTGAAATTTATGATAAATGGTATGAAGAAACCACACAATAAATTATTTTCATGGTTATAAATACATAATATAATCATCTACAGACAATGATCTTTTTCATAAAGTTACAAAGATGTCAATTCCCTCAATCCTGGTGCTGATTCAACCAAAGAGAAAAATAAAACTCATTTAGACATATAAAACACATAATATTTGATAAAAAAACTATATATAACCCATTCTTATCATTCAGAATATATTTATATTGATCCTAGAATGAAGAATAAATTACCATTTGATTATTGTATGATTGATCCATTACATGGGAATTTAATTAAGCTATTAAAATATAGGAGTGAAATCAAAAATCAGTGGAGAGGGAAACTCAGAAATTATCAAAAATTATATAAAAAATATATATATAGGGATACACTAGAATTTTGTTATCCTCTTAGGTATACTCAAGATCCATTTGGTGAAAATTTAATTTATAGGAGAAAAAAATGCCATCTAGAAGGATATTTATTATTCTACAATATTCATTGTTTGGTTAAAAAATGATTTGATTGAGTTTTCATTTCAACCCAACTCAAAACTAATGATTCGTGTTATGATGTTACACCAGGAATGTATTTTATGATTATTTTTATAAAAATAAAGGGAGTTAAACTTCAACCGTGGTTCTCTATTGTATTATTATTTGATTCATAGATTACCAATACTGAATTGATTCTTCTACTCAATTTGATTTTTGGGAAACATGATTCATTTTATAAAATATTATTTGTTTATATGAGGTATCTACTTCCACCTTGACTTATTATATCTTAAATAAATTCATATTCCTGGAATTTAATGTTCTATATGATGTTATTTAAATTAAGTGATTTTTTGGATTCAACCATTAAAAAATTTATAAGGGGTTTATATTAAACTCAATTTCCATTTTTTTTATATGAGGTCCCATATTATGGGTGTATTGACTAGATGGGAGTGTTGAATGGTCCTTTTTCATTTATTATTAAAACAACTAAATTTATAAATGTTGTTGTAGTGTTAAAAGTTTTAGTAATAACAAAATTGATAAAAAATTATGTTTTTTAGAGGTTTGGATCACTAAAATATTAGTCATCTATTTATCTTCCCTTACTACATGAGGAGACCAGTATGCACAAAATACACACTTTTTAATAAGAGTAATAACTATATTACAAACAAATACAAATATACCATTTTCAAAACTTGTGGAATAAACCATGACTTTTGAAGGAATCTCATCCTAAATTCTATTTCTCTTGGAGTAAAAACACAAAAATAATTTTTATGGGAGGATTAATAAAATGATAGTTTATTAGGATAAAATAAAAAACCAATACTCTAGAGGAAAATTATAAAATATGACGATTTATAATGGCGAAGTAATAGAAAAAAAATCAAAACAAAATCTCATGAACATGATGTAGAAACTCATTTCATATATTTTAATTGATCAAATAACATGTGATATAAGGGTGATGAATAATATTAGTGATCACAATATAATATTAGATATTGATGATGTTTCTTCATATATTTTTTGAGTAGCTGGGAATGCATTATCAAATCCTTGATGAATAAATCAATTACAATCACATAAGTGTTTTATCATTGAATAATGTTTTAGAAAAATTAAAATAGTGATCAATATTATTGTGTTATTATAAAATATAATACTAATACATGATATTTTATGATAAAATAAGAAGAAAATACCCATGTTTTTTTAATCCATGTTGAAAAAAACACATTTAGGCAAATTTTTATTCAAGAAATATTAAAAATAATATTTAATATATTAAGATTTATAATTCATAGATGAAAAGGTTTAAAATATTTGATATAATAAAATAGTTATGAATATTAAACATACAAAAAATAATTAAAAAATAAAATATCATATTAAAAATTGAATGATTTTGAATCACTGAAAAATACTGTAATTTTTTTTAAATGATACATTTATAGTTTAACATAAAATAAAAAAACTAGAATATTTATTTCATTTTAAAAACATTAAGTAAAATTGTTAACTAAATTTGTAATAAAATCCTAACATACTATTTTTCATGTCCATCCTTTGAAATTTGTGGGCAGTGATCCATTACCTGTCATTAGAAATATCCTAGAGTTGAAAATAGGGTATTAACTATATTGTATTTTTACCAAAAAATTTAAACCATTAAATAATCATAAAATAATTCCCCTACTTATTAACACCAAAATGATTCTTGAGGAAAATAAAAAAAAACTACTTATAGATGTATAATTTTGAGTAAATTTCCTAATGTTGTGTTCAAAATGTGGATTACTAAAAATATATGATGATAAAATATTAATGGTTCTGATTTTTTAAAAAAATAATTTTTTGAAATGATTGAAAAAATAATATGGAAAATAATATATATATTAATCTAAACATAAATTCATGATTTTTATGAATATAAAAAATAATATAAATTATGAATTTAAATTTAAATTAAAATATATGAATAAAATGTGATCACTAAACTAAAAAAATTTACAAAAGAAATGTATAAAAAAATGTAAAATTCATTTAAAAATAGAGGTAAAAAACATTGTAATCATTAGGACATGAATAGCATGATAACATGTTGAAAACAAAAACAAAAGGTGAGTGAAAAAAATATAATTCACAATTTCAAAATCCCCATTACAGACAATAAACTTACATGCTATTGGTAAAATTAAATAGTGATTGAAAAAGCTGTCACTCACTAGTATTAAAATCAATGGTGAAAGGAAAATATCACAGATTATAAAAACAATAGGTGACACAAAAATGATGAATATTAAAAAGTAATAGCTTCATACTAGAAGATACAAGAACAAAATGGAGAAGATGAGATAAGGAAGAAAAAAAATGCTCACTATTAAAAATAAAAATTAATAAAGAGACAAACATCAATACTGATTCAAAATGAAAATAAAACATAAATCACAAGGGAAATGATTTATTACTTTTAGATAAATTGAGATTCTCTAGAGAACTTTTTATTGTTAAAAACTAATGAATATGACTACTGTGATAATGGACCATTGGAATAGTGATTCATAATGCGATTAAATCAAATGTAAAGATGAAATTGGTTAAGAATTATATATACAGAGTGTCACATTCTTACATATTTGATAACCAATGAAAATTTAGAACGATGATGAAGCTTAATATTTATGAATTGAAGTGGAAATAAAGTTCTAGATTTGTAGAAAATGATAGCGTGAGGGAAATAATTAAGGCTTGAAATCCTCACAAAGTAGTGATTAGAGGGTGGGAGAATATAAAAAGAGATTGAAACGAGTAGATTTAATATGAGTGAAAATATGAATCAAACAAAACTAAAATGTGTGAATCAATGGTATATAAGACAACAACCATTAAATATTACCTGAAAAATCACAATACACAAACTTAGAATGTAGACCATGTATGAGACAAAAGACAAACCTATATGGGAACACTCATCAGGCCGTATACCCAAACCACATGCACATAGTGTGAACCATTATCAGACCAAGAACAATGTGTGTGAGAATCAATCACTAGACCCACCATGAGGGTATGCCCATGACGATCCACATTGATGTGGTTGAGGTTTGGGCTAGGTTCATGGAGAAATGGAAATAATTTTTTAATTAATTATAAAAATATATATTTAAACGAAGAAGCATAAAACATAATAAATAATTAACCCATGTTATTATGAAATTAATTTTTTGAAATAGATTTAGAAATTACAAAATTATATGAATATGTGATTTATCAGAATAAGTAGATATTTAAAATACTCAACATCTAATAAATATTAATATCCCGTAGTTATTATGTTATAAAATTTAATATTTTTAATTTTGAAAACAACTAAATATAAAATTATTAAATATTGAAAAACATTTTCATTGTTTGATATATTTATCAATATTTTTATTAAATCATTTTAATTAAATTTAAAAACATTATTTATAACATTTTTAAAGTTTAAATATGAAAATTTGAAACCATATTATGTACTAATCATTTAAGATTTGTAGGAAACATTTAGTTACAAATTCAAATTAATATAGAGTTATAATGTTCATGTAGAAAGTGTTATTTAACCAAAAGTAATAAGAGTAAAATATATAACATTCATTTTCTTATGAAATACAAAAAACATTGAACATATTTATCCAAACAGTTACTAAATTAAGAAAATGTTATTATAACTACATAAAAATTCCAAACATCATTTA
Source organism: Viscum album (assembly GCA_963277665.1). Taxonomy (NCBI): domain Eukaryota; kingdom Viridiplantae; phylum Streptophyta; class Magnoliopsida; order Santalales; family Viscaceae; genus Viscum; species Viscum album. Next base: position 1,332,836,082 of record OY728122.1, on the reverse strand, counting down.
TCTCAAATTTAATATAATCCATGGGTTTAATGAATATATAAGATAATGGTTTTTCATTTGGAATAAATTATAGATATAAATCAATTTTATCTTCATGGACTCTAATAAAAATAAATCTAATATCAAATTTTATATTTATTTAATAGTTAATTATCTCTTCAAAAATAAATATAGCACATTACTTATAACAATATATGTAAATTTTATAAAAATTAATATTTAAATCATTTTAAGTTTTCGTTATCATAAAATTTTTTAACAGAAACTAGTAGCAAAAACATACCCAGCCACAGGTATTAATTGTGTAGCAAATGGTTTTTCATAGAGATCTATGAAATTATAATTTTTCATAAGAAATGAACCTTGTCTAAACTGATTGTATGGTCAACTATGAAACCTCAAATGTTATAGAGTTATGAATACATTAAATGAGATAAATTTTCATTTTATTAAGAAAATCTAAAACAACAGTTCGATCGATATAGCTAATAACCCTTTTAATAATTTTAATTTGAATTCATTTGGGGTTAGACAGATATGTATCACACATACAAGAAATAATCATTTACTTAACCTAATGTAAGTTAGGAGAATAACACTTCCTATCATAACTCGATAAAACATCACAAAATCATTCTTTCGAGATTAATCAACATCCAATTCAGTTTTTGATACCATAGGGGTTCTCATAGTTTTACTATAGTAAATCTAAAATATTTAACTAGTAATATGGAATAGGTATATTGTTTTTTGAAATGTACATCTTTCATTGACTAATTTTTAAAGCAATGAAAACTTTTAATTCCACCATTTATCTAATATCAAATTCATTTTTAATTATAATTGAAAACTCATTACATAGTTTATGTTTTTTAGAAATGAAAATAAAACCATGAACCTAAAAAATGTATAATCAATATATCATTCAAAACTATTTTCATGAATAAGGTATGATCAACCATACCATTATCAAAATTATTTTGATTTAGAAATTGAGTTGTCCTATCATAAATATCTATAGGTTCTAGAATAATACCAGAAAAATTTGTATGTATTTTGAAAACAAGATTTTGAATTTCATTATTTTTAAAATGAAGAGTTTATTTAATATAAAAATATATATTAAATGACACAATAAAAAACAAACCATAATATATAAATTTGAAAAAGATAAAAAAATTTCAAACATTAATAAGTTAAAAAAAATATGAATCTTTCTATTCTAGAAGTATGTTCAAGTGATTCCAAAAAATCAATAGGTTATTCTTGATGACAACCCAATGCAACTAATATTTTATTATTTCACTATATATTTCCATATTCATAAAATATTATTTCAAAAAATTCATTTGGGTCCTTTAGACATTGTATCATTATATAAGTAAAATAGATTTCATACATTATTTTATTAATATATTAATATACATCATTCCTAGAATTAAAAAAATTAAAATATTTAAATTCATTTGTAAAATTAAATGGTAAAAAATAGTTTATAAAGGAATAATATTCCATTAATTTTTAACCATAATTTCCAGTTCTAAATCATGTCTTAAAATTTAATATAACATTTTCCTAAGTCATATATTTGTGAGTTCTCCAAATTAAATAATGAAACTATGAAGATACGTTCTCCCCCTTAACTTATGAACCATTACATTCAGATTTAACTTCATAAATGTGGAATTATATAGAATCTTCATCGTTATCAATAGAATTGGTACTCTATTTTTCCTTATTCTAAAAAGAAAATAACAGGCCCAAATTCTTCCATTGAAATTGTTCTTTTTCTATATATGTAATAAGCCATATTATAATTTGAGGGTCACTAATATTTACCTTCATCACTTTTAGAATCAAACTTTTCTTGATTATCATTAATTTTTATTGAATATATCTTATAAACAATATCATAAATATAAAAAAATTCCTGTATTTTTTAATCAAAATATCATATGGATTTTTATTTAATAAGGGTATGATGTAAATGCAATTTATGATATATAAAGTGGTATTAATAGATTGAAAAAAATACATCTTTATGTTTTTATTCATTAGGAATTGTTCATAACATTTCATGAATATATTGGTTTGTACTATCTACAACCCTGTTTTGTTTTAGTGTTATAGGGGTAGGATATTTTTGATAAAATACATCAGATTCACAAAACTTTTCTAATTCCTTGTTTACATAATTACATCATTTATAACATATAAAGTAAGAAATTAACTGAACCTCATGATTTTTAATTTTCTTACCAAAAGAAATATATTTCTTTAATGATTCAATTTTATGATATAAGAAGAGAGTCCATGTAATTCTACATAAATCATCAACAAAAAATTATCCTTTGGAACCCAGACTATTTGTTCTCATAGGTCCAAAATGAATAAGGTGTTTTAGTTCTATCAATCAAAAAATATTAACCATATTTTATGATATAAAATATTTTTTGTGATAATTAAAATTTAGATAAGAATCACAAAAATAATAATTACATGTACATAAATGTGGATGTTCTAAAACCTATTCATTTTAATCCATATTGTAGAACTATCAAGGAAAAAAATGTCTCATGTTAATGTGAATCAAAATCCTATATGTATCTACAAAATTTAATAATTTTACATTTACCTTATTATGTTTTAATAAATAAATAGAATATGTCTTTTATTTTCAATTAGAATTTTATAAAACATTATTATTTTTATAAACGACACATTAGTTATCTCCAAATTTAAAATTCATTCCATCATCAAAAAGATGTGATATGATAATAATGTAATGATATATTTCTTTAATAAAATGTACTTTAGAAACTATAATAGAAATTAATATACCTACTTATCTAAAACCATAATCCATACTATTAGAGTTTTCATTTAAAGAGACAATACCTCTATCACACATGATAGTAGAAAAAAAGTTATAAAATTCACCTGTCTTGTACCTTGAGCATCCAACATCAATATTCTATGTGACTCATGATATGATTGGGATGTTTTCATGAAAAAAATCATGAAGAGGTTTTTTTCATAATCATACTAGTTTACATACATCTGGATTAGTTGAAATTTTTTCTACACATCGATATTTGATACATTTATTTAATGGAAATATGGAGGAAATTTTTTTATAAGTGAATGTCTTAGTATGGACATAAGAATATGTATAGTTTAAATAAAATTATTTTGAAAAATTCACCTTCATGTAATAATTAATTTGGATAAAATTTGAAATATTCCCATTTACGCCATCATTAAATAGTTATATAAATATTAGGAGTATACATATTATAGAAACATCCCTATTTATGGTATTTGTGTTCGAACATAGCTAATAGATTCTAAAACATATCTCTTCCATAAACAAAAAGTGAAAGGGTTTCCATTAAGAATATAATTTCTTTTTCAAGGATTTCATTAAAATTTGGAATAACATCCAAATCATCATTTTTTCACATTTGATCATGATGTACAAATTTTTAGTTTTTTATTTTATTGTTTTACATTGATTCATTCGATTTCAGTTTTATTAAACACATCAATGAAAAATTTAAAAACAATTTGTTAACCTGCACTATTTTTTGACATGAAATATTTACTTATTATATTATCATCTATAAAATTGATGTTTTTATAATATATATCCCTTTTCAATTCTATAATACATAAAATATATCCTTTATATTTTTTATTATCTTTTTAAATCATATTAATTTCACTTTTCAGTTACATATACACATCATAAAATCATAATATGTCACATTAAAATGATTCAATTTGAGTAGATAATTCATTAAATTAGTTTTCAATATATGATTCTTAACAAGAACTATTGTTATAGTCAGAGTGTAACTAATTTACTATAGTACACATTAGAAAATGATATTACTATTATTTGTCACTTTCTAAACCATTATCACTTGAGTCAAACACATCTATAAGACCCGATCCATCTTGATGATCCATTTCCTGTTCCATCAATTTTTGTTTGAAATTTATATCTAGTTTTAATTTGTGGAAAACTTATTTCCTATTTTCATATTTTCTATACTAATAAAATATTAATTCTGATACATCATATTTTTTAGTTTTTCTTACTTTACTACACTTTTGGTCATCCTTTTCAAAATCTATTTCTAGGAAATTTCTTGAAGCCTATCTTTTGCTTCATTTACTTTCATCCCTTTTGTTAAAAATTCAATTTTACCTTTATCACATTACTATAATATATAATCAAAATAATTAAAAATAAAATGTACATTTTTTTGAAATTTTATTCCCTTCAATTTATCTTGATCATCAGTATTTTCATTCTTTCATTCGAAAACATATTTTAGAATTGGTCATATTAACTCATACATAAGATATTAATTTAAATCTATACTTTCATCAAATGGAATATTTATTTTAATTTAATATCCTAGGTAAATTATAATTTAAAATTTAAATTAGAGCTTCATTTTTAGGGTCTCTCCAAGTGAAACCATTTGTAGAGCATGTTTTTCTTTTGTTTCAATTAATCTTAAAATATGTTTATGGAATGTTAGTGATGAAGTGATGATTATTATTGATGATGAAAAGTTTTTCCGAATCAAATGTGACTTTGAGAATCAATATGAAACGACATTGGATATCATGGTTGGATATTTGGAGAATCAATATGAAATGTCATTGGATTTTATGCTTGGACATTCCCCATAAATGTTAAATCAATTGTTGTGCTAGTACTTGGATCCAAGACATGCATCACTGGATTAAACATTGTAAAAAAAATTTAATCAGTCCATAAAATACTCTTTTACGAGAGAAAATATGTAAAGGTCAATCCATAACCACTATGTTGATGAAGTGTTGTAGATCCATCCAGTTAATCTAAATGGATAATTTATAAAAAATAGACGATTGAAGATCTTGGATTTTTTTCATCCAGAAATAATGTCAACAAGATAATATAAATGGTTCATATGATTGGTATATAATGGGGTGGTGGCCCGGAATTACATTTTTATTTCATTTTTTTTATAACAATGTGTAAATAATAATTTCATTACAAAAATTATAGGCTAACCATGAGTTCCAGCTGAGGTCCTTGACCACAAGTACATATGGGAACTAAGGGTAAATTGTGCCTATTAGAATCCTCAAGATATCCCTACAAGAGGCACAGGAGGTTGGGCCACGTATAACCTCGCATAAGCATGCACATTGATCAACTAGTGCAGGAAGGTGCATATTGAGTGCTATGAGCATGCCTAAGAAGAAGAGAGTGGCTATAGAAGCTTGTCCGTAGGGTGAACATAGTATGGGGAGATACCATGAGGGGTGGAGGAGAATATTGAGGGTTGGATGCCACAATATTATATTTAAATAGTGAGAATCCAATGTATGTGTTTTGATGTGGGAAAATTTTTAAAAATGTGGATGTGATCTAAGCTGTCAGATGCATCATAGACACACGTTCCACTGTCCAGAAAATCATGAGATCAATTGCATGAATCATGGTCGTACATCTGATCTTCATGGTATGGGATTAAACTATTGATGAATAATCCCGTCCACCGAGGTTGTCTTCATCCTCTGGACACCCGTGGCCACCCAACTGAACCAGTGTACCAGAGAAGCCCCAACACCTCCTTGAATGAACTATGTACATCAGTTTAGCTCATACTTCAATGAATTATGATTGACTAAGATACATGATACTATTTATGGATCTATATTTTCATGCACTCATCAATATAATTAATTAGAACGTGGATAAAGCAATCATAGTAGAACATCCACATCATGGAGCTCAAAGTCTTTATGAATAAGCATTTCATGTATTCCTCTTCTCATGCATGAGAGGATGACACTGAGAAAGAGGATTTTGTGGTTTAAAAGGATACACCCAAGGATTTCGGCATATCTATTATCTCGTGTTTGAAATATTCAAATCTGAAAATCTCAAGTATTCATATATTTTATTCCCATAGTCATTCATGAATGATTTGAATGCGCTATTGTCCTAAACCTACCAATAAATTGAGTTGAACCAAGGAGAGAACTGTTGTATAAAATATCGAGAGAGGTTCTCATTTTCAGAAAAACAGAGCGCCATAAAACATGGGTACCATAATGCCTTGCTACGCGAATGGAAGAGTTCTGTGCAGCCTTTCTACAAAAAGGTAGAGTTTCAAATTTCCTAGAAACATGATTAATATATGTCATTCATTTGACACCCCATGATTTCATAGTACGTTATTTCTTCAAAGTAATGCAATAACTTACACTACAGGCGACCCTCGGTTCAGCTGCACCATGACTTACCAAAAGAGTCATTCAAAAGTGGTTATGAATATTATTAACTGAATTTTGAACATTATATAATCCTTATATTTTTAGAATCCAAATTATGAGTTTTTGAGACATAATGTAAGAAGAAATTCATTTTTTTCAGATAAAAGAATAATTTTTTAAAAAAAGCAATTTTATAGCCCTTTATTGGTGAAGCCTTTTTATATCCAAAATTTGAAATTTTTATATATTCAATTTGAAAAATTAAACATTATCTTTAGAATAGAGACATAAGAATTTAGTTTCAATAATTTTTTCTTGTTTTTCAGATAACTTTCATATTTGGGTGCATAGTTAAAAATACTATAGTTTAACTCAAAACTATTTTTTTAATCAAAATAATTTATAGTGTTGAATTACACATTTCAATGGTTTGGAAGTAAAATTAGATTATATATTTACCATTTAATCCTATTATGTTCATTGAAATTAATTTCACATTAAAATTTGACATAAACAAGTGTCAATAATTTGGTAGATATTATTTCTTAAAAATACTATTTTTGGTTTTGACTACATAAATTAATTTTAAATTATTTAATAAAAATTCTATGTTTTGAAATTTGTAAAATAGAATTAATTTTTGAATTCAGAATATAAAAATTAGGTTACGGTTATTTTTTTGTTATTTATCTGAAAACATTCACATTTTGATGAATAATGAAGAACATTAAATAATAGTTTAAAGCCTAATTTTTTATTTAAAAATTTATTTATATTATTTATCTTTAATTTTTGTCAAAATAGATACATAATACCTATATAAGTTCAATGGGAATCATTGGTGTTTGTTTATAAAAATTTTAGATATATAAATATTTTATTTAACTTTTTACATTCTTTTACCCACCTCCTATTAGCATTTAAAAATTTACATAAAACATAATTTTACCACTTTTGTGGGTTGAATTTCAGAAATCTAAGACCAACGATTGATATCAATATGTAAAATGTGGTTCAATAAGATGAAAATATTTTTTGGTGTAATGTAACTTTTTAATTTTATTTACCATGGTTAAAAGTAAATAGGATAATTAAGGGTAAAAATGATATTATTATTACCCTAACACATGTCCTAATTCTATTAGATAAGTGCAATTCGACAATAAACAACCATATAAATAAAATATTATCCTTTATGCCCCCTTGAATATGATTAGGATATTTATTATTATTTAATTCAAAGAAGAGTTAAATGTGTTAAATTCAAAGTTTAATAACTAATCAATTTTTAATGTAGGGTTACACATAAGATAAATTCGACAATAAATATTAATTAGAGAGATAAAATGATTTCCTACATAATGGTTTTTTATTTTAATCTTTTAGACATTAAATTATTTAATTTATATTTGATACAATCATGATGTAGTGATTTCCTAATTAATGAAATATTAAAATAAATTATATTATAAATATCAAAATAAATGTAATTCGATACTTTTTATGAATTAAACTAATTTTAAAGGTTAATATGACATGTTATGGTTTGTTAGATGTATTTTTTTCTAATTAATAATTTTGTTTTGAATTTAGAAAAAAAATACCAAATCGTGTCAAAATTGACATAGAAGATTTTTTAATAAACAAATATTATATTATTAATTGATATTGTGTTCTTAAAAATCTAAGGTTCGGCCAAAAGTCTTTTATAATGATAGGTGTATCATTAATGAACCACATGGGGATATCTTGGAAGTATATAGTATGTTTATTAACCATATAATATAAAAATACAAAGAGACATGGTAAATGTCAAACTATTTAACTAAGAGTTAAATCTAAATGATAAGGTTAATATAGTGACCCAAACCTGTCTAAAAATGATTTATTAAGTGTTTATTGACCCATCCCCACATTAGCCTTTAAATAATTTTATTTGGATCCATTAGAAACAAAAAATTATTTAATTATAAACTAATATTTCAAGATTTTTCTATGGTGCCTCTCACCCCTCTTTTAAAAACGCACTCCCCGCTCACTCTAATTCACACCATCGAAGCCATTTGGCTCAGCCAAACGCTGCCCAAATAATCTCTAAACTATCTTCCCTTCATCCTATATTCCTTCCTTTAATTAGAAAGCCAGCCTATGGAGCCCTTCTGATCAAATTAACAGGAAGAACCCGATGAAGATAGAAATATTTCATCACCTCTTTCAATTTCAATTCTTCTTCCAATACCTATTTCTTTGTTGTTTCCATTATAAAATAATAAATATAGTATCTTCTATATACTGTGATTTTATTATATATATGGTACAACCATATTCATCATTCTATCAGTCCTCTGAATGACATGTCACCATACGTGCGTACGTACCACTTACCGTCTCCACGTCATGGTGTAATTGTTACCAAATACATTATTATTTCTATGGAAATAATAATGATGTGTAATTGATATAAATAATAAATATAAAATTGTAACGTCCCCGTCTAGGATTTGACAAAACCAGTGCTCCGAGCTGGGTGGTAACATGACCTTAAGCATGCCTCCCCGTACTTCAAAGGCTGCCAACTAGCAGCAGGGGTCTATGGGGTCATGTGGGGAGACTATACCCCCTTTTTATCAGAGTAAGCCACAACAGAAATAAATCAAATTGTAGAAACAATTACCAATAAATAAGTAACATGTATATTAACCATTTCCAAAAAAAAATATGTCATGTCAAACTACAAGTGCAAAAGTGAACAAAAACCCAAAATAAGTACAACGAACACAACCCCCAAAATGGTCCCAACTCCAAGTCTGGATCCTCCACCAAGTGATACCCATGTCCACTCAACTATCTAGCAAGGACCCTTTCCCTTTTTCTGACCAGCAAACATGATGTCTGCTTGGGTACCCAACTCCGACCTGAACAGGGTGTGAGTACAGCTCAGTAGGCCACCACCAACGGTGTCTACAAAATATCCAGTATTAATAGGGAGTTCATGCAAATGGAAACTGAAGGATAATTTCCAATTAATTAATTTAGGTTCAATTATCCAATTTTTGATCCAAAGTCGATTCCACTGCCATTACCATTCATTACATACCAAATATCATCACTCACCATCTCATCACATTTCCATGGATTAATCACATACATTATGTTACATGGGTCTAAGGCCAAGAATCACATGGAAGAGGGTAAAATCATCATTTTAATATCTCACAAGGACTAACCCCATCATAAAAACCATATCCTCAGATCCAAGCCTTAGTCTGGGTGGATGCAACCGTTAGGAGAATAGACCCTCAGTCCCCTTTCCTAACCTGTGCATTTAGGGTGGAGTTTAGAACCTCAGTCTTATCTCAACCCGTGGGCATAGATACTCAAGTCATACAACACTCTACGAATCCATGTGCAAATTATTATATATATAAGTAACCATCAACCATCCAAACCATTTCCCTTCAGCAGACACTATTCACAACAACCCACATGGGAATCCACATCATTCCCTAACCCATTATCACATCAACATTTCACATCATTTATCCATTCACCCAATTCCCATTTGTTATGCCTAACTCACTAGGAATTTATCACTAGACCCATAACCTATCCATTATGGTCTTTAATCAGTTTACACATTAACCCATTTAACTCTTTCATCATTTCCATGATTCAACCATTCATGCAAACATTTTCTCAAGGGATCTACAATTAAATACAACAAGGTCACTTGTTTAATAAAAATCCCTAAACCCAGGAAAATCCAAAACATCCCATGGATGGCCCAAAATTAGGTCAAGTGCATCCCAAAACATCCCATGGGGATTGGGAGGGTTCCCATTTTTCATTTCAAACACCATTATTACCAAACATGCCAAGGTTATCCAAAATTTAACCAATGGGAAACAAGCAACACATCTAAGAATACATAAATTCCCAAATAACCTTGGGATATAACTTATATACCACCTACCTCGAAACCGCCGTTGAACTCACTCTCAATCGATTCCTTAGACCTTGATCCATCCAACCTTTGGATCTTAAACCTAAAACTCACCCAAAAGATAGGGTTTTAGAGCTTCGGAACAAGAGGGAGAGAAGATACAAACCCTAAACCCAACAGAGAATCATGTATGGGATTAGCCTTACCCGAGACTTTGATCTGGAAAAAACGGCGCTCTAAACGGCCAAGAATCAAAGGAAAACCACCCATTTAAAGATTGGGTCATCCAAGTTCGTCACTAGGGTTGAGAGGGGATGAATGGAGGAAAATCCCGAGTTTGGGTTTAAAATCCCTGAGTGGAAAACTATGATTTTTCCAAACATTAAGTTTCCACATGGATTGGCCACACAGTTTGACAAACCGTGCACAAACAGTGTGCATGCTATTGTCTGGAGGAGGAGGGGTGGCATGATTTGCCTAGGAAGGCCACATGGTTTACCTAGGCCATACGCAAGCCGTGTGTCCTGCCTTATCTTGCCCAGATTTTCCTTCTTTCATGCCCCAAGGCCCCTGAACACCCAAAGGCCTCCCATACATTCAGAAGACATCCCTTGAATCAAAAAACAAGGGTTTCAACCAAAACATAACGAAAACATACCCTTCCAAAAATAGGGATCTTATAACCTCCCCACCTTATAACGGCACGTCCTCGAGCCGAGATTCCAAGCATTATTGATCCACCGAAGAGAAGAGTTTGGGCCACTGAGTCCTCATATTTAATTCCCGCTCCCATGTTTTATCCTGAACTTTTCCATGCTTCCATTGTACTCACACTAATGGAATAACCATTCCTCACATGAACTTTTCACTGCGATCCACCACACGAACCAGATGCTCCACAAAGGACGCATCATCCTTAAGCTCCACATCCTCAACATAAACCAAGTGAGATGGGTCAGGGTGATACCTTCAATGTTGTGACACATGAAACACATTTTCCATCCCATCCTACTGCTTTGGAAGAGCCCATCGGTAAGCCACTGGTTTGATCCTGTCCACATTCACAAAAGGTCCCACATACCCAGGCGCCAAATTACCCTGCTTTCAGATCTGATAGTGACCCAACCATGGAGACACCTAAAGGAACACTTTATCACCCACCCCAAACTCAAGAGGTATACGCCTCCGATATGAATATGACATCTGCCTACTATGATCCATAGCCTTTCGCTTCCTGATCAACTTAACTCTCTTAGAAGTCTCCTACACGAGACTTGGACCCAACAACTTAGATTCACCAGCCTCTATCCAACACAACAGAGATCAACATGGGCTCCCATAGAGTTCCTCAAACGGTGTCATCTGAATCGTATACTGAAAACTATTGTTGTAGGGGAACTCAACCAATGATAGTTTCCTCTCCCAGGAACCACCAAGGTCTAGGATAGAAACTCTTAACATATATTCTAACTGTTGGATTATACTCTCCGACTGCCCGTCCGTCTATGGGTGGAAAGACACACTCAAAAATGCCAGATTACCAAGTGCCTTCTGAAACCCTTTCCTGAAACGCGACAAGAAACACAGATCTCAGTTCGAAACTATGGTCTGCGGAACACCATGAAAACATACTACTTCTTGAACATACATCTCACCCAACTGGTCGACTATAAATCTCTCCTGAATTAGTATGAAATGAGCCACATTCGTTAACCGATCCACAACCACCCAGATTGAATCATTATTTTTTAACATCCTCGGAATACCCACGACAAAATCCATCATTAAATCATCCCACTTCCATTCCGGAATGGGAAATGGATGCAACAAACCACCTGGGCGTTGATGCTCAGCCTTCACCTGCTGATTGGTAAGGCACCGTTCCCCAAAGCCTCTATCTTCTTTCTTCATCCTAGGCCTTAAAAACTGCCGTTGGAGATCACGGTACATCTTGGTCAAACCAGGATTGACTGCCCACATTGATTCTTGGAACTCACACATCAACTCTTCCCGCATGCACACTAGCGCAACCACACGATCACGGACACGAAAAACACCATCCACACCGACAACCCTCCCAGAATTCAGCTCCCCACCATTATGATTTTCCTTCAGCACCAAGCACTCCAGATCATAAAGTTGACCCTCCTTAACTCGACTCAAAAGTGTCAAAGCCATCATTAAGGAAGAAAGAGAGACTTGACTACTCTCCTCCTGCACGTCCAGGTGCATCTCTGTAAAAAAATCCATCACCTTCCACTCGGTTATGGAATCCTGAACCCCCTAATTTTGCACCTTCCTGCTCAGAGAATAAGAAACACTATTTCCATTTCCTGGCGTGTACACAACTCAAATTCAAAAGAATGGAGATATTCAACCCATATTCAATGCTGAAGATTAAAATCCCGATGTGAGAAGATGTAATTTAGTCTCTTATGGCCAGTAAACACGGTAAACCGTTATACCAACAGATAGTTTCTCCAGAGCTTCAAGGCATACACTTTTGCAGCCAACTCTAGATCATGAGTGGGATAGTTCTGCACATGGGGTGTCAACTTCGTTGACCCATAAGACACAACCCACTCATCCTGTATCATCACCGCCCCAGGTCTGATTCCGGACACATCACAAAACATGTTGTACTTCTTACCTGGCTCAGGTAAGATCAAGATTGGTGTGGTCATCAACCGCTTCTTCAACTATTGAAAGGAATTATCATAGGACTCAGACCACTCGAACTTGATTCCAATCTTGGTCAATCCCAAGAGTGGTGCTGCCAAGTGAAATAAATCCTAAATGAACCTTCGGTAATACCCGGACAAACCCAGAAAACTCTAAACATCAAAAACACTCTTGAGATGATCCCAAGATAAAACTACATACAGTTTCTCTGGATTCACTATCACACATTCCTCTGAGATGATTTGACCCATAAAATGAACCTCAACTATCTAAAATTGACACTTTGATAGCTTGGCATATAGGCAATACTCTCTTAGTGTACCCAAGACGATGTCATGATGATTGGAATGATCATCGTGAGTTTTCGAGTACACTAAGATATAGTCCAAAAAGACAACACAAACCAATATAGATTGGGATGAAAGATCAGGTTTATCAAAGCCATAAACACCACAACTGCATTGGTCAAGACAAATGGCATTACCACAAATTCAAATAACCCATACCGACCCCAGAAAGCTATCTGCGGTATGTCAGAAGACCTCACCCTCATATGGTGATAACTTGACCTCAGATCAATCTTAGAAAACACTGATTCACCCCTCAAATGATCAAATAGCTCATCATTTCTAGGAAGAGGGTACCGAATTTACACCATCATTTGATTCAACTTTCGATCGTCAACACACATCCTCAACCACCCATTGGATGTTTTTGCAAAAATCATGGGAGATCCCCAAGGTAACGTACTAGGATGGATAAACCCATTATGCTCCAACTCCTCAAGCTAAAACTTCTGTTCCTAGAGTTCTTCTGGTGCCATTTGGTATGGCGGAATAGATAAATGATCCTCTCCCAGCAGCAACTCGATCGTGAACTCAACATCCCTCTCGGGGGGGTAAACCCGAGAAAGCCTCATGAAACTCATCCTGGAACCATTCCACCACAGGAGGGAAAAAGACTGTTCCACTCTTTCATTAACATCAATCACGAGACAAACCACTAGATCTGTGTGACTATTATTTTGTTGAAAAAAAGGCCATGCACACCCTTCTCAGACATCCCATTCTCCACGGTGGACATAAGTGTCACCTTCAAGTGACCTGAACGATACTCTGTGATGGTAACAGTCTATGTGCACCCGATACAACACAAAGAAATCCATTCCCATGATTAGGTCAAATACTGAAATATCGAGAATGAACAAGTCCCACTGAAAATGATACCCAACAAATTCTAAGGCAAATCCCTTGCACTTATTGATATCCTCAACCTGCACCCCCAACGGAGTGTCAATTAACATAACTCCACACACCCTATCCATAGGTAAACCCAGCACTAACATATGTTGAGCAGAGATAAAAGAGTTTGTAGCACCCATGTCAAACAACGCACTTGAAAGAGTAGAAGCTACAAGGATCGTACCTCGACCAGTAGACGGTCCGGCTTCACCATCACCAGGTGCAAACTGAATTTCCTGAAGCTGACCTGTCCCTCTACCATGTGCTGCTACCTAAGTACTCTATGCTTCACTGCCCATCTGGCATGAGGGATCTTGCCCCGGAGTCCCATGTCTGCCGCCCCTACCAGTATGGCCCATGGGGCTCCAACTGCCTGCCTGATATGGGGAAACTGATCCCCTTCCCACACCTAGCACCTGATTTTCACCATTATACTCACCCACCTGTCGAGGTTTCCTTCAGAACCTCTGCACTTGTCCCATCCTTCCACATGAACGGAACTCAACTGGAGGTCGAGAACACTGACCACACATATGCCCCGACCTACTGCACTAATAGCAGAACACCTGATTTCCATTCAGAGAGGCTAACCCTCTCTTCTTTCCACTTTTCACACTTCCTCCATGATGTGAGATCTCATGGAGTCGCTTTAGACCCTCGGTAGCTGCACTACTCATCTGCCCTAATAGCACCACAAGCCCACTACCCGAAGCTCCCTTCGGGTTTCCTTCTGAGATCAATTCCTGATCTACTACTTATGAGAACCTCTTCTAGTGGAAGATGTTTACTTGATACCTGATCTCATGCCTCATCCCATCCTGGAAATGCTTTGCTACCACTGCCTCATCACCTGCTAACACTAGGAAAAAGCGTCTCAAATCAGTGAAGCGACTAGCATAGAACATAACCGATAGCGATCCTAGAGCTATGATCATAAACTCTGCTGCCCACTCCTACCCCAAAGTCACTGGATAAAAATGCTCCAAAAACATTTCCTTAAAAACCATCCATGACATTCCTTCAGACTGCTCGATTTGAGCCTGAATGTCCCACCAACGCCTTGCCTGTCCCCACAACATATAAGAGGCCAAATTCACTCACATTTCGATAGGGGTCTCTAGATGATCCAATATCTTCTAGAAATACTCAAACAAGAACTCCACTGCCTCTATCCCACCCTCTCCAGTGAAGGTCAGAGGGTTCTGCAGCTGGAACTCCCTGGTCAGCTCAAACATACTCGATACAACCCAACATGGGTACCGATCCATCATCTGTATAAGGTGAGCCATGTTCTCCTAGAACTGGCCTTCTCTACCTTTATTAATAACCATATTTTCTTGGTCCTCTACTGGTGGAGTGTTCTCAGCAACATTCTCCCATTGGCCAACTGGTAACTGACGTCATGGTGGCATTTCTGTACAATGCCAAACAAGAGATTTAGAACGCGTACCATAAAAAATTCATGACTCCCTCAAAGAGGACTCCTTACTAGCGACAACGACCCACTTTTAATACACTAACCCAAACAGATTTTACAATTTGTTTCAAACCCTATTATTCCATTAAACCTCATTTACTATCCATTCTTCCTTACCCACTTGTGTTATTTCTTTCATTTCATCATTTCTGGATTTCATTTAAAGCATAATGCACCCAACCGTCCTGCCTCACACACCCACCTCGTGCGTGTGGATAACACAATGCATGTCACCTATCCCCCTAGGTTCCTTCAATGATAGATGAATGCAAGTCATTGTTCCTTTAAGGCCATGAGAAAAATATCATAAAACAGCCACATCAATCTACATGTGAATCACCCAATGGTGAAATATCATCAACTGTAAAAACACACAACCAAGAACAAAAATTCCCACCCAAGGTGACTTTGGTTTCCCCCATACCTGGGATAGCTACTCCCATGAAAGAGATCATTACCAAGGCCATAAAGGTCTTAACCCTTGGCTTCCAATCCCAAATAACAAGACCTCATAGAAGGCAAAGAATTACCTCCTCTAATACCACTTTGTAACGTCCCTGACCTGGAAGCCACTAAAACGGTGCTCCAAGCTGGGTGGATACATGACCTTAAGCGCATCTCCCTATACGCCAAAGGCTACCGACTAGCAGCGAGGGTCTATGGGGTCATGTAGAGAGACTATACCTCCTTTTATCCGAGTAAGTCACAACAAAAGTAATCCACATAGTAAAAAAATAACCAATAAACAAGTAACATATATATCAACCACTTCCAAAAAAAATGTCATGTCATACTACAAGTGGAAGTGTGACCAAAAACCCAAAATAAGGACAATGGATACAATCCCCAAAACAGCCTCTAATTCATGTCTGGATCCTCCACCATGTGCTACCCATGTCCACTCAACTATCTAGCAAGGACCCTTTCCCGTCTCCTGATCTGCAGACATGAATTATGATCGGGTACCAAACGGCAACCGGAGAAGGGTGTGAGTATAACTCAGTAGTCCACCACCAATGGTGTCAACAAAATATCCAGTATAAATAGGTAGTTCATGAAAATGGAAAATAAAGGTTATATCCAATTAATTAATATAGGTTCCATTAGCCAATTTTTGAGCTAAAGACGTTTCCACTTCCATTACCATTCATTACAGGCCAAATTGCATCACACACCATCTAATCACATTTCCATGGATTAATCACATACATTATGTTACATGGGTCTAAGGCCAAAAATCACATTCAAGAGGGGAACACATTGTTTTCAAATATTATTAAGACTAACCCCCTCATAGAAACCATATCCTCACCTCGAATCCTTAGTACGTGCAGATGCAAACGTCAAGAGAATAGACCCTCAGTCTTCTTTCCTAACTCATTCATTTAGGGTGGAGTTTAGAACCTCAGTCTTAGATCAACCCGTTGGTGTAGATCCTCAAGTCATACACCACTATATGAAGAAATTTGCACATGCTTATATATATATAAGTAACCATAAACCATCCAAACCATTCCTTTTCGGCAAACACTATTCCCAACACCCCACATGGGAATCCACATCATTCCTTAACCCATTAACACATTACCATTTCAAAACATTTACCCATTCACCCAACTACCATGTGATATGCCTAACTCAATATGAATTTAGCACAAGAACCATATCCTATCCATTATAGTCTTTAATCAGTTTACTCGTTAACCTATTTAACCCGTTCATCGTTTCCATGATTCAACCATTCATGCCAACATGCTTATCAAGGGATCTACATTTCACTACAACAAGGTCACTTGTTTAATAACAATCCCTTAACTCGGGAAAGGCCAGAACATCCCATGGATGTCCCTAAATTAGGTCAAGTCCATACCAACACAACCCACAGGGATCGTGAGTATTCCCATTTGCCATTAGAAACACCATTTTTACCAATCATGCCAAGGTTATCCAAAACATAACCAAGGGGAAACAAGAAAAACAACTAAGCATACAAAAATACCCAAATAACCATGGGATATAACTTGTAGACCACCTACCTCGAAACCTTCATTGTACGCACTCTCAATCTATAACATAGACCTCAATCCGACCAACCATTAGAGGTTCAAACTAAAACTCAGCCAAAAGATACGGTTTTAGAGCTTCAGAACAATAGGGATAGAAGATACAAACATAAACCAAAAAGAGAAGCAAGGATGGGATTAGCCGTACCCGGAGCATCGATCCGCAAACAACGACGCACTAAACAGCCAACAATTGAAGGAGAACCACCCTTCGAAAGCTTGGGTTGACAAATTTCGTCACTAGGGTTGAGAGAGGATGAATGGTGGAAAATCATGAGTTGAGGTTTAAAATCCCCTAGTGAAAAACTTGTAATTTTTTCCAACTTTAGGAGGCCCCAGAGATTGGCCGCACAGTTTGGAAAACAATGCGCAAACTGTGCACATGGTACTTTCTGGAGGAGGAGGGGTCAAACAGTTTTCTTGGGTAGGCCTCACGGTTTACCTATGCCATGAACAAGCCATGCGCCCTACCTTGTCTTGCCCATTTTTCCATTATTTCATGCACCATGCCCCCAGAACACCCTTTAAGGCCTCCCATACTTTCAGAAGACATCACTTGAAGCCTGAAACAAGGGATTCAACCCAAACATAATGAAAAAATACACATCAAAAAACCGGGATCTTACTAAAATGATCATGATTGTCTATATAGGATAAACCATCCAATAAAATATTATTTTAAAATCAAAAGAATTATATTTTCACTCGTGCATACGTACAGATTACAGTCTCCACGAACACGATGATATTCATTCCCAATCGTATCGATTCAAGAATAATTTTCATTAGATAATTAAAAATAATGTTTAAAGTCTTAATAAAATTATGAATATGAGTAAGATACATCCTATCCATAACAAACATTACTTACATAACTATGAATATAAAGGAAGACAAATCAGTTAACAACCAAAACGACAATAATATTAAGATATTATTAACCAAGAAATGTTAAAAAATAATATTTGATATCATATTAATGTATATTATTATTTTATAATTTAATAACAATTATTTATCCATTATAATGTAGGTTAACCAACCCTCAACCAAGGAAAAGTGCTCGGTAAGGGTTAATTCTACAACCTCTTCATTATTAAGGGTAATTTATATGCAATTATCTACTGGGACCTCTTTATCATCCACATCCGTGTTTTCCTAAAAATGTATTCCAATACATTTTTACTAATTACTAGAATATTGGTTAAAGAGATTTACACGCTTATTTGACCTTATACAGTTTAAAAGGAATCTTTCCGTCATTTTCCAAACAAGTTACTTTATGACCTTTTGGACAAAATTCAGGTAAGAATTTTTTTTAACTTATACGGCAAGTGAGACTATAATATGTCATTATAACATCGTCAAAGCATCCCTTACCATCTTATAAGAATATTTTAAAAATAAATTTTTTCTTTTGTAATTAATTTACTTTTAAATGATTTCAAAATAGAAAGAGTTATTTCTCTAAAAAGAAGTTTTGATTTCATCTATGTCAACATCCTTTGATGGATTGGGAACTTATTTGAAGTTGATTTATTATGATACAAAAATTCCATATTGTATTGATTTCTTTGTGATATGTTTGATTTTGGATGTGTTATTTTTACTATATTCATGGTTTATGGATAAAGTATTGACATTTTTTATGCTAGTTTTAATAATAATGTGTATATTATGTTTAAACATTTTCATATGGGGAATTCATTGGACATAGTATGTGAGGGGTGGAGCCCACTATATCTCCCCGATGCATCAATAGGTCTCATGAGACAAACTAGTGTCTTGGCACAAGGTCTTGACAATATCTTATTTTTAGTCGTGGCACATGGCCTTGACTATGTGGTTGTGAAAGTCTTCAATTATGCACTCAATCATTATGAAAGCGACTATTGATATTGCATGTGATTATTCTAATAGTATAATGTCCTGGTGAGTAAGTAAATTGAATTATTTTTATTATATCTTTTCCATATCATGCTGAAGTTAATGTTTATAAGGCTTTTTTTATTTCTTATTCATTGCCTTAAATGTTTATGTTTATTTATGAAACTCTGTGCTATATTGTTATCCTTAATGTGAATCTGAGCTCACCCCTTTCTATGTTTTATTTTTCCCAGGATGTGGGCCCTACAGGGATATTTTATGGGATCTCAGTGTTGTCTATGGAAACAATGTTTTTGTAGTTTTCCATTTTATGATGTAATGTAAACCTTATGAAGGTATATAGTACATCCAGAGCTACTAAACTAATAGGTATTTTGAGACCTGACCTTTTATGATCATGCTAATGATACGTAATAATGCATCGACTCTAGGCTTCTAGGGTCAGGGTGTTATAGTTTGTATTAGAGAAAGTTTTGTACAAACATTGGAAACTAGATTTAGATAAACTCTGATTAGAGCACATAACCCAAAGATAGAAATTGAGGATTAATATAAAAGAACTTATTAAATTTTGATAATGTAGATATTTTGTGAGTTTTCAAAGAATTACATCCATGTCTTGATAGGATAAGGTAGAGGTGGATCTAGAACATATGTACCTAGGTGTAACACCTGAAAACACTACTTTGATCTTGAATCGAACGGGAACTGGTGCACGACAATGGGCCCTGCTGCACTCTTTGTTAAGACACACTCAGGGGATATGCTTAGGATAATTCTCATTTTATTTACAAATAATTATGAAGAATTAATGTAACCCACCGAACCGAGTTAACCAGAGTTGGTGTATTATTACATAACATTCTCCTGATCACAAAAGATCAAGTCTCGAAAGGCCGATTAGTTCAGTTTCCTTAGAATCACTAGATAATTCATAATGTGTAAATTACATCATAAAATGTAAACTACACAAATATAGTCTCCATATTCCACACTCATATCCCCTCATACAATCCCTATAGGTCATTCATAAAATATTTCTTCACATCCTTGGAAAAATAAATCATAGAAAGGGGTGAGCTCAGATGACCAGTAAGGATAACAATATAGCAGAAACATTCATAAATAAGTATACACATTTAAGGGAATATATATTTACAACTAAATACTTATAAACTTGAAAATAAACATAATATGGTAGAAATAAAATGAAATAATGACATTTACCTATTCACATGGATATTCTACTAATCGAATAATCACATGAAATATCAATAACGACATTCATAATGATGGTAATGCCAGACTATCATAACCACATAGTCAAGGACTTTTTCTAAGACTACAAATAATATTCCTTCAAGGCCTTGTGCCAAGACACTATTTTGTCTCATGAGACCTATCGATGCAATGAGGAGCTATAGCAGGCTTCACCAGTCACTTATTAAGTCTAATGCATTCCTCATATGAATAGGTTTAAACATTATATAAACATTCTTAATAAAACTAGCATACAAAATGTCATTACTTTATCCACAAACCATGAATGGTATAAAAATAACACATCCAAAATCAAACATATCAAAAAACATTAAATATAATTTGGAAGTTTTGTATCATAATAAATCAACTTAAAATAAGATTAAAATCCATCAAAGGATGTTGACATAGATGAAATCAAAACTATTTGAGAGAAATATCACTTTTTTGAAATCATTTGAAAGTCACATAATTATAAAATAAAAAATTTACTTTGAAAATATCATTATAATTTTGAATGGGAATATTAAATGATTTTATAACGGTGGAAAATAGCCGCACCCTCCGTATAAGTTAAAAAACATTCTTACCTTAATTTTGCCGAAAAGGATAAAAAGGACCATGTTTGGAAAACGACTTTATAACCATCGTATAAAAATCCAACAAGGTTATAAATGACTTTAACCCATATTATGTAGAATAGTAAGAATGATTTGATGTACATTTTTAAGAAACATGGATGTGGATGAAAAAGAGGCCCCAGTAGATAATTACGTATAAAAATCCTCATATAATGAAGAGATTGTGGAATAAACCCTTACCTTGTAATTTTCATTGGTTGGGGGTAGGTTAACCACCTGTATAATGGTGAAATAATTGTTATAAAATTATAAAATAATCATATACATTAATATGATATCATATATGATCTTTTAACATTTCATTGTTAATAACATCTTAGTATTACCATAATTTTGGGTGTTAACACATTCATTTTACTTTATATTCATTGTTATGTGAGCCATATTTGTTAGTGATGGGATGTATATTATTTATATCTAGAATGATATCATGTCCTTAAAAATTATTTTTAATCATCAAATGAGAATTAGGATTTAATGGAGACGATGGGGAATGAATCTCATCGCGTTTGTGGAGACAGTAGTACGTACGTACGCATGAGGGACAATGTCATTATTTTGATATTAATATAATATATAATTGGATGATATATCATCTATACAGAATCATTATCAAGTTATATTATTATTTACATGAATTATACATAATTATTATACCCATATAAATAATAATATATTAAATAACAATTACAGCACGACGTGGAGACGGTAGGTCGTACATACGCACGTATGGTGATACGTAATTCTGGGTATGGATAGAATAATGAATTTTTTTGTTCCATATTTATAATAACATCATAGTATAAAGAATATTCTGGAGTTAATATTTTAGAATGTAAATATCAAGGAAAGAAAACGTTGAAGAAGAAAGGAACTTGAATGTGGGTGGTGAAAACATTACCTCTTCTTGGGGTTCTTCGTTTTGATTTGATCCAAATGGATCCTTAGGTTAGATTTCTGATAAAAATAAGGCCTCTAGGATGAATTGAGGGAATTTTAGAGAATATTTGGGTAGGGTTTGGCAGAGCCAAAAGGCTTTGGAGGTTTGAATTAGAGAGAAGGGGGAGTTCCCTTTTATAAGAGGGGTGAGGGGCACCTTTGGAAAAGCCAGAAATATTATTTTATAATAAATTTATATTCGATTTATAATGGCCCAAAAGTGTATTATTTAAATTTTAAGGTGGGGATGGGACTATAAACACTCAATTAATAGGTTTTATACAGGTTTTGGTCAATATATTAACTTTATCTTTTTTATTTAACTCTTAGTTAAATAGTTTAACATTTACCATGTCTCTTTGTATTTTTATATTATATAGTCAAGACATATACTATAAACTTCCAAGAGTCCCCCATGTGGTCCATTAATAATACCCCTATCATGATCAAAGTCTCTTGGCCGAACATAGATTTTTATGATTTTAATATCAATTAATAATATAATATTTCTATTAAAAAGTCTTTTATGTCAATTTTGACACTATTGGGTATTTTGTTTTTGCAAAATTTATAACAGCATTATTACTTCAAAAATAATAAATTTAATCATCCCTAACAAGTCATAGTAACCTATAAAATTCTTTGAATTCATTAAAAGTGTCAAATTATATTTATTTGGATTTTTATAATATGAATTATTTTTAATATTTCAATAATAAGGTAATTACTGCATCATCATTGTGTCATAATTAAATTAAATTATTTAATATCTAAAAATTATAAATAAAATACCATTATGTATGGAATAGTATCATATTTCTAATTAATATTTCCAATCGAATTTAACTTTTGTATAACATTATATTAAAAATATTTTAGTAATTGAACTTTGAATTTAAATATTTTAACTCTTCTTTGAATTAAATAATAATAAATGTCCTAATCTAATCGAAGGGGACCTAAATGATAATATTTTATTCCTAAGGTTGTTTTTGGTCGAGATACACTTGTCCAATAGAATTAGGACATGTGTTAGGGTAATATTAATATCATTTTTACCCTTAATTACCCTATTTACTTTAAATCGTGGTAAATAAAAGTAAAAAGTTAATATTCATCAAAAATTATTTTTATCTTAATGAACTACATTTTACTCCTTGATATTAACCATGTCATTCAGATTTTCGAAATTCCACTCACAGAAGCTGTAAAATTATGTTTTATGTGAATTTATAAATTCTCCTAGGAGATGGGTAAAAGAATGTGAAATGTTCAATAAAATTTTTATATATCTAAAATCATTATAAACTGACTCCAATGTATTATATTGAACATATATAGGTATTATGTATCTATTTTGACCTAAAATAAATTTAAATAAAATAAATAATTATTTAAATAAAAATTCAGTTTTAAACTATAACTCTGTGTTTTTCCCTATTCTTCAAAAATTTAATTTTTCAGAAAAATACCAAAAATTCACCCAAAGCTAATTTCAATATTCCGAATCCAAAAAGGAAGTGCATTTTGAATGATAAAATTTATAAAATTTCAATAGGTGGGTATTACTATTCAAAATGGCTAGTTTGATTGGTTGTTGTGTGTTAGAACTCGAAGTTTCATACAAAACATGTGACTGTATTATTCAACGAGAAGTGTACCGTGGATGTTTGGGCTGTTACATTATCGCATCCTTCAAATAATTTCATCCTAGAAATTTCTAGAATACTACCGCATGAAATGACTTAGGTGGTTCTTCATCATAAGATCATCAGGTTCTAATGTTTCCTCTTCCATCTTATGGTTTCTCCATATAACTTTTACCAGACGATTCATCATTTTTCTCAGCACTTGTTATATTGTATCAAGAATCCTGACGGGCTCTTCACAACAAGAAAAATCAGGTTACAGTTCTAATTCCTCATAGGTGAGTACGTGCATTGGGTCAGGCATGTATTTTCTCAGTAGTGATACGTGGAACACATCGTGAACTATGGAGAGAATTGGCGGTATTTCCAATTGGTAAGCTACATCACTAATTTTTTCTAAAATTTCAAATGGTCCGATGTACCTTGGACTCGATTTACCTTTCTTAATGAAATGTATAACACCCTTCCCTGGAGATACCTTCAAGAAAACATGATCTCCTATCGGAAATTCCAAATACTTCCTTCGATTGTCATCATAGCTCTTCTGCCTACTTTGTGCTACTCTGATGTGGTTTTGGATTACCATCACCTTTTCCATCATTTCCTCCACTAGTTCTAGGCCTACGAGTTTTCTTTCACCAACGTCATCCCAACAGGTTGGTGTGCGAAATCTATTTCTGTATAAAACTTCATATTGTTCCATCCGAATACTTGAATTGAAGCTATTGTTATAGGAAAATTCAACTAGAGGTAAATATTGATCCCACATTCCCAGAAAGTCTAGTGCTCATGATGTCAACATGTCTTCTATGGTTTGAATAGTCTGTTCTGATTGTCCATCTGTTTGAGGGTGGTAGGCAGTGCTCAAATGAAGTTCTGTATTTAGGGATTTCTGAAGACTCTTCCAGAATCATGATTTGAAATGTGGATCACGGTCAGAAACAATCGATATGGGTACTCCATGAAGTCTCACAACTTCATTAATATATTGTCTTTCTAGACGGTCAAGTGGTAAATATTCCTTTATAGCAAGAACATTTGCTGAATTGGTATGACTATCACCAATGACCCATATTGCATCGTTTCATCTAGGAGTCCTTAGTAGTCCCATGAAAAAGTCCATCGTGATATTATCCCATTTCCACTCAGGTATGGGAAGAGGTTGCATGACTCCTCCTGGCTGTTGCCTTATGGCTTTCACTTGTTGAAAAACCATAAATCTTAACACAAAATCAGAAATCTCCCTCTTCATGTTGTCCGACCATAAATGTTCCTTCAAATCCCTATACATTTTGGTTCTCCCATGGGGTATAGTGAAATCAGAACTATGAGAATCATCCAAAAATTCCCATTTTAGATCAGATATATCGGGAATACAAAGCCTCCTCCCAAATGTAAAAATTCCATCATCATACACAAAGTCACTCAATCTCTCGTCATTGACATCTTTAATCCTCTTTTGAAACTCTTCATAATTGGTATGAGAAAACTTTATCCTTTCTAGTAAAGATGGTTTGGCAACCATTTGAAAAATAATTGATGTTTAACCTTCCATGGTTATTCCCATATCTAGATTTACTATATCCAAGAAAATATGATCCCCCTAAACTCTCATCTTGTTCAAAAATCCATGATCATTTCTACTCAAAGCATCTTCCACCTTATTTACCTTCCCGGGTGGTAGTGTATCATTCAATCATAATCCTTGAGTAGTTCAATCCATCTCCTTTGCATCATGTTTAGTTCTTTCTGTGAGAAAATATACTTCAAACTCATGTGATCAGTATAAATCTCACAATTTTCACCATAGATATAGTGTCTCCAAATATTCAAGGAAAAGATTACAACTTTTAACTCAAGATCATGAGTAAGAGAGTGTTTCTCATGAATTATTAGCTGTCATGATGCATAGGAAATAACCCTATAATTCTATATAAGGACACAACCAATTCCTTTCTTCGATGCATCACTATAAATAACGAACCCATCATTCACCAATGGTAGAGTCAATTAAGGAGAATTGAATAATATTCTCTTCAGTTCATCAAAAAATTCTACAAATTCATTTTTCCAAACAAATTTAAACCCTTTACGTGTGAGATTCATTAATAGGTTATCCAATCAGGCGAAATTCTGGACGAAACTTCGATAATAACATACTAAACCAATTAAACTGTGTACGTCAATTATACACGTCGCTGCAGGACATTCTTGGATTGCCTTGGTCATAGAATGATCAACGAAAATTCCATCATTAGAGACAATATGAAAAAAAAAGAGATCTCCTGAATCCAGAATTCACACGTTCTAAACTTCCTATATAATTCATGTATTCTAAGAGACATTAGGATAATGCACAAGTGATTTTCATGATTTTTGTAGATTTTGGAGTATACCAAGATATCATCAATAAATACAACCACAAAATCATCGAGATATTCCTTGAAAACTCTATTCATTTGATCCATGAATACAGAGGGTGCATTATTCCGCCCAAAAGGCATTACTGTAAACATGTAATGCCTATACCTGGTTCAAAATGTGGTCTTTAGAATGTATTCCTTCTTCACACACAAATGATGGTATCCCGATTGAAGGTCAATCTTTGAAATGTATTGAGCTCCATGCAGTTGGTCAAATAAATCATCAATGCGAGGTAGGAGATATTTTTTCATTATTGTTATAGCATTCATTTCCCTATAGTCAATACATAAACTCATAGATCCATCTTTCTTCTTAACAAAATGGATAGGGGCTACCCATAGAGAAACACTAGGGAGAATAAATCCCTTATTACTCAATTCCACTAGTTGTTTCCTTAGTTCTACTAATTCTACAGTGGCCATTCTATAAGGGGTCTTCGATATAGGCTTTGAACCAGGAATTAAATCAATAGAAAACTCAATTTCTTGTTCTGGACGATGGCCAAGTAAATCTTCTCGAAACACATCTACATATTATTTTACAACAGGTACATCCACTATTTGAACATTCCTTTCCTCACCCATAGTTATTTCATTCTATTCCTTCCTGATAATTGAATTTAGTTGAGCTAGTGGGGGTGGATCTAGATAAGAATTAGGTGGTGACGATTCTTCTCTAAAGATAAGGTGTTTTTTATCATCATCATCAAAAATCATAACCTCCTTCTTCTTACAATA
Organism: Viscum album; assembly: GCA_963277665.1. Classification (NCBI taxonomy): domain Eukaryota; kingdom Viridiplantae; phylum Streptophyta; class Magnoliopsida; order Santalales; family Viscaceae; genus Viscum; species Viscum album. Next base: position 1,332,808,854 of record OY728122.1, on the reverse strand, counting down.
AATCTTCACATCATGGTCAGAATGAAAATCTATACTTAGGACAATATCAAACTCAGTCGTGGGTATGATGATGAGATCAGCAGATAAAGAACATTTATGTGCTCTAATGGGGACTGATTCACTAAACACTGTTGCAATGATAATTCCCTTAGGAGTTTTACCTGTCAACTCCCTTGTTAAATCAAATTGGTAATATCTAATTTTCTTAAAAAAATGGGAAGATATGAAACAATATGATGATCCTGAATCAAATAACGTATTTTCTAAACATGAGGAAACCATTAATTTACCTTCCACCACGTCTTTGGGAGCTTCTACCTCAGCAGTAGTGATAACATAATCTTTTCCTTGATCCCTTGGCCTTTTCTAAGGTAAGTTTCCCTGATGCTTAGGACATTCATTTTCATAATGTCCCATCTCCCTGCAATTGTAGCATTGAACGTCAGTATCTTCTTTACTCCCTTTTCAATCATGATCTTGGTGACCTTTTTCACCACACTTGTAACGAACTCCCATTCCCTTCAATAAAGTACCAGGGTGTTTCTTCCCACATTTACTTGCAGGATGCATATTCAACTTTTCCCTTCTTCGCCTTATTTCCATTCCCAGAGTGATCTGCAGCTCTCTTCTTCTCTTTCTTTTCTTTAAACTCATAAGACATAGAGAATTCCTTTTCTGCCTTGATATCATATGAGACAATATCTTTGTACGACAAGAAGGATTGTGAGACTAATCCTCGATGGAGAAATAGTTTTAACCAATCAAAGAAGAGATCAATCATACTCCTTGGGTTACTTATATAATCCACTACATGCCTCGCTAACCTTGTAATGTTGGCCTCATACTTCGCGACATTATCATCATCCTTTTGTCTCAGACTCAAAAATTTCCTTTCGATATCTGCTCGATGGTCACGAGGGAAGTATTTTTCTAATAAAAGATCATTGAACTCCCTATATCCCATATTTGATAATTTTTCATCTTCCTTTTTTTTTGAATCAATGACCACTATTGGTCAGCATCTCCAGTGAGGCAGTAAGCTGCCATGATAACGTTTTCCATTTCACTACTCCCCAAGGAATGAAATATTTTCTCTAAAAAAAATTTCCATTACTATAGTCCAAAGGGATTTGTACTCCCATTGAATGATGGTGGTTTTTTCATCATGAAGTGATATAACATTGATCCTCCACGTTGTGGATCATGGTGGTCCATAACGGTAAGGTTTTTATTCATTACCTAAGTGAGTTGTCCCAGTATGGTGATTAGTTGATCCGCACCAGTGGCATCACCAGCTCCACTATAATTATCTTGAGTAGGAAGAAAATCCCTACATGGTGTGAATGCATTGATATGGTTTCCATTCCTTCCACTAGGCACCATTTATAATAAATGGCATAAACTAGAATAGTTAACGAATCAAAATACATAATTCCATACTTGTAAAAAAGTTAACATAAATTGAACTATTTATGGATATAATATCTAATTATAAAAAATTATTTTCATTGAAAGTATATACTCATAAACCCTTCATAATGGTTTGTAATGAAAATGAGAATTATCCTAAACATATCTCTCAGGAGTGTCATAATCAAGAGTGCAGCAAGGCCCATTGTAGTGTACCAGTTTCCATTCAAGTCTACCTCAAAGATGTGTTTTTGAGTTTTACCCCTAGGTACATCTGTGCCAGAGCCGCCTCTCCCTGCTCATAACCAGACATGGATGTATTTTTTGGAAAACACACAAAATCTCTACAATACCAAAATTCTAGGACGTTTTTCTATACTTATCCTCAAATTCCATATTAGATCCATGTGATTTAATTAGTGTTTATATAAATCTAGCTTCCATGTTTTTTAATAAACTTTCTTTGATACCAACTGTAATGCCCCGACCCCAGTTACCCAAATTCGGTGTATTATTACATAACATTGATATGATCACAGAAGATCAAGTCTCGAAAGACCGATTAGTTTAGTAGCCATGAATTCACTAGATACATTAATAATGTTTACATTACATCATAAAATCACTATTACAAAAACCTGTTTTTACTTCGCACTTTTTCACATCGGTTTTTGTGAACCGACATGAAAATATCAGAATTTTTTTTACGTCGGTTATTATATAACAGATGTGAAAAAACATTACGGCAGGTTTTTCACGTCAGATATATAATAACAAATGTGAAAAATCAATTTCCATGAAATTATATTAAAATTTTGGCTTATTTTTCATGTCGATAATTATAAAACCGATGTGAAAAATCGATTTTCCTGACTTTTTCACGTCTATTATTTAATAACCGATGTTAAAAGATATTTTTCACGTCGGTTATTTAATAACCGACATGAAAAATGTTTACAAATATGTAGTTCATTTTCCAGACATTAATTTGATAGGTCACGGAGCTCAAACAGAGTTTGAGATTAAAAGTTATGGCCTTCAGTAGTTGGCCATCCCTAAGACATCATTTCGAGATGATCAACTTCTGAAGGCCATAACTTTTAATCCATAACTCCATTTGAGCTCTATGACCTGTCAAATTAAAGATTAGGAAATGATCTATGTTTTTTTAAAAAAAAAATCACGTCTTTATGAAATAATCAACGTGGAAAATACCTTCTAACGTCGGTTACTAAATAAACAACATGAAAAAATCATGAAAATCGATTTTTCATGTCGTTTTTATAATAACCGATGTGAAAAATTGATGAAGATTGACATTTGATGTCGGTTCATAAATAACCGATGTGAAAAATAAGGGAAAATTTTAATATCTTTTCAAGTCGGTTATCATAAAACCGACGTGAAAGATAATTTTAATATCCCGCGAACGTGAAATTTCAATTTTTTTACATCGCGACATCCAAATTGTGAATTGCCGCCTAAAATTTTTAATACGAAGTTTTCTATTAGCATCTCAATTATATGTTCCAATTATACACATATCATAATTTAACAATCATTTATTTCAACCATTATCATTCCCCCAAATCGAATCTTTTGATCTTCAACGTAAATCAATTATTTATTCTTTCTGCGATCTCGTCAAGGTATGTTTAATCCTATATCCATGATTTAGGGTTTTTATGATTTGTTTTCAAAATTCATATATCATTTTACGATAATTTCATTCAAGAATCATCATTCAACTGAATCAACTTGTTTTATCTTCCACTTGAATCTACAATTTCTTCTTTCTACGACCTCGTCATGGTATTTGTATTTATTTTCCCATGATTTATATTTTCTATGAGTAATTTTAATAATTGATATACCATTTAACGATTACTAATTTATTATAATGATGGATGATTATTTATATCATGTTAAAAATATGAATCCCCCTACGGATTGAAAAATTCATTCAATGATGAAGCTATGGTTGGCTCATTCAATCTTTCCTTGAAAAAAAATATCAAACTTCTGAAAGTCATAACTTATGATCCGTAACCCAGTTTCAGCTCTATAACCTGTCAAATTAAAGATTAAGAAATTTTCTACAAGTTCGTATTCATTTTATACGTCTCTTATTTAATAATCGACGTTAAAAATAACTTGTACAGTCGGTTATTAAATAACCGATGTAAAAAATGGGGTCTTAACGTCGGTTGTTTCAAAAACTGACATAAAAATGGCTTCATAATGCCATTTCCAGAACGTATTTCACATTGGTTTTTTAAAAATAGATGTTAAAAACCATAAAACCCCATTTTTTTACATTGGTTATTAAAGGACTGATGTAAAAAATCATTTTTTAACGTCGCTCGCAATAACGTCGCTTAAAAACCGACGTTAAAAAGTAAAAAAAAACTCACTTAAAAAAAGGTTTTTGTACTAGTGAATGAAATATAAGACAATTTCATCTCAATAGTCCACACTCATATCCTCTCATACTATACCTACAGGTCATTCAAAAAATACTTCTTCACATCCTGGGAAAAATAAAACATAGAAAGAGGTGAGCTCAGATTCCCTAGTAAGGATAACAATATAGAAGAAACTTTCATAAATAAGAATAAAAATTTAAGGCAATGTATAACTAAAAAAATGACTTTTAAACATGAACTTCAGAAAAATTTGGAAGAAATAAAATGAAACAATTCCATTTACTTATTCACATGGATATTCTACTAGTCGAATAATCACATGCAATATAAATAACCACTTTCATAATGATGGAATGTATAATTTGAGACTATCATAACCACATAGTCAAGGCCTTGTAACGAGAATACAAATAATATATTTTCAAGGCATTGTTCTAAGATAATAGTTTCTCTCATGAGACCTAACGACGCATAGAGGAGCTGTAGTCGTCTCCACCCGTCACTTATTATGTCTAATGCATTCCTCATAATAACAGGTTTAAACATAACATAAACATTCATATTAAAACTATCATAAAAAATGTCATTACATTATCCATAAACAATGAATGGTATAAAAATAACACATACAAAGTCCAATATATCACAAAAACCTTGAATACAATATGGATGTTTTGTATCATAATAAATCAACTTCAAATAAGCTTGAAATCCATCAGAGGATGTTGACATATATGAAATCAAAACTATTTGAGAGAAATATATATTTTTCATAAATCATTTAAATGTCACATAATTATAAAATAAAACATTTAATTTAAAAATATCCTCATAATCTTGTATGGGAAGCTTCGAAAATTTTATAACGGTGGAAAATAGCCGCACCCGCCGTATAAGTTAAAAAAACATTCCTACATTAATTCTATCGAAAAGGTTAAAAGAACATTGTTTGGAAAATGACAGAAAGATTCCTTTATAAACTTCTTATAAAATGAAAACAAGGGTATAAATGACTCTAACCCATAGTATGTAGAATAGTAAGAATGATTTGAAATACATTTTTAAGAAACATAGATGTGAATGATAAAGAGGTCTCATTAGATAATTATGTATAAATAAACTTAGATAATGATGAGATTGTGGAATAAACCATTACCTTTTTCTTTTACTTGGTTGAGGGTAGAATAAACTCTTGTATAATGGTGAAATATGTGTTATTAAATTATAAAAAAAATCATATGCATTAATATGATGTCATATATGATCTTTTAACATCAATTTGTTAATAATATCTTAATATTATCGTCGTTTCAGGTGTTAACGGATTCGTTTTCCTTTATATTATTTGTTATGTGAGCCATATATGTTATGGATGGGATGAATATAATTCATATCCAGATTTATATCTTGTCCATAAACATTATTTTTAATCATCAAATGAAAATTAGACATGAATGGATATGGTGGGGAATGAATCTCATAGCGTTCGTGGAGACGGTAGTCCGTACGTACGCCCGAGCAAAAAGATAATTATTTTGATATTAGAATAATATAAAATTGGATGGTATACCTTATATAACGAATCATTATCATGTTATATTTATTATTTACATGTTTTATACATCATTATTATACCCATCTAAATAATAATATATCGACTAACAATTACACCACGATGTGGATACGGAAGGTCGTACGTACGCACGTATGGTGATATGTCATTGAATGGATGGATAGAATAATTAATTTGGTTGTTACATATTTATAATAACATCACATTATATAGAATATACTGGAGTTATTAATTTATAATGGAAATAAAAAGTCAATAATAAGTTGAAGAAGAAAGGAACTTGAAAAAGGTTGGTGATAACATTACCTCTTCTTCGGGTTCTTCCACTTGATTTGATCAAAAGGGATCCCTAGGATGGATTTATGATCAAACTAAGGCCTATATTTTGAAGTGAGGGAAGTTGAGAGAGTATTTGGGCAGTTTTTGGCCGAGCCAAAAGGCTTTTAATGTGTGAATTAGTGAGAAGGGCGAGTGCCCTTTTATAAGAGGGGTGAGGGGCACCTTTGGAAAAGCTAGAAATATTATTTTATAATAAAATCATATTCGGTTTTTAATGGATAAAAAGTGTATTATTTAAATTTTAAGGTGAAGATGAGTCACAAACCCTCAACCAATAGGTTTTATACAGGTTTGGGTCACTATATTAAATTTATCTTTTTTATTTAACTCTTAGTTAAATAGTTTGACATTTACAATGTCTCCTTTTATTTTTATATTATATATTCAATAAACCTACTATAAACTTTGAAGAGACCCCCAAGTGGTCCATTAATAATATAATAATCATGATATAAGTCTCTTGGCATAATATTAGACTTTTAGGAATTTAATTTCAATTAATAATATAATATTTGTTTTAAAAACTCTATTATGTCAATTTTGACACTATTTGATATTTTGTTTTCGATAAATTCATAACAGCATTAATACTTCTAACCTAATTCATTTAATCAACCCTAACATGTCATAGTAACATATACAATTTTTTTAATTCATTAAATGTCTCAAATTATATTTATTTGGGTATTTATAATATCAATTTTTTTAATATTTCACTAATAAGGTAATTACTGCATCATCATTGTGTGATTATTAAATTAAATTATTTAGTGTCAAAAATTTATAAGCAAAATACCATGTTGTATGGAAAAATTTCTAAACAATATTTACAATAGAATTTATCTTATTTAAAACCCTATATTAAAAATGTTTTAGTAATTAAATAATGATTTTAACTCTTTTAAATCTTCTTTGAATTAAATAATAATAAATGTCCTAATCTAATCCAAGTGGATCTAAATGATAATATTTTATTCCTAAGGTTTATTTTTGAGATACACTAGTCCAATAGAATTAGGACATGTGTTAAGGTAATATTAATATCATTTTTACCCTCAATTACCCTATTTACTTTTAACCGTGGTAAATACATGTTAAAAATTAGTATTCACCAAAAATTATTTTTATCTTAATGAACCACATTTTAATCCTTGATATTAACTGTGTCCCTTGTATTTTCTATATTACACTCACAGAAGCGGTAATATTAAGTTTTATATGAATTTCCAAATTCTCCTCAGAGATGGGTAAAAGACGGTGAAAAGTTCAAAAAAAAATTTATGTATCTAAAATCATTATAAACTAACTCCAATGAATAAAATTTAACTTATATAGGTATTATATATCTATTTTGACCTAAACTAAATTTATTTAAAATAAATAATTATTTAATTAAAAACTTGGTTATAAAGTATGACTCAGTGTTTTTCACAATTCATCAAAAATTGAATGTTTTCCGAAAAATACAAAAAAATCACACAACGCTAATTTCGATATTCCGAATTCAAAAATGAAGTCCATTTTGAATGATAAAATTTAATAAAATTTCCAAAAGTGGGTATTACAATTCATAACGGCATGTTTGATTGGTTGTGGTGTGTGTTAGAACTCGATGTTTTGTAAAACACACACTATGGTATTATTCAAAGAGAAGTGTATCGTTGAAGTTTGGGGTGATACAATTTATGAGTATATACCTCCTAAAAGAAAATAATTTTATGATTATGGATTATATCAATAATCTTTTCAATTTACGTTATTTATTTGTATGTTAGGAATTGTTCATTCCAATTCATAAACTAACCTAGTGTATGCCATTGTATAGAAATAGTGCCCAGTAGAAGGAATGTGAACTCCAACAATACATATGATCCAAAGATTTAGACGGATTATATCTTTCCTGATATTAAGCCATCATTTAGAAGGTAAATAATGTCCTGTGTATTCTCAACATATGGAGAAATAATATCATGTGTTAATAAGATAAGGTATGAATTCTCTGAGTCCTATGGCTTTGAAGGGAAGCAAGAAAAGAAAAGGATGGAAGAGAGAAAGATGGATAAATGGAAGATAGAAAAGAAGGATTCTTTTCATATGTGATAAATTTAGAAAAAATCACCTTAGTAAATTTTGAAGGGAATAGGAGTTTGTTATAAGATTAGAGAATAAGGACACCAATTCTGTGATTGCAAGGGTAAGAAAAAAGTTTCAAATGTACAATGTTTCATCTGTATGGAGTTGGGACACTTCACGAATTAATGTCCAAATCATCAGACTATACCCCAAATACAACTATTAGATAATTATAATGTTATGATACTACTTACGATGAAGAGGAATGATTATATTTATTATGTTTTTATTAAAGTATTGTGTCATTTGAGTGTTGTATTAATGATGTACATGTTTTAATAATTATAGAGTATATAAGGATTGTACTGGAGTTCTATTTAATTAAGGACTTGAAATTTTGTGGAACAAAGAAAAGTGACTCAATATCAGGTTAAATTTTTGGAAAATATATGATTGAGAAAAATACAAAACATAATATTGTTCTGATACCGAGGTAGTGATTTCAGAATAATACATTATTGATTTGGATAAATTATATTGGATATTCATGACTACCTTCAAACTGACTAATGATTTATATATTCCATCATTGTTGGAGTTTACAATTTTTTGGATAGAAGAAGTATATCCAGTATTCTATAAGGAATATGGGAGCATTGATGTAATCAATAAGTTTTTGTGGTAATTCAGGATGTTGTGTGTTTCAAAAGAACACATGATGAAGGTGTTTACATGTTATTACATGGAAAAATTGATCTTCATTTGTTTGCCTCCCTTGTAATTTTTGGATTGTGAGTTTGGGTAGAATTGTTTTGGATAATTGTAATTTGGGATTATTTTTGGATTGCCATAAAAGGACTACCAGGAGGTCAGGTGGCAACCAGTAACGTCTGGCAAGGCCGTGAGACTTGAACTTGCAAATGAAGGGCGAAAAGGGTGTATCACCTACCACTGACCCACGTGATGTCCTAGATTGAATAATGTATTTTTTTAATGTTCTAGTAGATGAATTATTAATTCATTTTTTGGAACCCTATACTAATAGGATAAATAGAATAAATTTTAATGCTATATTAGCTTTTATAGTGAAAGATGAGTTTGTGGTATAAAATAGTTAATGGATGGAACTATAATTTTCAATTATATATTTTTTCGTTCCATTATTCTATGACAAAATTATTTCTTATACTTTATGTAGGGGATCTTATAACTAAAATTTTGTTATCTAAATAACTCATGTTTTGTTGAACCAATGATATTTTGTGTTATCATAGATTGATGTCTTTGAGGCCCTCAATTCTAAAATTGTTTGTGATTGATGACCACAATCACTCCCTATGAATAATTACATTTTCCCTCTAATTTAGTGTCTATATTTGCCACAAATTTTCCACTAATAGAGATCATAATTTGGTGGTGACTTTTTCATTCCCTTTTCCTCTTATTAAGAATAAATTTTATTAACCCAATTTCTGATATGGGTTTTCCCATGAAGGTATTTTCTATTTTCAACAATTTATTTTCAAAGAACAATTTCAAACTATGAGGTTGTTATTTATTGAATAAGGTAATAATGTAACACCTCAAGATTTTATATTACGTTATTTCTTCAATGTAATGAAATAACTTTCACTACACTCAACACTGAATTCAAGCGCACTAGACTTACCAAACTAGCTGTTCAAAAGCAGTATGAATAGTATTAACTGAATTTTTAACTTCTTATAATCCTTATAGTTTTAGAATCCATATTATGAGTTTCATATACATAAAGTAAGAACAAATTAATTTTATTAAGATAAAATAAATATTTTTAACAAAATGAAATTGTACTGCCTTTTAATGGTGAAACCACTTTAAATCCAATATATGAATCCTTTATATATTCAATTTGACAAAATAAAATTCTTGTTTATAATTTGGACATATGAATTTAGTTTCAATAAATATTTGGTGTTTTTCTAGTATCCATCATATTTGGGTGAATAGTGAAAAATACTATATTTTAACTGAAAACAACTTTTTTTAATCAAAATAATTTATAGTGTTGAATTATAAATTTTAATGGTTTGTATTTATACAAAGATTATATATTTACCATTTAATCAAATTATGGTCATATTATGTAATTTCAATTTAAAAATTGATATAAACAAGTGTCAATCTTTTCATAGATATTATTTCTTAAGAATACGCTTTTTTTGATAAAGAGAATTAGTTTTAAATTAATTAGTACAACTTATAGGTTTTTAAATTGGTAAAATTTAATTCATTTTTAAAATAGGAATATCAAAATTAGATTTGGGTGAGTTTTTTGTATTTTTTTGAAAACACTCGTTTTTTGATGAATAGTGAAAAACACTAAGTTATAGTTTAAAACCGAATTTTTTATTTAAATAATTATTATTTTTATTTAAATTTATTTTAGGTCAAAATAGATACATAATACCCATATATGTTCAATGTAATTCATTGGATCCAGTTTATACTAATTTTAGATATGTAAATTGTTTTTTGAACTTTTTATCGTCATTAACCCACCACTTTGGAGCCGTTGCAAATTTTCATAAAACATAATTTTTCTACATTTGTGAGTTTAATTTCAATACTCCGAGGGACACATTTGATATCAGTAAGTAAAATTTGGTTCAATAAGTTGAAAATAATTTTTAGTGAATAGTAACATTTTACTTTTATTTACAGCGGTTAAAAGTAAATATGGTAATTAAGGGTAAAAATGATATTATTATTACCCTAAAACATGTCCTAATTCTATTGGATAAGAGTAATTAGACCCAAAAAAAATTAGGAATAAAATATGATCCTTTAGGACAACATGGATAAGATTAGGACATTTGTTATTATTTAATTTAATGAAGAGTAAAAAGTGTTAAATTCAAAGTTTAATAACTAAACCATTTCTAATATAGGGTTACACATAAGATAAATTAATATATAAATAATATTTAGAAAGATAAAAATAATTCCTACACAATGGTATTTTATTTATATTTTTTAGACATTATATTATCTAATTTATTTACGACACAATGATGATGTAGTAATTACATATTTAATGAAATATTATAATAACATATATTATAAATATCCAAAAAAATGTAATTTGAGACTTTTTATGATCTAAAATAATTTTATAGGTTACAATGACAAGTTAGGGTTGGTTAAATGAATTTTTTTTGACGTAATAAGGATGTTATTAATTTAGAAAAAAATACCAATTAGTGTCAAAATTTACATAATATAGTTTTAAAAAAATATTATATTTTTAATTGATATTATATTCCTAAAAATCTATGGTTCAGAAAAAATACTTATATAATGATAGGTGTAACATTAATGAACAAATATTGGTTCTCTTGGAAATATATAGTATGTTTATCAACCATATAATATAAAAATACGAAAAAGACATGGTAAATGTCAATATATTTAATTAAGAGTTAAATCTAAAAGATAAGGTCAATATAGTGACCCAAACCTATATAAAACATATTAGATGAGTGGTTTTAGACCCATACCCACCTTTTACTTTAAATAATTAATTTGGGAGCCATTAGAAGCAAAAAAATATTTTATTATAAAATAATATTTCTTGCTTTTCCAAAGGTGCCCCTCACCCCTCTATTAAAAGGTCACTCCTCCTTCTCTCTAATTCACACCTTCAAAGCCATTTGAATCATCCAAAACCTGCCCAAAAACCATCTAAAATGTCCTCCATTCATCATAGAGGCCATAAATTAGTCAGAAAGCCATCTTATGGAGCCCTTTTTACCAAATAAAAAGAAAGAACCCGAAGAAGAGGTAAATATTTCATCACATCTTTCAAGCTCCTTTCTTCTTCCACTTCCTCTTTCATTGTTTTTTCCATAATAAAATAATAACTCCAGTATCTTCTACATATTGTGATGTTATTATAAATATGTTACAACCATATTCATTATTCTATCCATACTTTAAATGACATGTCAATATAAGTGTGTACGTACGGCTTACCGTTTCCATGTCATGGTGTAATTGTTATTCAATAGATTATTATTTGGATGAGTATAATAATGATGTGTAATTGATTTATATAATAAATATAACATGATATTTATTATTTATATATTATATACCATCCAATTATATATTATTTTAATATCAAAATAATGATATTGTAACTCATGTGTACATATGGATTACAGTCTCCACGAACGCGATGAGATACATTCCCCATCATATACTTTCAAGATTAATTTTCATTAGATGATTAAAAATAATGTTGAAAGACTTAATATGATTCTGAATATGAATATTATACATCCTATCCATAAAAAACATTACTTACATAACAATGCATATAAAGTTAAACAAATCAGTTAACACCTAAAATGATGATATTACTAAGATATTATTAACAATGCAATGTTGAAAGATAATATATGATATAATATTAATGTGTATTATTAATTTATAATTCAATAACAATTATTTCACTATTATACTAGAGGTTAACAGACCCTCGACCAAGGAAAAGTATAATTTAAGGGTTAATTCTACAACCTCTTCATTAATCAAGGTTGTTTATATGTAATTATATATGAGGACCTATTTAACATCCACGTCCGTGTTTTCCAAAAAATGAATTCCAAATTTTTTTTACTACTTACTATACTATTGGTTAAAGTCATTTAAACCCTTATTTGACCATATACATTTTTAGTGGAATCTTTCCGTCATTTTCCAAATAAGTTACTTTATGGCCATTTAGACAAAAGTAAGGTAAGAATATTTTTTTATCTTATACGATGGGTGCGGCTATATTCCACCATTATAATATTGTCGAGGTTTCCTATACAATCATATATGAATATTCTAAATATAAATTTTTTATTTTATAATTAAATTACATTTAAATGTTTTCAAAATAGAAAGAGATATTTCTCTAAAAAAAGTTTTGATTTCATCTATGTTAACATCCTTTGATGGATTGTGAGATTATTTGAAATTGATTTATTATGATACAAAAATACAATATTTTATTGAAGGTTTTGTGATATGTTTGATTGTGGATGTGTTATTTTTACACCATTCATGGTTTTTGGATAAAGGATTGACATTTCGTATGCTAGTTTTAATACGAATGTTTATGTTTTGTTTTAACCTTTTCATATGAGAAATGAATTAGACTTAGTATGTGATGGGTGGAGCCCTACATAGCTCCTTGATGCATCAGTAGTTTTCATGAGGCAAACTTGTGTCTTGGAACCAGGCCATGAGAAAATCTTATTTGTAGTCCTAACACAAGGCCCTATCTACGTGTTTATGAAAGTCTGGCATTATGCATTCCATCATTATGAATGTGGCTATTGATATTGCATGGGATTATTCAACTAGTAAAATATCCCTGTGAGTAAGTAAATGTAATTATTATGATTTTATCGTTGCCATATTATGCTTATGTTTTAGTTTAAAATGATTTTTTAAGTCGTATACATTTCCTTAAATGTTTGTGCTTATTTATGAAATTTTCCTCTATATTGTTATCCATACAAAGCATCTATGCTCACCCCTTTCTATGTTTTATTTTTCATAGCATGGAAAGAAGTATATTATGACAGACCTATAGGGGTAGTATATGGGAACTCAGTGTTTCCTATGGATACAATGTTATTGTAGTTTTAAATTATAAGATGTAATGTATCCCTTATAAATTTATCAAGTACTTCCAAGTCTATTAAACTAATCGGTCATTCGAGAAAAATATTTTGGCATCATTCCAATGACGCCTAATAATGCAGCAACTCTAGGATTCTGGGGTCAGGGCGTTACAATTCATCTTTTGCATAATGGAGTCATGTGCATCACTTGCACGACAGGAAAGTGTGAATGAACCTAGTTCATGAATTAATCCAAACACATGATAGGTTTCAAGAAACCATCAACGTGATTTGTGCGATAAGAAGCTCCCACAAGAACAAAATTGGTTCTACACACCCTTGTGATACATTTCTAGGTACCCGATCTGTGAGCCACCATTGCTTCACAAAGGGAAGAAGAGGATTTTGTAATGGGAAAGTGTAAAAATACACTATCCTTTAGAGAAGAAAAATAACCCACGCTTTTAGGGGTTTCATACCTGACACATACCCCACCCTCATTATAAGATGAAGGAGGGGACAATATCCATTGGCACTATCTTTTGAGATGGGTAACCCACACACACCCTTGTTATACCCATTCATGTTTTGTGTGAATGAATAAGTAATGCTTGTGTGCATGCATGGTTGAGTTCATGTGCATGAAAAGAGCATAAAATACATGTTCTGTTCACATGTGAAGAAGAAGGTGGAAGAAATAAGAATAACACACACAAGAGACTAAACCCATTCGGGTATGAAGACAGAAACTTATATAGAACCTAAATTAAATTATATGTTTATGTGTGGGAAGAAGTAAATAAAATAACATATATGTGACATTATTTGAGGAAAATAAAGATTAAGTGCGTGAGATTAATGAATTATACCCATTTGGATTTTCTTATAAGAAAGAGATATGAAAGGGATTGTGTATGCGTGCATGCATGAACATTAACACATGAAGACACCTAAATGGAATATTCAAGATTCTGAGTGATCAGGTGTGAACAAGAATATAAAAGTCCACAAAACTGATGTATGATGAATAATTAATTGATTTATCCAATCCAAGAAGTTTTGATGCGATTAAATACATTCATGAAGTGAGTGAGTATTGATACTAAAGCCAGACAGTGTTAAAGAAGATCTTTTATCTGAGTTGACAGTGGTTGAGAATCCCAGAAGAGAGGAAGTGCTGATATTGTGCAAGATCACATATTCATATTAATATATTTTATGTGGTTGGGTGAAAAATTAGAACACAGATATGTGAGGTTGGGTCATCATCAGATGAAGGAGTAATTTCATGATCATTATTCAGATAGGGACTGATAAACTTAAGTGATCAGAATTATTGAGAAAAGCCATCAGACCTCACAAACGATTGATGAAGATTATTGAAGTGATACATAGAAAATTGTGATTAAGTAAGCCTGTGTGGGAAGAACAGAATAAAATATATAATGGATAAATAATTAACAATTAAAGAAGTTAATCGTGTTATTGGAGAACTAGAAAAACCCTAGGCGATTCAGGGAGTGGATGAATACATCAGTGAGACTCTAGAGTAGTCTAGTGGGACTCTTATAACACGATGTGAAGCAGTATAAAGAACCTCATGTAGGACTCAGGTGAGATACAATGTGACTCTGTATCGACCATTTTCATTACTAATATTATGATAATTGTGAATATTTGTAAGAGAGAATAACCCAAAAAAATGTATTAGGTCATTGAACCAAACCGTGAAAATCCTTGTCTTTGGTGCCTTAAAATTTATAGCATCATTCGAGGTGAGGCTAATAGATAGAAGAAAAGTGGAATGAGGCTTTAACCGTCCATATTGTAATAATTGGAAAAAAATCAATTAGTAGAATGTTTTAAATGGACAAATAAATCACCCCTCCCCCTCTCTTTGATTCACACTGATATGGGCACTTCAATTGGTATAAAAATGTAGGTTACCATTAAATGAACCAAGGGAGTGTTTTTGAAGTTCTTATTTGAATAGATTATTGAACCACATCAAATAGAGATATCTTCCAAGACTCTGATTTATATATAGATGAAAATATCAAGGAACATGAATATGAATATTTTTGAAAATGGGGAGACACCTTCTACTGAAGGTAGTATAAAAGGTACAACATGTGAACATTCCTTTTATTATTATGACTCTTCTTATGATGCATTATCAAGCTATGGTGATGATATATCAAACATATTTCTTCAAACTGCACACAAAGATCATCTGAATATTGTCATTAGGGATTTTTAAAGACACATTGTATCAAGAATTAGTACTCTTCATTATGAAAAATTACACCTTAATGAAGACGTTGATTCCATAAGAGATTCATTTTCTATAATATTTTACATATCTAACACTCTCGTGAAACATGTGATAGAATAAGATGAATTTTTTTTATTTTCAATGAAATAATTGAGGATATTATTGAACAATTGGAAGGATGTATTTTTGAGAGTGATTTCATTGATATTGTATTTGTATAATCAATTCATGCATTTGAAATGTTTCACAATGTTTCTATGGACTTGAAAGCTTCTCAAATAAAAAAAGCTAATAAGGTAAATCAGGTGCACATGTCATTTCGAAAATTAAGGAATGATCATGAGTAAAAATGGGAATGATGAAGGAGAATTGGGAAATCCTGATGAGATCGGTTGATGACAAAAATAACTCCCTCAACCTAAAGTGTTTAGAGTTCAGGGTGGAAATTATTAATCCACAATCATTCCATGCTCGAACCTCCAAATCAACTAAAAGAAGAGATGTTGACAATCATGTATGAATTGAGAAATATGATTCCAAGAGGAATATAAACTCAACCTATAATACAATGGAATCATCCTCCAAGATGAAGGTATACCAAAAACCTATTTATTTCTGATTCTACTCTTGTAGTTGTATCTACATGTTGAAGTTCAAAGATAAAAGTTGGGAAGATGTGAATTGATAAAAATGTTGATTAATCCATGAATGTTTCAAAGATTGAAGTTGGTATGATTAATAAGAACAACTCTGAAATGGATTTTGTAAAGAAATAAAGACAATTTCAAAAACAAAAAAGAACTAAATTTCTCCATACTGATACTACATGAAAATTAAGGATATTTATTGGATACTATTGGTGTTGTTGGATGATTAGTAATCAATCAAATGATGACTAGAATAATATATCATAAAATAAAAATTATTTCATGCCTACATTTAAGTATATTATATGTGATTAGATAAAGAATCCAACAAATCAATTACTGAAAAAGTCTTCCTTTGTGAAGGTAAATAACAATGACATCAAGAAACCTATAAATGAAATTATCACCATGAATAAGTTCAAGCTGGATTCCTAGAATGATATCCCATACAAAGAAAATATGCTTCCACTTTGGAAACAATGTTAATTCCATGGATCACTAGAAACAATCCATGTAAATAAATCGAAGCAAGGTAAAAATAAAAGGATAATAAATCTGGAAGAAGATGGGATTTACTGAATCCATTAATGACGATAATCATGATAAGATGTCTAATAAAGGAAACATGAAGACAATGAACAATCCTTGTGGAATATATAATACATATAATGATAAGAAGGAGTATTTAGTTAAATGTCATAATCATGTAAAAATTTCAAGATAACTACAAAGAGATGATAATGATGTACTAGATAGAGCTAAGGAAAAGGGGAAATAGGTCATTCCACATGAAAAGAGAATTACAATTTCATGAGATTTTTCTAACACAAGACAACCCATTTGTACCAAAACTATTGTTTGGAAGACTCAATAAGGATAGACATCATTAAAAAAAAATGTAAAACTATTTTACCACGCCAAATAGGGATGCTAAAAATTGAAGAACATGAACTAGTTCAAGATACTTCACTACTGACATAAGTAAAGACTAATAATCCACAAAATTTGAAGGTAAATGTATGTAAAGGGCACATTATGATAAAGAATGATCAAAATGTCCAATGGATAGGAAAAACATCATGAATAGTTCCAGAAACTATAAACGTGAAAGGAACGGAGTTCTTTGGTTGAGAGAAAATTCTCATTCTCAATTCTTCTATTAAAAAGTACACAAGGGTTCCATGTTATTCCCTTGTATTGTTATTTATATTTGTTCCTATATTGCAGGGAATATTAGATGATGGTCATTCCTAAGATTACATTTGAATTAACTAGGTAGATCCGTTATTCATGATTTGATAATAACATGAAATGTTCCATAGTGTAAGTTTTTCATCTTGAATATCTTTATGAATATGTGATGATATATTCATCCATAATGATTCAATGGTTTTTCACACCTTTTGGGGGATAAAATATGAAGGATATGATATCATGGATTATTTAATATCAAATCTTGAAATTAATATAATCTCATGATGCTGGTACTGAGGTTTTCCAATCACACATTCATCCATTATTCTTAATTCCATTTAGCATATCATTTAAGGGGCAGTGGTTGATTGAAGAAATGATGGAATTAAAGGGGGATCATTATCATTAACATTGAAATTTTTAATATTTTTGTTGTTTTATGTGAAGGATTTAGAATTTCATTGATAAATATGATTATCTTCTATCCCTTGGTCAATAATTGATACATTTTGAGCAGTATTTCACATATATGGTAGTTTATGGACATAATTGAAAACCGTGGTAATATATTTAATGTTTTTACAATAGTTTATCCCAAGTAGACTTAGTGTTTATTTACTAAAGGATCTTTACTAAGTGAACAATGTTATATCATCCCTCTCAAAAATATTCAAGAAGATATTCTTCAATGAGAGGAGGACATTTTGTATCATAACACACTACACCTCTGCATTTGGTAGCTAGTAAGGGAGATAAATGATTGGAACACATATTATCCATTATAAAGGTATTCCAAATGGATATTGACAACAATATAAAATGGTAGAGATTATAGAGCATTGTGTCACATTTGTTTTGAATAATATGTCAATAACTGTATGGAAAGATAGTGATGAAGTGATAATGATTATTGAAGAGGATATGTTGTTCTAGAGCTATGAAAATTGGATAATCAATATTAAATTATATTGGATGTCATGAATAGACATTATTAGAATGAATATGAAATGACATTTTATTTCATGCTTTCACATTATCCATAACAACATAGATGAATGTTGAGTTGTACTAATGATCCATGACATGGGTCGCTGGATGAAACATTGTAACCACAGATGAATTAGTGCTTGAAATAATCAATTTCATGATTAAATTAGTAATGATATATCCGTAGTCAATAAGTGGATGCAGGTTTGATAATCCACCCATTGAATAAAAAAGGATGATGTCTAAAATCTGATGATTGAAGATCTTGGATTTTTTAGTTCTAATAATAATGTCAAGAAGATAAGAGAATTGGTTCATAGGAGTGGTATTTAACAAAGTAGTGTCCTTCCCTTACATTTTTATTGCACTATTATTTTTTAACAATGTGCACATATTATACATGGTGTACATAAAATTTTGGCCAACCAAAAGGGCCATTGAAGGTCCTCGACCCCAGGCACATGTGGGGCCCATGGGATAACAACTCCTGAGGGAAGCCTCAAGCCATCTCTACAAGATGAATCCGATCTCGATCCATGTATTAGCCCGTAGGATCACACACCATGATCAACCCATGAAGAAGGGTACATTGTGGGTTCTAGGACCATGCCCGAGGTGCAGCGACTTTTCCCAGAAGCATGCTCGCGGGTGAACACAGTATGAGGCTACACTGTGAGGGGAGGAGCGGAACTCTGAGGGTTTACTGCAACTAGTTGATATAAAATTGCAACCATCTTACATCTAATTTTTAATGTGGGATGATTTTTAAAAATGTAGATACAATCTCAGTCTTTTCATGCATTACAGACATGTGTTCCACCATCCGATCAATTATGGGATCGATCACACACATCCTGGCCGTCCATATATTCTCCACAGTTTGGGATTGATCTATGGTCATCTGATCTCAACCAATGAGGTTTTATTCAACCTATTGACACCCATGACCACCCGACAACAACCAATGCATTGGAGAACCCCCTGCACCTCCTGGATCAAACTCCAGTAACCATTGAAGGTGAAACTTTAATGCATCATGATGGACTAATCTACAGAATACCATGCATGCCACTACATTTTCATTAATGCATATATAAAAATAAATCAAATGTAGCTAACGAAAAAGGTTTTTCCATGCCACATCATTGAGCTCGAAGACTACCCGAATATGTGTTGCATGTGTTCTTATTCTCATGAACTAGAGGATGAAATCAAGAAAGAGGATCCCACGATTGAAATGGAAACACCCAAGGGTTGCGGTATATCTATTATCCAATGTATGACACAATCAAATTATATGATCGCTGCACTTCAATGAATTGAATCATGCGACATTTCATACAATATTTGAATGTTAAAAAGGACTAAAGCCAAGATATAATTAGAGGAGAACTGAGATGATATGTGTTGTTCCAAATATTGACAAAGGATCTAGTTTTCTGAAAAATATATCCCGACACAACTTGGGTTATGCATAGCATTTCTATGCCAAAGGCAGAGTTCCACACATCCTTGCATCACAAAAAGAAATGTTATGGACAACCTAGCTACTCGAAGAAGTGTTGCGAAAAATCTATTGAGGGGTGAGTCCCATGCATCCATTGTATAAAGGAAAAGCATGAATGAAAATGGTTGATTAAAGAAGTAGAACAAGTGATAGGTTCCATCGAACCCCTGTTGTGATTTATATGTGATGAATCTCCCACAATCACACAACTAGGGCTATGCACCCTTTTGATACTATGTAATGTTATCTTATCCGTCAGACTCTATTTTATTTTTGAAGAGAAGAAGAGGAGTTTGTAAAGGTAAAAGTTACAAATACACTATCATTGAGAGAAGAATAAGAACCCTAGAGTTTGGGTGCTTTATACATTACACATACTCTTCCATCTTGAGATGATGAAGGCAGAGGAAGTACACATTAAATTTCACTATTGATAAGGGTAACAAATGTACACCCTTTTTATACCCTTTCGGGTTGTGTGTGAAAGAAGAAGAAAAAGGCATGTGCATACATGGTTGAGTTCATGAGCATTCAAAGAACATAAATTAAAAGTTGTGTCCACATGTAATGAAAATTTATGATTAAATAAGAATAACTCCTATAAGAGGCTACCCCCTTTTGGGTTTGAAGACACACCCCTATATTGAAGCTAAATAAAATAATAAATGTGTGTGTGAAAAGAAACAAATACATTAAAGTGTGTGACATTATGTGTGGAAAAAGATGAGTATGTGTGCGGGCTTAAATAATAATTCCCATTTGGGGTTTTATCCAAGCAAGAGAAGAGACGGGGGGTTTTCATGCATGGATGCATGCACATGCACATGTGAAGACACTAAAATGGAAGAATCAAGATTGTGACTTCATGTGTGTAAAAAAGTAGAAGCAATTCCTTGAAACTCGTGAATGAAGCATAACTAATTGAGATATCTAAAATAATATTTCTTAATGCCATGAAATCCATGCATGATGTGAATGAGTATATAGACTGAAGCCATTCAATTTTAAAGATGATCTTTTATCTAAGATGACAGTGTTTGATAACCTGAGAAGATAGACAGTGTTGTTAATGTGGAAGATCAATCTTACATATTAATATTCCTGAGGAGGTTGTGTGCACATTTGGCACACATCTATGTGATGTTGAGTATTCATAAGAAGAAAGAATAATTTCTTGAGAATTTCTGAGGTGAGGACTGATCAACTTAATCGATCAGAATTATTGAATGAGGCCAACCAAACATTAAAAATGCTACTGAATATTTTTGAAGAGAAACATATGAATGTGTGATTCAGGATGCATGTGGAAGAAGTATAAAGAACCTCTTGGGGGACTCTAAAGAGATATAGTGTGACTCTGTATTGACCTTTGTAATTAATCATCTAAATATAGTATAGAATATACGTTGGGGAGAATGAACAAAACAAGAATGAGTTGGTATTTCAACTGAAGCTAGTAAATCCTTGTGCCAAGTGCCTTTACATTTACCGCATCATTTGAGGAAAGGATGAGTTACAATAGAAGAGTGGATAAGAGATTCAACCAACCATATAGGATTAATTTAAAATAATATTTTAGTAAGAATATTTAAAGGTATCACTGATTCACCCCTAGTGATTCACACTGATTTCGAATCATTACAATGATATTAATAATTTTTATGAATATATTATAAATCTCATTTGGGAATTCTGGAACATTCATCCCGAATTTTTAAAATTCATATCAGTGTATATCTAGAATGGATCTCATTAACATATTAGTTCCATGAAGAGTGAATTTTAATGTCCTCCAAATGTTTGATGCAATTTTTCATGATTTAATAGGAAAATTAATATTTCTCCATAAATAAAAGTTTGGATAAATTCATAACATTGAAATTTAATAAAAAATTTAAGGAATAATTACCCATTGGAGTTTCTAAATCCACTTCAGGTAATTTATATGGTTTTGACATTATAAATTAAAAATAAAGACCTATTTTTTAATAAATAGTATAATTAGGTCATTCTAACAGTCATAGTGACTTCTATTAATGTTAGGTGGTCTGATAGGATTCAACATCTCGAAATCATGATTATCCATAACAAATATGTGAATAATTTCATATACATTATCATCAAGGATACCAGGCAGTTTATAAATATGTAATAAAACAAATAAAGAGAAATCATTAAAAAGGAACCGTATATTGATACTCATCATTACATCCCATATATTAGAATTAGTGACTAGGGAGTGAATATACCTAGTTGATTTATTATTAAAAAAATAAATTTATCAAAGTTATATTAGTGTTAAAAGTTGAAACATAAATAAAACATATAAAACAATTTGTTTTTATATATGACTGGATCACCAAGATCTAAGTCCACTTTTCAACCTCAACTAATCTTCAAGGAGACTGGTATGCACAAAATCAGCTCTTTTTAATTGGATTGATAACCCAAATACAATCATACGAACATGTATTTTTTTCACTCCTAGTTGTATAAACCTATAATTTTGAAAGTTTCACATCCTAAATTCCATTTATTTTGTAGGAATAACTCAAAAATCATTTTTGATGGTCGGAATCACCCAATGATATATTTTTTATTGTAAAAGAATTCACAAAAACTATAAAGTACAAACAGATAATTAGAAGAGTTACAATGGATAAATACTATAAAAAATGAAAAAAATATCAAGAAGATGATGTAGAAATTTTCTTAAGATCATGATCATTGAGGAATTATATAGTGGAAGATAAAAGTGATTAATATTATAAGTGATCTCAAAAGATAAAATTAATTGGAAGATGTTTCTTGACCAATTCTCAAAATATTATGAATTGTATTTTTGAATCATTATTAAATGAATCATCTGCACTGCCACAAGTGTTTCGTACTTGAATTAATCATATAAAATTGAAATATAGTGATACAAATGACCATTTTCATGTATAATCAATGAACACGACTTCTTAATAATTAATAAAAAAATAATATACCAATTAGCATATTTTATTGAAGCCCCCACTGAAAAATCATGATCATACATTTATTTTTATAATTACTATTTAAAATAATATTTAAAATTTGACCAATAAAATTTATATGAAAAAAAACAATTGAAAATTTTAGATATGATAAAAATAAATATTATTATTAAATATATTTTGAAATAATAAAAAACATTGAATATTAAGAAATACAATCTATATAATTAAGTGTTCCTAAAAATGGTGCATTTGTTTTATTTATAATGTTCCTATTTTAATTCAATAGATAATAATTAAAAATTTTAAATTCACTGCATTTGAACAAAATAATAAAAAACGAAATTAATATTATAGTAACAAATTTTAACTATTGGTGGGTCATGAAATACCATTGAAAACATAGGGTGGTGTGAAATTACCCACCATTGTAAGCTTCCAATGGTGGAAGAAAAGTGTTTCATATAAAATTTTACATTTAGATAAAAATAATTATATTAAATATAATTAGATTAATATACATGAATCTGAACACCAAATTCATTCATGAAAAAAAGATCCATTGTTGGATGTCCAATAGTGGATAAATTATCTTCTGTTGGGATCCAATGGAGGAATATTAAAAATATTTTTGGATAATAGATTTTTGATGTAGATGAGTAAGACAAAATAATTGTATCTCAATTAATTTAAAATACTGAGAACAATATAAAATATATTAAAAGACATATATAAACATATTTTTGATGAAATAAAAATACAATGAATTATGAAAAAATATAGAATTAAAAGCGTATAAAAGGAATGATATGATAAAATAAAATAATTAAAAAAATAATCATATTGAGTACATTGAATTTCAACCATAATGGGAAATATTATTTGGATGAATGGGGTTACGATTTCCCCAATATAATGAATCAATGAAAAATAAAAGGAGAGTGAAAAAATTTGACTATCTTTTGAGGTTCTATGGTGGGTTAATTTACCTTATGTTGAAGTAAAATGGTGAAAAACTATACAAAGTAGTGTATAATATCCAAAAGAGACAATGATATGTAATAACAATTGGTAAACTACCGTGATGAAATAAAAACACTCAGTCACCATTGGTTAGACACAATTATGACAATAATGGCTCACCATTTTTAAAAACCTATAGTGACTCAAAGAAGATGAGCCACCAACATGAATAATTTTGAAGCTGAAGAATCCATCCCACATAGGATAAAATAAAATGAGAAAGAACAAATTATGATAAATATTAAAATGAAAACTGAATGAAGAGACAAACATAACTATAGATAAATAATAAAAATAAATCATAATGCTTAAGGGACCAAATTTTGGACATTCAGATATACTATGGTTTTCCCAATCACTATTTAGTGTATGACAACCAATGGAGAACCCAAAAGAAATTATGTTCCTTTGAACATAGGAATAATGATGAGATTAAATTGAGTGAAAAAAAGGAACACTATTAGATAATATTGTATGTATTGTGTTATATTCAAATGTATAGGATTACCAATGGAAATAGAAGGAGGAAAAGATGATAAAAAAGTTTTGTGGGGTAGTGGAAATAAAAATTTTGTGTTTAATAAAATAATACTGTGTGGGATAGAATGAAGGCTCAAGATCCTCATGAAGAAGAGACCAGACAGTTGGAAGAAAATCAGATGAGATGTGATTTTTTAAATTATATATCAGTTAAAATTTTTTCTCCCACAAAAAAAACATGATATGGTAATTAACAATATATAATATAACATGTGTTGAATAAAGGGCATAAAAAATAACATCACACACACTCGTCTAATATTCCCTGCCAAAATACAAATCACAACCTACGTTGATGTAGTACATGGTTCTTATATATATAATCCCAGAAATTTCCATGAATTTTTTTATTATATGGGAATTTTACGAGTCCGTAGAAATTGACGGTGAATTGTTTTGAGGGTCGGTGTGTGGGGAATGAATTTCTGAAAAAATAGTACATTCAAGAACTGTTGAAGCGGGTTTTTGAATCTTTTGAATCGGTGCTTGGAATTGAAATATGGGGGAACCATTGAACTCACAACACCGATATTCCCTTAAGGAGACATTCATATCAACCACATTAGGACGAGGGTGAGTGTTAGTTTATCTATTTTATGTGGAATTAAAATTAATAAAAAGAACAAGGTTTCTTTTATTTTTATGGAAACCTCCCAATTTGATTGTTTGGTGGTGGGGACCACTTAGGCTTGGAAGCCTCCCTTTATGAAACGTAAAGGTGGGGACCACACGATGTTGGTCAGGAATCTAATGTCTGGCATTAAATGCTCAGTTACAAAAATTGTGTAACCACAATCCACCTTAATTATGAGGATTCATTAATTATGATTTAATGAATCAATTATAAACTTTTGGTTTCCTAAAAATTAATTTTTCCAACATCAAGATAATTAATGTCCAACTATTATTAAATTTATAAAACAAAATTTAATAAGTGGGATATTTAATTTTGGGGGGATTTGTGAGATGTGTCAGCAAAAGGGAGATGCTTGGAATAAATGTGGATAAACTCTTCCTCTCCAAGGAAGAATTCCATTCCATCAAAGAATGAGGAACCGAACCTAATCCCGGATCGGAAGCACCTTACAGAGGCAACGAACTTCGATGTTCTCCAACCACTTTGACTTCTTCCTCATGACATAATCCAATGAAGGACAAGGTAGATTTTTTTAATTTGTATATGCCTTACCCCGTTCTAAGAATTCTTCATAATTCAGGAATAAAAAAGTTATTTGTTATCGTTCTAATGTGTAGGGTGTAAGCCAAATGAACATGGCTTGACCACTCAGAAACATATGTATATTTGATGCGATCTCCATGATGGAGGAGGATGGTGACCATTGCCGGCGTTCGGCAGCGGTGGGAATCAGGAGAGGTGGTCGGGATTTCGGCATTCCCCGATAAAGGTAGTAGCCGGACCAATCCACTAGAAGAAGAGCTGCAGCCCGTCAGTCGTGGCAGAGCAAGGGCAGCGGCCGGCCGTGAGAAGCGGTGGTGGTGTGTGTTCGCGCCGCCTGGTGGAGAAGAGCCATGGTCTTGTGCTGTGGTGGCGAGGTGATGAGTGGCCTAGTTGATGTTGGATGCTGGTGATGTTGCGGCGCACTACTGCATTGTGCAATGGAGGACGCCTGGCTAACCAGCTAGCCGTGAGCCACGAGGGACGCGACACCACCAACCCCCACACCGTGGACTGCCCAGCGGGCTACCCAGTGGGCTGCCCAGCAAGGGTTGGACTCAGTGTGCCTGGCTGGACCCAATGGGTGGGGTCGGATCTCATGGGCCAGGTCATTCCGGGTCGGTCCGACAGTGTCAAACTAGACCCAGAACAACTTCGATTGTTTTCATTCATTCAACCATATCTTGAGCTATGTGAATCCGTTTGAAGAACCATCCAAAACATCATAATCCTTGGATCAAGATGGTCGTTTAGGTATACGCCAAATGGAAATTTGATAAAGTGGGGGTATGGCTGGGTTGGATCGAACACGAATCCAACCGGGCCCTTGGAACTAAAAGGATAATAACTTACAGATCCAGCTCCCAATTCATGCACCTTCTATTGTGTTGAGACCCCTTTTTCATGGTTGTCCAATGGGATACATCTTTGTGGGACTTTGTGGCAGTTAGAGTATCTACATGTGTCTTGAGGCGCATACCCTCCCGAAATCAAGTGAGTATATTGAGGGAACCCTTCAGCTGGCTGTAACATGAGAATGAGATCCTATGTGGGTATGTGATTTGGGATCCATTTTTTTATGTTTCTGAGAGTCTCACTTGGATTTTCTCTGGAAAACCCTGTGGGACTACTCTAGGATCCTACATGGGTCTACTTTTCTAGGATCGTTTGTTGCTATGATGATGTACTAGCATCCTATGTGGGAATAATGATTTATGATCCTATGTGGGTCTGATGATTTAGGATACAATGTGGGTCTAACTTATAACAGTGTATTATGATTCATTTGTTACATCTAATCATCTTTACTATTGTACCTAAGTTATACAAGGTGTGAACTAAGTATTTACCTTTGTGGTTATCTTTTATGTGGCATACCTTTGTGGTACTTACCATCATGGTTATACCTTTGTGATAATCTTATGTCTGGAGTACCTTTGTGGTACATACCATCATGGTGATAGCATTGTGGTATACATCTATGTGGCTTACCTTTGTGTACTTTCCTTCATGGTATTCCTTCCATTGTGGAATAGTTGAACATTGAGCTTTTGAGTTGGACCCTGCGTTTCTTCAGGATTGAGATGGGTATACGAGATAACTTAGTTATATATATGGGAATATACCAAAGTAGGGTTACCAATTTATTCAATGCCTTGTGGTCTATCCTTTTTTGTTATTGTGAGACCTTTGAGGGTCTCAGGGTCCCTAATGAGTATCGTTATACTCACCCATGCACGGGCTATGCCCGCACCTTATTTTGTTTGGTGCTGATGACGTGTAGCGCTGATTGAGAATGAGGGTACTAGGACTGGAGGTTGCTCGGAGGTGGACCATAGATGAGGCTTACCACAATGATGACCGTTCGAGAGCTGTACATACACATGAGGTAGGATCCTTGGCGGGTGTTCACGGGAGCTATTTTAGTTTACTTGCACTTTCCAGTTTTCTTGTACATTCCATTTCAGCATGTATTCTTTCCCCTTTTTCATACAATAAACAATCATTCTACTATATATTTTACTTCTATTTTTATCATATTGTTTCCTTGGTTGAGTGAATTTATAGATTATAAAGTCAATGCATTCCATGAATTAGTGAATATTCCTTTAGTTCTAGTTTCCAGACCCTAGTCAAAGGACAGAAGACTTAGGGTAGTCACTACACGGGCCTCGGGGGGATGAGTCATGTAAAATTGGTATTAGAGGAGTCAGTTCAACCATAGAACATTGGAATTTGATATTTTAACGACAATAGTGTAAATATTAGTGAGTGCGGTTATCAGTATAGGGAATCCAATGTTGGTGCAGCAGCCAACATATCCATACACTAGGACCCTGACTTCTGATTTATAAATAAGTTCGTGAAACCATTGATTGAGTGAGTGTTTTAAAAGAGTTTTATATGTGATCTCTTTGTGTCAGCTCACCAGGTATAACTTATTGACTGTGACACAACTGTTTCCCTTCGGGATGCCTCCATAAAGAGAGCCATCCAGGGTTCTGGGTATAGTATATGATGATATCCCACTGAGTGAAGAGGGCTTGATGTTGGGACCTTTATATGTAGAGGAACCATTGGAGATACCGACAGTTCCATTACCCATTGGGCCACCAATGCCACCATCCCCAGTAAGAGATGGTGCATGCCACATGATCATGTTGAAGGAGGTTTAGTACTAGTGTCCACCGAGGTTGTGGGGCGATACAGACCCATTTGTAGCTAAGGAACGGTTGGAGTCCATGGTGGGAGTCTTACGACTAGTAGGGTCACCAATTGGTATCATGGTGATCCTTGCCGTGAGTCTTTTACAGGCAGTAGGAGGAAGATGATGGAGCTTGATTCTCAAGGTTCATGACATGGTGACACAACTCTGGGAAGACTCTGAGATATTGCTTCAGGCAGATTTTGTCACAGCAACCCTTCACCTAGTGTGCATACAAGAGCTTCTTCATCTACAGTAGGGTATCATGATTGTGGCCCAATACTCAATGAGGTCCACCAACTGCTCACACTACTCCATTGATATGTTATCAAACCCATTCTTCATAGCCCAGAACATCGATCCGGAACTCAGGAAATAGATTAGGGCTTCAATGATTTCTCTCAGCATCTCGATGCAGGCAGGGGTGCTAGAGAGATCCCTCTTAGTGGATGGTTTTCTTACTGAGCAGTCCCCTGTAGCGAGATCAACCACTAGGTGTCACGTAGTGGAGTATTCTACAGCTAGAAGTGGAGAGATGTTAGAGAGGTCCCAGAGGACCAGACCTACAGGAAGAAAACCGTATGATTCAGGGTTGGTTGTGTGGGGATCTAGATACAGAGATAGTCATGCGAGGAGCTGGTAGTGTAACACATGAAGTAGGCAGGGTCATATGGCCCATGAATGCCTGACCCATCATGCAAATTATCAGCAGACGGTCAAAGGACCATGCAAGCAGAGACACAGGTTCAACTGAGGAGATCTGCACGGAGCAGGTGGACATGGCATAGGAGAAGACCGTGTAGCTAGAGGTGGGAAATGATTCGAGATGTTACCGCCACCACCACCATGTGGTCCACCCCGACCACAAGGAGCATGTGGACGGGGGTGAGCTTAGCTCTAGGCATCTGAGGTCGACGACCATGGTTCTCCAAAGATGATATAAGGTACAATCTGTGTCTACTCCACCATATATTTATTACTTATATACATAGGTGCTGGTCATTATCTTATTTCCACTTCCCTTGTTCGGATATTGATGATTCCGATGGAGATGTTGACTCGATCCTTTCAGCTAGAGACTCCATCGGGAGGGGATTCGATGATTTCACACTAGTTTAGGTAGTGTGATATTACTCTACGAGGCGAGAGATTTGGATGGAATCTCCTAGTATCAGGGTTGAGGCCTTACGACTTAATCTAGGGTATAGACTGGTAATCTATAGTTTGTGCTCACATTGACTGTATTAGGCGCAAATTGTAGTGTGTCTACACTGATTGGGAAAGGTTTACCTTCACTAGTGAGAAAGGAGACATTTTCTTCACTGGATGGACTTACCCAGAGGATAGTGCAGCCAATCACTAATCAATTTCCTAGCCATAACCTTGGAGTGGTTGATGTGGAGAGTGCAAGTTATCCTATAGTGGTGGACCAATATGCGAATATCTTCCCTAATGATGTTCGGGGTCTACGTCCTTGTAGAGAGGAGGAATTCATCATTGAATTGTACCCCATGATATCACCGATATCTAAACTAGTTTATCGGATGGCTCCTACTGAGCTTCGTGAGCTGCGGGTATAGGTGGAGGACTTACAGGGGAAGGTGTTCATCCGGCCCAATATTTCCCCTTGGGAAGCTTCAATTTTGTTCTCCAAGAAGGAAAGTGGGTTCTTTATACTTTATATTAACTATCGGCACCAGAACCAGGTGACCTTGAAGAACAAGTACCCACTCTCTGGGATTGATGACCTCATTGATCAACTGAAGGAAGCACAATGGTTCCCAAAGATATACCTCAAATTAAGCAATCACCAGCTCAGAGTGTGAGATGAGGATGTGAAAAAAGACAACTTTCAGATGTGGGTATGACCATTTTGAGATTTTGGTCATGTAGTTCAGTGTGACCAATGCTCTAGCAGTGTTAATGGGAATCATGAACATGATCTTTCAGCCATATCTGGATCCCTCTATGTTGGTCTTAATTTATGACATTCTGATCTACTTCCCTACTAAAGAGGAGCATGGCTATCATTGTCAGATAGTTCTGGACACACTCAGAGAGCACTCGCTATATGGTAAGATCTCTAAATTCCAGTTCTGGATTCGATAGGTTAACTTCAGTGGAGATTTTATCTCAGAGGATATATTTGTGGTGGATCCTGTGGAGATTTAGGTGGTACTAGATTTGGATCCACCCTGGAGTGTGATTGAGGTATGGAGATTCTTGGGTTTGGTCGGATACTACCAGAGATTTGAGCCAGATTTCTACAGATTTGTAGCACCATTATCAGTGTTGATGATTAAGTGGAAACCCTTTGTGTTGTTTGAGAGATGCCAATGATGTTTTCAATATCTGATGCAGAGGCCGACTTGTGCCCCCCATCTTGAGGCTAATGGTGGAAGTCATTGAGTACATAGTCTACTACGACACATTAGGGACCGTGCTTGGATGTGTCCTGATGCAGGAGCGAGCAGTTATCGCATATGGTTCTCAAAAGGTGAGACAACATGAGCCGAACTACGCTACCCAGTACTTGGTGTTTGTAGCAGTGGTCTTCACCTTGAAGATGTGGAAACAATACTTGATGTGTGAACGTTTTACAGTATACTCTGATCACAAGGTTCCATGGTATATATTCTCTTAGAAGGACCTAAATATGAGGCAACGACATTGGGTTGAGTTCCCCCAAGACTATGACTTTGAGATAGTATATACTCCTAGGAAGGGGAATATAGAAGCAGATCCCCTTAGCAAAATATCTACTATACAACTGCTAGGCGAGATGACAGAGCAGCTGACCACTTTGCATATATTGTTTGTGGATCTAGATGGAGAAGCTTTTCTTTAGTCTCATAGAGTCACTCCCCCACTTATTTAGCAAGTCATGGAGGTGCAGGGTGGGGACCCTAACTACGTGGCTCGACGTGCTCAGATATCCACATGACATGAACATGATGGAATTTTTTGAAGGTGGGTAGGATGTCATCTTCTTTAGATGTCGTACCATGGTACCAATGTCTCTTCAGGAGGATGTGTTATGGGATTTTCACACATCCCCTCTAGTGGTGCATCCAGGAGTGGAAAAGATATACCAGGATCTCGAACTATTGAACTGGTGGTTGGGAAATATGAAAGCATTTGCATAGTTTGTCTCTTGGTTACTCACTTGTTAGCAAGTGAAGGCATAGCATCATGTACCAGCAGTCTTGGTTCTTCCTTTATAGGTCCTAGAGTGGAAGTGGAATAGGATATCCATGTACATCGTGATAGGAATTCCACTTACTTCCAGGGGTAATGATTCTATTTGGTTGATCGTCGACCGACTCACCATGTCGACCCACTTCCTAATGATCCGAGAGAAGGGTTCAATAGAGAGCATGAGAACCATCTATTTGTATGAGATTGTGTGGAAACATGGTGTAACCTCAATTATTATCTTCGATCGTGATGCATGTTTCACTTCCTAACTTTGGAAGGGGTTGCAGGAAGCATTCGGGACAAATCTTCATTTTAACACCGCCTTCCATCCTCAGAAGGATGGCTAGACGAAGTGAACCATTGAGACCCTCAAGTAAATGTTGCATGCAAGTGTCCTCGACTTTGGTCATAGCTTGAAGGATTACATTCACTTGGGGGATTTTTCATTCAACAATATATATCAATCCACTATTGGGATGGCACCTCTCAAGTCATGGTATGGTCGATGTTGCTGATCACCTTTGTGCTGGACTAACCTAGTGGAGTCCACACTCATGTGTCCAGATGTGGTAAGGGCTACCATGGAGAAGGTGCAGGTTATTCAAAAGCAGATGAACTCTACATAGAGTAGGTAGAAGTCTTATTCTGAAAGGATACAGAGACCTCTGGAGTTCGAGTATGGTGACAACGTTGTTCTACGGGTCTCACCCCGATGGGGATTGTGGAGTTTTGGTCGGGACAGCAAGTTATCTCTGAATTTAATCGGACCCTATCAGGTCCTCTGCATTGTTGGCGAGTTGGATTACCACCTGGAACATCCCCCTCAGTTTCACTGGGTGCATGAAGTCTTCCACATACCCCAGCTGAGGATATACGTTCATGACCCTTCTCACATCATTGACCATGGTGAGCTAGACATTGATGATTGTGTGATGTTTACAGAGGTTCCAGTGGAAATTGAGGATCGATAGGAGGAAGTACTTTATGGGTGATGGATACCATTGGTGTGTGAATGTTGGGTGCATAGGAATCTTCAGGTGATCACGTGGGAGTAGGAGGCTCAAATATGTGCTCAGTACCCCCAGTTTTTCCTTTAGTTTGAGTTGTGGCTTATGGGGACACAAATCCCTAAGGTGAGGGAATGTAATGAACTAGAAATTTCCATGTAATATTTTATATGGTAATTTTAAAAGTCCATAAAAATATATGGTGCCTGATACTAAGGCCTGGTGCACCCGCAATGAATTTCAAAACTTTTTTTAGTATTTTCAGTAAACGTGCGAGCAAGATTTTGTAACTTTTGTACCGGTTCGTGGAATTGAAATCTTAGGGAACCGTTGAACTCGTAGCACCGATATTCACTTAAGGAGGCCTTCACCTCGACTACAATAGTTCAATGGTTAATGATAGTTTTTTTTTTCGTGGAAATAAAAATAAAATTAATAACAAGTTTTATTTTATTTTTAATGAAACATCCCAATTTCATTGTTGCATTGTGGGGACCACCCAGGCATTGAAACCTGCCCTTATGAAACATAAAGGTGGGGACCAAATGACGGTGGTAGGGCATTTAATGAAGTTCATTAAATGCATTATTACACAATATTTGTAACCACAATCCCACTTAATTAATAGGAGTCATTAATTTGGAATTCATGAATCAACTTCAAACTGTTGGTTTCCTCTTAATTAACTGTGCCTACATCACGATAATTAATGGGAAACTATTATTAAATTATTAAAACATAATTTAATAAGTGGTATATTTATTTTCGGTGGCATTGAGGAGAAGTGTTGGAACAATGGAAAAGCATGGGATAATGGTGGATAAACTCTTCCTCTCCAAAGAAGACTATCTCTCCAACGAAGAACGCATATCCAATCCCGAGCCTGGATCAGAAGCACCATGCGGAGGCAATGAATTCTGAAGTTCTCGAACGACTTATACTTCTTCTTTGTTACATCCTCCAATGATCGACAAGGAAGGATTTATTATTTTTATATCCCCTACCATGTTCTTGAAATTCTTCATAATTCAGGAATAAACAACCACTTTCTACCGTACGCGGAGGGTGCAGGAGAAAAGAACATGGCCCGACCTCTCCAAAACCAATGTGGTTTTGATGTGATGTTAGAGATGGAGGAGGACGACAACTGGTTCTGGCATTTAACACCGGTTGGACTCGGGAGTGGCAGCCGCCTCTCCTGCCCACAACGACGAAGAGGCGCCACGCCCATTCCATTGGAGAAGAGCGGCAACCTGCCAGCTGCGACTGAGCTGGGGAGGTGGTGGCACACGTCCGTGCCACCCTGAAGTGAAGAGTGGTGTCCTTGTGCTGTAGTGGAGAGGTGAGGCACGACGGACATGACGCTGGCCGCCTGTGAAGGAGCGGCGTGTGACTGCACTTTGTGATAGAGGACGACTGGCTGACCGATCATCCTCGAGCTGAGAAGAGGCCACACCACGGGCCACCCAGCATGAGCTGGGTCCGACCCAATGCTAGACATGGGTCGGCCAGGTCGACCTAGACAATGATAGACCGGACCCGGACCTACATCGACCCTTTTCATACATTCAACCATATCATGAGCTACGAGCATTAGTTTGATGAAATTTCTAAGGATCTAGAGACCTTCGATTGATACGGTCATATTGGTATACCTCACTTGGGATTTTAATAATGTTGGGGTATAGTTGGGTAGAATCGAACACAAATCTAACCGGGTCCTTGGGACTGAAAGGCTAATAACTTACAGACTAGGTGTCCGATTGATGCACCGTTTTTTTGTTGAGACACTTTTTCATGGTGGACCTTTAGGATACTTCATCTTGGGACTTCGTTGTAGTTGGAGTATTGACATGTGGCTTGAGGAGCAGACCCTTCCAGAATCAAGCGAGTTTAGTGCTGGAACCCCGTAGTTGGCTATAACATGAAAAATGGATCCTATGAGAGTCTATGATTTGGGATCCTTTGTGGGGCTATGTTCGAGAGTCTCACATGGATCCACTAAATGAATCCACAAGGGAAAACTATAGGATCTTACATGGGTATGCTATACTAGGATCCTATGTGGGTCTGATGATGTACTAGGATCCTATGTGGGTCTCATGATTTAGGATCCTATGTGGGTATAATGATTTAGGATCCTATGTGGGTCTACCTCATAACATTGTATTATGATTCAGTAAGTTCATCAAATCATCATTACTATTTTAACTATGTTATACCTAGTGTGGTTTGATTCATTACCTTTGTGGAAATATTTTGTGTGGCGTACCTTTGTGGTACTTCCCTTCTTGGTGATACCATTGTAGTAATCTTTTGTGTGGCTTACCATTGTGGTACAAAACTTCAAGATGATGCCATTATGGTATTATTCTATTTGGAGTTCCTTTTTGTAACTTACCTTCATGGTATTGCTTCCTTTGTGGAATAGTTGAGATTTGGGATTTTGGGTCGGACCATGTGTTTCCTCATGATTGAGGTGGGTATACTTGATAACTTAGGTATATGTGTGGGAATATACCTACGTAGGTTTGATAGTTGATTCAGTTCTTTGTGGTCTATCATTTGTGGTTGTTGTGAGACATTTGAGGGTCTCAGGGTCCCTACTATGTATCATTATACTGACCCCTGCACGGGCTTTTCCCAGACCTTGTTCTGTATGGTGCAGATGATAAACAACGCTGACTGAGGATGAGGGTACTAGGACTGGAGGTAGCTTAGAGGTGGGCCTTATATGAGGCATACTGCAGAGATGACCATTCGAGAGATGCACCTACCCATCAGGTAGGATCCTTGGTGTGTTTTCACAAGAGCTATTTAATTTTACTTGTACTTTCCAGTTTTCTTGTACTATTCACTTGGGATTGTATTCAGGAACCTTTGTCTTACTGTACACACTATTTGTACTATATAGTTTACTTGTGTTAGTATCTTGTTGTGTTCTTGGTTGTGTGTGTTTATAGGTTATAAAGGAAATGCCTTCCCAGTTTTAGGGAATTTGCCTTTGGTGCTACTTGCCAGCCCCTGGCATATGGAAGGCAGGCTTGAGGTAGTCATAGAACGTACCCTAGGGGGATGAGTCGTGACATTATTCATATGGACCACTATTTCATATCATGTACCATGCTTGGAACAAGATGTTTGTCTGTAATCCTCAATCGTTTTACCTCCCATTATAATAAACCCATTCAGCTCCCCATTGAATATTTTGAGGTTCATCAACAGTGCATCCACACATAGAACTATTTATAGACAATTTTTTTCAAATATGCTAAAAAGGATAACAAGAAAACATAAAAACGTATTAAAACATGTTACTATGTCAAGATATTTATGAAAATAAATTAGAACTACTAATTTTTTTATACATGTTAATTTTATAAAAACATATATTGATTTAAAATTGTTAACAAACAAAGAAAAAATTTTATGCTACATTTCCATTGAGGTGTATTATGTGAATCTTTTTTTTATAGCCCCATATATTTTCATATCTTGTGGTTATTTATAGGGGTGTAATATTTTGTATTCATTCTCCATGATTAAATAAAATTATTTATAAATTTTTTTAAATAATGAATGAACTTATTTCTATTTTTTTCTATAATAATATTCCCCAATGTTTTTTTCATTAAAATATATTATGGAAACTTAATCTTTAGGATCTATAAAATTCAGGAAAATATTGTAACCATGTTTTCATTATAAAAAAATAGTTTGAAAATATAATTAACAATTTTGTCAAATATGATTGAGTTTTTTATATTTTTCATTATAATTAATAAAGGAACAATTATTTTAACTCTTAAAGACTATGTAAATTATCTCACTATGAAGATTAATCATTAAAATTAATAATTTATTAATGTAATATGTAGTTATATTCAATGAAAATATTTTCAAAAATATTTTGGAGATCATTACTTTTTTTATGATATCAGAAAAAAATGATTTTTTCCATATTTTGAAGAAGTGTTTAAATACGGTTTTATATGTATTTTTTAATAATTATTAGATATAATACATATTTTATGCTTCCCATTGTATTTGAACTTATAGTAACACCAAATTTCTTATGCTATGTGTCTTATGAATATGATTTATAATGGTGAGTCTGTGAATTTATTTTACTATTCCACATATTAATTATGTTACAGTGAATTAACTATAACGCCCGTTTATTTTTATTGTGTAATGGAATAATAAATATTCGTATGATCATTTAAAAAACATATTTATATTTTACAATTTATAATTGGTGAAAATATTATATTGATCTGTCTAATTACGTATTAAAATAATTTTATCTAATCAAATAATATTTAATCTTTTTATAGGGAAATGTTTTTATTAATGTAAATTTTCCATTATGATAGTCTTAGTTTGGAGCTATAGATAATGGAATAATGATAATGGGGAGTGGACTCAATAAACTATTCAATTGTTTCACTATGATAGAATAGGGTGTAAGTCTCCAATGTCAAAATAAATTTGTATTATTATATGATTTCCAAAAAAAATATGTCACTTATTTGTGATATGTACTTGTGGATAAAGAATATTTTTTATTATTCCACAATATTTTCAGTTATATATTTTCATTCTACAATTATGTATTCCCTGAATCATAATTAAATATATATTATCTATTATGAATTAATTTCAGAAGTTATGATTTTAATCACATAAAATAATTCTTGTCTTATACTTACATATGAACATGGATTGATATATCCAATGTTTACTCTTATTATGTTTTTGAGCTCATATATTCATATGATCCCATTTACCATGGTTGTGAAGAATTACATTATGTATGATATTATTATGTAGGTATCAGGTGTGGTAAATCCTATGGGTATCTTTGATATCATGTTATTGAATAATAATGTATTGTTACAATGGGAAAATACCCATTATAGAAAGATGAATTAGTTTTATTACGTAATATTTTTATTTCTAACTCATTAAAACAATAAACCAAATATTTATATGGTATTTATATTTCTTAATGTTTTATATTGATATTGAATTATATATGGTTATATTTTGGTTTCATTAGTTGAATGAAACATTATATTAATATATTCTGTTTTTAGAATTAGATCTATGAGTTTTTGTTTTTAGGTACCTTGGTCATATCACTGAGGATATAAGATAACATTAGAGGTTAGGAAATTATTAGATATGAAAAAATGATATTTAATGATACCATTATGGTTATATAAGTTTATTTTTACTCATAATATTAAGTCATAAATTACATTATGTGGATTTAATTTATAGTATTTAATATGATTAAAACAAATTTTAGGAAGCATAATTGATTATTTAGGTATACGTATCCCATAGATTTAACTTGTGATTTACTATGATGTTATATGGGAAGAATGTTTTAGGGTACATGTGCTTAAAATTAACAATTAAACATTAATGGTAATATGTTCCTTAATAATAATTTAATAATTATTAAAAGGAATAATGTGGATATCATATTCCCTAAATATATGTTAAATGACCATGAAATTGATAATTTATTTATTCACTAAGGGAATAATGATATAATGGAATAAATACACTATATTGGGAAAATTATATTAATATGGTAAATATAATATAATATTATATGATGAATTTTTTTCAATGAATAATGACTTAGTATAATTTGGAAATAATATTTGATTTTTTGATTTTATAATGATTTAAGATATTTAAGGATATTATTAGTATGTTTTGGATAGAATAATATTATGATATATAAATTCATATTTGTGAATTAATGACTAACATATTATTTTTTGATAAATGATAATTTGATTTTTTGAAAAATTATGTAAATCCTTCTAATAACAATCTTTTAAATTTGATCATAGATATTTCAGAATAGTACTAGTGATAATTACTAATGGAATTATTTAAGGTGGAATTTGGGTATTATTTTATGACTATTTTGTGATTTATATATTATTTAGTTATATTGGATATTATATTAAAATGTTCAAACTCTTTTTGGTTTTCATTAATGGCTAATAACTAATGGAATGATTTTTCCTCATTTGGTTGTTCTTGTGATATAATAATAGATATATATAGTTTTTCATGAATGAAATGTTCATCATGATTATTTATCTTCTACCATAATGAAATGATGGAAAACATCTCTAAACACAACAAAATGATTTGATTTTTGGAATAAATAAATTATGAATATTAACTCGCATTCACTGTCTATATATTGAAATATCAATTGTAATTAAACAAGAGGATGATAAATATACCATGAAATATTCATAAAATATTTCTCTATAATAAAGGTACACTTTATTAAAATCATGCACAATATTTAATTTTATACTGTTAAATACGTAGTTTATCAAATAAGTATCAAATTATTGGTTTAAAATTAATAATATAGGCAATAGAGTCATTTTAAAATGAAATTTTAATCTATGAGGTTGAATATATATTTCATTAAAACCATATATATATATATATGCGCGTGTGTGTGTGTGTATTTCATTCACTCCATATAATTGATTATGAAATTATTTAAACACTATTAATAAACATTATATATATTTATGATGATTCAATTTATTTATGGTGTCATAATTATAGAACAATATATTTTTGAATTTATAATTATTTTTAAAAAATATATGTTTCATTGTATGTACCACATAAATCACCAAGAATAATAATTTTGATGTTTGTTTGATATAAAATACATTCTAGGTAATTGATAACATATTTTTATTATTAATGATGTTATCATATCAAAACATATTTATTCATATGAATAATATTTTTATATGATAATTTCTTTTAATTATATGTCAAACTAGATGGTTAAAGAATTTCGCCACTATGATGAGAACCTATAGGTGCCAAATCAT
The DNA here is from genome assembly GCA_963277665.1 of Viscum album. Lineage (NCBI taxonomy): Eukaryota > Viridiplantae > Streptophyta > Magnoliopsida > Santalales > Viscaceae > Viscum > Viscum album. Next base: position 1,332,769,237 of record OY728122.1, on the reverse strand, counting down.
TTTTGTGGAACCTTAATTTGTGGATTGATGATATTTTAGATGTGACACATAAATTACAAGTTTTGATGGTTATATGGAAAATTATTCTTTTAGAAACATACTAATAGTGTTTTCTATTTGTAATATCTATTATAATAGTTTATGAGAACAAAAGATATAATAGGGAAAAATTATTTCCATGATTCATTGTATATTACGATCTATCTAAGTGTGTATTTATCATTAATATTTTAGAATATTTTAATGGATATTATTACATTCATGAGGATATTTATTCAAAATAGGAAATCTATTATATCCCTACAAATTGTAACAATTTTTATATGCCCCAAAACCATTGGGTTACCCTTTCCCAATTGGTTCCAAAACCATTGACACGTGGGTCATTCGATTATCCATATACCAACAGTTTAGTGCAAACTATTGGAATTTAGATTACCCAATGGCTCAATGAATACTATTAGGAAATGATTATTCAAATAGTTGTAAACCATTGTGATGTATTTATCCAAATACATTTAAACTATTGCAATATTCCTTATGAAATATGTTCAATTGTAGTATTATAATAATGGCAATGATAGATAGTTATCCCAAAGGTTCACCTTGTACTGTTGGTATAAGGGTTTGGATAGATTGATATCTACACTATATACCTTATACAACATGAATTAGGGTTGGGATATATAATTATACGAATTGATCAGATTGAACCAATTTTATATGTTTTGGGATAGATAGATATAAAAATATTTTTCTTCGAACTATTGGGATAGGTTTGTTCACAGCTCTATACTAACAATTATGGAACTTCTTTTATAGAACTATACTACCATTTTGTAGTATCCCTTTCCACCATCCCACTCGACGATAATTGATTTCTAATATAGAAAAACATTTTACTCACCAGTGGCCAAATCCACTCCACTATACCTTTTAATGCCCAACTCCACTGAAGAGTAATGTATACATGTACCTACTCATGGTTCAGAAATAATTATGTAATGAAACAATGGATTGATGTTAGTGAGTCTCCTCAAAATTCCTCAAAAATGACGACTCCCATCTCAAGAGTTAGATTTTTTTCTCTTTCATTCACTTATTAGATGTCTATGTGATTTATATCGTTAATTTCTGCCAACAAAATAGTGAATGAAATAACTTTCAATCATACCTTACCTCCAAGATTTGGAAAAAGTAAATGTGATTGATCTTGGTAAACACACATTAATAGACTTATCATTATTTTTTATGAATGATAGAATCATAAAGTAATCATAAACACTCCATCAAGGGTTTCTGCAATGGTGAATGAAATGTTATTGAATGCACAACATCAAAACAGTATGTCCACCGATTATTTTCGTTCGAATTGATCTTAAATAAGGATACACATATTCTTATGCCTCCAATGAAAACCTCTAAAAGATACTTCAGAAAACACACGATGGTTTAGAATATTCTCATCAAGATTGATAATTAATTGAATTGATGAAAAATATACATACCCTTAAATGGCCATATATAATACCATGATTTCTATTTCAGGTTGTGACCGAATTAGAGGCTCTATAGAATACATACCCGAAATAGAATTGGAGGTTATCATAAAATACACACTTCAAATAGGACCTAGAACATATTTACTCAAAATTGGGGCAATAAAAAAATACATACCCAAACAGAATAGGAGGTTGTGATAGAATCAAAGGAAAAAACATCATGTGCTGAGAAATACACATTCCCTAGATAATACCATTCTTTCTATTTCTGTCCAAGGAGTGTGTAATAGAAAATAAACAAGCCAATGATAGAGAATTTGGGGCTCTTATAGACTGGAAATCAAATTATAGATGGGAGGATTATGGTAATTATAGTAGGAACTATAACATAGAAATATGAAACAAGAACTAAATTTGTTATGGTCCCCATGACTATTTCATAGTGGTCCTATGTGAGGATTAAAGTGAGGTGAGGCTATTGAAAATGGATGGTTGTAGAGAGTAATGGAGTAAATTATAGATTACCTCATGGAATCCTTTTATACCTCAATTAAAATTGTATTTTACAGATGATTTAATAACAGTATCCCATAATGAATTGTTAATCTATCTAGGAAGCTATGAATGGATATATCTAAAGGAAATTTAATGAATAGAATAAAGATATAGGAAAATAATGAAATGAAAAATATAATGTTAGAGTAGGGTCAACCACTCCAGGAAATTGAAAAATGTAGAATGGGATGACATTTAGAATATATTTATAGAGATCATTTTGATAATTCATGTAAAATATGTATTCAATAAAAATATATCAGAATAGTTAACGAAATATATTATTATATTATAGGTTAGTTGAATAAGGATTAAATATATTAATAATCTAATATAATACCAGTATCATCCATCCCGTGAAAACAATAGTTGACTCTTCCAACTATAACTATCCATCAAGAACATGTAAAAAATTGCAACCATGTAATACAGTTGAAATGGGTTCCTCAAGATCAGTGGACTATGTTGAAGAACTAAAATGATTTTGGTTATGCCAAAAATCTGATCAAAAATAGCAAACTATATGGTCTAATTGGGAATACCTTATGATGTGTACATTAAGTAAAATGTAGATATGTTTTATAGAATTTTTAATATAACTATATGTTAAGCATCTAACAGACATTGTATTACAAAATTTGACATCATGGTATGGATATTGAGTAAAGATCAAAATATAATTTTGATTTAAACAACATGTTGAACATTACAAAACTAATTTTATAATGGTTAAAAAATGACTTTGGTTCATTTAAAATTACTCATTGACTAACCATATGGAGTTATAGGTTGTGTGTTATATATAGACACATATTGTAAATAATTATACATTACATGATAAGCTAAGGAACATTTCAAGAACCTCTCATAGTTCTATACACCACATATACAATATTACATATTGTTTACTTATTAAAAATTCATTCACATGACATAACTCATTGTCCAAATTCAGATCTTGACATGTAGACAGCCTATATTTTGTAATATTTACACATAGACATTTACTGTTACATTTAATTATATATTATATATTTTAAATGAACAAATATTAAAATTCATGTCCTATTTAGATTGTATAGTAGAAAAAAATATATAAACCATGTCATTCCATGAATTCATCAGTTGATAGAAACCCTTTTTTGGATATAAAGCTATGTTAAAATATGGATCCTTATCATAACCAAATGGATTGATTGGTATTCCCATTCGACTACATAGAGAACAAGAATTATCAACATGTGAATCATATATGGTCTATATTCTTACCAACTATAGGAAACATGGATCTTCATTAATTAGAGTTTATATTTGGACTAACTAAGTGCTATAAAGGGAATGATATCCTCCCCTAGAGTTAATATACATCCAAACTAATAGATATATTTGTTGATGCTTGTTGGAAATGTTTAAGTACCACTTTCATCCAGTGTAAATCAGTGTATGATTATTTTTTATTCCTTAAGGAGGCACATGATTTTTGGAGTGGTTCAGATTTATTAAATGGTTTGTTTCAGTTTAAAATTACAACATAATTATTTCCATTATACCTCATATTGATCATTTATGAGAGATAAGGGTTTTCTTATATTTTCATCAACATTATAACCTAATATCACAAAAAATGCATCAGTTTGGGGTAAAAATAATTAAATGTGGTTCTAAAATCCTATATATAAACTATGTTATGAACTGATAGGGGAAAATATGGTTTATAAAATATAGGGTTATAACCTTGAGAGGAGGCCCAACATAGTATGGTAATGACATCATTTAAATTAAAATCACAACATATATCCCACTCTATGTGTATAAACATAAACATAAAAATTCATGGTAAACTCACCTAATTTTTCTCAAACATAGAACGACATAAATATTTTGTTTTATTTATGGGGTTTTAAACATTATATTTTATTTATATACTATTCCTTAATGACCAACATAAACATACACTTAATAATATTTTAAATTAGTTAGTGTCTCATAGAGTTCATAAATTATTTACTTTGGTTTCATGTAGAGATTTAATGATGTCTTTCAGGAATTTAAAATTTTGTGTCTTTTTTAGGGAGTTGTAAAATTAAATATTTATTATTTTTAAGAATTTTCAAATTATATTTTTTTACATTCACATGTTATAAAACATAGAGTTCCCTATTTGACATAGATAATAAACTTTAGTACACATGTATTCATAAAGGGGGAAACAAATGTGGAAAAAACTTTTTATCATGTGATTAAAATAGGTTCTGAGAAGATTATATAATAACATACAATAAGATGAAATAATTATTGAATGATAACTAGTACAATAAAGGATCATCTCATAGGACACAAATAATCAAAATATCTACAAGCAAGGATCCTGAAAATGAAAGATCTTGTCAACTAAATATGATACTAAAATGATGGGGGACTTTCCTTGAATCCAAATCCATCCAATTATATTTCATCAATTAGATATGAATCATACAATAAAAAAATAATACTCATTCCATCCAATTACCTAGGATAACTCACCCATAACCTTATTCTCACATTTATATTTTTGTTGAATTGGGTGACACATTCCATTTTAAAAATGTAACATGAGTTGTGATGATGTTATGTTTATTTTTCTTATCTCTCAAGAGAAAATAATTGTAATGGATCCAGAGTGTACCTACAAATTTAGAACTATGGTGGGATGATCTTCAATTTAACATATTGAAAATATTCCTCCCTCCTTAGAGGGTACTCTCACCATTAGTGTAACCTATGGTATTTAAAATATTAAATAGTCCTCCCAATAATTGTATAACAAATTATAAGATATCTAATTCACATTAAATGTATTATATTCAGTGATGGAAATTGATTTTTTTCTTAGTTAGATACATTTTTATATCATTCTATGTGTATATATTCATCCAAATCTTTCTTTGAGTTTGCGAAAGTTCATACTGAAAAAAAATTTCATGATTATGATTGAAAAAATTATATTATTAGCAACATTATTGATTTATTTTTGTATGAGAAGATTATATATATTTATTTTTTGATAACTTATTTATTTTATAGTATAGGATTTTGATTGATTATATGTGAATAGATAAGTATAGATGAAATTTCACGAATAATTTTTGTACATACCTAAACTCATAGCCCAATGTATATTGAAGATGAAATTTGTGATTTTTCATGCCTGAAATTCAATATTTGACCCACTTTTTTCAAATTTTATAGGATGGAGTTTGGAGTATGGAACATTTGGGAAATTTTTAAGACAATTATAATCAACTTTATTATAAATGTATAGTATATAAATTTAAAATAATGAAATGTGAAAAAAAATTTGGGGAAAAGTATTATTGATAATATACATAGATTATAGAATACGAATCATTTTATATAAAATATGAGAACATGAATTAACTATATTTATGTCATGATTTTGTGACCTAGGATTTTATACATTGTGTTATTTATTAGGTAGTATAAGACAATCAAACTAATATAGGTATCAGATAGTAAATATGTTACCAATCCCTCTATGGTTATTCCATGTTTCCTAGGCCTTCCCATTTTTGAAATGTAATAATGACCTGGTTAGAATCTAATGTAGGAATGACTAGGATGGAGTAAGGTGGATGTGATATGACTATAGGCCATCACAAGAGTCTAAGCATAAATAAATTCCCACATGGGGGTAATTTCACCCAGGATCAATTAATTTAAATGGAAATGAAAAAGAAATAAATTTTATGGCATGACCCAACTATATGTAAGATATCCACAGAAAAGGGAAATAAATTCAACAGAAGCAACATATTATAAATTCATTCAAACAGAAACATATCCATAAATATCTCCCCTACCATGATCTATGTACCCTACAACAGAACCCTCAAATCCATATGTAGTTCCCTTCTAGACCCCATCTATGAATATAACTATCCTCCCTCTATTGAAATTAGATAAAGGATTAAATGGATGTTACAATTAATAAAATAAAATAAAAACTAAACTATAACATATCTAACGAATGTGACTATACAAGTCAACGCCTAACATATAAGAACCACAACACCCCATTGGTAAAATCATGTTCTAGTATTCATGGGGGATACAATTTGATGAATTAAATTCATCAAAAAAATTAAAACATATTCTTGAAATACATCAATTTATGTTTTGAATCACAAAATGAATCGATATTTTTTCATTATAAAACAATGGATCAGATGTGGTAATATATTTTTAGAACTAGAATTTACCTCATACAATGATTAATCCTCAATGTCCCCAAAATAGTGCAAGGATACCCTTACTAGAAGACACATTAACCACATTTTCACACTTCCACATTAGTATAATTTGTTATTATCCAATATCATTATCTAGAAAGTAATATGCATGAAAAAGATAATTATGTGTTGTGTACAAATCCATAATAACCATGGAAGACTCCCCAGTCATTTGGTGGACCTGAATTATTAAATTTGTGAGACTCAATTTTTTACCATTTATTAAAAAATTATTCAGCCACTAATGACTTAAAATATGTGTTTCTATATTACTTTTATTTACTTTTAATTTCCTTTTTGTCTAACCTTACAGGGAACACTATGGTTATAAAAATCTGGTTATTCTATTATTTTTTTTTCAAATTGAGAATTATAATCTAACAATTAAATTTTACAGTAATAATAGGTTTAAAATCATGATGAAAGCTATATATTGTAGAATTTGTTAATGAAATTATATTTATTAAATCATTATATATATTTACTAATTTTTTTGTAAATTAGTTTTTACTTCAACGATTTGTTATCTTCAAAATTTTGTTTCATTTTATTTTCTCAAAGGATATTGTAATTCATTTATTCCAATTACATAAATTTAATATAATAAAAAATATAGTATTTTTTACATTATAATAATAGAATTATTTTAGTGTGTTTTATTTAGAATATTCTAAAAACAGATTTATGTTGAATACTGAAGATACATATTTTTAAAGAAACATAAATTTTTTAAAGTATTTTCAAAGCCCCAATTTTATTATCATTAGTTTTTAAATTTAGATTAATTATTTTTATTAATAAAATTTTATTTTATACAATTTTGATAAATATTATTCATAATCTTGGTATAAAAATACATTCTGTCAAAAATGATTTTTTAGAAAAATATTTTGTTATGATTTGTATTTTTATATTAAATTAATTTCTACTATATAAGGATACGGAATCACAAAAAATGGATTGAATATATTTAAAAATAATTTATAAAATTTTTAATTATAAAATGTAATATTTATTCATTTTGAATAGTAACTATGTTAATTTTTTCCCTTTGTTAATAAGGTAAAAATGTAAAATTATTGTTAAAACTAATTGACAATTCCACAATTTGACATCTTATTTATTATTTAATGAATTTATTTACACACATAAAACCATGGGAACTATATTTTATTATTTATGGGACACATTTACATCAATTATACAAAATTAAATTTTATTCCTTTTAAAAATCCAGGGAGTGTCTGTGGCCGCACTTGTTAATAGACATCCATCCACATTGTTAGATAAACTAGAATAAAATTTCTACAAAAAACCAATATAAAATTATTTTTTAAACAACCCTATCAATAAATTAGGGGTTCCTTTAGTCATAAAGTGATGTTCCAATGGTTATTATGTTGTGATCTAAAGGATTTCATTCAAAAAATAGTTAATAATCATAACATATAACATTAGGTTTTCATATTCAATGACCATAATAAATTATATAATATCTGCATAAATTCAATATAAAAGTTATCTAAATATTGACACATGTTATTATTTTTATGTAATAATATTTTCTTCTATAATTATCTACCAAATTGGAAATAAAACCATGGCTTTTATGTATAGCATACGAGGACATGAAGAACTGATCTAATTTATTTCATTAACATCCTAAAAAGGGTAGTCTTAATGTTGAAAATAATGAATATAATATATATATATATATAACATAAATATGATTGTAAAAATATATTATTTCATTTATCATCATACATCTCAACTGTTTGAAAGTGATAATGTTTCTCATCTCTATGTGTGTGCCACCACCTCCAAGAAGTTATAAGATTCATTTATCATTTCATAATGTCATAGATGATTATAAATAATTAAATATGGAATATATTTGAAATTTCTATAATTATAAACATATTTATCGCATATAATAATGATTTTGATTCTTTTACTAAAACTGCCAAATCCCAATATACATCAATAATAGAACAATTAACACCGATAAAAACAATCTTAATACAAAATATTGAATAAATTTCATTATAAATATTTTATGAGGATCATATTTGATATTATTAATATGAATATATTTTCTATTATTTTAATATAATAAAATTTAATTTATTATATAATAGGATAAAAGAATATACAAACTGAGTTAGACATGAGGTAAGGCTATATTTACAAATAATATCATAATTTATGATATTTTATGTTTATAATTTAACTGATACATTTAAATAATATTTATATATTAAATACAATATTTTTATTGTTATATCGTTTTTATATAAAATATATGTATTTTTTTTAAATTTACTCTTCATACGAACTCAAGAGACAAAAGGAACATGTTTAGGAAAACAGAATTTTTTCCATTCTACCATGATTCATATCCTACTATGTTTATATTTCAATAAAAATGTTTTCATTGGTGATCTTAATATTTATAAATGATATATTAATGGAATATTTCCTATTTTTACATTATTAAAAATTGATTAAGAAAGAATATTATTTCCAGAACATGAATTTTTTCTAATGAGTTGAACAAAATATTTATCTAGTGTTTACTATTTGGATTACATTTATAGAAGATATTTCTATTATTTCACTTTATGATAACATTAATAGTTCAATGACTAATAAAAAAGAAAATATTTTCTAAAATAGTTTTTATATTATTTGATTTTAAATAATTGATTTTAAAATAAAATGGCTATTTTTTTTCCAGAAATGTTCTCATGGTGTTGAAAAAATATTTATACTTCTATCAATATCATTTGATGAGTATTAAAATTTTATTGTGATATGCACAAATTATTATATGAAATAAATTTTACTAGATGAATTATGATAAATTTTCATCGAGAACGTAATGAAATTATATAGGATAATTCTTCCAATATTTATATTTCTTCAATATTACGGAATGATGATTATGTAATATTGATAATTTATATGATGAATTAATTGAAATTATAATGTGATAATTGAGTGTAGAAATTTGAGTTCCCATTGATTAATCAGCATGTCACTTGAGACAAAACAGATTGTGATTCTCTATTGAATTACACAATTATGTAAAATATCAACTCACAAGGACTGAATAATATGTTACTGATGTCTGATAATACACATTACATCATTTTAAAAATAGTTATTACAAAACCTATTATTATTATAAATGGTGTGACAAACACTGATATTTTTAATGATAATGTGATTATTTATATTTAATTATTTGATAATCATATATTTTTCAATAGTATTCAATCATTTTAATTGTATTATTTTATCTATTCAATGAATTCTATTAGATAGTATATGAGATGTCCTTGTTTTTTTATTAGATTTCATTGGATACAAAGATATATAATATGATTTATTTTCATGGATATAAAAGATGTAATAATTATCTTAGGAAATAAAATTCATTTTTTTATTTTTTGTTTTCTAATGTAAATTTATAAAAATGAGAGAGGCTTGTTTTTTAGACTATAACACCATTCAACCCACTAGTATTTCATAACATGTATCTAGTGATAATGTATTAATATTACCAAAATCCATGATCTACTATGATCATTATTTATATTGAAAATATTAAAGAAAATTTATATAAATAAGTATAATTGTATTTTTTAAACTTATATTAGCGAACATAATCATATATAATACTCAAATAATAATTCTAAATAGAGGATACATTTTTTATTTTTGGGTATGTAGGGAAAGTGTGACTTCCTTGGAAAATATATCGCACTATGAATACTAGAATGTGTATGTAGCTATGTAAAATATTATCCTTGGGGTAATAACTCTAAAAGGAATATTTGGTGTCTACAAAATCATCCCTCATTTTGGATGACTGACCCTAAGAATATATCATTATCTATACAATCCCACTTGATATACAATTATCTATTCAGAAACCCTTTATTAATAATTTTTACATGTTTGAAAATAATTGTATTATATGAATATATTTTTAATGATACTGAGAAAATTTATATAATATTATCTATGTATTATTTTTTCATGTCATGAATTTTTTAAAAATATTTTGAAATCAATAATAATGATTCATAATGTTATGATCTAACATGATATGTTACATCATTTAGAAATGTTTTCAAGTAGATAGAATGATAACTATGTAAATCAATAATATGTATATAGGTATTTCCATCATGGGACAGATAATAAAGGCGGATTTATATTTGGAGATGAAAAAATTGTAATTATATTGGGGTATCTAACTCAGTTAAGGGCTAATAACCACTCCCTTATGAAGAATTATCCTAATCCACAACACAGTTTAATGATATTACACTATTCATTAATTACAATTCTCTAACATTTAGTGCATATATAAATAAATTAGTTCATTATAAATATATAGGTTCTTTAGAAATTATATTTATATCATTGATATGTACTGAATGAGAGATGATTTTCATGATAGTTAATAATATCATAGGGCATACAGATCAATAGTTTATATTGATTTAAAATAATAAGGATGTTGATGATATAAAACAATTAATTTCAATGATATTAATATACATTTGAGGGAAAACTTATTTAATTGTGAATAGTGTAAAAATGAAAAACAACAATTGTTGAGTCTATGTAATAATAAAGAGGGAAAGTTTCATGGGATAGGCTATTTTAACAATGTTAAAAATAACTGTGTATACTATGTACATAGTCTAAAGAGTAATATTCAATATTAAAATGATGGGATAAATCCAATCCTTCAAATAGTAGTAGTCTCCATGACATTCTTATCATTTGAGGGTTTTTTATCATAAAATATAAAAATGGATAAGGAATTACACATGATTTATGGATTTAAAAGAAATCAAATTGAAGAATCAAGACGATTAATTTCCTAATTATGTTTTGAAAAATAAAAGGGAAGGAATATATATTGGTAATTCCAACATGTAATATATCTGGATGGAAATAACTTTTTATATTCATAGAGGGAAGAGGAATTGCAATTATGATTAAGGAAATTTCTATCCTACTCACTAATGAGAGGGAATGAGAGAATCCATAAATTTGTAGTCCATTAATTGTTAGGGGATGGTGAATTATTCCATCCAAGTTTCAATATTTCATGGTAACATACCAAAAAATAATCAAATGGGAGAATTCTAAATTTATACAATTTCTAAAACCAAAGGGGTTGTTCCAAGAGATAGGGTGAAAGGTATACATACCATTAAAAATAAAAGATAATTATTTTATTTTTTTGGTTCTGGACACTGTTTATATATAAATAATTTTTATTGGGAATTATATAACAACCTCAATGATATGTTAAATTTTTTTAGAAAAATATTAATGGATTGATGATGAAATTGTTGTTATATAACACCTTTTTGATAGATTTTTTTGTAATGATAATCTTGAAAATATATTTATCAATCATATAGTTTAGTTTGATGTAATTTGGGCATGTATTTCCTTTATAAATATAGATTCCATATCAATTATTGAGGAATGTATGATACATTAAATATTTTTAATCATCCTACAAATGTATATCAGTGTGAGGATGAAACTAAATACCTATTGGAATTTACTTCAATAAGAGGGTTTTTAGTTCATATTAAATAGGTGTTTTTATGTCAGACAGTTGGGGAGGAACTAATTTTTTTAAATTATTCTGTTGTTAAAAAATATTCAGATATATCTCTTTAGGAAATCCCATGAATTGAAGTTTTTTTATCATCATATATCATATATACTTCTTCAACTATATCTAACAATCCATATAGAGTGTTGTTGTATTAGTTTTAAGAATTGAAGAAGAAAAAACATGACAATCATCTAACGGGACGTATATGCATGTATGCATATCCATGTGGATAACCTATTCATTTTCATAATAAAAAAATTAATAAATAAAAATATAACTGATTATATGGAAGATAATAATATTTCTATTAATAAAAATTATCCTATACCCGTATTGATAATATGTTTGATCAATTATGAATAGCTTTATTTTTTTATATTTATCTATGGTCCAAATATAATTAGGAATGGGTCAAGAGGGATTATATAGCATAGATATCTATCCATATGATGTATATTCATTATTAAATTATAGTCATCCAATTTGGACTTACAAATTCACTTATTATTTGGATGGATTTAATTGATGGAGTCATTAAATAATATATTGGTCATTTTTTCTACATGAAAAATATGATATTGTAATAGATTCAAAGAGAATGGAAGAGGGTAATTAATATTATAGGACTTGTTTTAATACAATGAGGAAGGATGATCTAAATACCACATTTTGTGTGTGAGAAATTTGGTTACAAAAATTCTCATTATTAGGTCAAATAATATTTATTTAGGGATTATAAGTGGAAGCATCAATGAAAAAATTTATTCATTATTAGTATATAACAAAAATTATTATTGAGACCCCTAGTCTTCATGCATTGGATGGATACTACAAACAAAATATTTTATATTTTTCATGACTATCTAACACAATATAAAAGTGGAATTGTATCATGGATTTTACTTTTTGGAAAGATAAATGGGAAGATAATTTCACAGATATAAAGATAATATTAGTCAATGCAATTTTTCTCATATTACCCTACACTAATGAATGTTTTTTTTTATTTAGTGTTGTATATAATTAGGGTATATGCTGTTTCCTTATACAGAATGATTTGGTTACTTCTTGTGCATCTCTGTAATTAGAAATATAGGGGAACATTTACCCAACTCATGACTTGGATATGGATGTAATAAATTTTTTATTAATAACAGGGAGGAATTTTCTATATGATGAATGGTGTTCTATATTTATTTATCACAAAATATTGAAATATATATTTAAAATAATGGTTGAACATGCATTAGGGATGATGGTTCAATTAGATTAATTACTCTAAATTATCAATACACCACCACATTTGGATGAAAAAACAATGATGATAATTCTCTATTCAAGAAAGGCAATGATATTTTCCCTATATTGGTTATAGAAAAAGGAAATATGTATAGATGCTCATAAAATTGAAATTGAAATCATTTGTAAAACGAAAAAATCATATCATTGTCATATGAATGTAAAAAAATACATCTAATAGGGGAATACCAATTCATATAGTGAATATATTAATATTTAGAGTATGGTAAGGAATGTTAATAAGTTTAACCATGATCATGAAGGAATTACATTATTTAGGTACTATGTTTCCATTAAATCCAAACAAAATGAATGTGTTGAAGGATGAAGCTAAAAATTCATCATTCTCTATTTTTCATAAATGTATGTTTATATATTGATATTTGATATAGCATTTATATCATGACCCACACTAGTTGGTCATGTTTTAAAACTCTCCATTCCCCCACCCTATATGACATTTACACTTTTCTAGCACTGTGAATGGATATCAATAATGTCACGACCCGTCCCCTAGGGCTCATATCGTGACTACCCGAAGCCCGCATAGGCCAGGGGATGGCGACTGCCACCAATGGTGTAAATCCCGAATCTAGGAAGGCATTGCCTTAATAACTATAATCAAACACAACAGAGTAAACAAATGGAAGAAAAACACTATGTAAAACTGTATACAATAGAAGTGATGGAGAGTAATAGGGGTCAGAAATACAAGCCCAGCAGGAAAGTTAATGTAAAACTGAAAAAAAGTTTAACTGAAGAAAGTAAAATAACTTGTAGGTCATCCTCATGGATTACTACCTGTAGGGTAGGTACAGATGGCATCCACAACACTGTCATCCTTCCATCATCTCTGTGTACTGTCACACCAAGTGTTCCACCTCCAGGTGTTGTCCAGTCCTACTACTCTCTACCTCATTCAGCGTTGTCCATCATTTGCAACCAACACAACGAGGTGCGGTCATAGCCCGTGAAGGGGTGAGTATAATGATACTCTGTAGAGACCCCGAGGTCCTCACAGTCTCACAAAATTCATCAAGGATAAACCAAAAAGTAATAAATCAAGGGATAACTGTTACTTAGGTATATTCTCATACATATACCTATGTTATCGAGTAACCCATCTCAATCATGAATAAAACACAATAGTCATTGACTCAGCTCAAACCATGATTTTCATTATCAAAACTATGGCTTCTGGAGAACTCCTCCTCTGTCCAGTACAGTGGGCATGTTGCGACACCAAGGATCTTCTCACTAACCTTTGACTGCTGAGGTACTTCTCCTGTCGAGTACCATGGACCTGCTACCAACTACCAGGCGCTCCTCCGCTGTGGGTCTATCGCCAACTACCAGGGGATCCCCCTAATAGCCTACAGAGTCACTCCTCCTATCAAGAACAATGGGTATACTTCCAACTAAAGGTGCTCCTCTGCCTGGGGTCTGCCTCCAACAACCAGGAGCTCCACACCGAGCTAGTCGAATAACTCCGTGTCGAAATGGTCAAGCAGTCGTCATGTCGGTCAGCTACTAGGTCTCCACACTCTATCCACTCGTCAGTGGAAGGATCTGATCCATGAGGTTCTGAAAAAACACCATCTATCGCGAAGTTCCATGAAAATGTATCTCAAAGGTCTGCCACTTCATAGGGGTCTCAACACAATAGATGGCACGTCAATCAGACACCCATTATGTTAGTTATTGGAATTTCAATCCCAGGGGCCCGGTTGGATTTAGGTTTAACCCATCCCAAATGTACCCCAAATGCAACCAAACCTCTAGTGGGGTATGCCAAAATAATCGTCTCGCTCCAAGATTTTGGTCACTGTAGACGATTCGTTGATTGGACAAATGTATTCAATGTTATGAACGAAAAGGTGAATTCAGGTCAACGAATCCAGACTTGTGTCAGACCCAGCCCACGGGTCCGACCCGACCAGAGGGGGCGGCCCGGCCCGAGGGGGCGGCCCGGTCCGTTCTAGGTCCGGCCTTTGCTTGGTCCGGCCCGTAGGGCCAGGCTGGCGGCCCACGTGGCCTTGCTTGTGGCCCGTGTGGCCTGGCCGACAACCCACATGGACTAGCCGGTGGACCGCGTGGCAAGGATAGCCATCAGTTGGAAGTATCTTGTGGGTCCCACCCTAGTCGTGAAGGGGGCGGGGGTACCTCACCTCCTGTCTCCCAAACGGAACCGGCGTAAGGCAGCATTTTGTCAACCTGCGGGACCCAGGGGGTCTGCCTTGTCTAATGGGCCGAGCGGCCAGCCGGATTGCTCCAACATGGGCCGGCCTAGCTGGGCCCCTCTACTCCTCCACCATGGCACGCCCTAGCTGTGACTCTTCTCCTCTGCGCGGCGCGATGGCGCCCCACCCCTCCGCCGCGGCCCGCATGGCCACAGATCCATTCCTCTGTATCGCGGGCTGGTTCCGCGCCCCTCTGGCGGCCGTTCGGCCGCCTGTTTGTACCGCCGCGGCCACATCCTTTATGCGGCATGATGGCGTCATGCAGTTCCAACAGCCCCGCGGTGCTTATTTTTTTGCGGCCGTCCCAATGCCACCCGTCATTTCTTTACTACGGTCGTCAACAAGCAAGGAAAACGAAGCGGGAGGGTCGGGCCATGTTCGTGCGGCCTGGGTCCTACAAGTTATGCAGATATCAATCAGAAAAACATTACCCAAGATTGATTGATGTAGAACAGAAAAAAATTATTTCAAATCCTCTACCTCGTATCTTTGTTCGTTGATGATGAGGAAGAAAGGAAGATGTCAATTTATTGATGCCTAAAATGAAGAAACCGAGGATGGTGTCATCGGCATTCTTCAAGTATGGTGCTCCATCCTTTGTTCTGGATGAAAAATGAAGAAGGTGTCTGTCGATCTTCGGTGGTCATTCCTCAATGGAGAGTTCTTCCATCCATTGCGTTCTACCTCTAAGTGCTCCTCAATTCTCCCTTCCTACAAAAGGACGATTCTAACTAAATGAAATAATAGATTTCTAATTTTTTATTTGTTGGCATGAATTCAAAATGTAAAATTTAATTAAATGAGTTAACTCACTTAATTAATGGGGTGGAGTTGGGTCAATTTAATAGTGGGGAAGGACAAGAGTTTTCTCCTCTTAAATGGAGAGTTAAAGGGGTAAAAAGCTCGGGTGGTCCCCACTAAAATTTATCCTCCCATGGGAGGTTATGTTTGGGTGGTCCCAACCACCATAACCTCTCACGAGAGACAAAGGTGTGGTGTCCCCCACCAAAACCTACACTTGAAGGTTTTAAAAACCAAATAAAATAAGCTACACACATTTATTTGTTTAATTTATTATTTAAAACCCCAAAACTAACTTTCATTATCGACCAACTGTTATCGAGGTGGAAGTCTTCTTAAGCAAATACCGGTGCTATGAGTTCAACGGTGCCATTGGATTTCAATTCTAATCATCGGTTCAAAAGATAAAAAAACCCGCTCGTACCTTTACTGAACGTACCTGAACAAAACATCATAAATTGATTCCTGGCACACCGGGCCTTAGAATCAAGCATCATAAATTTTCGCAGACTCGTAAAATTTAAATGTATTTAAAAAAAATATTCCACAAAAATTATGGGTATTTAAATTCTCACCACCTCAAAGCATTACATCCCCATAATCTAAAACTCAAAATATGGGAATAAATCGGGGTACAGAGCACACATCTGAGCCTCCCGTTCCCATGTTCTCTCTTGGAGGTTCTCGTGCTGCCAGCGAATGCGCACCAGAGGTATCGACCATCCATGCAGGACCCGATCCTGTTGATCATCAGTATCCACATGAACCTTTGTAAAATTCACCCCATCATCGACGTCTATCTCTCCATGGTCGATGATGTGGGAAGGGTTGTGCACGTATCTTCTCAACTGAGATACGTGGAAAATGTCATGCACCCGGTGCAACTGAGATGGATGTGCTAAGCGGTAAGCAACCTCACCTAATCTGCTGAGGACCTGGAATGGTCCGATGAATCTCAGAGATAACTTTCCACCTCGTCCAAATCTTCATAGACCACATCGAGTTGAGACCCATAGAAAGACATGGTTTCCATCCTCGAACTCAATAGGTCTCCGTCTCCTGTCAGTGTATGAATTCTTCCTTCTCTGTGCAGTCTTTATCCGCTCCTGAATGATCTAAAACTTCTCCATAGTATCATGTACCATCTCTGGTCCCACTAGTGCTGACTCCCCAAGGTCAGACCAGCAGAAGGGGGATCTGCAAGGTCGCTCGAACAATGACATGAAAGGTGCCATCTCTATGGTGGAATGATATATGTTGTTATATGCAAACACCACCAATGGCACGTGATCCTTCCAGCTGCGATCGAAGTCGGGGAAACATGCACGATGCATGTCCATGAGGGTCTGAATGGTCTCCTCGGTCTGACCATCTGTCTGAGGATGGAAGGTGGTGCTCAACTGAAACTATGTCTTCAATGCTTCCTGCAACCCCTTACATTGCTGGTAAGTAAATCATGCATCAAGGTCATAGACAATAGAGGAAGGTACTCCATGTAGTCGCACAATCTCCTGCACATAAATGTGTCCAATGCTCTCTACTGAACCAGAATCTCTGATCAGTAGGAAGTGGGCCGACATGGTGAGTCGGTCGATGATCACCCAAATCAAGTTGGTACCCCTGAATGTATGTGGGGGACCCATCACGAAGTCCATGTATATCCCATCCCACTTCCACTCTGGGAACTCTAAAGGCTAAACCAGGTCTGCTGGTACCTGGTGCTCTGCCTTCACTTGCTGTCAAGTGAGGCACTGTGAGACAAAATCCACTACTGCCTTCTTCATACTTGGCCACCAGTGCTATCGTCGAAAGTCCTGGTTCATCTTCGCCACTCCTAGATATACCTCTAGAGGGAACATGTGGAACTCCCTCAACACTTCATCTTGAAGTGACACTGGTACCAAAGTATGTCTTCTGAAGAGGATGACGTGCTCCCCACCATCAAAAAATCCATTAGGTTCCTTCCTAGTGGATATATTAACACGTCGTGTCTCATAGTCATCATCCCCATGCCGTGCCTCCCTGACTCACTGATGTAGTGCGGGTGTGACCATAAGAGACTGTAGAAATGTTTCTCTATCATTATCTATAAAGGATACCTATATGGCGGCTAGCTACTCTGTCACCTATCCTAGCATCTGTATTCCAGATCTCCTGTTGAGAGCATCTGCAATAGAATTCCCCTTCCCAGTAGTATAGACTATCACAAAGTCATAGTCCTGGAGGAACTTGATCCATCGTTGCTATCTCAGGTTTAGGTCCTTCTGAGAGAATTTATACCTGAGACTCATGTGATCAGACCACATGATAAATTGCTCACCCATCAGATAGTGTCTCCACATATTCAAGGTGAAGACCACTACTGCTAACCCCAGGTCATTGGTAGCGTAGTTTTGTTCATGTTGTCTCAGTTGCCGAGAACCATAAGCAGTCACCACTCACTCCTGCATCAGGACACACCCATGTCTGGTACCTAATGAGTCGTAGTAAACTACGTACCCTACACCTTCCTATGGAATCCTCATGATGGGGGAAATAGTCAGCCTTTGACTCAATTTCTGAATGCTCTGATGGCATCTCTCCAACCACACGAAGGGTTACTCATTCATCATCAAGGATAATAGTGGTGTTGCAACTCTAGAGAAGTCTGGAAGGAACCTCTGATAGTATCCAACCAAACCCAGGAAACATCGTACTTCTGTCACACTCCTGGGTGGCTCCAAAGCAAGAACCACCACAATATTCACTAGATCCACTACAACTCTAGCCTCCGAGATGACGTGTCCCAAGAAGTGAACATCCAGAATCCAAAACTATCACTTCGAGAGCTTACCATAAATTTGGTGCTCTCAGAGTGTGTCCAGTACTACATACAAATGGTAGCCATGCTTCACCTCAGTAGTCGGGTATATCAGAATGTCGTCGATGAAGACTATGACAAAGAGATCAAGGTAATGCTAGAAGGTCATGTTCATGAGAATCATGACCAACGCATGATCATTGGTTACGCTGAAGGGCATAACCATGAACTCTTAGTGGCCGTACTGACACCTAAAGGCTGTCTTTTACAAATCCCCATCTCGAACTCTGATTTGGTGATAGCTTGGTCTGAGGCCAATCTTCGAGATAAACAGTGCTCCATTCATCTAATCAAATAGGTCATCAATCCTTAGGACTGGGTACTTGTTCCTCATGGTCACTTGTTCCAGGTGATGGTAGTCAACACAATTCCACAAGCTCCCATCCGCCTTCTTGGAGAATAGAATTGAGGCTGCCTAGGGAGAAACACTAGGCCGGATGAATACCTTCCCATATGTGTCCTCCAGTTGTACCCTCAGCTTGTGAAGCTTAGCGGGAGCCATCCGATATGCTGGAGTAGATATCGGTGTTGCCCCGAGGTACATGTTAGTGTAGAAGTCCACCTCTATGTGAGGAGGTCGTACTGAAACATCATCTGGGAAAAAATCCGCATAATGGTTCACCACTACATGATATGCCGGACCCTCCACATCAACTACTCTAAGGGTAAGGCAAGCCAACTGTTGAGTGATCGACTACACCCTCCTCTGAGTAAGTTTGTCATGTGCTGCAAAGGCTCCCTTCTCGGAGGTGAAGGTAAACCTGGTTCAATCCTTGCAGACGAACCACAATTTTCACCTAATATGATCAATCTGAGCATGGATTGTAGATAGCCAATCCATACCCAAGATGATGTCATAAGTCCTCAACGCCGCTACTAGGATATCCCAACCAAAGATCTCACCTCCTAGAGTAATCTTGCACTACCGACACCATTGGGTAATCATCGAATCGTCTCCAGTAGGAGTCTCTAGCCGTAAAAATAAATCCAACAACTTCGTCAGAATCTCGGAGCTCCGAACGAGTGCAGTGGCAATTAATGAGTGTCAGGCACCTGTGTCTACAAGAATGGTAGCTATGGTTGAGTAGACATAGATCGTACATCGAGTCATCACTGAAGTACAATGATCGTAAGCCTCTTCTGCCTGGAGCTGAGCTCTCCCATTTCCACCTTCCCCTATAGTCATGGTGGACCTCCTTGTGGTGGTGGTGGTAACACCTCATAACGTTTTCCACCACTAGCTGCACGTCCAGCTCCTCTGCCACATCCACCTCCTCCGTGCGGACTGCCTCGATCGAACCTATTACTCTGCCTGGGAGGTCCCCCAACTGTATGATGATCATCATAATGGTGGGTCAGAAAGTCACGAGCCGTGTAACCATGCCCTCCGCATGAGTAACATTGTCTAATCCTGGAGTGATTAACTCTGTCTCCACTAAGGGTGCCCCACACAACTAATCCCAAGTCATGCAGTTGACCACCTATTGGTCTGGTCCTCTTGGAACTCTACGACATCTGTCTAATACCACCTATACAAGATACTTTTGTGTGTCGGCTAGTCGTGGGTCCCTGTAGAGACCCAAAGCCTGACGTACATGGAAATTACATTACTTTTTCCGAATAATAAAAACATAACAAAAAAATAGACATCAATGAACCATAATATTTTAGTGTCTTTGGAAACTCAGTATATTATCCCCTAATATTTGTGAATGATCTTCAACATATCCCATAAAGATCTTAACTTTTTTCCTTACCAAAAACCTTTCTTTATATCCTAGAGAAAAGAAAACATATAAAGGGTGATCTCAAATGCTCAGTAAGGGTAATAATGGAGAAAATATAACAAACCTTATACATTTGAACATCAAAACATGAACATAAAGTTGACACATAAAATTCATGAGTTGTGAAATAAATCTTGCCAGTATGTAAGGCATTAGTCATAAAGGAACATCAATCATGATAAAGTATCATAGGAATAAAACATTTAATTATGGCCAACCATTACACACATGATATTATTTCCATATTAGCCAAGGCATTGCTTCCAAGACCATCTTAGCAGACAAAGTCCCTTACTGAATGGAGTTCACTCCTCGTTCCAGTCTGGTATCAATAAACCAGATTAACATACCATTCCAGCCATATCTATATCATAAGATATAAATCTTTACCCAATGCATTGGAGGGAGATATAGGTCTCAACCATCTCATATTGAAATATTTCATACGTGTTCCACAAAAGATTCATAAATTATTCGTCATAACCCAAAGAATAAAATGGGATTTCATAAACATAATCCCATCATGACTTAATCCATATAAAACCAATTGATATAATTTCATCAAAATAAAACAAAACCATGTATATAATAGAGACATTATACTTGAAACATAAACATGTTAAATAATTCCATCTTTGATAGAAATTAGTTTTGATAAAACACTTGAGATGTATTCCTGAGGAATATTTCCTTTCTTCTTCAAAATCATTTAATTTTCTCAAAATGCCATGAAATTTTAATAGAAAATGATTTTATTGAAAATATTCATGAAATATTGTAGAGTATGCTTCATGAAAATAAAGCATTATTAAACTGTTAAAATACATTCATTTCTTATGAGTTAAAAAAACATTATTTTCATAATTTTTTCGGAAAAGTAAAAAACGTTCCTTGTATGGTAAACAAAAGAAATATTCCATCTATAACTTAAAGTAAAAGTACAAGAGGGATAAACATGACATTAAAAAATGAAATAATATTAAACACAACGTAAAAACCATTTTATAGGAATGGATGAAAAATATAACCCCATTAAATAATTACGTATAAGAAATCTCGGATAAAAATGAAATTGCAAAATTATCACTTACCTTATGTCTGATATGATTTGTACGTATATGAACGTCCTATACAATGATTTAAATAATGTCATTGACTTATTCTAGAATCATATTAATTCTTATTATATCATATATTATTCACTTAGGTCTTCATATTACACATTCAATTGTCAATTCCATGTTAAAGCAATGTTTTGGTTAATATTCGTTTCATTTATCGTACAGGTTTGGACTTGTTGTTTTTGATATTATTATTACTTATATAAATATTTAATTACTTCTAGAATGTAAAAAATAATCTATATATCATATATACTTATTATATATATAAATATATAATAGATAGATAAATGAAATGAAACACACCGTTCATGGAGACGGTAGGTTGTATGTACGCATGAACATTGTTTTCCTTTCTTTATTGAATTGAATGGATGTAAGTTGAGGACATAAATATATATATACCTAAATCCAGTAGCATTATTGTGTCATAAATATCATTATTATTAATTATATATAATTTATAATCATTTTTGAATGGTTAACATGGAGAATGAATCTCATCACGTCGTGGAGACGGTAATCCGTACGTACGCACGAGCGATGACATCATTCCCATAATTATTGAATGGAAATAGAGTGGATGATATAATATCTTAGAATCTATATGATGTTATAATAACCATATATAGTTATTCTTTATAACATTATACCCATCCAAGTAAGGTGGTGGTGGAAAAACAGATTACACCACGACGTGGAGACGGTATTCCGTACGTACGCACGCACGGTGAATTCTTTTTCTGTAGAATGGATAGAATATGAAATGGGGTTTATTCATATTTATAATAATATATCATTATATTAGTGATACTTATGTTATTAATTTATAATGAAACAACTAAAGAATAAGGATTTCATGAAGAATGAAACTTGAAAAAATCGGTACAAGAGATTACCTCTTCTTTGACACACCTCATTTAAGATTCCTCTTATGGGACTAGAGATGGTCTATTTAGAAGCACAGAACATCCAGAATGTTTCTAGGTAAGTGGAGAAAAGAAATGGGCAGTGGTTAGCAGAGCTTTAATGATAAATGTTTTGTGAAGAGTAGAGGGAGGAGGTGCCCTTTTATAAGGGAGGAGAGGGGTACCTTTGGAAACATAAGAAATATTAATTAATAATAAATTAAATCCCTGAATAAAAACTGTGAAAAATGACTTAAACCCGAAGCTGATATGAGATAGGTTTGTAATCTCATCATCCAATTAAATTTATACATGTTGGGAATTTATTTTAAACCTTACCAATTTGATTTATCGTTATTTAATTTATTTATTCTTATTTCTGGTAATACTATTCAAAATATTAAATTGTTATAAATAATTACATATCTGTTGTGAATTATCAATAATTGGGTACTTTATGATATTTTAGAGCATATAAATTTCAATATTTAATTTTTAAATATTAATGTGATTTTTAAACAATTTAATTATATGTTATTTTTATAAAATAACAATAGTGTTAATTTTAACACTATTCAATTATTTGAATATAAATAAACTCCACAAAGAGGATATATTCGAACGAAGATGTTTAATAGATTTATATCATGTCATATTCATCTAATAAATTTGTGGAGGACATTAATTAATTCATATAATATTTATTTTAATACTTTTAATTAATTTATTTGATATTTCTCTTAATAAAATAATTAATACATCATTTTTGTATAAATATTTAATATACTTATTTGTTTTATAAAAATTAAAAAAATAAAATTATGAAGATAAATATAATAGATTTCATAAGAATACATTTAGTCGAATTTATCTTCTAACACAGCCCACTTTTAAAAATTTATCTTTATTTAATTATTAAGGTGAGAACTTTGACATCATTTTAAATAATATAATATAAGTGTCATAATCGCTTTTATAAGGCTAAAAATGATCAAATATTCGATTACTGGATGATTTTGGTTTACATGTACATGACCAATAAGTTTTGGTCAGTTTTTTTGCCTTTTATGGTCACTATTAGTTTAATAAAAACTATATTATTGATTTCTCACTAAATAATCAATTTCTGCATCATTATTGTGTCACCGTTAATGTCAATTATTTAATCCCTAAACATACTAAATAAATTCTCATGATTTAAATAATTTTATTAGATTTCTGGAGACTATTTATATTCTAGGTTTTATGAAGTTTATCACTAAATTATAACCATTACACTTATAATATATAAGAGATGGACATGTGGTCACATTCTTTGGTTTTAATAATAATTACATTCTTTTCATGGTAAAAAGTCCATTAAATGAATCTATTTAAACCAATAGGTGATATGGGTCGAATTTTATTCATGAAATGGTATTTTTGAAGGTGATATGGTAATTTTATAATCTTATTTTTACGCTTAATTACCCAATTGACCTTTAACTGTGGTAAATAAAATTTACCGTAGTTACTATTCATAATTCCCAAAAATAAAAAGTATCCTATTAACATAATTTGGACCTACTTATTCCAAATATGGAATCCATTTTTGAAAATTCAAAACACAGAAGTTGAAGTAATTAATTTAAAATCAATCCCGCTGTTGAGAAAATAGGTTTTAAAAGTTAAATGGTTGCAAAAGATTGAAATGTTTTTCCTTATGAATTCAATGTAAAATTATTGCTAATGGCTCTCATTATATTTAATAGGAAAAATATATTATATTTATACATTAAAACCATTCAATGTTATAATTTAACCATATAAATTGTCTAGATGAAAAAAGTTGTTTTTAATTAAAATTTAGCGTATTTTTACTATTCATCAAAATAAGAAACTTATTAGAAAAATATTAAAAAATTTATCCAAAGTAAATTTTTATATCATAATTCAATTTAATATGTTTTACTTGTCAATTTTAACTTATAAACAAGTCAAAACTAGATTTAATGTGGGTGCTCCATCAAAAAGCGTTAAAACTGTACTTTTTTAAAAATACTTATTTTACCTGGAAAATTTATTTTTTTCCCATTCCATGTAATATAATATGTTTAAGATGAATTATAATTTCATAAAATTAAAAATGTAGTTACTAATATTCATAACGGTTAGATTATAATAATATTATAATAATATATCATTGTTTTGTGAAACATAGTATTGCATACAACACATGCTATCGAAGAAGGTTCCTCTTGCGTGCAACACAAGCTAGTACGGTGTTGTTTATAGCACAAGCTAATATTGGTGTAACATACAAAAAAAGACATAAAAGAAATTAAAATGATTATTTCTCATAAAATTTTGTGTTGTTACATTTTACCCCCATTAAAATTAATTTCTCCCTTGAAATTTGCCGGGTTTATAAATGGATTACTATTTGAAAGTTTCGTTAATAAAAACCCACATCATAAAAAGGAATACCAAAACATAACATTAAAATCTAAATTATGAAACTTATCAGTTAACCAAATTAACTAGTCACTTTGTTTCCACATAAGAGAACATTGGTGTAAATATGGATATCGAAGAAAAATTTAACGATCATGATCTGATGGAGAGTGGTTGAGAACATGGCTATGAAAAAGTCAACAATCCCAAAGCCATAAATTTTTTATGGTCTAAGGTACCATCTGATTCATCCTATTTGAGGTAAATAGGGAAACATTTTTGGTTTTCAAGATCATTTACCTAATGTTGTAGAATTTTTTAATTACAAGAAATACATACTTGATTTTGGTACAATATCACTATTGTTCATTCCTTGAACAACTTCCAATTCATCTCTTAATGAAATGAATTTTAATTTGTCTTATGTGAAGTGTAAATAGATCATGAGGTATAATGATATGTCATTCCATCTGTCTCAATCATAAATTTTGCAAAAATTTTATACATAAGTCCATCTATGGTGAGATTCATCATATATGGTTTCTAAAATGGAATTATAATTCATCTATCATAACAATTAATAATATAAAACTAGTTTATAGTAACTTGGGACATCCTGTAGGCCAGTGGTAGGTGATGAAGGCTTGTCACACTTCAGTTGTGGGTTCGATTCCCAAAACCTTGTCCGACGCGATGGGTTAATGACCATCCTACAGGTTGTCCTTTTTCTAAAACTACACTATTATAACATTCAGGAAATAATATTTCCAAAAAAAGATTATATACTTAAACAATATAATCTTATGTAGAACATAATACATTTCAAATCTGTAGAATTATTGAAAATACTTTGGTCCACGCTCATAGTATATAGAAAATGATTACTTGAAAGGTCACATAACAAGAACATGAATACCATCATTTATTCCCATATATCATAAGATATATATTGTTAGTAACATTACAAACATGTGAATACCTTAATCATGTATTATTTTAAAACATTAATTACCATAGAACCTTAGTGAAAACATGAATGCTGTCAAAGGTTAACTTTTTTCACATACCAAAATCCATAAATTTCTATAAACTCAAACCATCATATGACTTTGTCCATATATCAGTCATGGGCTCATGAATACTATCAAACATTTCATTTTCTCTTTATCCCTTCATTATGAGCATATAATATACTTTTAAAAAATATTTGAATAACATTTCATGGTTACAAGTACCATTCAACATATACTTTCAAATACTTTAGAAAAAACAATAGTGTAACAATCCTTAGATGTGTCTTTATTCTATAGTACCATTACCTATAGAACATAATCCTTGATAAACATAAATCATTCCCCCACCTTCTTAAACCATTGATCGAGCATCAATAATTAATTCATATCACATATCATTTTTAGTCTCTTTATCATCATCAATATAAATAATACCCATATGACCATGATGATTCTCTTCATGAGACTTTCCCTTAGGACATTGGATTGCATAATCCCTGTACATTCCACATTTAAAACATTTATCCATTTATGATGTCTTAACAATAACATTATCATTGTCCATAGTGTTAACTAAACCTTTTCTTTTTCTATTACTGGCCTTGAGTCCTTGTTTCCCACACCCAAAGCATCTTCCAGTTCCTTTGATACATTTTCTTTGATGCCTCTTCCCACAATATTTACATGATGTAAATTGAACTTTATTTCCTCTATTATCATCATGAAACTCCATCTTTCTCTTATTAGATGAGTCGGGAAACTTACCAAAGTTGAGATTATTAATCATAATATGAGATTTATTATTATGAATAATAATGATGTTTGGACTTCCAAATCCTGTTTCATTTTGTAGGTCATGAAGAATATCCTTCCATTGTCCATCATATCCTCCATTATCGTGAATCTTCCTGTTTCCAGCCATTTTCTAAAACCCAAAAATAATTGTGTGATAGGAAAAATTCATACTAGGATAACAACATATTAAAGGGGGAGTAACATCAAAATATAACATCTTAGGTTTAATTTAATGATCTTTACCATAATTCTAGGACTATAACATAAACTTATACTTAACCTTTGGGGCATCCCTAGACTTACCTTAGAAATATCACTAACG
Source organism: Viscum album (assembly GCA_963277665.1). Lineage (NCBI taxonomy): Eukaryota > Viridiplantae > Streptophyta > Magnoliopsida > Santalales > Viscaceae > Viscum > Viscum album. The sequence continues at coordinate 1,332,741,656 of OY728122.1, read as the reverse complement.
ATCTCACTAAAGGTTTTGCATCCTAGTTTCCAAAGGATAACTAAACCTTTCCTCTGATACCAACTATAGAGACCCAAATATTGACGTATATAGACATTACATTACTTTTTCAGAATACTTAATACATAACAAAAATAGACACCAATGGATCATAATATTTTAGTGTCTTTGGAAACTCAGAATATAATCTTCGAATCTGTGTGAAATATTTTCAACATCTATTATAAAGATAATCCCTTTTTTTCTTACCTAAAACCTTTACTTATATTTTGGGGAAAAGAAAACAAATAAATGTTCAGCTCAAATGATCAGTGATGGTATGCATGGAGAAAATAAAACAAACCATATACATTAGAACTTCAAAACATGAACATAATGTTTACATATCAAAATCTTGAGTTGTGAAATAAATCATGGCAGTATATAAGGCATATGTCAGAAAGGAACATAAATCATGATAAAGTAGCATGGGAATAAAAAATTTAATTGTTTAAAACCATTAATCACATGATATTATTTCTATATTATCCAAGGCATTGCTGCCAATACCATCTTAGTGGACAAAGCCCCTTACTGAATCGAGTTCACTCCTCGTTCCAGTCCTGTTTCACTGAACCAGATTAACATACCATTCCAGCCATGTCTATCTCATTAGACATAAATCATTACCCAATGCATTGGAGGGATATATAGTTCCCACCCATCTCATATTTAAATATGTCATATGTGTGCCACAAAACAATCATAAATCATTCATCATAACCCTAAGAATAAAATGGGTTTTCATAAACATAATCCCATAATGGCATAATCTATATAAAAAAAATGGATATAATTTCATCATAATAACATAAAACCATGTAAATAATAGATACATTATACTTGAAACATAAACATGCTAAATAATTTCATCATATATAGAAAATAGTTTTGATAAAACACTTGAAATGAATTCTTGAGGAAAATATAATTTCTTCTTAAAAATCAATTTATTTTCTCAAAATGAAATGAAATTTAAAAATAAAATGATTTTTTTGAAAATAGTTATCAAATCTTGTAGAATAAGCTTCATGAAAATAAGGCATTATGAAACCGTAAAAATCCATTCATGCCGTAAAAGTAAAAAAAGCATTCTCCTCGTACTTTTGTTGGAAAAGTAAAAAAAGATCATCGTATGGTAAACAAAAGAAAGATTCCTTCCATAAAACAAAGTAAAAGTCAAAAAGGTATAAACATGAGATTAAAAATATATGTAATAATATTAAACACTTTATAAAAAACATTTTATGGGCATGGATGAAATATATAACCCCAATAAATATTTACGTATAAGCAATCTCGGATAAAAATGAGATTGCAAAATTATCCCTTACATTGGGTTCGATATGCTTTGTACTATCCAAACCTCCTATATAATGATTTCAATATTGTCATTGAATTATTCTAGAATCATATTCATTCTTATGATATCATATATGATTCACGTATGTCTTTATATTACCCATTCATTTGTCAATTCCATGTTAAAGAAATGTTTTGGGTAATATTCATTTCATTAATCGTACGTGATTGGATTTGTTGTTAATTATATTATTATTAAATATATCATGATTTAATTACTTATAGAATGTAAAAAATTGATTTATATATCATATATATTCAGTATATATATATAATAGATAGATAAATGAAATGAAACACACCTTTCATGGAGACGTTAGGCTGTACGTACGCATGAACGATGTTTTCCTTTCCATATTGAATTGAATAGAAGTAAGTAGATGACACACACACATATATATATACAAATAAAGTAGAATTATTAGTTAATATATATAATTATTATGCATTATACATACTTTATAATCATTCTTTAGTGGTTAACATGGAGAATGAATCTCATCGCGTCGTGGAGACGGTAATCCGTACTTACACACGTGCGATGATATCGTTCCCCTAATTATTGAATGGAATTAGAGTGGATGATATAATATATCAGAATTTATATGATGTAATAATAACCATATATAGTTATTTTTTACACCATTATACCCATACATGTAAGGTGGTGGTGGAAAAAATGATTACACCACGGTGTGGAGACGGTATTCCTTATATACGCACGCGTGGTGGTTTAATTTTCCATAGTATGTATAGAAGGTGAAATGGGGTTGTTTCAAATTTGTAATAATATATCAGTATATTAGTGATACTTATGTTATTACTTTATAATGAAACAACTAATTAAGATGTTGAAGAAGAAAGAAACATCAAAGAATCGGTAGAAGAGATTACCTCTTCTTCGACACACCACTTTTTAGCTTCCTCTTAAGGGACTAGATTTGGTTTATAGAGAAGTCAAGATCCTCCAGAATGTTGCTATGGAAGTGGAAAAAAATTTCAGTGTTTGGCCGAGATGTAAGGCTCAAAGTGTTGTGAAGAGGGGATAGGGAGGAGGTGACCTTTTATAAGGGAGGAGAGGAGAACCTTTGGAAACATAAGAAATATTAATTTATAATAAATTCCGACCCCACTTCAAAGCATCCAAAAATGAATTCAATAAAAAGATGAGATGATATAGTGTTTTAATCTCATCATAAAATAAAATTTAGACATGTTTGGAATTTATTTTAAACTATATCAATTTGATTTGTCGTTATTTAATTTATAGAATCTTATTTGTGGTAATAATATTCTATGTTTTAAATCATTATAAATAATTACTTATGTGTTTTGAATTATCCATAATTGGGTACATTATGACATTTTAGATCATATAAATTTCAATTTATAATTTTTAAATATTTATGTGATTTTTAATCAATTTAATAATATGTTATTTTTATAAAATAACAATAGTGCATATTTTGAAACTATTCATTTATTTGAATTTAAATAAAATCCACACAGAGGTTATATTCCAAAAAAACGTTTAATAGATTCCTAACAGTAATATGCATCTAGAAAATTTTGGGAGAACATTAATTAGTTCATATAATATTTATTTTAATACTTTTAAATCATTTATTTGATATTTATCTTAATAAAATAATTAATACAACATATTTGTATAATTATGTAATATAATTATTTTTTGTATAAAAATTATTAATAAAATACTATGATGGAGATAATTATAATATATTTCATATGAATACTTTTAGTTAAATTTATCTTATAAAACATCCTACTTTGAAAATTTTATCTTTATTAAAGTATGAAGCTGACAACTTAGACATAATTTAAAATAAAATTACATAAGTGTCATAATCGATTTTATAGGGCTAAAAATGGTCAAATATTAGACCATTGGATGATTATGGTTTACATGTACCTGAAAAATATGTTTTGGTCAGGTTTTTTGTGCCTTTTATGGTCACTATTAGTTTAATAAAAACTAAATTATTGATTTTTCACTGAATAAACTGTTTCTGCATCACTATTGTGTCACCATTAATGACAATTATTTAATCCCTAAGAATTATAAATAAACTCTCTTGATACAAATAATTTTATTAACTTTATAGAGACTATTTAAATTCGTGGTTTTTTGAATTTAATCATTAAATTAAAATTATTACACTTATAAGATATAAGAGAGTGACACATTGTCACTTTCTTTGGATTTAATAATAATTTCATCTTTTTCATGGTCAAAAGTCCATGAAAAGAATCTATTTATACCTTTAGGTGAAATGGGTCGACTTTGATTCATCCAATAGAATTTGGGCAGGTGTTAGGGTAATTTTATAATCTTATTTTTACCCTTAATTACATGATTTACCTCTAACTGTGGTAAATAAAATTTACCGTAGTTACTATTCATAATGCCAAAAAATAAAAAGTAGAATGTTAACATAATTTTGACCTACAGATTCCAAATATGGAATCCATTTTTTCAAACTCAAAATTCAGCTGTTTCAGTAATTTATTTAAAATTAATCCCCCTGTAGAGAAAATGGGTTTTAAAAGTTAAAACATTGCAAAAGATTGAAATATTTTAACTTATGAATTCAATGTAAAATTAATTCTAATTACTTACATTATATTATATGGTAAAAAAATATTCTATTTATTCTTTAATACCATTAAATATTTTAATTTAACCATATAAATTGTCTACATGAAATAAGTTGTTTTTAATTAAAATTTAGTTTATTTTTACAATTCATCAAAATAAGAAACTGATCAAAAAAATATCAAAAATTTATCCAAAGTAAATTTTTATATCATGATTCAAAGGAATAAGTTTTATTAGTCAAATGGAACTTATAGACATGTCAAAAAATAGATTTAATGTGGGTGTGCCATCAAAAGTTGGAAAAACTATATTTTTTGAAAAATACATATTTTACCTGAAAATTTTATTTTGTTCTCATACCATGTTCTATAATATGCGTGAGATGAATTATAATGTCATAAAATTCAAAATTTAGTTACTACTAATCATAACGGCTTGTTCATAATAATATTATTACAATATAGTATTGTTCGGTGAAACATAGTATTGCGTACATCACACGCTATCGAGGAAGGATGCTCTTGCGTGCAACACAAGACAGTATGGTGTTGCATATAGATAAAGATAATAATGGTTTACCATACAACAAAAGACATAAAATAATATAAAATGAATATTTCTCATAAAATTTTGGGGTGTTACAGTATCGATGCTAGAGATTTCTCACCAAAAAACCTCTCCACTATGAGAGCTCTCTCTAGAACCCCTGCCAGCATCAGGATGCTGAGTGAGATCATCGGAGAACTAATATCTCACTTGAGTCCCTGCTCGATGGTACAGGCCCTGAAGAATGGGTCCTATAACATATCCATGGATTAGTGTGAGAGGTCAGTGAACCTCACTGAGTACTATGGTACTGTCATGCTACCATGTTGTAGATGCAGTAGCTCTTGTATCTGCACCGCTCGAAGGATGGTTGGGAAAAAATCCGCCTGAAACAAGCTCTCAAATTCAATCCATAGTAGAATTGCCTCGTCATGAACTTGTAGCATCAGGCTCCACCATATACCTGATACTGCCAGAAGAAGGCTGGCATCAAGGATCACCATAAATTCATATAGTGTCCCTACTTGCCTGAAGACTCTCAACAGAGCCTCCAGCCAAACCTCATCCACCTGTGGGTCCGTCTCTCTTCTCAACCTAGGTGGCCTCTGGTGCTGGAACTCATTAAATGTGCTCAAGCAGCGTGCATCATCTGCTACTGGGGCTGGTGTCATCGGTGGCCCAACCAGAAGTACTACCACTAGTGCGTCAGCTGGCAAAGGCCCCCGCACCGAGGCCCTATCGCTCGGTGGGCTGTTAGAACTTTGGAATCTTAGGGATCTAACATGTCTCCCTCGGGGAGGCATCCTGAAAGAAACAAATGTTCCATGGTCAAAAGATTATTCCTGGTTAGATGACTTGGTTGAGCTAACATAAAGAAAACATCTGAAAACACACAGGCAATCAGTGTTTTCATGCACTGAGTTGTAAATCAATAGTCAGGGTCCTTGTGTATGCATACGTCAGCCACCCGCACCAACAACGGACTCCCTAAATTGAAAACCACACTTAATACTCTTAACACTATTTCTTCATAGAAAAGAAAGATCAGAGTTCTAAGTTATGTGGTAGAACTGACAGCCTATGATACCAATTTGTCATGACCCGTCTCCCAGAGACCATATCGTGACTACCCCAAGCCCACCTTCTATTGGCCAGGGGCTGGTGACTATCACCAAAGGTGTAAATCTCTAATCTGGGAAGGAATTTCCTTTAAACTGTAATCATGCACAACAGAGTACACAACTAGAAGCAAAACACTAAGAATGACTATATAAAAAGAATTGATGGTAAGTAAAAGGGGTCGGAAATACAAGACCTACAAGAAACTACATGTACAACTGAAAGCAAGTACAAATGAAGAAAATTAAAATAGCTACGGGGACATCCTATGGGGTTCCTACCTTAACGGTAGGTAGAGATGTCCTCCACAGCAATCCAGTCCCTCTATCAGCTCTGTGTACCGTCACACTGAGTGGTCCACCTCCAAGTAACAACTAGTCCTGCAACTCTCTGCCTCAGTGAGCGATGTCCATCATCTACACCCAACACAATGAGGTGAAATCATATCTCATTCAAGGGTGAGTATAATGATACTCTATAGGGACCCTGAGACCCTAAAGTTCTCACAAAATCCAACAAATATAATCCAAAAAGTAAGAAATCAACAAAAAACCATTAATTAGTTATCTGCCGATACATGTACCTTTGTGATCTATTAACCCATCTTAATCAAGAGGAAAACACAAAAGTCATTGAATGAGCACAATCTAGGATTTTAATTATCAAAACAAAAGCTGTTGTAGAACTCCTCCACTGTCAAGTAAACTGGGCCTGTGATAACACCAATGTGCTTCTCACTAACCTTACACAGCTGAGGTACTCCTCTTGCTGTATACCGCAAGTCTGCTACCAACTACCAGGAACCACTCTGATGTGGGTATACCACCAAATTCCACATGCTCCCTCTAATATCTTGCAGATCTACTCCTCCTATCGTGTAAAGTGGGTCTGCCGCTAACTACTAGGTGCTCCTCCTCCATGGGTAGGCCGCCAACGAGCATGCGCTCCCCACTGGGCTTGTCGAATCACTCCGAGTCTATACGGTCAAGCAGTCGTCAGGTCTTTTAGTTACTAGGTCACTGAAATCTGTCTTCTCATCAGTGGAAGGATCTGATCCACAAGTTACTGGGAAAAACTCCACCGTCGCAAAGTGCCATGAAGAAAGTATCTCAAAGGTCTTCCTGGTCACAGGGGTCTCAACCCAATAGACGACACGTCAATCGGACACATGATCTACCAGTTTTTGGAATTTCTGTCTCGGGATCCTAGTTGGATTTAAATTTAATCTAACCTGACCATAACCCAACTATGTCCAAACATCATGTGGGGTATGTCAAAAGTACCATCTTTCCCCAAGAATTCTGTTCTCGTAGACAGTTCGTTGATCGGACACCCGAAGCCCATGTTATGGATGAAAAGGTGAATTAGGGTCAGTGGGTATGGACTGGGGTCTGACCCGGTCCCCAGGTCCGACATCACATGAGAGGGCTGCCTGGCCAAAGGGGGCGGCCCGACCCGTGATAATTCCGGCCTGGCGGCCCACGTGGCCTGGCTGGCGGCACGCGTGGCCTAGCTGGCGGCCCGTATGACCAGCCTGGCATGTGGGTGGCGGTGCCCTATGGGGCCCGCCAAAGAAGTGGGGGGGGGGGGGGGGGGTTCTGCACCTCTATATCCCGAACAGAACCAGAACAAGGCACTGATTCCGAAACCTGTGGGACCAGAGGGGGGGGCATCCCGCCCTGTCCGGTCGGTCGAGTGGACATCTAGTTTTCTCTACCTACGATCGGCCCAGCCGGCAGCCTCTGCTCCTCCATCGTGGCTAGCCCTGGCTATATCCCTACTCCTCCATGCGTTGTAACAATGCAGCACCCCTCCGCCGTGGCCTGTGTGGCTGCAACCGCATTTTTATTGGGGGTGCAACGGAGCTACGCCCCTCCGGTGGCCTATCGGCCGCCCGTATGTACCTCTACAGCCAGGGGCTTTGGCCTCTTCTTTTTCACAGAACACCGACGTCACGCCCTTCCAGTGACCCGATGGCCCTGCAAGGCTAGTTTCTTTGTAGCTGGCCTGATGTCGGTCGTCGTTGCTCGACCGCAGTCATCAACAAGTGAGGAAAAATGAAGGGGGATGGTCGGGCCCACTTAATGTTGTCCAAGCCATCCAAATTATGGTTATATCAATCGGAAAAACATTATCCATGATTTAACGACGTAGAATGGAAAAAAAATTAATTCAAATCCCTTACCTCGTATCGTTTTTCATTAATGATGATGTGGAAAGGTGGATGTTGATTCGTCGACATCGAAAATGAAGAAGATGGGGATGGCGTCGTCGACATTCTTCATGGATAGCACTCCCTCCTTTGTTCCAAATGAAGAAGGAAGAAGGTGTCTGTCGATCTTTTGTGGTCGTTCCTCATTGGAGAGTTCTTCCATCCATGGAGTTATATGTCCAGGAGATCCTCAATTTTCCCTTCCAAAAAAAGGATGACGCCATCCAAATAAAATAATAGATTATCTATTATTTTATTTGTTGGCATGAATTCAAAATGTGGAATTTAATTAAAAGTGTAAAATCGCTTAATTATTGGGGTGGAGTCGGCTTAATTAATTAGTGGGTAATGTCAAGAATTTTTTCTACTTTAATGGAGTGTTAAATGCATTAAAAGATCCAGTGGTCCCCACTAAAAATTGTCCTCTATAGTCATCAGGTAATTCCATGAAAATGAACACAACATTATATCCTTGTTTAATTTTTTTTAAAAACATATTGCATTGAATAAAAAAATATATTTTTTAAAATATTATTATTCCAATTAAGTCTGAAAACAAAATTTTCATAATTGACAAGTGCAATAAATTTTTAAGACTCGCTGAGGGTAAAATCACTATTCTGAACATATGTTTTCTATATTATGTCTACTATGGGATGATATTTAGATGTTATTAAACAATACATGAAAAACCACTACGTGATTTTTGAACACCTAAAATTTTTTCAATGAATTTTTCTAGGAACAAAATACCTCGAAATCACACTCCATCTTATCTCATAGTCTCAAAAAAATTAGATATAATATTTTATAATAATAAATAGAAAAATATAAGATATTACAATTTCTGGAGGGATAACATGAAATGGATATTTTGGAGTGTATATATTATTGTCTAAATGTGTTATAAAGATATATAAGATGTTAATAAGTCATAGGTAACATTAAAATCATTATCTATAACATAATGAAAATATAGACATTACAATGTATTTCATTATCAAATATCCTAAAACATCTAAATGGAACAAAGTTATTTGTCTCATAGTTAATTTTCATATGGAATTAGGGAACATTATTTATATTAGAGAAGATTAATCTCTTGATCCACATACTCTACTAAAAATTAATAATGGTATGAAAATTCATGGTGTATCACTCTCAATGATTTTTGATGAGGATAATATGGTTTCCTCAATGTTCATAAGAATTATTCAGTATGATCTAGATATAATATTTAGTTTTAGTACATCTTTATCATAAATAGATATATGGTTATTCTAATAGGACCGTTATTAAATCTATTATAAATTTAGAAAACATTATCTTCCTATTTAAATGGAGTTTGGGATCAATAGCTTCCTTTTGATTAATTTTCATACAAAATTATATTTCAGTCAAGAATTGAGAGTAATCATTAATAATGACACTATTAATTGATGTGAAAAACTATATTTTTCTCAGATAAAGTTATAGAGAAAAATATATTCAGATCTAAACTATAGGAAGATGTTATAGTAAATGTTATAGTCATTCCACTGAAGATAAGGTATTCTGAAAGTTGTCAAAAAAAAAAGTCATGATGAAAATTATATATGAGATATTCAGTAAAAAAGTACTGACATGGTATTCATAAAAATATCTCTCCAAAATAATTTCATGAGATTTAGAAACAAGTTAATTTAGGTCAATATATATATATATCAACCCATGAAAATTATTAATTTTATTGACATATTTTATTATTCATTGTAACATCCATGAAGTATCCATAATGTTTATAACATTTCAATTTTTTTTTCCTAAGGGACTACATGACTGATTCTTTACATGTAATACACTCAATTATAACTCTAATTGAGAAGGATTTATCATTTAAGGAAAATACAATGGAAATACTAGATGATGTGGTTAGTTTAATAAGAGACAAGGCGTAGGATAACCAAATTACTTATAAAATAATTTGTTTTCATTTTGGAATTATATAGTAAAACTCATTGTTAATGTATAATGAAAAAATTGGTATTTATTGAAATTAAGGAACATACTCTAGTAGAAAATTAAACTCACCCATGATAGTATAAATATAATTTATGTATCTAATATGCAAAAAAAATATTTTGATGGGTTTTGGTTGTTTGATTTTTCACCTATATTATAGGAATATCTATGATGATTTCCCAATAATCCAAATGGTGTCAATCCTGCAGTCATAGATGTATGCACTTATTTTTGAACATGTTGGCTCCACATCTAATTATAGGGTGACTTCACAGACATAGTGTATTAAATAATGGGTATTAAATTCAATTTTTTTTGGAATATCATCTGAATCATACAATCTCATCCATGAATGTCACTAGACAGGTCCTCCAGATTTCAATGCCCCACTGATCATCCAATCAGTGACCTCTGGTGGCATAGATGCAGATGGAACCTCTCATCGTATTTAACCATTTCTTTAGATTATCCATCAAACAAAAAAACATCCTTCCCTAAGGATATATAGTAGGACTAAGAGGCCACAAAAGGAGTCATCTAAAATATAAATGGGTCCTTAAAAACGGATCCATCCAACAATACCCACCACCAACACTATACAGAACTAATCCCTTATCATGGGGTAGGTTCTATCCTTGGTAGTCAGTCCCATGTCATCAAAAACTATGTGAGAATGATAGCTCACTATGGATGAAACTAGACAACATGAATCATTGATGCATCTGTACTGAAATAATGAATCCCAACAATCACACATGGTCAAATGATGCCACTGGGAATATACATATTCTCTCCATAAATAATAATTCAAATTGACTCATCTAGCAAAATCCCAGGAAGCCCATTGTTCAAATTTGGTGGATCGACGTGAGTGGGAACATACACATGTACCCATCAATAAATTCAAAAATAATCACACACTTGTGGTGGCCAAATAGGTCTATAAATGAAATTATATAGAAAAACATTAGCAAGCATACACACCTTCACACACCTATCAAGCCCACTTCATGTCACATCTGATATAACCCATAGAAATCTATCAGGAATCCCTTGTAGAAAATAATAGGTAAACACAATTATCATCGCCAAACATGAGTGATTTCCATATCAAATGGTAGTAATGGGAGGATAGGAATATATGAATACCCCAAATGTAGAAACATATTGGGAAGATATCCATGTTCTAGTATATTAAGTAACCAAGAATATCATTACATTAGTGGGGAAAAAGAAATATCATATGAATCACATCCTATAGGAATTCTTGGATATCATAATGGTTAATATAGTTTTTTCATAGAGATGTACACACTTATTTTTTCCCACAAATGATGTGGCCGATCAGCATGTTACCATTGATCAGAAATATACATCTTCTTCCATCCAGGAGGGTCATGGGGAGAACTCTCCATTTACAAACAAAAAATATTATCTAGAAAAAATACCCATTCCAACAATATATAATACTCTTATTACAATTTCCACTCCATGGGAGAAACATACCCACGCCAAATCCAGAATATAATATCATCAAATTCAATTAGAAACAAGATTTCTAGTCGATCAGTCTACCTTACCAAAACAATTACCTACAATGGCCATAGTCACTCAAATAATGGAATGAAAAATCAGAATGAATTCTTTACTCACATTGGAGTTTTCAAATCCCTCAGAAAAATACTTTTCATAAATCATGATCCCTCTATACTATTACCATATTATGAGAGTAGTTTTTGTAATTGTGAAGGTCCTCATTGGGCCAATCAGCATGAAGTCTTTACTAATATTCATAGAATTATCATCATTGAGTTCCCATCTATTAATAAGTGTAAAAACCTCCCTACAATTTGAAAAAATAATAAATATATGATGGGCCATCCCAATATATAATCACAATGGTGATCCTCCCAATAATTGTATTCGCTATGAATGTGAACTCCGCATTAGTTTTTCAATTCTGTAAGTGGGGCCTCACTTTGGTAATGTAGTGACGAGAAGGTATGACTACCAGGAGACACATGAGAAAACATGGCTTGTCATGTTTGATACGTATTCATTGAGTTTTTAAATATATTTTCATTTGGAGGAAATCCCAAGTAAATAATGATTATCCAAGCCACCCATGCATCACATTCCCTCTACAATGGTGAATGATTACCATAAAAATCATTCCATTTACAATTTACAACCATGGAAGAATCATCTTTGGTCAGACAATGTCAAGGATCCTCTGGAGAAAGACATATATTAAATAATGAAATGAGGAAATGGCCAGCTAAAAACAACATAAAAGTCATGGTATGGACTTTATCAACACCTCAAAATATAATTTGTAGGTGTTTTCAGAACATTTTTTATATAAAATATGAATTAATATATGAAACACTAATTTTCACATGATATAAAAATTGTTACCCTATAAGGAGTATCAATGTTATTTCATTATAATAAAATGTATGAAAAAAAAATTTGTCATGGATTCTCTCTTAGATATAGGACATCCAATGTTCAAGAAAAAATTATAATCCCATAAAAAATATTCCTATGTGTGTTAAAAATATTTCAGAAAATTTATCATAGATACCCCATATATAATTCATATCATAGGGTGGGCTGAACATATAGTGTCACATTTTGACATTCCCCTAATCCATCAAATCCTTATGATGTTGGTATCATTAAATTTCATTAATTTAGACTATCCCCAATTGAATGTATATATTCACAAACTATGATATGATCAATAAGAAGAGTCCTTGATGGAATCTCACTGATGATTTTTCAGAAGAGATAATCCTATTGAAAATATTTTTCATAATGAATCGAAAATATTGTAAAAACATCACACTATGGGATGTTGGTCGATAAGTGGTAAAATGTTCAGAAATATCACAATTATCATGATAATTATGTGATTTAGGTTCATACCTAATGATCCACCCAGTGCATGATCGAACAAAACTCCATAAAATTAAAAGGGAGATATGTTTATAGTAGCCACAAAAATGGATGATAAAAATAATAAATTGGGCTATAGTATTTTTTACACAACCATAGACGTCAAAAATTAACGCTCTAAGAGTTTTGAAAGTGGAATGGGAAGAGCCCCATCCCTTATGTCTAGGGGAATTTTCACCTCAAAAACCTCATCATTAGTGGAGTTCTATCTTCTCCTAATTAGGAGAATGGATTGAGAAAGAATCCTAAAATTTTTCCTCAACCTGTAATTCAATATCCCTCTTTGGAATGTAGATTAATGAAATTTATGGAGATTCCTTTTGAATTTCCATCTCCGAAATGACTTCTATATAATCTGTGAAATAGAGTAAATGGACTCATAGGGGTTGTAAAAAAAATTGGTCTCACAATAATGCTGAGAAATGTTTTTTTATTTCATTATAAATTAGTGTATATCCTTAATACTACCCCTCTAGAACCAGAATAATATAGGGACAAATATTTTGTGTATTTGGAAGAGGATAAATTAATTAAAATACATCACATAGAGAAATGAGTGAAGGATGTGTCTATGTGTTCCCATAAAAAGAAACTGACGATAAAAATTGTTGTTACTTCAATCACTATACCACTACATCCTTAGAGGGAACCCACAATGAAAAGTGTAAATGTAAGTTCATGTTGATCATTCTCAATGAAAAGGTTGTATCCCTACTAAATGTGAAAATATGTTTTCCAAAATATAACGAGATTAAAAAGTTGATATGTATATATATAGAACATCCCCACGGTAGATTTCATTTATGATATGTTCTTCAATAGTATCATTAGCTCAAACTCTTTTCTAGTGCTCCTCAATAAATAATGTTTTCCATAGAAACTGTAATGGATGCATAACATATTCAAAACATGGGATTCGAACAATATGTATGATTACACTGAGCCTCTTCTGATAATGTATTATCACCATTGGGTATATAACCACAAATGTCTCGGTGAATACTTAACATCCTTCCCCTATATCTTAAACATGGAGAATAAATGTTGTGCCCCACAGATGGCCCTTAATGCTAAATATCCTTCCCAAATTCCCACCCATTAAGAAATTAATTAGGGTATCATGAATAACATTGAGTTTTTTGTGGAATTATTAGAATTCATGGAGGAATGACTTGTGATTGTGGTGATACCAACAAATCCTTAAACTGAATGGGTTAATCCAACTACCCCACAACAAAACATTTTTAATCCTAAATTGGTAATTTTAAAAGCCTTTTTGCACATATATAATCAAATAAAACAATTAATGTTCCAAATGTATCCCCTGATGGGATGCCTAAATAACAAGAGTTATTGAAATTTAGGTGCATTCTGTAGTCACAGAGGTTACTAGACTTTTGATTTTACACCAGCACGCCAGCTCAGTAAATTAATGAATGGTAATATCTTCATAATTTGGTTCTATTCTAATTTAGATTGAAACAATAGAATACAATAGTCCTTGGACTCAAATAACTGTAAACAATCCGAGAATTAGAGGATATCAGAATTCATTTCTAAGTAGAAACTATTAAAATTCTTCTAAAAACTATATCATTATAAAGTAGAATTATTTACCTTATTTATAGTGATAGATGAAGAAAAAATGAGACACCTCTCATCATTTTTAAATATACAAGTGTGTTTCAAGACCGAGTAAATATTAATTAACAAGTGTATGAGTCAATATCATAGATCAAGGATATTTCCAAAGTCATCATTCCTTCTTCTAAATGAATGTGAATTGGGATATATGTGGATTCCACTATTTATATAATGAAATCCCTTGTACCGACTACTTCTCCATGATATGCACCAAATCATGTATATATAGCTTCAGAATGTTAGAAAAATATGGAAACTATGTATTGTTGATAAATGTGATTAGAGAAAAAAAATTATTTTGAGGCGATGATTAATGAGGTAAATTATTTTCAAATTGTCCATGTCACAATGTACTTAATATTAGTTTTGGTGAACATATGGATTATGTTTCCAAAACCTTATAAATCAATCAACGATGGTGACAAAAATCTCATACACTATTTATAAATTAGAATTAGAGCACAATAAACAATAATGTTTATTTTTAATATCATCCTCTAAATAATGGTGGACTCTGGGAATGTGAATATAGGGATCCTATATGATCATGTAGCATTGGTCTCAACAATCTATCTAGAGGATGGGAATAAATAGAATAAAATTACGAAAATGGGTAATAATAATTTTTGTTATTTGATGGTCAAAGAGACGATCAAAAAAATCAAGATATCATATAGGAATAGTCGGAACAACCAAATATTTCCCTAGCCATCACCTCTACAACCCAACAGACTCCCTCAACATCTATGTCCCATGAAATCCAATCTACCAAAATTTGACATGGATCAATGTGTATGAATAAAACAGGTGACTATGATCATATTTCCATGAAGAATATGTCATTAACATTAGTGGAAATCACAACTAAAGTCCTGGAAGCATGGGAACTGCCATTACAAATAGTACATCAATGGTCTACCTGACAAATTATATATTGATCAGATGAATGTTTCTCTTCTATTTTACTAAATTTATTCACTTAGTGGATCCCTTCCTAGATGAAGAGTGAAATTATGAACCCAAATTACCTTATGGTGATTAGGGAACTAGGGGAAGTGATTTTTATAGTCTAGGATACAAGGGAATACACTAGAGTTCTAGTAGTCACTACACAAATAACATCCATGGTCGAACTATCTCGGCAGATGAAACTCAGATGATACATAGCTAGTGAGATCAACATCGGGAAAATACCTCCATATATTTTATGTTTTTACTAACACAATCAACCTAGAATTTTTGTTAGAGGACACATCACTTCTTAATCCACCTTATAAATCTGGAAGAGGAAGTAAATATATTCCACCAATAGTTGATGATTCTTGAGTTCTTATTCTAATGTTAATCTATAAATATAATGTGTATTAGTTCCTAAATCATCTACCAAAGTGAATCGAAATTTTTTTAAGTGTAGACCATTGTAGAAAAATAATGATATTTTGATTTAATTATCCACGGTACTTTCATTTTATCAATCTTGAATTCCTTTAGTTTATTAAATGTCCCATAGAAGTCATTCATAGAGGCCTTGTGGTAATATTTATGGTTTAGAAAAAGCGGCACTGCCAGTATCACCATGAGTTCGATTTGATCACTCAAAATATACCTGTCAAATATTTCCTCAGTCATCCTATTTTGAAAAGGTGATTTTCACAATGGGTGGTTATCTATCAGTAGTATTTTTATCAAATTTTTAAATTATATGGTAGTGAAATTCTTGAAATTACCATATTGTTTTGTATATAACATATCCGTAAAAAATATCCTCATTCAATACCAAAAATCCAAAAGAAGTGACCTTTTCAATACAAAAATACCCACAATCATATGAATTTTATTCTGATGGGCCATTTAGTATCCTAATAAGGGAAATATAAGAAGATCACATGCTTAATAACTGTGTGTTATGTATCATACTCATTTCCCATTTGATGGTAGTTTTACCTTAATCATTCATGTTTTCAAAGGGTTTAACATTAAATAAGGTATAATATAAAGAATGCATTTATTTTAATGTAGTGGACCTCCAAATACCAATGAGACATATAAAGTTGAATTTTAACTTAGAGTTGGTGATTAAATTGGCCAATAGAAATTATGCCATCGGAAAAAAAGTTCGAATCCCCATCATGACTATGTATTAGGATTTATGGTATAATTCACATTGAATCCATTGCTGAATCACATATATTGAACAAATAATTCCAATCACGATGCATTCGAAAGTGTAGCTACAACTCTTGAGCATCTAAAAATGAATGAAATTGATCCAAAATTTTCCTTTGCTGAACAGTCTCAATTTTATTAATTTCATATCAAAAGTGAGCAAGGAAATTTTCACTATCACTTATATATATGGTCCTACAAATGGGTAGATTATTCCGATCAAGGAAAACCTAAAAAATTGATTACATTCCCCAGATGGATCTAATAAATAGAATATTTTCTGTTGAGAAACGTACTTCACTCTTTATGTTGGACCAAATCACTCGAATGTAAACTATAAATGAGGATTTGGTTGATTCCTTCTTAGATATATCAATATAAAAGATACCATGACAGTTATGCACATGTGCCTCTTTGTTCACCAATCTGGTTATAGGCTTCCAGTCTGAAATAAAAGGCCTAGATTCTTTTAGCCTTCAATGGATCATGACTACTCATAATTTACAATGAAATTTCATTCCACAAATTTTCATTCTATCTTTCTCTATAAACACCCAAATTGTCTACATATAGCCTAATAATATAGGGAATTTTCAATATGGGGAATGGATGTTGTGGGGATATGACCTCAAGCTATGTACTTACAGATCAAATAAATCTTAACTACTACACACGTCTACACAAAATTGGATGAAGCAACACTACTTAATGAAAGTAGGCCCTAAATCATTGACAGATTCATGAACAAAACATAATTACCATATTTATTGTCCCTCATATTACGCCAATGGACAAAATATTAAATTAATGTTTATATGAGGGTGATAATATGTACTAGTAGTACAATATCAATTACAAAAACACATCCTGATATCATTCCATGACTAATGGATAAATAGAGGACTTCATAAGGTCCAGGTCAAACATACTTCAAAAGAATGTAGATAAATATAAATAATCATCATCTGTCATGATATTGTAGGCCTTATGGGAATACCAGACCACAAACTGTACTAACAGACCAGATACATGGTATTCACTATTATACTGGATAGAATCAATCATTCCCATCAAGGATAAATTACCATCACTCCATATTTCCATATTTTATAGTATATTCCTGAATAAACTGTAACTAAAATTAATGCCTAAATTGGAGAGACATGGTGAGAAAATATCTGACAACATTCAATATATATAATTCCATAAAAATATTTTAGAAATATATTATAACAAGTAGGTATGAATCTTTTTATTCCTCCGTGATTAGTTGTAATTTGTCCTTATGAATCCAAAGATACCAAGAAAGAATCATCCAAATTGTGATCCTATATGGGTTGTATTGTACTAGATATATATGGTCCACTATAACAATGATTATTAATTTGTATCAATGTATGGAAATCCCACGAAAACAAAAAACATTGAAATTCTCTAGAAGAAATATTTTGTGTTTCCATGCAATGCACGTTTCAACTGCATGATGGTATACTACAATGTCAGTATTAATTTCATAACATTAAGTAGAATTAAATTCATCCTAGCGTTAGGATATCAAACTCCACAACCCCATATATAGTTTGATTTATATGACTCTAAACAACATATAATATCATCCTGACTGTATGATATTAAAATATAATTTTTAACATCCTTGTTCCATGATTTATAACTATGCAACATTTCAGTCCATGTTTTTGTCGATTGTGAATTCAATGTTTTTACACCTAAAATACCATTACTCAAGATATATATGTGTATTATTTACTATTACAATGATATATGTAGTAAAAACATGACCATCCACCCTGGATCAATCAATGAATAAAAAAGTACACTTTTCCCTCTTTACAGATAATAACACTATATGGAACTTTTCGAAAACTACATATCGATTCACTAACATTTTATATAGATAAATAGTGATGAAAAATATCTATGTATGGGAATAATCAATCATTCTGTAAAACATCATATTCCCTCGTTCCCCATGAAAAAAGATTTTTTTTTTTTGGGATCTATTTTTTAGAACAACATGTGGCATATTCCTTTATCATTCAATATACATTGGGGAACCTAGTTCTTCTCCCCTTGTCCATCTTCAATACTGCATTACAATTCAAGTGACCCAAAACCATACCAGAAAATGTTAAACTGGATGGATATCATCCTCATTTCAGTATAATAAACACCATCAACTTTCGACAAAATACATGTGTCTTGATTCTCATGTCACTAAGAAGTGTAATTATACCATAATTTCAACACCTTGTTCTACTAGTAATAATAAATAAAATCCCACTTCTCGTTAATGAGTTAGATCATCATATCGAACTATTAATGAACAATATGTGGATTGATTTTTTCTTTCAGAGTATATTTTTTTCCATTCATATATTTCCATTGATGGGTCTAACCACAACATTTCAAATCTTTCATGTCATGTCATCACTATCCTCACGAAAAGATGTTATACTACATTGGATTCAAGAACAATTTATGTCTGCATTCAAATTATAAATTGATATATAGAGATTTCATGATCATGCCTCCTGGCATAACCACCATTGATCCTAAATTCCCGTATACTTCACTGATGATTCCTTTCAGTCATGGATGAATCTTTTACCAATGATTTTTTATCAAACTGGTCATATCTCATGTGGGATTAGGAGTTATGGTAATGAAGATCCATACATGAGTAAGGAATCTAAATTTCAATCAGGGTTATCATGGTCTCAGATGAATGGCCATAAAAGGCCCACTAGAAGCATTTTCTACATGACAATAAACTGCATGAAATCATCAAGAGCTACGTGTTGTTTGATTATCATCCAAATAGGATACATATTGATGTCTGAATCTTCAATACAATTCCCATTCAAAATAAAATATTGAAATTTCCATCACTCTCCAATTAATGAGATATATATTTATATAAGAGGATTCAATTTGTTTTCTCACCCCATGGATGAACATCTATTAAAAAAATAATTTTCTTCACACATGAATTCATTCATTTTGGAGAATATTTTATAGAAATATGTATGGTATGAATCATTAACTTATAAGATACATAGTAATTGATCATTCAAATAACTCGTTCTATCTAGAATATTATTTTTTCATGTTGATTCATATTTATTAATTAACATTATATGTTAATGTATACTGTTGATTTCATAACTGAATGACTATAAATTTCATGGTTTCCAAATAACGATGTATTTCTGGATTCTTACCCAAATAATAAATAGAGATATTCCTAGAAAATATGTCCCAGATTCATCCACATATTAAATAAATACACCCCTTATCCTCTATATAAATAATTATATATGAAAAAACTTTTAATTTTGGTTGACTCATTCATTAGTCCATCATGGAAACTGAGATGTACCACTCATTTATACTATGTAATAAACACTTCTTGGAAAAAATCAGTTGAAAATCCTATTTTGTGCTCTGAAATGTCCCTTCCACAAGGAATAATAAAAATTTTGGAAACATTCAGATCACCATGATCTTCATTTTGTTATCAAAAATAAAATGTTTTATACCTGGAGAACCGTTATCGAACTATTTCATAACAGACACCAATTGGAATAGACATTTTCCCCTATATAATGGGTCAATTATATAGAGAATGACACTTTTTGACTATGTTGTAACCCACCATAATTGGATATGTATAAATTCACCACCAATACGCTTTTTCCAACCACAATTAACATTTCCCTTTGGATAAGCCTCTTCTATCTCCATAAAATTTGATAGCACTATATTGTGATTATCTATTTGAATTTCATCTACAATCATCCCCCTCATACATCTCCAATATCATTTATCACGATCAATGAATATACCAGATCTCTCATGTTCCGTGTGTGTCAGAACAACTTTGGTCTGATAGGATATATATTACATGTAATTTACAAAAAAACAAGGTCTTGTCTATTTAACCTAAAACTATAGTGACAATTATTTACTATCCTTAGGCCATACCTTCATATGAAATATTTCCACCCATTATAGAAATTCTTTGACTTGTATTGATCTTCTAATATTCAGGTACTTTCAATCCATCGACTAGACAATTTCTAGCTAATATATTTATCCCATTGATCATCATGTAACCTTATAGTATTAAATATTTGAATTATTGAGAAATACCATTCCAAGATATGTTCGGACACGTCCCTGTTTTATTTTCATAATCCACCCACAATATGGGCCTATCGGCCATATGATTCCACAATTTTAAAAAGTTGTAACATTCTCCATTGGGATTTTCATAAATCACCAACAAAATAGGATCTTGAACCATAATAATCATCAACTCTAGGAGAAATGTCCTCTATCAAAAATAGCCTTCCCCATTCCTTTCAAAGGATGTAGTTATCTCAAGATCATATAATACAACATTATAAATTTCAAAAGTTAATATGATTATATATTCATGGAAATAATTCTATGAATTGGATAATCATTAACGTTTAATTCAATGTTAAGTCCCATAAATTATAGAACCCATAATGTACTCATTGTGTGATATTATACTCTATAGCATAATCTCATAGTCACATAATGATTATATTTTGAAAAACATCCTCATCATATATTGTTAAACATAATCGTCCCTGACTCGGTCCAATGAAATTAAATTCCACGAGGTGTCAACCATTTTCATAAATGGGAATCCCCCTAGATAATGTTAATTTAACTAAATGTACACTCCTTCAATGAATACAAATTTGTATATTAGTGGTCTTCTATTAATAACCATTTCCAAAAAAATTCCCTTCATTCTTGGATAGAATCAAATATATCGCCCCCAAATCAAGGTTTTGAGAAAACACAATCTAAAAAAATATAGTTTCTCTATATGGAATAGATTTGTTGGAATTCCTGAGATCCTATTTTATTATCAAAGTTGAAATGTGCCCCATTTGTCTTAACAAAGCCTCACATAATGTGTTAGGTACAATCATCTATTAGATTCTTCTATTTGAATATATAATATCTCACCCATATTGTCTATTAATAATGTCTCCCATAATTGGGTTTGTTAACAAATGGTAAATTTTTCCCAAAGAGATACCTCCTCTATTACAAAATATCATTTTTTTTATTTAGATATAAAAAATTCATGAACCAATATTTCTTATTAGTTATCTAATAATGTTGAAACACTCTTGTATCAAAGGCCTTATTTTGGACATCATTTCAAAACTAATGGAGAAAACTATTTGACCTAGAACATCAAAAAAATTTAGTCCAGCATGCACAACATTATAATTCCCAGGTAATGTGACAAAATACACACCTTGTTGAAATCCTTAAATGGGAACTCTAGGAAAATTCAAATCTATTTTCACTATACTTTTTTTATATATTGATTAAGAAATATCTGGTTAATTTAGATATATGAGGAACAAAATTAGTTTGTAAAAAACAAATTAAATGCCTATGAAAATTAAAAAACTTCTCCCTCTATGTATTCCTAATATTGTATTTTGGAAATGAACTCAATGAGGCACCCATACCCGCTCACTCCAGAATTACAATGGATTTTCTTCCCAATATTGAAAGAATTATCATGTTGGATCTTCCTTGATACATGGCTACATAAGTTGAAAGTCCATGGAAATGGATAAGACTCATTTTAATTCACAATGGAATAATATATGGATGAATTATGGAATTACTAATGTAGTTAGAGACAGTAATCCAGTGATAAGTCTTTAGACTCAATGGATTCTGCAACTCCATTCCAAACCTCAATGGTTTGATCTGATATGACATGATATGGGGAACTCATATGATACTTCTTACTAATCATTCGGAGATCCAAATAGAGACTCCCATTTCCCCCCCTAAATGGGTACACCCACCATAAAAGGAGATGGATGAAGTTTGGGATTTTTTCATTCTTCAACAATAAATTTTTTTGTCGATAGTCTAGGTGAATAATCTAGTGATTATCATAAATTCTGTTATAAAAATTTGTTGAGAAATAAATAGTCAATAATTTTCATTAAATACTTTATTAAATTCAAAAAACTCTTTTGATTAGGCGGGATAATTAATTAGTTCTAGCACTTCATAAAATTTCATGACATTAATACTCATGGAAAGTGTTAATTACCCAATACCTGGGATTATATCACCTATAGAGATGTCATTATAATTACACTCTGTACCTAGAAAATTACCCTCTCCTAGTAGATTGTGACCCCAAAAAGCTCCCTTATAAATAATGAAAGTTTCATCATCATTCATTCCAGGGACCTCTAGTGAATGAGATGAAAATATAATATCATATGAAATAAAATTTATCACTGGAAATATGATGTATGATGATACTGATTTGAAATTAATAAGATCCTCCTCCCACTATGGGGTAGAAATAGTTTTTGTAAGAAAAGATACTATTTTCTCAACCACAAACAATTCTCCTATTTAGGGGGCCAATTTTTCAAAAGGATCCCATGATTGGTCTCAAAAATAATCATCAGTTCATGGAGTCAAATTTCCATGCCCCTAAATAAAAGAGAGATAATGATATTATGCAACCATATAAAGTGTAAAAAAATTTCTCTATAAAAAGTATATATAAAATATACCACAAATACTTACCATCACTGAAGTGTCTCTTAGATAGATTATATTCCCCATTGATATTTTTTAAAGATAGAAGAAGGATATGACTATCCTCCTCAAATAAATGTATCGGAGAGGGCTGTAGAAACTCTTCATCCATTCCAGCCTCCATTATATGGGGGCTTAGATATACCTCTCTTAGTTCATGATATGATTCATTGATTTCGATTGGGGGCCAGTCGTGCTATATTTTAGTGATGGAACATCATATGATTTCCCCCATATCCCATATCGTATTAAAATTTAATTTATATCTAAATAAATTATTCATTCAACATAAAAAATAGAAGAAAAAAATATGATACAATTAAATGAGATATTACATCCTCAAGATCGACATGGGCAATCAATTCATTATAAGATGGATGGTTAACTCCATTAGTATGCCTTCATCACTTCAATTCCTAATCTAATCACATATAAGTGATCTAGTTGTTTGATTTATAGATAAGAATCTCTAGTTCTCATATATAAATTCATACCTTAGTCGTATCATCCTAAAATAAAATATTGGCTGGGGATTGGGAATCTCTTATATCCAGAATCCATACCCAAACATGAATAAGGGACCATAAAATTTCAAAAACACAAGGAAAATTCTTAAAAAAATTACATCCATTAGTCACACATATTTAGATCATATAATGGCCATATATAAAAATTATTTAAAAAATCATTGGTTTCACAATAATCCTTAATCAATCCATCACTGACATGGACTGCCTACACCAAAACTCCAATTTCATATCCATTTTTATACAAACTGTGGCATTGAACTTGACCATTTTCATATGTGTGAACATAGAAACTATACATTTTCACCCAATTATGGGATGATGTAGCCTCTAGGGGAGAAAAAACAGATCTATAAAGGGAGTGAAACATTCTACTATCTTTTTATTCCATTATTTATTTACATCCATGACTCAATGAACAATTTGTGATAAAAGTACATAGGGATATAATGAAATAAAATCTTTTAAATACCAATAGCATAATCCAAGGGAAGAAACCATGGGAGGTATGTTGATTACTACTAGATTTAACTCCATATCTGTAAGCATCCACATTTTTTGATCCACTTTTGGGTTCATTTCTGATCAGAAATGAACTAGAGAAGAGATAATTATCTATTTTAGTAACTAGAATTTTCATGAAAACCTATATAAATAATTTTAATCACATATAACCTCTCCATTATTATAGGTCTCCACTATCCATACATAAAGTAAATAATGTACAATCCCATATCACTAATATACTTTATATCTCATATAAATATTCTACTTAGGGTGTCCACATGTGTGATGAAATTAGTATGCTTGAGTATATTTATCATTGTAAAGGTCTCATTGGAATTCATGGAAAAGGGATGCATTCAATAAATTTCGTAAAACAATTGTTAAAACAAGCCCCTACGAATATGAACCCACATTACATGTTATATGATCTATTGTTGGATGTCAATCCTCCCCAGAGAACTTGGAATTTACATGAAATTATAAAAGGGGTCTTCCCTATGAGAATAAGAATAATAGATCAATGAATCATCTCTAATATAGGTATTTCCAACCCTACATGCTTTTTCTCTATTATAAAAGATATAATGAAAATTTCTCAATATCCTCATGCCACCATTGGAGTCGCGAATAAAAAAAAGTAGACACTTAGCCACATGGATAGAAATCTTTCCAGGTGTGTCTTTTTAATTACCATGTACACTAATTTATTCCCCCTTTTTTTAATCCCTATCCCAATGTCTGCTAAAATTTAATTAGAGCACCCTGTTTGGCCATCTTGGGATGACCAATGTTGTTTTCAAATGGGGCCTTTCCCCCTTTGGTTCAAAGAAAGAGAAATCCATGATTTTGGATTGATATCCCTCATAGGGAGTGAGTCTTTATTATTAATGGATATTGCTATATTCAATAGATTATTCCCCAGAATTGGAAACCAATTAGAATCATCCCACTTCTCTATAAGTGGGAAGAGCTCATCGTACACCTCTCAAAGGATTGGATCCCTAGAGATCATGTGTAAAAAACATAGTCTTATACCAAAATCCCTATGAATTGTATGGATAGTGTTTTTTTCTATGGCCTCGATTGGCTTAACATATCAAGGGGGTCTATTCAATGAACATTTATACATACGTAAGGGAAACTAAGAGTTCTTCATTGATTCGCTCATATTCTACTCAGTATCAAATAAAATTATTTTATGAAACCCCTAGTATGCCCATATCCAATTGCGTCTAACACCCCCTAGGTGGAGATCCCTGTCTTCCCTCCAACCATTAGATTGTTCTATATTGGAATCAAGAAGGAAATATCGGTAATAATGAAGCAATATTTCATGTGTGTGATGCTTTTATTATAGAGAACATTTTAATTGATGCATGAAACTGGGCATAAATTATATCCCCACATTAATGTATGTACACACTCATGAGATGTTTGTAGTTGTGATGTTCATTGATTCTTGAATCTAGGATATATGTGTGTAAATTTTAAAATTTGATTATAAAACCGAAATAAAATTGGAATTTTTTAATGAAATATATTTTTAATCTCATGTTACTCGTGATGATACATCATCATATTCCACTCTAGATCAGGTTGAGTAGTATTGTGTACATCGTAGTAGTCACACCCTATAACATGTATCATCTCATTAATGTCGTTTCCATATTATTCATCATAATCTTATAAATTATATCATTCCATTGAACCTATCAATAAACATGAATTATTTCATTAATGAAATGTATTTGATTTGGTATAAATGTCACAAAAATTTAGAAATTTGGAAAACTTATAATCTCAAATATGGTATATCCAAAAGTGACCTCAAACTGGTCGCTCTCCTAGGATTCCTTATGTAGGTCATTATCCAGAGAATGTGTCCCATGCATGTAGGTGCATACCATGTTGGTGGAAACTATTCCTTTCTAAAGGAAGACTATGTAAATGATCTTTGTAAAATAATAGGGCCATGAGACAAAAGGTACCAATGCTAGAGGAATGAACACTTAACTGCGTATCATTATTTATATATGAAGAATCATAAATGAAGAACCCATTATAATTCTCCTCCTATAAAGTGGATCTTCTTGGAAAACTAATGAAGATGACATCCATTATCTATATAAACTTTTCATTCCTTTATCTGAAGATCATACAATCTTATTTCAATTAGATCCAATCACATGGGGTTGTATTTTTGACACTCCATTTGGGAAGATGGATGGAATGGTATTAGAGGGAAATAAAATAAAAAAATGGAATAATATAGTAGAATATGATTGTCGACATCCTTAAAAATATTCAATTTCATGTAGGTACCCATATGTAGTGCCACTGTAAAGGGTACCTACACCCATAATGGCACTATGCAAGCCATGATATCCATGTCACTGAGAGGCGGCACCCATGGTACATATGCATTGACCTATTTGGAATATTTGTGAGAGTCAAAAACAACACCCTGGAACCCATATTTTACTATTAAAATATCTATGAGTCTCCACATATTGAATTAAAAAAACATTGATGAAATATCAATGATTTTGTCACCCTAGTTCATCCACTATTGCCCAAAAAACCTCTCAGGTATCAAATAAAAAATTACTATATTTACAAATTAAAGGTGTTAGGGGATCCAAAGACCTGCCCAGGTCTGAAATAAATAACACCTATGTGAGTAAATGATTCCCATGTGGTTCCTGAATATAAGCACGAGGTACCCTCCCCAAACTGGGGACCAATATTATTTCTTTTTGAGAACAAATGTGTTGACAAATTAATCCTTGAGAAAATCTTCTCCCATGTGTGGATTCCAAGGTGGTCTATTAACCAATTTATGCTCTTCTTATGTAGGGATACATGTTTGAATAAATAGAAGAATGCACAAACATACACTACATGAGACACCCTTGGAATCCCTAGCCACGACATTGCATGGGCCACCACTCAAGTCCCACTACAAGAAAATATTGTGATGGATCCTCTCTTTTTGGAATCATTATCCATGGGGGACCAAATTTGAACAAACATAAAGTCCCAAAGACATGAAATACCATTATACGAGGCACCCCATCGTCTCTCCCATTTGGGATTGAATTCCTTTAGTTACAAATTTCTTACATGTTTCCATTCAAACATGTATCATCCTCGAGGTACATGGGATTTTTCATTAATTAGGTAATGTTGAACCTAACCATGGGGGTAGTATCTGAGATTCCATTATCCTAGAGAAAATTTATTGAGCCTTGTGCTTCCTATGTCATCTATAAATTTAGAGACCTCCTATTCTAGGAGAGTATACATTGAATGATATTTTCATCTCTTCCACTAGAATAAATTTTAGGACATCCCTTATAGTGTAAACACATAACATTTTGTGCAGGACATCCCCATGTTCATTCATTCGTGCTTGAACATACCCAGGGGTCATATTTTATAGATATCCAAATAGGACTATCTCGGTTACCAAAATCAGTGAGGATATGTGAATATAAAATCCATTTATCTCTCCTATTAGGTCAAGGGTACAATGATAGGATGGATGGGTCATTACTCTATCCTCTTCCACCATTAGATGGGGGATCATGTAGTTTCCAAGATCATTTAATTCTTATTGATCATATTAAATAATGACTCATGTGGAATTAGAAGTTGGATACAATCATGACATATGCATAATTTGATTCATGTTTTGGCGAAAAATCATTCCATATATATTCCTCCTAATTTCATTTAGAGGGAATCTCTTTTTATGATTTTCAAGGCCATGTATCTAACCATATGAGAAATATATTTTGTGGTTTGATGGATCCTCCTCATCATATTTATTCTCACACAGAGAATGCATAACATGTATTTAGATGTTGCTGATGATAATGACATTCTCACAATTTATGGACCGGATTATTGGGACCTATTCTTTTCATAATCCCAAACATCTCGCAAATTAGAATCTTGCTATTCTGTATATTCCCCAAAATATTACCTCTTTCACATAAATCCAATTTTAACTCCAACCTGATCTTATGGTCTACTAATTTAGTATAGACCCCAACTATGTCACTATACTCAATCACCAAGGGAATTATTATCACGGGTCTGCCCCACCAAAACCTACTATAACATGGTAATCCTATAATGGTGTAAGACCCATGCCAATCAACTCTAAGGTCCATAATCCCTTTTTAGAAAAAAATTCAAAGTGCCTCCATAAGAGTTGGTCCTCACAACTTAATTATGTGGTATTATATTCCCATCCATATGGTATACATTGGATGCCTCTATATGGTCCAACCCCAACCCCCAAATCAACTATAATTTTTTTCAGATGAATTCCTTTAAGAGTAATATTCAACATGCGAATCCATGTCAACTCATGTTTCCCATAGAATCATTAGAATAAGTCCATCACCAAACATTGACTATCATCCTTTCAACTAGATGTAATATCTCAATGAAATTAAACAAAATAGTTCTATGCTTATCAAATGGACTTAAAAGGTATGATGTTTCCCATTAAGTGGCACTGAACTACAATGGTTCTAATTCATTTTACAAGAATACAGTGGAATCAAATATCAAGAATCTAATGAAAAATTAAAATAACTCACATCTCCCTGGATGATGATAAACTCTAGAAAACCCAACTATGTGGGTTAGAAGCATCAATTTCATAATAATGAGAAATTAGAATATAATTAGTACATAAGAGGACATGGTTGATGGAGAGCCTTAGATAAAAAATGATATCTACATTAATGAAGAACCATGAATGCATAAAGATGATTCTAATTTCTATATACTGTAATAATTGATGGTAAATTATACAATGACCCATACCAAACATTGTAATATATGTAGGAATCATGATTGTAATTCTACATGACATACCTAGTGTAGGAAATAATTCCCCTAAAAAATATGTGATGTGGTCGACCTCCCATCATCTTGACCAATGTATGTTATTTAGTGTCATTTGTATTGTTTCCAAACAAGATCTTTCCTTTGGAAAGGTAGTCCATCAGTTGTCCTAGATATAGAACCATTGACTTTTTTTGATAGAGGAACTATCCCCATTGGAGGAAATTTAGATGTAGTGAACCTGACATGAATTATTTCATAATGATCAACCCCATACAGTCAATTTTCATGTGAAATGATTTTTTCCAAAAATGTATGAAACAACTATTTTTTAAATTATATGGAATATATGTCACTACCCAAAAACAGGACAAATCTTTCAATTGAATCTTACATTATATTTTGATCGAGATATTTTTAGAGGATTTTTTCCCAATATAAATAAATCTTTCTATTTTTAAAGGTGATCATCAAAATGAAAAGTATATTTTCATCATGAACATTTCTTGTTCAATTTTTAATGTATATTTATTTATAAATGAAAATGAATATCCTATTACATATGTCGAGATGATTTTTTGATGATATAATCAATATTATTTCATTATATGGTTTATGATTAGTTTTACAAGGGATATTATGTTCTGATATCATCCACCATATTATACTAAATGATTTATGATATTGTATATTTGTTAGGTATTCTATTAACATTTCATGTTCTATTTCACCCATATAAATTTTTACGTTGATTATGATTCACCCCATTAATATTTGGAATATATTATACTTATTATGTTTTGGGGGAGGATGAATATTTCCCCATGATGCATCATAGGTCACATTAGAAAAACTAGCTCAGTTATTCAGATAAGACCTTGCGAATTTAAATAACATTTCATGGTATAATTAAATGATGGAATTATTAGGATATATGTAATTATGCATTCCAAACTTGTGTTCTTAGTAATTAAAGTCCACGTGGTTATTCGATTCATTATTATTTATTTGGATAATTTTATAGCGAATGTGATTAATTATATGAAATTATGTGACCCTTATTTATTCTTACCATAATATTCTTCAAGTTAAATTTATTTTGTAAATCAAATATATTTAATTTATTTACCATTTTATATGGTTTATTCCTTATTTATTCAAAATATCTTCTTGTATATAGTTACCATTACAGTGAATTATAGATCTAATAAATACATTGATTCCATTCATCAGAATTGTAGGTTGTGTATGCTGATTAATACAAAGTGATATGATAAAAGAAAATTTTTTATCAACAGAAATTATTTTCTGTTCTTAATCTGTGTTAATTTTAATATGATAATCAAGTATATATCATGTTTCCCAAAACTACTAATCTTTTGTGTTTACTAGGATGTGATTCCATGTATCTGGAGATAACGTAAAAATTTAACCACTTTCTCATGGATACTATGATTGGGGTATCCCAATTTTAATAACGACCTAGGTAATGAGTGAACAAATAAATTTATTATTTATTAATATGAATTATAATTTTATAATCATTATAAAAATGTTAACAATTTTTTTTAAAGTAGAAGACGATATATATTGAATTCGAAAAATATTATTATAATTTGTTATTAAAAAGAATAGTGTATAAATTTTATATTTTTAAATATACAAAACAAATAACTTTTTGAACTCATTTTGTGA
Organism: Viscum album; assembly: GCA_963277665.1. Classification (NCBI taxonomy): domain Eukaryota; kingdom Viridiplantae; phylum Streptophyta; class Magnoliopsida; order Santalales; family Viscaceae; genus Viscum; species Viscum album. Next base: position 1,332,710,743 of record OY728122.1, on the reverse strand, counting down.
AAAATTACATAGGGTGATTATTTGGAATTACCAATAAATACTAATTTTTTGGTAAATATTGAAAATACCAATATTTGTAAAAATGTCATTACATTTCAATATATTTTGTAATTTAACAGACCAATTTTATTCTAATAAGATTTCAAGTGAGAAAATATTCATTATTCACTTCAATAATACATAATTTATTTTGAATAAACATCATTTTTGGTATTTTTAAATTTTAATATTTGGGTTCAAAAATTATTTTTTTCCCGGAAACACTATTTATGTACATAATATATCTACATTTCAATTAATTAAAAAAACCCTAAAAGAAAATGATTTAAAAAAGATTATATATTATATATTTTTATATATGAATTTATATTTTTATATTTGTTATTATTAGTCATAATGTCAATATAGAATCTTTATTTTGATGAAAATTCAGTTATTGGAAAGCATTTATTTCACTACAACTCTAGGATAAAATATTAAAATAAATTATCAATTTATAGAAATTAAATTTCATAAAATGGATTCCATATTTTAAGTATTCATAATATATATTAACAAATAAATTAAATAAAAAATTTTAATATAATATACATTGAAAATTATTCAATGTAATTATATAGGTTTGGGTAAAAATAGATTTAGTACAAGTTCAAAAAACATGTTACAAATTAAAATGACCTAAAATATATATAAATTATATTTTGTTTCCTTTATTTGAATGCATAATTTCCAGTTGTTGATAATGGATTATTTTGGATCATATTTTTTAACATTATGAAATTTTAGAAGAAGAACATTATTATCGATGAAAAATTTCACCCACAACAATGAGCTTAACCAAACCATGAAATAATTTTCATTAAATTTAATATATGTGATATAATATGTTTAATGTAAAATCATAAATATAAGATAATTTAATTCCTCATATCTTCAAAAAAAATATTTATTTTAGAATAAATTGAATTTCATCAATAGATTACGATACACACAAAGCTGAGTTTAGATGAAACACCATACATTTTTAAATTATTATTTAAACACAACCATAATAACCTTTTAATTAAGTTGATTGATATGAAGAGTAGTGAATAAATTTTGAAAATTTTATAGTTTACACCTATTAATTATTTATCTATTCATTATAAATATTAATAATTTTCATTTTAATGTAAGCATTATATTTTATGTAGAATGATAATTTTCAAAAAAAGAAGTCATGTCACAGATTGAATAATATTTAAAACTTAATAAATAAAATTAATTTTTTTGAAAAAAACTTTTTATTTTTTAAATAATAATATCAATCATATCATAGGATTTATTTTTTGGGAATATTTGGATATAAATTATTTATCACTAAATAGTGAACAATATTAAATGTTTATTTAAAACTACTTTTTTTAGATAATTTGTAATGTTGAATAATTTTTATTAATTAGATTTAATTTATAAATTGATTAATTTTATATAAATAACTAAATTTTATTTTATTTTTAAAAAATTATTTTCTATAATTATTTTAAAAAAATTACAAGTTCATAAACATTTTCTCATTGAAAATCCACTTTCTCATTGCATCTACATGATTAATTTTAAATTATGATTCAATTTTTATATGAAATTAATTTTCAAATAATTTACTCATTATTTTGAATCAAAATAATTTATAATATAATATAATTTCAAATTAATATTTTAATAAAATAATTAATGAAAATAATAAAAAAAACATTACCATTAGTAAGGTCAAAATGGGTTAATCTGAGGATAAACTAGAAAGTAAAGGGTATTGATGAACTAAAAAAATGTATAACCCATATTTTATGAAATTAAATCACCATGTTTTTACATCGTAAAAAATAAATTTTTTCACATGGTCATTAATAATAACTAAGAAAATGACATACTATAATCACAGTATAATTATTTGTTTTCATAAATCAATCCTTTTAATGATTCAATGAAATCCTAAAGAGGATAACCGAAGATTGGGTAACATTATTCAATGAGCATTTATGTTTTTCCCCCACTAACAAAATTTTTTATTAAGAAATAATAATATATTAAAATAAATATTTTACATAGAGTTATATAACTTTCCTCTAATATTCGGTCATACAACCATCCCCAGAAGAATCAATTGGGTTATGATAGCATCATTTTTTTATGGAGGACTACGACCAAGAAAACTGATAGAACTCATTTTTCAATTACCACTTCTCAAGGTTATGAATGATAACATATATAAATAAAATATTTTATATTTGGATGATATTTATGATTTTTGATTCATCCAGTAATATATTAATGTTTTGAAAAAAAATTTAAATTATATAATCTAACATCACTTTTGTGTACGGAGGACAATCACCTCACAAAGCATTGCATTTATTTTTTTATAAATAATTTGAATAGAAATTACTAAAGATAAAGTTAATTTATTAATATGATATAAATAGTGTAATTATTATATTCATTATATATTTTTCATTATGAAAATACAATATTTATAATTTGCGTTCATATATTTTCCTTCATTGAAAAATTATAACATCATTTCTCTATGTGTGGACTACAACCATCATGAAAAAATGTGACCCTCGTTTGATCACAAAACAATATGTATGATATGTATATAAGTATATTTAATGAATAAATATGTTATTTATGATATTTACATAATTCTAGGAATATAAAATATTACATACCTTCTTCCACAATGATCGTTGATAAAATTGGACTGGTACTCATGCATACAAATGTGATACCGTCTAGATGATCATAAAAAACATAATTTATCAAAACCATATTAAAATATTTGAATTTAGTTTATAATTAATCTATAAATATAATAATTTTTTCATAATTTTATTATTAATATCCTTGGACAATGTAATATTATAAAGAACTGGAACATCAATGACAAAAATTCAATAGGAACCATGACAATTAACACCTAAAACTATCGAAATAATCGATGATTAATAATGAATTTTTGATAACATGTTACAAATTTATCATATATGATCTTATAAACACTAATATTGTTTGGGAATAATTTAATAACATTTTTAAAAGCACTATACATTTGTTTAATGAACGTTCAACAAAATGGAATCATGATATAAGGTAATGTGTCTCATCTTCACTTCATGGATTCATATTTTCATGTTAAAAAGATAATATATTTTCATTGGTTTATATAATTCACCTTTGAAAAGTGAGATACTGAATAATTAAAAATTTAGATAATTTTATTTTCGAATATTAATTATTTCATCCAATGGTATTATATTTTAGAGTAACCCACTAGTAAGTAATTTCATTACTCAATATCTTTTAATTGGATTATATTAGTTCAACATAATAATTTATATTCTATTCATAGGTATGTAACAATTTTTATTTATCTTATATTTTATTTTTAGAATATTTATGTTGATTTAAATTAGATACTTCTAATTAATTCATTGAATAATTCTCAAACAATTTTTATTATAATAGTAATTATTATTTTATAATCTCATTCAAATCAAGATTTTTTTTCCTAGAATTTATATTTTAATAAATTATTTGATCCTTTTAAAAAAATTACATAAAAGTTTATATCCCAACTATTATTCAAGATATTTAAACATAATTGTAAAAAATTTAGACTATATGGAATTTAAAATAATTGAGGCTTTTTAATTAAAATCCAATATCATATCTATCCTTAGTCGAAAAAATGATTTCTATGAAAACCATGATATAAATAAATATTTTTAAAAAATAATTTATAAAAATAAATTATTAAATATATTCTTATCCAATTTCTAAAATAATCGTTATGTCATTTCAAAAATAATACTTGTTTGGATTTTATAAAAAATATGAATGGAAGCTTTATTTTGGCATACATTCCATGTATTAAATTTCTGACCATCATGAATATTAAAATTTTAAAGAATAATTTATAATTATAAATTAATATTTTCATAGAAATTTTTATCATAATGTTTTTTATCAATTATATTCCAAATTTCATTTTCAAATGAAAAATATATTTTCATCAATAAATTTTTAATGATTTTTTCATTGTATTATTTTTAATCATCAATAATAACCGTATGTTTTATATATAATCCATTGGGGATATGTTTTAGTAATACTATTCATAATCTTCCTCTAGATGGTTTATGATTAATTTGACATATGAATGTTTTGGAAACCAATTTTTTGATTTATTATTATAGAAAATAACTTTCACAGTAAATCTTCATTTTATTAAGATAATTGGAAATTAAAAATACCAGAAATATACACATTCCATAAATAGATTATTATTATTATTTAAACTATAAATATTTTTTGTTATGAAGTTACAAATTGAAGGTCATTTTTTTTCTAAGATAATATTGATAAATACATATTCTTACCATCCTACAGATAATTCATTGTTATTAAAATTGTAAAATAATTAAATATATTATTTAATATATATAGAATACTTCATGAATTCATTAAATTTGTGGTAATCAGTTATAGATAGCCTCTCGATGCATCAGAGTTATCATGAAAAGAATCAGTTTGGTAGACAAGTGGAATGACATTCTAACAGTAATTTTTAACACTTTGAAGGATGTATCTGAATAGTAGGTGTATCACGTTCCAAGGAAACATGACATCCATTATTAAATAATTACATTCAATATTAATACACTAATTTTTATACATGATATTTTTTCTATAATAATATATTTTGATACACTTAATTCTATTTATATTTACTAAAATACACGTTCTTCTATTATTTACATCACCATATTCATTTTGTTTTATCCACTTATTTATGTAATGTTATTGATTAAATCGTATGTGTTTTTAGTTATGTACATATCCATAATGATTATTAGAGTCGAATTATTTAAATTAATTTTTTTTAGTTATTTACTAGTGCATGTTTCTTATGATCATTGATTCATGATACCTTCAAATATACTTGAACCTTACTAAGCAATTGATTTCACCCATATTTTTTTTACTTCCCAATGAATAAAAGATGTTTAATGATAATGATATGAAAGATTATTCTATCGATAATATATATTTTCATGAAAAAATTGATCATGTAGTTTTTCAAATAAAATGTTATATGAGAGTTTTTTATTTATCTAGTTTACCAATACTTCCAAAATATTTTTTATATAGGGATGTTATTTCATGAAATTGATTATAATTTCTTAATTTATTAATTTCCTCCAGGATATTGGGGTCATGGTTGTTACAATTTTTATGGGTGAATGTTTTGTAGAAACATTACAAAATAGATTTAGGAAATACAATATTTTAGTACATAACAAAAGGAATGAAATTAAATATATATGAGTTAACGAATAAACGTGATTATTAGAGAAGTTATTTTGATGTTATCCTAGAAATACATCATATTCATGATACTATAAGTGGATAGAGTTCATGAAATGAAATTTGATGGGGTAATAACTTTGAAAAGGGAACAATGGTCATGACCTGATCATCAAATGATGCATGACAACATGCCTCATTAGACACCTAGTTAGACACCCATAGGGTATATTCATAGGATAATTCAAATTTTCATTGTAAACAATTATTATGGACTTGAAACAATGATATTAATGAATGACCTTGGTTAATCATTTGGAGACAAACAATACAAGTAATTTTTTATATTATACACCACATATATGTGATCATATTGTTGTACCAACTTTATTATTATTGGTTGATATACAATTAGTGATATTATTACATGAATGGATCCCTTATGAATAATGATATAATGGAATATAAAGGAATATTTGGTGAATTTTATAAATCAAATGGGATTATAACATGAAAGAAAGATATTGTAATTATAGGTATTTATTTCAGATGAAACTTTATTAAACATATATACCAAATACACCTCCCATAATAGATAATGAAATGAAGGGTAGTCTTCTATATGATATTTAGTGATGGATATGATAGGGGAAAATGGATCGATTTCCATCATGTATGAAATTTGGATGATGTCACCCACGAATGATGTCACGACCCTTCCTCAAGGCCCGTGTCGTGACTACCCCTAGCCTACCTTCTAAAGGGCAGGGGCTGGCGACTGGCACCAAAGGTGAATCCCTGATAAAAAGAGAAGGCATTTCCTATAAACCTGTAACTCACGGAGTCTTAACACAAGTAGTAGAAACAAAAAGTACAAAAATTGAAAAGAAAAGTGTGCAGAAAGTAAGTGGGCCAGTATACAAACCCAACTGAACAACAAGTATAAGTACACGTAAAAAGGGAAAAACAGCTCCTAGATCATCCACAAGTGAGTCCTACCTAAAGGGTAGGTTGAGAACTTGAACACTCATCCCTGAGGTACATCCCATCTAGTCCAGCTCCGAGCAGCCTCGTGTCCATCAACCTCAGCTTCAATCACTAATAAACATCATCTCCACCAAACACAACAAGGTGTGTGTGAAGCCCCTGCATGGGTGAGTATAAAAATACTCATCTGGGGACCTCGAGACCCCTGATGGTCTCCCAGAATCCACTAAAGATAAACCGCATAAGAAAGATACAATCACAAAGTATCAACCAACCCAACATAGGTATATGACCATATATATACCTAAGTTACAAATCCCAGTCTAGCTCTAGATCTTGAGCCCAAGTATAACCCATTCCATAATGGAATTAAATTGTATCATTTCGATGATATCGACTAAAAGTCGAGACTCAGCTCACATAGATATACTGCTCATGTAGAGGTGTAGAGATGATTAGTTGTATCCACTAAATCATCTCATCTGTCGATCCCACATAGGATCCTGGAAGTGTATCGGCGATATCGAACCCAATAAGATTTGGTTACAGAAGTCGTCACTGTCGAACCTACAATGGATCCCGGTACAGTATTCATCACTGTCAAGCCCACGGGGGATCCCGGTACTGAATTTATCACTGTCGAACCCACAGAGGATCTTCGTACAGTATCGTCGTTGTAGAACCCATGGAGGATCCTGTAATCTCGGTCGCAGCCTGCACTCAGGTTCCCGCAACCAGCATGCTCGATTTCGGGAGGGTCCTCTATTTGATCCAAGATTATATACATAAACTTCCATGAAGTCTTGAGATGATATATTCCATAGTTTGGCATCATTATAAGGAACCCAATGCGATAGACGACGCGTCAATCAGACGTCAAGTTTGTGAGTTATTGGCTTTTCAGTTCCAGGGGCCCGGTTGGTTTTTAGGCTCAAACCAACCCATCTATACCCCAACTACATCCAAACCTCATGTGGATTATGCCAAAAAAATTACCTCACTCAAATAATTCCATCATCACAAGTGGTTCATCAATCGGACACCCAAAGCCCAGAATAGGGGCGAAAATGTGATAACTGGCTATAACAGGTCTGGGTCCGGTCTGACCAATTTTGAGCGACCCAGCCCAACCCGGTCCGAACCATGGTCCAACCCAGTTAGATGGTCTGACTCGGTTCATGGGTGTGGCCTGACCAGTGTGTTCATTCCGACATGAAGGTGCGGCCCGACTCGAAAGTGCGGCCCGACCTGAAGGCACGGCCCGACCCGAGGGCGGCCCGGCCCGGCCGTGGCAGCCCGGTTGAGGTGTGGCCCGGCTGAGGGGAGGCCTAACCATGGGGATTACTCGATGAGGTACGATGATTCCACACCTCTTCCATATGCCACGACCCACATGGCCGTGGTTCTTCTCCGGCATGGTTCGTCGACACCGCGCCCTTCCATATCGGCCTCTGTCATCAACCAATCATGAACCAATCAGAGGTATGTTGGGCCATGTTTGATTGGCCCGCACCCTCTGCATTAGATGATAACATGTGGCCATCATTCTCCCCAAACAAACGACAAGGAATAAGGGTATAATTCATACATTAATATAATCAAATCCCTTACCACATAATTGGTGTTCGCTCGGTGGAGTCGCAGGAAGGTGGCGTCTTTCTGTTGATGTCGAGAGGAGATGACATCATCATTGGAAACATTCTTCATAGGTGGAATATTCCCTTTCTTACCCCTGTTGGAAAGGGAGAATACGGCGTCATCATTCCTCGGTGGAGATGGGCGTTCCTCATTGAGAGGATATCGTTCTTCATTGGAGAGGATGTCGTTTTTCATTGAAGAGGAAAGGCTCAACCAAGTCACCAACAAAAAATAATAGAGGAGGAGTCTATAATTTATTGGAACCATAACACACAAGAGTTGTTTTTAATTAAATTAATCAACTCAATAAATAAAATAGGGTGGAGGGATTCTAAAGTATTCTAAAGATAATTAATTGAGGCATTAATTATATTTTAGGCGTGTTGGAACCATTAAAGGGTAGTTCGAGAGTTTCTACAATTAATGGGGAACACATGGGGTTTAAGGTGGTTTAAGGGGGGTTGAGCTCGTGTGTGCCCCATCACATAATATCCTCTCATTGGAGGTTATGCGCAAGTCGGCCCCACCTCCAACCTCCCCTTGAAGGATTAAACCACCACTCAAATAAAAATATGCTTGAAATATCTTCATATAATTTATTTAGAAACCCCCAAAAAACATCCAATCTCGATAAAATGCCACTGTGGTGAAGGGATCCTTATGTAAATATCGGTGCTGTGAGGTCAACGGTGGTCTAATATTTCAATTCCGAGCACCAGTTCAAATGATATAAAATCTTGAACGTACATTTAATGAACGTACCCATAAAAACTCTATAAATTGATTCCAGGCACAGCAGGCCTCGGAATTAGGTGCCGTCAGAAACTGCAGACTCGTAAAATTCCTATGTATTAAAAAAAATTTTCCATGGAAATTCCAGGTCTCTACAAATGAGTCTTAATGAAATGTGAAAATTCATTTTGTGGGGAATGTATGTACACAATGAAAATAATTTACAAGGAATAAATAATTGTAAAATGGAAGTAAAAAAAACCTCATCCTAGGGATCTATTTACAGTTTATTTTTATAATTATGCTCAAATTCTACATTTTATATGTTAATTCCCCCTTCTAAATTTTTATACCTAGAACACATAACATCCAACAATGAAATAAAATGATTACAATATTTATGATTTGGGAATGAATAATTAAATTGTAGAAGTGTGTATTTATTAATGGTATTTTGGTTATAATATAAATGAATCACATAATGAATGTGTTGAAAATTAGAGTCTTATATGGATTGAATATCATAATAGTAATGGATTCCATCATCGGTAATGAATTTAAGGTTTTTATATGTAATTTTTTATACACCATTTCTAAATTTTATTTGATGGATGAATACAAAGATAAGAGAAAATTTGTATGAATTTACGGAATGTTTATGTATTAGTGAAAATATTATTTGATAAATAAAAACATTTGATTATATAATTATCTGTTTACATTGGCTTGATAACCTTTCGGGTTAATATTATCAACATTGAACATAAAATAAGAATAAAATAATATGTTTAGGTGTGATGAAAACATTATGTTGTATTGCAAACCATCTTATGAAGGATATTTAATGAATAACTTATTTAAAGGAATGTGGTTTATTTTTTATTGTAAAATTATTTGAATTTTATTCATATAGTTATAGAAAATGGAATACCCACAAGTAAGCCGTCGACCCATTATGTCTGGAAATACCATGGGGACTTAACCAATGATAGAAGGTTGATAAGGGTTCAATTCCTACCACTATGCTACATGAGTACTCATTAATATGTATATTTTTTAGTTAAATGTTTTGATGTGTAAATTTAAATTACAAGCCATTGGTGAAAACATTTAGGTTAGATATTAATTTAATATATTTGATAACTTTTGTTAACCATATTGTATTTGAGAATATACTAGAGAAATACTGAAAGAATCATCACTTTTTTTTAATATTATGATCCGTTATAAGCGAAATTCAGTGCTTCAAGGAAAGAATATTGATTTTTGGAAATTCATTTCTTGGGGTGAGTAAATATTTGAAAAATGATCAATGAAAAATCATTGGATGAATTTAATTACAAGGAAATAAATATTTCTAAAGTAAGTACAATTATTTATAATCATTCATTTTAAATTAATTCCTAAACACTTTGAAATTTGGGTTGAAATAAAATGTTATCCTAGTAAATTAATTTATATTGAAGCAGTGGTCTTTTAAAACATAAAAAATTTATGATTTCCATAGCCATGAAATTCTACTGATTATTCACCATTTTATAATCAACGGTCCCTATCATAATATATAAGTATTTTTACATTTCATCTCTATTAATATATTAACTTCTCTATAATATTAAATTACATATAAACATAATTATGTTACCATTGTATTCCTTGTTCATCATTATTTAGAGAATTTTTTTATTAAATTTCATGAAATTAGGGTATTTCAAAATAGTTAATTTAAAATGTCCACCATTGATTTCCATGATAATGTATAAATTTATAGGATTCATCATTTAAATGGGGATAGTGTGACACCCGGAATTTTAAAATATGATCTTTTTTGATATCTTCTGTGGCACCCATCTCCAAGCATACACAACTAAAAAAATATATTTTTATTCATATATCATATTTTTGATAGCGTATGTGACATAGAACACCAATAATAAATGATTTTAATTTTACAAAATGCATTATAAAATATATCAATTAAAATAAATTTAATTTATTTGATTGCATATGTTATATAAAACCGCATGTTTTAATGAATCACAATACATTATTAAAATATTATTTGATCATTAATATTATAAACTAGTCATTATATTTGGAGGGATTAATATAACCAACTAAAATATGAAGAATATTTTTTTTCATATAACCATTTTTTATTATAATTAATAATATCCATCATATGGAATTTAATTTAATATTTTTAGTAAACATGTATTTTTTCTAAAAAATATTCAATGGTTCATTTCACACTTAATATAATCATAGTACATAAAAAATTTATAAATTGTGTTTTAATAAATATAAATAATTTTTTAAATAATTATACAAAATTTTATTAGTTTTAATATCTGGGATTCTTTAGATATGTTTAATTTTTTATGATTAGTGAATTATACTAAACTTTAATCGAAAACTACATTTACATTTAAATAGTTTATAATTTAAATATATATTTCGGATTTTATTTTAATTAAATCTTGTTCAACATAATATAAAATAATTCTATATAAATTTTTGCGAAAACAATCATTTTTCAAATTTGATATAAAATCATTTCAAATATTTGATCATTTTCTATTTGAAAACATACTTTCTCACTATGTCTATATGATTAATTATTAAATAAAACATTATAAATATATTAATTAAATATATAAAAATGGATTCCATATTTCGAATCATTATAATTTATAATTTATTATAATATCAACTAAATTTTTGAAAGAAATGTATACTAAAAATTGGAAATATTTAACATCGTAGTTAAAGAGAAAAAATTCATTTTCCAGGGGATTGATTTGAGAAGATAAGGGAAAAAATACTGAAAAAATTGTATAAATTGTTTTCATACCAATACATGAACCATGTATATTATTTTTTATAAAATGACCTATTTTCATGGTTGTTGGTCGAATTAATGCGTGGTTGGGATTGATTTTTTTTCAAAACATTACATGTGTGACACACACCAAACATATCAACGACCACACACCCTCCTATCATCATCAAACATTCAATACCTTATGTATCATCAATGAATAGAAAACAACATGCAAAAATTTCCTCCATTATCATAAGAATCCTAATTTTTTTAATATAGTCACCTATAGAGGGTTTTGGTACATACATAGTGTGGATAATGGATGAAGATGTGTTTTTCACCAATTCATATTTTTATTTCTCCATTAGCCTTCCTAGAACATCCTTAAAACAATATGATTTAATAAACATACAATATTCCATGTATTAGGAACTTTTTATGTCTACGAAATTAAATAAAGCTGTCCCCACTTCTTTCAAATGGGTTGGGTAATCATAATTCAAGTGTATGACAGACTACCACCTCACAGACAAATATCATTTTTTTGTCATTCAAACCACTCAAATTTGAGTATGATGATGAATATAAATAATATATACTATATTTATATCTTAAATAAACATATTTATTAATTTTATCATTACATCATATTTTATTGTTATTCTATAGGTGATATTATATCATTTCTCCTTTGTAGATCGAACTCCCACCTCATTAAGTGTTGCAATTTGAATTCCACTAATGATTTCCATTGAATGTGATAATGATAAATAAATGATCATATGTAATAAAAATTATCTAATTTTTATTTTTAGTGAATATTTTTCACTATAACAATACAATATATTGTATTTTTATTATTAATATTAAATTCAATTAATATGATTTCATTGTTTGTGTACGTGTGGACTACCACCTTAATGAAATGTTGTGAATCTCTTCTCAGGACCAAACCACATAGATATTATATATTATTATATATATATATATATAATATTTAATTTATTATATTATTATCAATATATGATGATCAAATATTATGTGACTACATTCCATGAAAACCATTGAAAAATAAATATCATACTCATGGGTAAGTATAACATGTGATCTCCAGGATTGTAATGTGCATCACTTCTCTAAACCACGATTCATTGTTGTTCTTAAATATACATTATTTGTTAACATGGTAATTATATCTCAATCTTTATTTTATATATTATATAAATATATAAAAATTTCAAGAACATGATCATTCATGATAATCAAAATACCTGAAAAAACAATATAATTAACAACCAAAACAATGAAAATAATGATTTATTATTAATGAACATGTGATAATATGTAATAAAATGATCATATATATATATATTATTAATATTAATATTTTTATGTAATAAGTTTCAAGAATGCTTAAAACGACAATAAATGATTTTAATGAATTTTCATTCAAAATGAAGTGTGTGGTAGGGGACTTCATCTAAATTTCTCTTCAATGACGCATATTATAATGTTATCCACCTATTTTCATTTAGGTGATTTATATACTTAAAATTTATCATATAATATGATTATTAATTAATAAATCATGGTATTTTATGTTTTAATATGATTTATTTCATCCACTGGGATTGTACATAATATTTACCATTGGTAAATAATTTCAAAACAAAATTACATTTCATTGGGTTATATTATTACATTTTCATATATGATATTATATAATTTTGTGTGTAATAAAAATCAGTTATAATTTTTGGATTTCAAATTTACTAATGTTGAATTATTGTATATATATACAAAATATATTCATTGAATAAATATTACTTCAACATAATAGTCCTTATAGGGGTTTATTTTAGAATATCATTCTCATCAAGGTTATTTACTCTTGAATTTAAGTTGATGAATATAATTTCATAATTATATAATAATATCATGACCCATCCCCTGGTTCCGGTTCTATCAGTACCCCATTCTCACCTTCTATTGTCCATGGGTTGGTGACTTGCACTGGTAATGTGTGTCCCTAAAATGGGAATGCATTTCCTTCACACCTATACAAACACACACACACAAGAATGCAACAAGATGCAACTACGAAGTAAAACTGTTGTTGTAAAATTGTGTAATGAATGTAAAGTGGTTCGAATACAATCCCAAATGGAATATACATCTACAAATTAAAGTGTAAATTGCTTCTAGGATCATCCACTAAGGATACAACATGAAGCGTCGGTACAACTCGTCTTCACAACTCTCCACTTCAGCTTGTCTCTTTCGTGAACCACCTAGTCTTGGATCACTCACATCTCATCCATGTTGCTCGTTGTCTTCACATGACATAACATTGTTCGGGCAATGATCGTGTAGGGGAGAGTATAAAAATACCATGTAGGGTCCTTGAGACTATTGAAGGTGTCTCAAAATTACACAAGGTAAAACCAAAAATCATGATTTAAAACACAAAATACGATGAAAAAAGCACAACTCAATCCATATATTCTCATATCACCCACTAAGAAATATGAGGCCCCAGCCTGAATCCATTAACAATATTTGGAATGGTGTTTCCAAGAATAAATCAAGGATTCGGAGTACGCGCTCCATGAACTTTCCATCCCTACTGAAACCTATATAAGAGATATACTCCATCAGGTACAACTCAACCATTATTAAGGGAGAATCCGAGAGGACTTTCTCCATCAAGATATTTCTACTTGTAATGCCTCTAGTTCCCATAAATAGAGGTCTAAGAGTTAAATTTTTTCACCCCAGGCAAGATCGAGGGGCATCAAGTGAATATGACAACTCCTCAACACTATGTCCTGCAGCCGAGGGAGCTCCAACTCCCCTGAAGGACCCACTCCACAATGCTACTCTGAGACGGGGGACTACTACTCCATATGTGTGGTCCCACACCCTACCCAGAAATGGAGTACTTCTCTGGTAGTTTGTTTTTTATGGGTTCCCACGCTCTAGTACATCCGGGGAGTACTAACCCTAGTATAGAGGACCCGCACCCATGCATGGAAGGAGAGTACCAACTCTATATGTGAGGACCTACACCCTACATGGTAGGGGAGTACAAATCTAGTAGTTTTTTCGCTGTGGGGCACCCACACCCTTTAATGTCAGGGGTGTACTGACCACAGGCAAGAGGACCTAAAAATTTTCATGGTAGGGGAGTACTTACTATGTTGTATCACTACATAAGGAGGTCAGGAACCCTGGGTTGACAGTGGAGTACATACTCCTAACATAGAGAACATTCACTCTACATATTAGGTGGGTCACTAACTCAATATGAGTTATGTATAGAGTACCCTTTCCCTAGAACAATAGGGTAATACAGACTCTAAAGATTGAAAAATCAATCAGATTAAAACGAACCCACACTCATGACATGGGGAGTCCCATATCTATCGGAGAATTGATATATGGAATAACTGTGACTTGAGTCATAAAGGGAGTAGCCATCCCATCCCTCACTACAAGAAACACCATGGTTTGGATCGTATAGTTTTTGGTCATACCTCAATCACCACAAAGTTCTATAAGCATGTAAATCAAGATCCTTTATGTCCTAAGGGTTCCAATGCAATATATGGTGCATCTACCAGACACGTAATCTATAAGAAATAAGAGTTTTAGTGTCGAGGGCCTGGTTTGATTCAAATATGATCCAACCTTGGAAAAATCCATCTTTTACCAAAAGTCACGTGGGGTGTCCCAAAATGGAATTCTCCCTCAAAGGATCCCAACTCCATAGATATTTTGTCAAAAGGATGTCTCATTCACAAGATATGACCTTTTAAGGGTATCTGGGCCCGATAGGGGTCTGGGTCCGGTCCGACCTGGTTAGTCCAACCCGACCCGGGACAACCTGACCCAGTTGGGGTTGACCTGACATGGTTCATGTTGACCCAACCAGGTTCATGTCGACCCATTCTGGCTTAGGTTTAACCATGTAATGTCTTATATTTTCCATGTATGATTTCTAAATATTATATATAGTTGTTCCGAGATGAGACCTTTCGATGGAATGCGGTTCTGTGGCCCGATGTTCCTGGAATAAATTTTTGAAATGTATTAAAATTTTAAATAGTTTTCAATAGATATTTTCCTTTAAAATTGGAATATCTTTAAAAAGGGTTATAGATAAACAATCAAAGGGACTCATTGAGTTTAGATCAGCCACTATACCTTAGGCGAGGCTTATGATCGATCAGCGTGAGTCAGCTGTGAGAGTTAGTTTTTGGATCATTAACGAAAACAAAACAAAACAATAATTTATTTTATTTAAAAGTTCCCTTTTTTTGCAATGACCGCATACCTCTATTTTTAAATACTTTCTTTGGGCAGGTTCGTAGGGTTAGCCTCATAACCCTGAGAATTGAGAGAGAGGCTCTTGGAGCATTGGAGGAGAACTTGTTGGCGGATGATGACGATGCATCTCAGATCCGAGAAACCATGCCAACAAATGAGATGTAGTGATCATTCTTAAACTGGATCTATGTAGGGGATTTTATTTTGATTATTCTTTCCCCATTTTTTGACATCACGATGAAATAGGATCAACCACAAACATGTTGATCTACGGATCGTGCGTTCTTGCGAGAGGGTGTTATCTTCCGTTTCATTTGGGGTTTGATTTGAGAATTTTAAATTTTTATAATTTTTGGATTACCTTTTTGATTCTCTTTTTTAATACTTCCAGTGGGATCAGATAAACGTCCTGGAAAACGATGGCAGAGGTTTGTTCTTCCTTTTGGTTTATTATTATTTTTTTCATTTTCATTTCATGGTGTTCTTCGCGTTCTTTGTGGGGATGATGAACAACTGATTGTTCCACATCCGTTTTTAAATGAAATGATCCTAAATTGGATATCCCACATAGAGACAACATAGAAGAGGTGTGAAAGAGATGGAGGAGAATGAATCGACAAAGTTCGGGAATAATCGTTCTTCAATAGTTTTTTATGTGGATGATCAAAACACATTGTTGGGGTCGATCAGAGGACCGAGACCGATAGAATCAGCTTCATAAAGATCAAGCGACCTCATCCCTTCAGTTTTGAGGTGATCGAATGATTGGATCGAGTATTGGAGGAGATTCAAAGAGAGGTGATGAAGAACGTCGGTTCTAGAAATTTCTGAAGAAGAGGTCGTGTATTCCTGAAGAACACACCGTGTGGTACAGGCTTAGTACAAGCTAGTGATTCGCAAGGCACAAAGAAATGACAAGACGTGTTCTCTGAAAAACTTGGTGTGTGGGTCCTTACATGGGACTCGGCATATATCTTGGGCGATACACAGACAAGCGAGGGAGTAAACGTTCATGTACTCCACCACAAGTCCAGACCTGACCAGCTACACGGGATACCTCGTGTAACAGCTACACGAGGTGGAACACATGGTATAAAGCTGTGTACCAGCATACGTCTTCATACATGCAGTCAAACCCATTTACTCGGACATGGCATGTGATATGTACAACACGCCAGGTACTAACATTCCTACACGACCATCCTTGTGAAACAACCATAGTACACATGCAGTACCCGGGGTTAGAAGACATGACATGGGACACTTCAACAGGACGCGTACTTTTCTGTACAGTGCTTGATCTTATTTTACACCGTGTCTTGGACATGTTTCCTTTTTGATAGTTCACCCTTTTATTATTTCCCTGAATTTCTGCTATCCTTACATTCTGTAGAAGTGTGATATCTTTAGTAGGTCATTCCAAGATAGAGTCTGGTATCCCTCCGAGAGGCCCGGAGTGAGATCCTCTAAGCATTTATGTCCTTAGGTAGATTTAGGTAGCGAAATGAATACATACATAGGGTGTCGGTCCCCTTTCTAACAGGTGAATCCAGATGTGTTGCGGTATCCACCAAGGCCATGGTAGTGGACCTCATATGTGTATCGTGATCTTTCTCTACTCATGAGTGTGTCCTTCCAGAATGAGTGTATCTATCTCTCATGACCTTTCCCGATGAACAGTACATCTTAGGCGGATGTCATCAGAGCTATCAGACTCATGGAGTGAGTTCTCTCGGATGAGTTATTCATGGAATTATTTAATTGAATCCCTAGTGGGGGTATGCTTCTACATGACTTTTCCCTATACTATGGGCTAGGGATTTGTGTATATATAGATATTTTCTGTTACTAATGATATATTTTCAGCATACATATTTTGTTGAGATGACCTTTCCTTTCCTTTGTGTATTGCATTGTGGTTTTTAGGGTCTTCTACTGAGTATTGTTATACTCACCCCTGCATGGGATTTTCCAGCATGTGTTGTGACATGTGCAGACCAACAAACTTATGACGGAGTCCTGGGCAGATCAGGACAAGTATGACATTTCGGAGTTTCCTACAGGCTATGGTGATCCTATGACTATGTGTAGTAGTAATAATACTTTTTTGTGTTTACAGGTTGTACTTTTTAGTTTTCAGACTCTTTTTTTTGTGGGATTTTATTCTGTAGTATTTTAAGTTTAGTACATTACAATTTTTAATACTATGTTGGTTGGATTGAGTTGTATGCCTGAATTTTGTTCCTAGTGGTTTTCACATTTCATCATTATGGTCTTGGGGATGTGTGAATGCATACAGGTACATAGGGAATGCCTCCCATGTTAGTAATATGCCTACTCGGTGCTAGTCAGTAGCCCCTGCCTATTAGAGGTGGGCTAGGAGAGTAGTGGCATGGGCCCCCCTAGGACGAGTCATGACAGAGTGGTTTCAGAGGTGGTCAATTATAAATTAGGACCAAGAGTCTATGATATTGGTTTTGGGAAACAATGTTAACTGTTTCGAGCTCGACTTTTAGGCTAGAGTCTCCTATGTTGGAGAGGGAGGCCGACGTATCCATTCACCCGGACTTTGAAAACCTTCTTTTCAACTCAGTACATGAAAACACTTATTGTGGGGAATAAAGTGAATGGTTCATGAATCATATTGGAATGTGTTGCATTTTCCATGTCCTATATGTCTGTTATCCTTATATACTAGTTAAATATGGTACATCTTGTTTCCATACAAGATAAATCTGTGATGCATACCCGCTAGGATTCAGTAGTACGATCACGATGATTACCCCCTCAGTTTCAAGGCTTGGAAATAGGGACCAGTTCCCTAGTCATTGCCTCCAGGTGGTGCACCTGCTATACCACCACCATGGGAGCAGATCATTGTACCTGAAGTACCAGATGACGAGGGGAGCTGTCTAAAAACACTCCATGAGTTCAAGAGATAGAGACTCCTCATCTTTTGAGGTTAACCCGACCCTCTAGCATCTGAGGACTGGCTTGTGGTGGTGACTATAGATTTCCGTTTGGTGAATACACAAGCAGACCATACAATCATCCTGGGAGTGAGCCTTCTTCAGGGATTGTAACATCCCAGATTCGGGTGCCACTCAATGTGTGCCCCGAACCCGGCTTGCTACATGACCACCAGTGTATTTCCCCAAACGCTAGAGGCTATCGACTAGTAGTGAGGTCTTTGGTCTAATAGTGGGGAAACTATTCCCTCATTCGTCAAAGTGTAGCACAACGGAATGAAATAAAACATACAACAATGGCGGAAGCAGTAAATCATACACAACTGATTTTAACAACTATAGTAGAAATAACCAACTAGTATATAAATAATGGTGCAAAATACATCCAATTATATGAAAGTAGCCATAACATGTTACACGACAATACCTTACATTACAGGTACAGAAAAACATAACAGAACAAAACAGCTGGTAGCATCGCGATCCTAAGCCCGATTCCAAACTCACCTACTCTTCCACTGAAATCATGTACCTATATAAGGGCCCATGCCCTTCTCCACAACTATAGAAATGTAATCTTTTTGGGCCGAAAAACATGACCCAAACAAGATGTGAGAAATAATCTCAGTAGGCACCCACCAAAGGCCCGTGCTTAACTGTGTCTAAACATGGAACAACAATGTGCAAAAGTAAAATCAATAAACTAAGCAGTACTCAAAGTAAATAACATACCTATTATATTGTTTTTTTATTATTCATTTTAACCATTTAATTTAATAATATTCTGTGCTCAACAAATCCAAGCCCTCAGGAGAACCAGAATCTCACCCTCGGCCTAATATAGTAAAACCACACCTTCAAGATTGCCCTCAGGCTATACAGAATCTCTCCCCCAGGCATTTCCCTCAGGCAAAGTAAAATCTCTCCCCCATGCCAAACTGAAACAAAACCCCCATGTGATCAGAATCTGTCCCTCCAGCTTATATACTAAAACCACATCCTCAGGCTTTCCCTGAGGCTATACAGAATCTCACCCTCATGCATTATACAGTTACGCCCTTAGGATATAGTAAAAAACTACCCTCATGCATAAGTAACCTGGCCATGCCCAACATATAAACCTGCAACTTACATTCAAGTCCTTTCAAGGAAAAAGTATTGCATAATTAAACATGGAATACCATTGGGTATCCGGGCCAAATGGCTATACAGAGGAACGCACCCCTCGGGATAGTCCTAGATCCATGAAACGATCCCAAAAAACATTTTATTATCACAATTAATTAACTATTCAATTATATGCATTTAAAATAGCCACAGCCTCAGCCACATGACACCACAAATATGGGTTCGTATCTCAAAATGCACGAAACCCAAAACAGTTGGAAAATAAACTCCAAGCCACCAACTTAAACACCAACGAATGATATACGCGAATGACGATTCCAGAAATACCCAAAGACGACGTACATATGAGGTGAAAGGAAACCTTGTTCAAATATAAATAACTTCTCTTGGAGGAATAATGGGCAAGAATGGCTAAAGAGGAGTGGAGGTCTTACCCGTGCGGTTCCAACGAGATTGTCCGAGGTGGAAACAGATTCCTGACGTGTTCTTGGCGGATCTCAAAGCTCTGACCTCCCTCTTTCGCTCCTTATTCCCGTTATAATCCTTCCCAATGAATAGGGGAGGCTACTTCCCATTTTAATCGAAAAAATTACTCAGTGTGTACTTCTGAGTACATTGCATGTAATTCCTTCATTTAAATGTTCATCTGGCAGTTTTCTGCCAGTGTGGCACTGTTCATCTACCAACATGACTATATGGCTTGACTTCTTGAGTACACGGCGTGTTCTGTCGCACAGACAGCCACTGTCTTACTATTCTTCAGACGACTGACTACAAGACATGTAAAGGACCACTATATGACGTGTAGTCGGTTTATACACCCTTCGTCACCGACATGGCCACACGCCCCATGTATTCATTCCACACAGCCAAAAATCCCCAGAGTGTGGAAAAGTACAGGGCATGTACTTTCCAAATTTGTGGATTTTCCCCATTTTCCTTATTTTCTCAAAAACACTTAAGGAAAGGAGAAATGAAGAAACCTGTACCTCAGAACTAAGAACCGAGTTCTTACAAAATTCCCCCCTTAAAGCAATTCGTCCACAAATTTCCCTTCCAAGGGTTGTGAAGATATAGCTATGAATAACTCCGGCCACTGAGCATGTACATCGGTCTCCTGCTCCCAGGAATCATCCTGCACTCGACCATGCTGACACAACACCCGTACGAGAGGAACTGACCTACCTCGGAGAACCTTCGTGCTCTTGTCAACGATAAGGATCAAATGCTCCTCAAAGGACACATCTTCCTCCAGCTCATCCTCCTCTAGCTGAAAGATGTGAGATGAGTCTTAATGGTAGTGACACAACTAAGATACATGGAAGATGTCGTTAATGTCCCAGTACCTCTTCGGTAACTGCAACTGATAGGCGACTGGACTGCCTCTTTCCAGAATCTCTAATAGCCCTACATAACTCGGTGAAAGTTTACCACATCTCCTGATCCGCCTGTGTCCCAACCTCGGTGAAACACATAGGAAAACCTGATCCCCGACCACAAACTCCAAAAGTCATCTGCGGTGATCGACATAAGATTTATGACGATACTGTGCGGTAGACATTCAATTATGAATCAATCGGACCTGCTCGGAAGTCTCCTGCATGAGGCATGGTCCCAGTAAAGCTGCCTCACCTACCTCTAACCAGCAGAAGGGTGATCAGAAGGGCCTAAAATATAAAGCCTTGTAAAGTTCCAACTCAATAGTTTCCTAAAAACTATTTTTAAAGGTAAACTAGACTAGGGGTATTTGCTTTTCCCACAATCCCCCAAAGTATAGGATGAATGCACGTTGCATGTCCTCTAGCACCTGTATTGTACGCTCTGACTGACCATCAGTCTAAGGGTGGTAAGCTGTGCTCAGAAGCACCTGTGTACCCAGTGCCCTCTGAAATCCCTGCCACAAGAGAGACATAAAACAGGTGTCCCTATCTGAAATTATATAACGAGGGACTCCATGAAGACATATGACCTCTCAGATATAAAACTTCCTGAGCTCGTCAACACCGAAGGTCTCCTTGATCAGGGAAAAGTGAGCTACCATCGTGAGTCTTTCCACAACAACCCACACGACATCATTTGCATCGAGGTGACTCGATAGACCAATCATGAAAACCATCGCGACATCATCCCATTTCTACTCTGGTATGCGTAACTGATGTAACAGTCCGTCTAGCCGCTGATGCTCCGCCTTCACCGGATGATAGGTGGAACTCCTCGTAACGAAACCAGAGACATCTCTCTTCATACCCAGCCACCAGTACTGAAGTCTCAAGTCACGGTACATCTTGGTAACCCCAGGATAAACTACCCAAGTTGAAGCATGAAACTCTTGCATCAGCTCCCCACGTATATCCCCTGGAACCCACACCCATCCATCGAAACACAATAACTCATCATCGTCTATCATCCAACCAGGAGGAGGGTCCTAACTTGCCACCAACACCCATAGAACTAGGCCTTCGGAATATGATAGTTGTATCATCCTTACTCTATCCAGGAGGGTAGAGGTCAGAGCTAAAGATGAAAGATAGGTCTGCCTCTGACTATCATTCACCTCCAAATTCATCTTAGAGGACAAATCCATAAGCTTCCATTCAACACTGGCCTCTTGCACAGCCTGTTTCTGAGTCTTCCTACTCAGTGCATCAGCTACTGCATTACCTTTTCCAGGTGTATATAAAAGCTCAAAATTGAATGAATTAAGGTATTCGACCCACCTTCGCTGCATCAGATTCAAGTCATGATAAGTAAATATATACATGAGACTTTTGTGGTCAGTGAAAATCACAAAACATTCTCCCAATAGATAATGTCTCAAACAGCACAACGCATGCACAACGACAGCCCAATCGAGATCATGCATCGGGTAATTCCTCTCATGAGGCCTCAACTGCTGAGACCCTTACGCAACAACTCGATCACCCTACATTAGAACAGTTTCTAGCCCAATCCCTGATGCATCACAGTAAACTATATAGCTCTTCCCCAGCTCAAGGAGTATCAGGATCAGTGCTGATGTCAACCTTCCCTTCAGGTCCTGAAAGGCTGTCTCACAAGCATCCGACCAAAAGAACTTCACACCCTTCATAGTCAAACCCGTCAATGGTGCTGCTAAGCAGGATAAGTCCTGAATGAAGTATCTCTAGTAACTAGCCAGCCCCAAGAAACACCGTATCTCAAACATGTTCTTAGGCTACTCCCAGGAATCTACTACTCTCGCCTTCCCTGGGTCTATTGAAACTCCTGCCTCTGAGATGATATGACCCAAGAAGTGAATCTGGTCGATACAAAAGGGAACTTTGAGAGCTTAACATATAGTCGATGCTATATCAGTTTACTTAGTATGATATCAAGATCAGTGGCATGGTCGTCTCGATTGTGAGAGTACACCAAGACGTTTTCCACAAATACTACCACAATAGAATCCATAAATGGATGAAACACATGATTCATCAGCGACGTGAAAACTACTGGCGTGTTCGTGAGTCCGAATGGCATAACCATATACTCGTACATAACATGTATTCTCCAAACATCTATAAGCGGTATGTCTGATGGTCTCACGCGCAGTTGATTATATCCTGATCTCAAGTCAATCTTTGAGAATACTCTTTCCCCACAAAGTTGATCCAAAAGATCATCAATCCTAAGTTAGGGATATTGGTTCTTAACTGTCAAATGGTTCAGCTTCCTATAATCCACACAGAGTCTGAGGGTACTGTCCGCCTTCTTCACAAAAAGGACAGGAGAACCCCAAGTAGATGTACTGGGTCAGATAAAACCCTTTAACTATAACTCCTCTAACTGCCTCTTGAGTTCCTGCAACTCAGGAGTGGCCATACTATAAGGAGGAATGGACACCGGTGCTTCTCCTGGCACTAGAACAATAGATAAATCCACCTCACACTCCGTAGGTAGACTTGAAAAATCGTATGGGAAGACCTCCATGAAACGGTCAAAAACTGTAGGGAAATCCGTCTGACAAGTCTCCTGATCATCCAGATATAAAATTGCAATATGGGTTGTGACTCCACGTCACCCATGATGCTCGGGTCCCACTCAACTCACCTAAACATCCCACTCACCCTTGTATAGAAACTTTCCACCCTCTTGTGGTGTGAAACTCACCCTGTGACGATAGCAATCTAAAAAGGCCCGAAAGGGAACCAACAAATCCATCCCGAGAATGACTTCATAAGCTGTCATCTCTAAGATGTAGAGGTCCCAAGGAATGTGACACCCTCCAACCACTAGAGGTCACTCCATGCACTGATGTACACTAGCCGTTCTAGTCCCCAACGGTGTTTCTAGAGTCATGATATCAGAAGAAAAAGAAACACAGAGCCCAAGGCTCTGCACAACGAGCACATATATAAAACTATGAGTAGCACCTGTATCCAAATTTACTGAACATAAGAAAGAAGCTACTAGAATAGTACCTCTGACTGTAGGAGGTCCAGGATCCTGCTCCTACTGGGTCTATTGCACTGCATATGCCTGCCCAATGTTGCGGCCCTGTGCCACAACCTAGCTACCCTGAGCTGTCCCGCCCTAATGCCTCTGAGATCTTGGTGTCTGGATACCATGGCCACGACCACCATATCTGCCTACATGACCTGGTGTATTCTAGTTCCCTGACTGGTAATAAGCTACCGGTCCCGTTCCCACACGTGGAGTCTATACAAAACCACTATCAGTAGTCACTGGTGGGAATGTCCTATAAAAGCGCTGCAGGTTTCCCATTCTGCCTCAAGCTCGACACTCTACTAGGTCTCGAGGATACTGTGGCCTCTTGTGCCCCTCTATACCACACTGGTATCACCTGAGCGGGCCACCTGAAGAAACTTCCTGGGTGGTACTGCCGCCCTGAATGAAATCCATTTGTCTCTTCCTCTTGCTAGTAGAAATAGTAACAGTAACTGGTGTGGAACCACCCTCGTCCACACCACTAGCTTCCCGCAAGTTACTCTCTGAAATCATCATCTGGTTCACAATAGCTTGTACTGAAGGCAACCTAAAAACATTCACCAGGGCTCGGATGTCATATCAGAGACCATCCTCAAGAATTATGGCTCTCAACATCTCATCACCCACCGGTATGAGTGAAAAATGCTGAAGCTTGATGAAATGAGCAGAATAGTCCATTACCGACATAGTGCTCTACTGCAGATTCATGAACTCTTGAGATCTATCTTCCCCCAGCGTCTCTGGAAAGAATAATTCATAGAAGACTGCTTGAAAATCCCCCCATGCCATGTCTCCGTGATACTCAGACTGGGTGGTAACTTCCCACCACCTCTTGGCGGAATCACACAGCATGTAAGTCGTGAGCTTGACCTTCCACCCAGGAGGCATCTTAAGATGCTCGAAAATAACCTGCATCGATCCTAGACAAGACTCCATAGCCTATGGTCCTCCATCCCCTAAAAATGTAGGCGGATGCTGATGCTGGAAGATACGAGTAAGCTCACCCATAGATGTGAGAGGTGGCGGTGCTCCCTGAACGGTCTGCATGAACCGCATAAAGCCTTCATGGAACTGCGTATCTACGCATGTGTTCGGTATAACAGTTCGCATCGCATCTAGATATACTGGAGGGTCCATTGGTAGCCCATGACCCACAATATCTGGAGTAAAATTGTTGCTGCTCTCCTGACAAACAACACGCGGTTGTCTCGGCCGCATGACACTACAAGGTCAAATGCATTCTTAGAACAAGATTCTTAAAGACCAAATGTTAGGAAACCCAAAAGCGAACAGGGGGAAGTAGGCTTTCAAATTCTGCAAAACAAGACTACATGGCATGTATACTAATTACACGGTATGTACATGACTTCTCTTTCCCTGCCCGGGTCCTTCTACCCGGCTAAGCAACATGGCTCCCATTTGAACAAAACTACACGGGGTGTAATTCATCTACACGACGTGTATGGTGTAAATTTTCCAACTTCCTGTGTCTTTTGTGACACGGCAAACTACTCGGCATGATACGACATGACGTGTGACAGCCGAACACGGCGTGTACTCCACCCCATTTTCTAGCCACATGGCTAAACCCACACGGTCTGTCCTCAGAGTGGACTACACTGCGTGTCTCACAGTTACACTATGTGTACTAGAATAGCTCCGTTGACCTGGGTTGTTAGTCACATGATTGAATACACGGCTCAACTACACGGCATGTTCAATATACACACGACCTGTACATGAAGGGGTTACACCTACCCACGTTTGTTAGTTACACGGCCGGGTTCGTAGGTCAAACTACACGGCGTGTTCCATCGTGGACACGGCATGTATATCTTTAGGTTTCGTCCACCTGTGTTGTTAGTGACACGGCGGACACCGGGTCCACACTACACTTTTTTTACATCCGGTACATGGCATGTTCGCACCATGCATTTCCCTTCCTCGTGTCGTCTCCCACAAGGTTTGTGACACGGGAAGAGACTACACAACGTGTACTTAAAATGGTTTATTTTTCTTCCCGAACAGAAGGCCATACACGACGTGTCTGAGTACTACACGGAGTTTATACTGGGTTTTCCGGAAAATATGCCTCAGAAACTACTCCAGAGACCCGCAAACATTGAAAAAACAACACCAAAGTGTAAAATTCCGCTTCGTGAGGGCCCATACTCCCCACGAATCAAAGTTTAACATCTTATCTGTGTTATAACGAAATAAATGGTCAATGATCCACCAAATTCCGGTCAATGAGGGCCCATACTCCCCAAAAATTGATGTTTTGTGTCCATTCTATCAACAACTTATACCGAAATACCCTATCGCATAGTAGGTTTTTATCAAGAAGCTATCACAACAGCATGATTTTCAAGAACAACCACTATCCCAACAACATTGAATTTCTAATGCACCTACATGGCATGGAATTATGCATGGAATATGATTTCTAGCATGTTCCTAAATGATGCATGAGATGGAATACACTCATCTCATCGGGTTGTAACTAAATAGAACCAATTAATAAAATATAAACAGCACAATCCAATGTGTGTCACCCAATGGTGAAATCATAACAACTATAAATTGAAAAATCATAAAAATTGCAACTCGAGGTAAATTGGCTTTTCCCTATACATGGTTAGCTATGCCCGGGAACAACTTATTACAAACTACTGTTTCCATCCTATCCCTAACTAAGGCTCCAAATAGTAAGTCAAAGAAAATAATCTCCTCTGATAACACTTTGTAACGTCCCGGATCCGGGTGCCACTCAACTGGTGCCCCGAACCCGGTTCTCCACATGACCTCAAGTGCACTTCCTCAAATGCTAGAGGCTTCCGACTAGCAGCGACAACCCAGGTCTGATAGTGGTGAAACTATGCCCTCATTAGTCAAAGTGTAGTGAAACAGAATGAAATAAAACATACAACAACAGAGGAAGTAGTAAATCATACACAACTGAATTTAATAACTGTAGTAGATATAACCAACCAGTATATAAATAATGGTTTAACATGCCTCTAATTCTAAGAATGTAACCAGAATATGTTACATAACAATACCGTATAGTACAAGTACCGAAAAACAAAACATAACAAAACATCTGGTAGCATCACGAGCCTAAACCCAGTCCCATGCTCCCCCACTCCTCAGCAGTAATAAAGTACATGTATAAGGGACCTTTCCCTTCTCCACACCTTCCAAAACGTAATTTGTTTGGGCCGAAAAACATGACGCCAACAGGGTGTGAGAAATAATCTCAGTAGGCACCCACCAAAGGCCCAGGCTTGACTGTGTGTAAACATGCAACAATAGTGTGCAAAAGAAAAAGAAATAAACTAATAAGAACTCAAAGTAACTAACGTACCCGTTATATTTCCATTTTATTATTCATTTTAACCATTTAATTTAATAATATTTTGTGCTAAACAGAACCAATCCCTCAGGCCAACCAGAATCTCACCCTCAGGCTAATATAGTAAAACCACGCCCTCAGGCTTACCCTTAGGCTCTACAGAATCTCACCCTCAGGAATTACCCTCATGCGATGTAGAATCTCTCCCTCAGGACAAACTAAAATGAAACCCTCAGGTGATTAGAATCTCTCCCTCATGCTAATATAGTAAAACCATGCCCTTAGGATTTCCCTCAGGCTATACAGAATCTTGCCTTCATGCATTATACATTCACACCCTCAGGCTATAGTAAAACACCTCCCTCATGCATATGTTACCTGGCCATTCCCACATATAAACATGAACGTTACATTCAAGTCCTCTCAAGGAAAAATTAATTCATAATTAAACATAGAATACCCTCAGGTATCCTGGCCAAACAACTAAACAGAGGAACGCACCCCTCGGGATGGTTCTGGATCCAAGCAGCGATCCCAAACAGATTTTTATTATCAAAATTAATTACCTTTTCAATTATAGGCATTTAATATAGCCACATCCTCATCCACATGACAACCCAAATAAGGGTTCGTGGCTCAAAATGCACAAAACACACAATAGTTGGAAAAGAAACACCAAGGCACCTATCTTAAACAGTAACGAACGATATACGCGAACGTCGATTCCAGAAACTCCCAAAGATGACGTAGATATGAGGTGAAAGAAAACCACGTTCCAACTTAAACACCATCCCTTGGAGGCAAAATTGGAAAGAATGTCTTAAAAGGAGTGGAGGGCTTACCCGTGCGGTTCCAACGTTATAGTCTGAGGCGGAAACAGATTCCCAACGTGTGCCTGGAGGATCTCCAAAGCTCCGGCCTCCCTCTTCCACTCCGTATTCCCGTTCTAAACCTTCCATTTGAACAGGGGTGGCTACTGCCATTTTTAGTAGAAAAAAACAAATTACACGATGTGCACATCCGATTACAAGGCGTGTAATTCCTTCATTTAACTGTTCATCTAGCGGTTTTCCGCCAGCGTGGAATTGTTCATCTACCGACATAACTACACGACATGTCTTCTTGAGTACACGACGTGTTCTATCACACAGAAGTCCACCAACTTACTATTCGCCTACAGAATGACTACACGATGTGTAAAGGACCACTACACGGTGTGTAGTCAGTTTCTACACCCTTCATCACAGACATGGCCACAAGCCCCGTGTACTCATTCCACATGGCCAAAAATACAGAGCTTGTGGAAAAGTACATGGTCTTTACTTTGAATTTTTTTGGATTTTCCCCATTTTCCTAATTTTCTCAAAAACATGTAAGTAAAGGGGAAAAGAAGAAACCCATACCTCAGAACAAAGAACCGAGTTCATACAGGGTTTGATAAGATGATGGAGGAGTCTGACCCCACAAACTCATGGCAAGGAGAATCCTTCATGGACTAATTATGAACTCAACTTCATAGAGGATTTCACTCCATTTACACTGAGTGTAGTGCACATCTAGGAGCATATTTTGCTCTAGCGGGGCAGTTTGATGGTAGCTGACTATTCATCATGGTTCAACAACCTTACCATATACTCAATGAATATGGTATGAGATCAGTACATCAGTGATTGGGCCTTCGAGTGATGTTTCTGAAGGGACATCTGAGCTAGTATTGTGCCTCTATGCATTTCAACTTATGTTGGAGTGCTTGAGCGATCCTTATTGACCGAGATACTCTTAGTGGAGTGGAGATAGCTGATAGCAGTCAGTAGTAGGCAGACATGAGTGGAGACCTCTACAGTGGGGAGCCGATGTCAGGAATAAGGATCAAGATGCGGGACACATCATAGTGGGACCCAAGATAGGTGATTTACTTCGTAGATAGCTCATAATGGATCTAGTCATCCTAGGGAGAGGGGGTGCTACTCGTGCGATGGTATTGGACATCTCTCTAGAGATTATTTGACCCATCAGGCTATCAACAGAGAGGTAGTGGATGGACCACCGAGGTAAAGGTAAAGAGTGGAGGAGACAGACCTGCAAGGCGACAGATGTGGTAGAGTAACAAGGAGAGTTGTAGGTGGGGGTAGACGCTTCGATTAATTTCCACCACCACTCCCAAGAGGTTTACATGAGGCTCAAGGAGCTGGCAGACATGGGAAGGGACAACATCATGATGTTGAGGAGTATAACCAAGGGACTCCAGGGATGATTTGTTGTATGATATCTATCATCTCTACCTTATCTTTTGTACATATGAACACTGGTTCCAGTCATTCCCTCATCGCTACATGTCTTGTTCGAATCCTTGAGATTCTAGTAGAGTCGTTGACACGAGACTTACTCCTGGAGAAACCTATGGGAGGAGACTTGATGATCACACACCTTTGCAGACAGTGTGATATTACACTCGATGGTGAGAGTTTCAGCTGGAACATCATGGTGGTAGGGTCGAGGCCTTACGACGTCATTATTGGTATGGGATAGTTAACTTCGGTCCATGCCTAGATTAACTGCTTTAGGTGAAGGGTGTGGCGTGTCTACAATGATGGAATGAGGTTTTCATTTTTTGGAGAATAGGAGACCCTGGTAGCATAGAATGGGCGCATTCATATGATGGTGCTGCTGATCACTCATGAATTGGATAGCCTTACCCTTGGAGTAGTAGATGTTATGATCTCCCAAATCCCATAAGTAGTGGCGGATAACGAGGACACATTTTCCTGAAATTGGTCTAGGACTACCTCCCCACAAAGAAATTGAATTCTTCATCAACATACACACCGAGACATCACTGATTTCTTCATCAAAATATTAGGTTGCTCTAATAGAGCATCATGACCTGATGGTGCATTTGGAGGATTTTAAGAGAAAGGGTTTTGTAAGACCCAACATTTCACCCTGGGTGGCCCCAATATTGTCTCCAAAAAATAAGATGAGATTTTGAGGTTTTTAATTGATTACCAGCGCCTGAATCAGATAATGTTGAAGAACATGAATCCACTGCCGAGAATCGACAACCGCTTCGATCAACTAAAAGGGGAATAATGGTTAAAAATGGATGACCTTCAATCATGATATCACCAGTTACGAGTTTTGGATGAGGATATACCGAAGATGGATTTCAGATGCTTGTATGGTCACTGTGAGTACATGGTGATGCCACTCGGTCTGACAAACACCCTCACATTGTCCATGGGACTGTTGAACTAGATCTTCCAGCAATACATATATCATTTTTAGTGGTCTTCGATGAAGACATACTTGTGTACATGGTGTCAGGGGAGGAGCATGAGAGACTCCTGCGGATAGTTATAGATGAACTCTAAGAGCACCAACTTTAAGGGAAGCTCTCGTAGTGCCAGTTCTGAATTTAGGAGGTCCACATTCTAGGACATGTCATCATAGCAGACGGTGTAGATATGGACCAGGCCATGGTAAATGTAGTGTTAGCATTAGAGCCACATCGGAGCGTGATACTGGTGTGAATCATCCATGGCTTTAAAGGATATTACTAGAGATTCATTGGTGATTTCTCACGAATATCAGTACTGAGGACCGCCTTGACCAGGAACGGATAACCCTTCATATGTATGGAGATGTGCCCGTAGGCATTCGAGGAGTTGATGCATATTTTGACGAGCACTATGATCCAGATATTGCTAGAGGAGGGTGTTGGGTATGTCATTTTCTATGATGCATCGGGTACCGGAAATGGATGTGTCCTAATGAAAATACAAGTAGTGATTGCTTATGGATTGTGCTAACTTAGGCCACCTGAGCAGAACTATGTGACAACTGATCTTCAGTTGGAAGCGGTGGTCTTCACATTGATGATGTGGAGACACTACCGTATGGGTGAGCTATTTGACATCTACTCTAACTAGAAGAGTCTCATGTACATCTTCTCATAGAAGGATATGAATCTAAGATAGAGACATTGGCTATAGTTCCTCGAGGAATATGATATCAAGATCATCTATATTATTTGGAAGGAGATCAAGGTGGAGGATGCTCTTAGAAAAAGTTTGAGCTTTCACCTATTGAGTGAGGTGACAGAGCAGTCAGCAATGTTGCACATATTCATCATGGATAGAGAGGATACAACATACCATCAGTCGATTATTGTCACCCATTCACTCTTTTAACGAGGTAGGGAGGCACAACTTGGGGTTGTCAATTAAGAGGCTTTACATGATTAGTTATCCACCAGACATGATATTGATTGGAATTCGCAAGATGGGGTGCACAAAAATGTTTTTATAGGACACACTTCTGTACCAGTGGCCTCACATGAGGATGTACTGAGAGATTTCCATACGTTCCCTTTGGCAGTACATCTTGGAGTTGTGAAGATGTACTAGGATCTCTGATGAATGTTGTGGTGGTCAAAAATGAAGATGTAATTATCAGTGTTCATTTCATGATGTTTTTCATGCCAACATATGATTGATGTGAATCAGTTATCAACGAGATTATCACACCCCTAGATGTTCTATAGTGGATATGGGATGGAATATTGATTGACTTCGTGGCGCGCTTATCACAGATGTCCAAGCAGCATGATTGCATCAGGTGATCATTGACAAACTCACCATGTTGTCCCACATTCTAGCGGTCAGGGATAAGAGTTATGTAGCAATCATAGGATGCCTCTACGTGTAGGTGATAGTTCAGCTTCATGGATTCCATTTGAAAATAACATCGATTGATATACCTTCTTCACATTCCAGTTGTGGAAGGGATTACCGGAGGATTTTGGGACTCATCTACGCTTGAGCATGACATCCCACCGCCTGACCGATGGTTAAACGGATAGGACTATTCAGGTTATGGAGGATCTGTTATGGGAATGTATCATGGACTTTGGTTGTAATTGGAAGGACCACCTACCACTAGTGGAGTTTTCATAAAAAATAGCGACTAATCATCTATTTGTATGGCGACATCCAAGGATTTATATGCGAGACCCTGCCGGTCAACGCTTTACTAGACCGACCCCAGAGAGACTGCACTCATGGGTCTTTAGTTGGAACAATATAAAACAAAGAAGGTGCAGGTCATCAAGGAGAAGATATAGACAACATAGAGCCGACATAAGATTTATGTTGATAGGCGACGAAGACCTCTAATGTTCGAGGAGGGAGACCACTCTGTTCTTGAGGTCTCTCCTCAATGACGATTCCCAATATTTGTCTAAGGCGACAACCTATCTCCAAGGATCATTGGACCATTCCAAATACTGCACAAAATTGTTGATATGTTGTACCAAATAGTTCTACCACCATAGTTACACTGAGTACATGATGTATTGTACGTTTCCCAGATGAGGATTTACTTGCATGGCACATCCCACATCATCGAATAGGGAAAGCAGGACATCGAGGATGGAGTTATCATTGCTTAGTACCCGGTGGATATCAAGGATCGGAAGGAGAGGATATTTTTTGGGTGATCAATTCCCTTGGTGTGCCTCATGTGGTAGCACAAGAATCTCCAGGATATCAAGTGGGAGCATGAGATATAGATCCGTGCATAGTACCCACATATTTTTTAGTAGCCTTTGTTTTGGGTATTCGGGGACGCAAATCCCCATGTTGGGGATAATGTAATGTCTCAGATTTTAATTTTATTATTTGAAAACATTATGTGGAATTATTTCTAGAACAGACCTTTCGACGGCTTGAAATTTCAAGGCCCGGAGTGCTCGAAATAAATTTTTGAATTAAATTAAAATGTTAAAAGTTATGCCTCAGCGGTTTTCCAGTAAAAGTAGAATATCATTTAAACGGGCTCCCAAATTAGAAATTTGGGGGATATGTTTCATTTAGAGCAGTGAATTTACCTTAGGCAAGGCATAACATCGATTTGAGCAGGCCAACTGCGAGGCTCTTGGAGCTTTGGAGGAGAACCCATTGGCGGACGATGACGACACATCCTGTATCAGATGAACCTTTCCAACGAACACGTCACCGTGATCGTTATTCAATAGGATTGAGGTTGGGGATGATATTTTGATTCATATTCCTCTGTTTTTTGATCTAACAAATAATTCAGATCAACCATGAACATGTTGATCCGTGGATCATGCATTGATGCAGGAGGGTGTTATTTTCTGTTTCTTTCGGGTTTTGATTTGAGAATTTTAAATTGTGATAATTGTTGGATTAGTGGGTAGATTTTCCTTGTTTAATCCTTCTAACATGATTAGATCAATGTCGTGATGAACATCAGTTGAGGTTCATTCCTCCATTTTTTTAATGATTTTTTTCTTCCACATTTCATGGTGTTCTTCACGGTCTTTGGGGGCGTTGAACAACAAATTGTTGCGCATCCGTTTTGGGATGCAATGATCACAAATTGGAGATACAAAATCATTGCGACTTAGAGGAGGTGCGATGTAGATGGATACAGACAAATAGATATGGTTTAGAATTAATCAATCTTCTACCGTTCTTCACATATATTATCAAAACACATTTTTGGGGCCGGTCGGAGGCCTTAGACCGATGAAATTGGTTTCATAATGATCATCTGACCTCAACCCATTAGTTTCATGAAGGTTGGATGGCTGGATAGAGGATCGGAGGAGGTCCAAGGCACGATGACAAAGAAATTTGGTTCTATAAATTTCCGAAGAACACGATATGTATTCCTGAAGAATACACTATGTGGTACCGGTTTATCAGGGGATTGGGATTCACAAGGAACAAAGTGATGACAGAGTGTGTTATCCAAAGAACATGGCATGTGGGTCCTTACATAGGACATGACATGTATCTCAGGCAATAGATGGACATGAGATGGAGTACACAGAAATATACTCCACCACACTGCTAGACCGGGCATGCAATATGGGTTACCTCATGTTCTTGATACACATGGTGGTCCACACGGAATAAAGCTGTGTACGGGAAAATGACCACGTACATAGAGCCAACCTTAGTTACTCGGAAATGGTTTGTGATCTATACAACATGTTTTATACTAACATTATTACATGACCAGCCCTAATACATGGGCCATAGTACACATGCAGTACCTGGGGTCAGAATAATTGGTGTGTGACACTTCTACAGGCCATGTAATTTTCAGTACATGGCTTGATCTTCTTATCCACGATGTATTGAACATGTTTTGTTTGGGTTAGTACACCCTTTTCACATTTCCATGAATGTCAGGTATCCTTCACTTATATAGGAGTATGATCCCATCAACAAGACTATACGAGATAGAGTCAGGTATCCCTCCAAGAGGCCAGGAGAGGGATACTCTATCCATTAATGACCGCAGGTAGAGTCAGGTATCGATGTGACTACTTCCCCTTGGACTGATCCCATACATATAAAGTTAATCCAGATGAGCCACGGTATCCTCCATGGCCCTGGAAGTGATCCTCATATGTGTTTCATGATCTTTCCCAACTCAGGAGTGATTGTATCTTTCTCAAGTGACCATTACCTAATGGACAGTATGTCTCAGACGGACGTCATCAGAGCTATCAGAATCATGTAGTGAGTTCTACAGTAAGAGTGCTTTGTGGAATTGTTGATATTAATCACTTGTGGGGGTATGTTATTGAATGACATGTCCCTTGAGTATTGGCTTGGGATTTAAGTATATCTGAATATTTTCTTTTACTGTTGATATATGTTCAGTAGACATATTTTGATGAGATGAATATACCTTTACATTGTGTATTGATTTGTGGTTTTTGGGGTCCTCTACTAAGTATTGTTATACTCACTCCTGCATGAGATTTTCCCTCACGTGTTGTGTCCTGTGTAGACTTTCATCCTTTTGATGGGGTCTAGGGAGAATTAGGACAGGACCAAGTTTCTGAGTTCCCCACAGGCTAAGATGTTCCTATGACAACGAGCAGCAGTCACAAGACCTCTTTGTGTTAACGTGTTAAATTTTGTAGTTTTCAGACTCTTGTTATTTGATGGGCTTGTATTCAAGCCCAGTATGCATATATCGCATTACTTTCTGTGGTACTTTGTTGGTTGGGTTGATTTTAATGCATGCATTTTTTTCCATATAGGATTTTATATTTCCGTATTGTGGGAATGAAGATGTGTGTATGTGTATACTTACTTAGGAAATGCTTTCCATGTTATTAATATGAATACATGGTGCCAGTCACCAGAACCTAGCCTATTGAAGGAGGGATAGCGGAGGTGCAGCGTGGGCCCCACTAGGATAGGTCTTGATAGACCCGACTTGACCCGCCATTACTGGGCTTGGATGGAGTGGGCTCAACCCACCAATCGGCTCAAACCACGTTGGGTCGCGCGGTCCACTACTCTCAAAAAACTAAAAGGAGTCACTCGACTCATTTATTTGAACAACCTGGTGGCGCTGACTCATCACCCATGAGATCTGTAGGGAGTGGGTCCCATCCATCACATCAGCATCGAGCCATGGTTTCCTTCAGCACGACACACAACAGTGTGGATCATCCACCTCTACAACTGGCCTCCGCTGGCTGCCGATCTGACCACTACAACGCGGAGTGATGATGCTCTTCCACTGTGGTCGGCAGTTGCTAGCCACCACCCTCGACTGCCTGCGCAGGTCACTGCTGTCACATTGATGCTTCTTCAGTGGGCCACCAGGTGAGCTATAGTGGACTGTTCTACTTTCAGATGCACCTACGGTCCACTCGGGATGCAACCGTCGTTTCCTGCCTCTTGGTTTCAAGGTCACATCTTGTTGGAACAACCCACCTCTTAAGAACGAAATGAAAAAACAAGCAGTAGAGTGTCCATGACTTATTAATTTGGCCCCCGCCCTCCATGCTAGCATTATAACTGGTGGGGGAAATTTATAAAACACATTAAAATAATTCTAAAACCCAATCAAATACCCTGAAAAGACGTCCAGAAAATTAATGAAATAGGAGAAGAAACGTGTAAATTTCATGAATTAAATTAAAATCGCTACCTCATGATTTATTGGAGTCATCGTGGTGGTGGGAGGCTGATTCCCACTTTGATAAAGCTGATGGATTTCACCAGTCTCAGTTCGTTGCTGCCCGAGCATCCGTCTTCTTCAGTGGAAGGCATTACGTCACTTCGCCAAAGGATTATTTCATGGTGGAGCCATCTCTAAACTACATCTTTACCCTCACATAATTGCATGTGTGGTGGTTACACATCAAAAGTGTTACTGAGCATTTAATATCCCATGTTAAATGTGTGTCTACCTCCATGGTTCAAGACACTACTACTTAATAGGTGGTTGGATAAAATAAAAAAACAATTTTTTTATTTATTTAATTCTTATATGTTACAAAATCTAATTTTTTCACCCAACCTAATGTGGTCAAAGTGAATCGTCCATTATGCAAATCCCATCACTAGGTGTTCAACGATACCCTCAGATTTTAATTATGAGCATAAGTTCAATAGATAGAAATTTTCACTTGCACTTTTAGAAAATGTACCTTAAGAAAGGTTAAAAAATTATTAACAGTCACCCTAGACCCACGTCATCCAAGTTTAGGCTCTGCCTAAGGGAAACATGCCATCACAAGCTCAATGGTACTTTTGGAATTCCAGAAAGAGTTACTTTTTAGGTGATATAGAATTTCACAATAAAATAAGTGTTATTGTATTATTTTATTTGCTGCCAAAAACTACCATCCATTGTTGGCCTGAGCTAGCCAAATTATGGATCTGCCTAAAGAAAACATACAGTCACATGTTTAGTGGTGGTCTATGAATTTTAATCTGAGTCACCATTTGTGAGTTATAATCATTTTTAAAATAAAATAATATTTTTTAATAATTTAATATATGGTTATGCCATTTTATGGTTTTCTCACTATAGGCTTGTGTCGACTAAACATATGTCTCCTATAGGGTAAACTCATCATCCTAAACACAACTTTGTTCTCTGATTTCTGGTCTGAGCAACGATTTATGAGTTATTCAACAATTTCATGAAAACCACTCATGCGAGCTACTTTATGCTTAACACTTTTTCAACAGATGATTCAAGGCACTCTGTACCTCTAAATCAAGGGTCATTATATTTCATGGTCTTGTAATAATCACAATTAATTAAAAAAAATTTAAGGAAATTATTGGTCATTATAATAACATACATATCATTTTTTATAAGTATATTCATGATATAAAAAGGTATAGTATCATATTTTCATTCTTTGGTACTTAAAATAGTTAAGAAATGATTTTTTATGAAAATCTGACATCATTTATCACTTTTGTCAATAATATGTTTTCATTCAAAACAATGTATTCAAAAAATTGACCCAAAAAATTAATCATATTTTTATAATTGAATTATTAAATACATTCATAACAATTTATATTTTTTAAAAATATTTTGAAAGTAATTTTCATTTTCACATTAAAAAAATGCATGATTTCATTTTACTAAAAATGATAAAATGATCATTATTTAAACATACTTGGCATGTAAAAATTTTCATACCTCCATGACCACATTAATGTTTTAAATAATCATTTATGATATTTAATTATTATTTT
Source organism: Viscum album (assembly GCA_963277665.1). Classification (NCBI taxonomy): domain Eukaryota; kingdom Viridiplantae; phylum Streptophyta; class Magnoliopsida; order Santalales; family Viscaceae; genus Viscum; species Viscum album. Next base: position 1,332,672,406 of record OY728122.1, on the reverse strand, counting down.
AAATGATAATTATTTTCAAATTATTTTTTGACATTATTGAAAAAAAAGTCATTTTAAAAATGAAAAATTTATTTTCTTCAACAATAATTTTATTATTCTTTTCATGGTATTTCTATTCATCATCAATGAAAACCATTTATTTTATATATAATCCAATTATTATTTGTTTTTAATATAATCATTTTTATTCACCTTGGGGGTTTATGATTACTTTGACAATGGATAATATTGACATTTGTAACCTTGATTTATTTTTGATTCTAATAATAATCCCATGAAATGTTATCATTCATGTGATCATCGTAAATTTTTCTTCGAAATAATGTACATATTTTTCATTATGTTTTATTTTAATGTTAATAATTAATTTAATTTAAATATATGTTGTTCTAACATTAGTTATATTTTTTATGTGGGGAAATATTGATAAATCCATAATATTTAGTCAATATTGATATTTGATTACGTGAACCCTTTTTTATTAATTTAATCAATTATTTTTTATATGAGGAATGATTTGGCCACACACAAAAATTGTGGGGCCTAATAATTTATTTCTCCTTAATGAATTGGTAGTGTCATGGAATGAATCCATTGGATTGATTTAGTGAATGGTGTATCTACCCATCATTTTAATACTTCCATGAGGATATGTCATGATGTTAAAGGGATCATTATCATGGGAATCACAAATTAAAATAATTTAACAATTACATCACTACTTATGAATATATTTTTATCACTAAGACATCATCTATGATATAATCATTAGATGTATTTCGTTATCACATTTTTATTAAGTGTTTTCTATCTTAATTTAAATACATTACCATATTTATTATTTTATATCCTTGTATAAAATTAATGTTATTAATTAAATGGATAGGTTTTTTTGTTATTTACCTATCCAAATTAATCATTCTTGTAAAATTATTTTAATGAATTGTGTTTTCATATATTTACCCTAAATATTTATGATGCTCATTTATTGATGTTATCGTATAATTTACTTAAACAATCCTATCCATTTGATCTCAACCATTCTCTCCCTCTCCCCGAAGTCCATGATATCTAATAATAAATATATAAATGAATACTCGAGAAGGAATACTGATATTCTCAAACCAAAAATTATGTTTCAATTTGTGTATTAAAGTGTCATATGGAAATTGTGTATGTATCACGTATAATATGGCCACTAAACTAATTTCCATTAAAAATAAAATCCCATATATCTTATTCCAATGTACTAAAGTAATCACCAGATCTGTGCTACTAGGGTCTAGTTTTTGACAATATTAATGTGAAAAAACAAGCATACACCTTTTTTCTTTTCAAAAATTACAAGTGTGGAACTCACCTCAATTATAAAAGGTCACACACTCTCCTCCCCTATACACACCTTCATAAATATTATTATTAAAAAATTTATTCCATATTAACATACTTAAATTATTACAGAGTACCATGTTACCTCAGTTTGATGACAAAGAATCCCAATGGAGTTTTTTTGTATACATTTAAGGAGGTTGTCTGAACAATATGCATCTTCTTTAACTAGACATTGTTTTATTTATATCCCACCACTTTCAAATTGTCTTAAATTATTATTATATAAAAAAATAAATATCTTTAATATAATGACAAGTTATTATGTTAGTGGAATGTCATAAATCCATCTATGATTCTATAAAATGGGATTTAAAATCATTATTCATGTGTTTGAGGAAATAACACCCTATAAACCAATGTAATTAATTTTCCATCATTTCACATCACAATTTATTCTAATCATGGATATAAGGTGTATATGTAAATATATATATATATATATATCATATTTTTATGAAATTTTTAATTAATAAGTTTTTATATCACTTAAGTGATATTGGTTTATATTTTGTGTGGGATATAATAACACCAGTTTTGTGTATAACATACTAACACATCACTAAAACTTCTGATTTATTTATCACTGATCCTTTACATGGATGGTAATGTTGATAATGTTAATGAATATATGTGATATTCATAAAGTAATTAGAATTTTAATGGAATATTAATCATTATGGAACATTAATATATCCTTTTATTAATAGTATATTAAAGTGATAATGTCGTTCATGCGTAAGTGTGGACTACTAGATCCATGATGAGGTGTTAATCTCACTATGGGAAAATAGGTTTTTGGTGGAAATTTATTTATAATAGGAAATGATTACCATTTCAAATAATCGAAATAAATGACTGGAAAACATTCTTGTCGCAAATACAATTTTCACCTCTGGCATGTCAAACCACCAAAAATGTATTTTAGATAGGTATATTCCCCTACCGAAAATACATTTCATCATTATTGTTATTTAATATGTGAATTAATTCCCATTGAAAATAAACTGTCAATAATAATATAACCTATATATAACCCCATCAACCCAATAATTTATTACCTCTTCTTCTGAGCTCTCCATTCTTTCTCTACTGTCCTATTGTATTATTTTCATCATTAAAATTATTAAATATTTATTGGGAATATATTTTTTATTTTTTCGTCTAACAAGAGCTACAATTTTTATGTATTTAATTTTTTTTAATTTTAATTCCATTTACAATATATTATATTATAATTTAGTACTATTAATTAAAATTATTTATTGGAAATTAGAAGTAATTATTTATAATTAACAACTTTTATTTAAATTATAAATATTTAGGTTTAATTATATATAATTTACTTAATAAGAAATAACGAGTTTTAATTTTCAGGATTTTATTAATTATTAGTATGTGGTTTTTATTAATTGTAATTAGTTATAATTGATAAATAAATATTATTAATTAAATTTACATTGTAATGATTTATTTTTCTTAGAAATATTTAATAAAAATATTTAACAATTTTTATTATATAATATTAATTATTATTCCGTAAAAATCAATAGCAATGTTTAATAAATAACGTTAAATATTAATAACTAAAAAAATTACTACAATAGATATATAATCAATAAAAATTAGTGGTAATTAGTAAAACTATTGATAATTTTTAAAATATTAGGTATTATTATTATCAAATTTCATTAAATTATAGAATATTGAGGTAATGAGTGTTAATTAAAATAATGATAGGAAATTTGTGAAAAATACAAACAAATTTGCAGTATTTAGTAATAAATTATTAAAATGGGATGTAATTAATTTAAATCAGTGAAATTTACTAGTAATTTTTAATGATTAGAAATTATGTGTGCGAATTATAAAAAAATAATGTAAATTTGTCATAATTCATAAAAAGTTGTTTAAATGATCATAAATTGGAAAAAAATATCGGTAATGAATGGTAATTTGGAAAAAGATACCCATAAGTGTTGTAATTATTAAACAACAACAGTAACAATCCGAAAATTCTATAAATTGGTTTTAATGGGTTGGAATTGTTAAAAAGTATCATAATGAACCATTATTTAGTAAATATAAGTGGAACTGGGTGAAATTTTGTAGAAATACCAAAAAAGAATGGTAATTAGAAATTTAATTTGGAAATGAACCATTTTATAGTAAATGAAACAAGAATGAAGTAGTATTTACCATGAAATGAGTCATATTTAGTAAAAAAAATCCTTCATCGAGTGGTATTTACTAACAATACATACATGTTGTGGTATTTTTACTAAAATACTAGCAATGAGTCGTATTTATTGAATGAACCATGAATAAGTAGATGATACTAATAAAATATAGTCAATGAGAGTTACTTATAAAAAACCAGAACATAGTGCTAGGACATCAAAAATAATTTCAATGAGAGTTAAATAGTATAAAAAAATTTGCCTTAATTATTAAAACATAAAGGAAATCAACATTAATTTGGGTAAGATATATGAAACAAGTGTTAAATAGAAGAAAACACCAAGACTGAGTGTTATTTAGTAATAAATACTTCCAATGAGCGTTATATATCAAAAAATAAGGGAAATAGATATTTTTAATTAAAAATCTAACCATTTAACAAAAGTCCCCACAATTAAGCACTATTAACCACATTTGACCCTATAAACCACAACTAACCACAACTAACCATATTTAACCAAAATTAATTACAATTAAAAACAATTAGTAATAGAAGTTCCCCTGAGGTGAATGAGGGAATCTTGGATGGGGGGGGGGGGTGAAGGTGATTCAAATGTGAAATAATTTCTGTTCATGTACATTCAAATGGTTATAAGTAGAGATATTCAAAAGTAAACTCTTATGTTTAACCATATCTATATTTCCTCAAAATGTCAATAACCTGGGGCCATTGAAATTACTTCACTTCATTTCCTACACAATCCACTATAATTAATAAATTAATAAAAACATTTTGAAATCCATATATTTCCCTTAATTATAATTAACAATATTTAGAAAAATTATGTAAAAAAATTAAAATTTTATTCGTGTAATTATAAAAGTTTGCAGAAATTATACATAATTGATGATATATATATGTGTAATTTCTTTGAATATTTTTTTCTGATATTTTATTGTTAATATTAGTTTAATTATAAGTAATAATATTTTTTTCAATGTTTTTTAGAAATATTGAACATGGAATAAGATAATTTTTATTATTAAAATACCATAATTAGGAAAATCATTACTAGAATCCAAATAATTATGGGTTAAATAATTAATATATCAATGGCGTTGAAGATTTATTTTCACTTTCACAGTCATAGGAACAATTTGTTTTAGAAGGGAAAATTTAGTGTCCACGTATGAATGATGGTATTATAATATTTGAGACATTTTTAAATATAAAATGTTATCTAGTTCATTCCATTTTTTAGAAAGATTAAATTTTTTCAATCAACATGTTGATCACCATCTAGTGATGATACTTAAAATAGTGTTTAGGATCCATCATAGTTTCAGACATTAGTATATGAGGTTGGTGTTCAATCATTTCAAAAAATAAAAACATTGACATATATTTCTTAAACTCCTAAGTCATAACCATATAAATTTAATGAGATTCTTATTTCTTTTAATTATTATTATATCCTAGTTATAAGATAATAAAATTTAATGTAGTGAGAAAATTTATGGATGTTACATCAGATAATAGAATCTCATATATCTGTTTTGATCAGATTTTTTTGTTCATGACACTATTAGCCTTATTAAATGTGTTTCCTACCAATTTCTATTAGTTAATGATGATCGTTCTTAATTTTGGTTTGGCTTACTAGAATATTCTATCATGTTCAAATGATTGTATTCAATATTATGATAATAATTTTTCAAATGATAGTTTTCTTACATGTGGAAAATCGATATACAAGGAAGCTCAACCAGGTATGTTTTTATTTATTCCCATTATAGTGTTGAGGAATCTCCCACTTACACCAAAATTGATGTTTTTATTAATGTCTCAGAACAAAGAACCATTTATGTTTTGGAAAACATCCAATATTTTAACTAGTTAAATAATAAATCTTCCATGTGATCATGTTTCATGAAAATTGGTTTACCATGTACATCCTTCTTTTACATCAGATCCCAGTAACATGTAGTTGTGTCATTAAACATATGGTTTCTATCCAGTTTGTTCATATGGTAGCCAATATTCATTTTTTTCCTAACTATATATCTATATGAAATTAACCTACTTAGACTATTAATAATGATGCAAATAAATTTTTCAATATTTTAATTATAGGATATCTGAAAGGCTATTTTTCATGAAATAATTAATGTGTTTAATTTACTATGGACTAATCGATTTAGTATATATGATGTTATTGAGAAATAAAATTTGTTGGTGAAATATTAATTAATGTGGGCAGTTATTTACATTAGATCATGTGACATGTTACCCGTCTGGACTACACATGTTCCCAAATCAGTTTCATACTATATGATGCATTTATTCCCATTAATGGGAGAAATCCATATTTTTCAACTGTCTTTGTAAATTTAATACTATTCATTATCATTTCAAATGGAACAAAAATCATTTTATAAAAGGTAGAACTAATTCAGTTAGACTTCCATAAACGATCTTTGTCATTGAATTAATGTCCATTACCTCATCAGTAGCTCCCATTACCATTGAACTAACTATAAACAAATAAAAAATCGGTGTCTTCAGGAATGATAGAATTATATTAAAGAATGTATCTTTTATGTTAACCAATATTGGTCTTATTTTTTATCATTTCACATGTTGGATATCATACATATTGGGAAAAATTATTTTCATAATATTTTTTATATTGTTTTCCAAACACCTTATAAGGAATTTGATAATGCAATGCGATGATTAGATCATTAATAAATTTAAAAGATACTATTATATATATTGTTTCAAATTGATTTATCAGAAACTTTCATGATGTGAAAATTGGACTACACCAATTCGAATGAAAATCGTATATTAATTTTTCTATGGATTTCATAATTTTGGATATGGTATGTTAATATTTCCATGATTTCTATATGTGTTAGAAATATTTATATTAACATTATAAAAAACAAATATAAACAACTTCAGTGTAAATAACTCAACCTATGTATTTTGTATATTTATTTAATTCATCAATTTTGGATAGTCCAATAGAAATGTCATATTTTTTATAGGAAATCTATTGGGTTAAAGTAGAATAGACTGTATAATGATTTGGTTTTAATTTTATGTAATTGATAAATACAATAAGCCATCATTCATTAACTAAATGGATAATTTGATATTAATTTTACAATTTGAATAAAAATGTGTTGATAAATATAGTTTTAATGGATATACACATATAATAGGTTCTTGGAAAAATAAATGAATAATGTATGTAACAAAGAATCCGTTGTTGGGTAAATTTATAATGAGTAGAAATTGGATGAAATTTACTTTTGATTCTCCAATTACATCCAACCAGAATATATTTCCAAACCTAAAACATTGTAATATAATTATTTTAAATTTCATTAAGTAATTAAAATTCAACTACCAATTTTTAATCATTTAGAACACGTATTTTGTAGAATTCATGGATGATGAAATTCCAATGATAAACATCACAATAATCATATAAATGTTCTTCTCAATTATGATGAAACTGAAAGAATTATATAGTGAGTACTACTAGATCATTTTAATAAATTTTTATACAAAAATTAAATTAATATGATTATATTTTTATTTTATATGATGATCATATTAAGAAAATTTTTACTTTAATTACACCAGATGATGTTGAAGAATTCCAATTACATAATTTTTTCCTAATGTTTTTAATGAATGTTAATTTATATTTTTAACTATTTAACATAAGAAATGATATTATTATTGATTATATTGATAATTCTTTTTCAATTTTTCATGGATCAAGGAATGCATATAAAATTAATAATCGATTGTGTCTATTGAGTGACCCAACCCCCAAAATGGTTAAATCATATAATTACTATGTGTTCTGGGGTTTTTTATTTCATTAATAATAGATAGGTGTTTTGAAAAAATAATGATTATTAATGTTTTCATGAGAGGATCTAATAATTCAGAAGGTGAAGAGAACTTTTCTACCATATTGGATGGAAAAATTGAAATTTTTTATCTAATATAGGAGTATTCAATGATGTTAAAAATTAATAGGTTTGATATGGATAATGGATTGTATGTTCATCCATTCCATGGAATCATTGACATTAAAAATAAAATAATTAATGCTATAAATGAACCCTTTTTATTGGATCACAAAGAAAAAGAAACATTTATAGGCATTATTATGAAAAATCAAGTGAGTAAATTTATTTTTAAATGAATATAATAAAAAAATCTGATAAATTTTTTTCTTTGTGAATTTGGTCCTATTGAATTGAATGGAATTAAAAAATTTCAAGAGTAATATCCTAATATGTATTTTCAATGAAAACATATTAATATCAATGATTAAACCTAGTAGTTATCATTCATTGGTGAATATGATATTGATGATTTACCAAAATAATTTTAATTGATTATTGATGATGAAGATGGCACTCATATGAAAATTGATGATACTTAGTATGAAACTAATGAGATTTGCATCATTGAATATAAAAATGTGGATAAGATGATGAATAAAAACTTATTTTTTAGTAGTAATCAATATCAATATATATTATTAATATTTAATTATTTTGTGGAAAATTTATTTTCATGTTTCAGATATATGATAAGAAATATTAGGATATATTTCTTAGCCTTGATGTGGTTATACTACCTAGAGTTGATCGTGATATTATGTCATCAAACCATCAAGTTAAAGGAGGTGGGTTGTCATAGAGGGTTCATGGTCATATGATATATATGATTATCTACCATATTACTAAGTGTTTTCAATATATAGATATTGTTCCACACATGCATAGTAATGTTCAGTTTGTGTAATTTAGTTAATTTTTATTATTTTATTAATATAATGATGGATTGAATATTTTTTCTATTTTTCAATTTTTTTACATATATATAATGGAATGGGTATTTCAATTTTTCATAGTTAAGGTTATGTGGTGTGGGTGTTGTGGGATTAGATTCCCATTGAATATTTGAAAAAAAAATGTCTGATCATATGATTATACATTAATAAGTAAAATGTATTTTGATATTTATTGAATAATTAACTTTATATTATTCATTATCTATAGGGTTAGTGGTCTCTTGTTAATGATAGCCTATATACTTCAATTTTAAAGGAATAGAAGATCAATATGAGTGATAATTGACATTAGTTTTTTTAATAATTCGTAGCGAACCCTGAAGAATGTGAGATTCGTGGTTTTTTATTTGTCTTGATACACCCACTGACCTAATTACATCTCCTCTCATGTATGGGATTTATTTTTCCCATACTGGTTAAGACATACATTCTAGAGGTCATCATCATTAGGTTGTAATAACTGGGGAGGGAATAGGTTACACAAATTTCTAGTAGTCATTTATCCATTTCCCATTGATGACATATGGTTAGTACTTTTATTTAATAATTTATATATCATTAAATGTAATAATTCTATTTTAAAATAATATATTTAATATATAATCCCATTATTAAATAGTTTTCTATAAATAATTTGATAAACAAAAATCCTTTCAATCTAAATAATAGTACTAGTCGATATTGTCATATTATGATCAGTATTATTTTTTGAGATTTAAAATATTTTAAAAATAGCATTTTATCTATTTTTATTTAATAATAAATTTGATTGAATTATATGCGGATATAAATTATCGGGCATAAAATGAAATTTTGGATAAGACTTAGGGTGAGGACCAAAATATATTGTGGTTTGATGATGTATCGTGTATGCATGAAACTATATAATCCTTTTATAAGGACAGGGTTATAGGTATCACTTCTCATGTACATGAGGTTATTTCAATGATATATCTACTTGTTTGATGTCTATATCATGTGGATCCCATTTAAAGTCTTCATCATAAATTTTATAGTATCAAGTGAAACTATTATCTAAGGTTATGATTATAGTGAATCATGTATATTGTTCGATGAGTTTCACTAAAATAATGATAACCATAAGGTGAAGTAATGTCTAGTACATGAGCTACAACAACTACAAATGACGGATTATATGAAACAATTGGAAGATGTTATAGGGATTGAGTTCCCTTATCTACCTCCTTCTATAGATAACCCCCCTACACATTGATATATGTATCATTTTTCTAATTTACTATGATAATCATTTGGATTAATTATATTAATTTTTTTATCATAGTTATTTTTTTAAATATATATCATTTTATTTATATCATTTTTCAATTTATTATTTTATATATATTAATGTATTTTTTTAAATATTTTATTATCTTATATTAATTTAATGTTTTAATTATTTTTTAATTTTTTAATTTTTTATAGAATTTTCAAGGAGATTGTTTTTCTTCCGTAGATAAATATTTTACAAAACCAATGAATCCAACCATAAATTTTAATAAAGTCTGAATATTGTTGGTATTGAAAGGTCCATGGTTTATATTTTTTTATATTCTATCACATAAGAAAAATATTTGTAAATTTTATAGACATAAGTAATATTTTACAGGAGCCCCTCAAAAAATAACCCCTTTAAAAAAAAAACACATTTTCCTGTTGTGTCCTTGATCTTCACTAAATAAAATTGGTGGTGTATATATAATTATATTTAATTTTGTAATTTGTTATTTATGTTACATTTTTTATTCAGGGAAGTTAAAATATTACACCCATTCATTCCTGAATGATCCTTGAATAATGAAAATATAACTATAACCAACGTACAACCTTTCATCTCATTGTTCGTGTCATAGATCATTTTTCATATCCACCTTTCATAATTTTTTTAAAAGTATAATTTATAAATAAAAATGTTAACCCGTTCAGGTTTATTTTCTTTTTTATTAAAACATGTATTGTTTTTCCTATAATGAACCCAACAATGATATTTAGGAAAGATAAGGTGAATATCCTAAAAACCATTATTTTAAATTTAATTGACTAAGTAGAAATATATGAAATAGAAATGAGTGAAATAAATAGAATAATTAAAATGATGATTTTCTAAAATAATATATATAAATAATGTAAATATATTAATTAGGAGGAAAAATAGCATTCACTACATGTCAGACATAAGGTTATGGACATTGTCTCAATTTTATTTCACGTAGATATATTTTTATGTTATGATAATGTATTCTGTTATGTTTTTTATACAATCTCTTTGAATTGTATATTATTAAATTCAACAATATCAGGATCATTATCATTTTTTATAGAAATACATTCATGTGGATTACAATTCAAGTGATTCCTAATTTGTAAGGCAATTTTCATTAAAAATCCCCTCATTGGAATTTATTATTAAAATTATTTTTTCCAAAATATGCTTGTTTTTTAAAAAAATTGTGAGAGTGAAATTATATTATTATGAAAATTTTATAAAAGGAAATTTTCGACCAATATTCAACTATTTTCAAAAATAAATATTTTAATGGAATTTTAATTAATAATATTTGTTTTCCTGACTACTATTGAAATAAAATTGGTTTTTTAAAAGAAAAATTTATTTTATTGTTAAAAATTTTAGTAAAAAGAAACTGTTATTTTGATATCCATTAGAGATTAACATATGAGGTTGAATGTTTATCGAAAATGTGTTAGGAAGAAAATTTGAAAGCATAAACTCATTTATTCATAAAATTGAACATGATAACTATAAGGACCAAGGTATTTATATAAAAATAATTTAATTCATTTCAATTAATATTTATTATTAAGATATAAATTTTAGGATAAATATTAAACTTATTATGGTAGCATATTCAACACGAAATAATGGGTTTCCATGAAAACTAACGTTGCACATAACTTTAAGTTATATTGAAAAATTAACAATTAATATTATTATTCTAAGTGGTAGTTAACGCATAATAGCTGTATTGCTTTGAATGAAGCATACCTAACAACATTATGATTACACTTATTTTTACGTTTTTTTACATTTATCCAATATATTTTTGAGACATAAAATAATATGAATATGATTTTAAGTATAAAATACATTAATATTCTCTAAAAGTTAAATTTACATCCATTTGAGGGAGAATCCTTTAGAAATATATTTTTTTCACATTTATATGTACTATTTGATGAAATAAAAATATTCTTCAGAATAAGGACATCATAATTGACATTGGGTGAATATTTGGTATTTTTTTAATGAAGTTTGTTTTTTAATGAATAAAGTAAAATTCTGCATTTTAATTCATATGTTCCTTTTAATATAATATATTTATATAGTAAGATTGTACTTTTAATTTATTTTAATTTGTAATTGTATTATATTTTTATCTTTTAGTCCAATTTTGGTCATTATATGTTATTTCACATTGAAATTGGACATAAACACATGTCAATCTTTTGGTAGTTTTGACATTCGAAAAACACATATTTTTTTGACATCCGGAAATAATTTTAAATTGATTTATACAATTTCTGTGTTTCATTTTTGAAAAATTGATTATGTATTTGGAATCATGTGGTAGAAATTATCTAAATTGGAAACTTTTATTTGTAGAAATTTTGAATAGTAACTTCATAAAATATTTTATTTGACATAGCGAAAGGGTTAATATGGTAAATTATAGTAAAAAATAATATTATACTAATATTAAATTCCACTAAAATGTCTCCTAATTTTACTGGAGGAGATAATCTGACCATGGGAAACTTTGGGTATTTTTAAGAACCCCCTTGGCATATTCAACTTCATTCAAAATATTATCCCAGCAAACCTATCTTCCTTCTGAAAGCCTTACCTAGGGTATAAGGAAATAATCGATTTCCTTTTAGCTTAAACCAAAAGAGTTTCCCTATTTGAGGTAATTTCTTATCTAAAACTTATTCTATTTATTTTACTTCTGTAACCCCCTACACTGACCTAATTCCATTATTTAATAACAAAACTATTATCTTCAGTATACTAGGATGTTGTTATGAGATGTATTCATCCTACCCTCACACACACCTCCATCTAATGGATTTAAAACATACTATTTCATTATTTAGTGAAATATTTCCTATCAAAAAGATGATTGTTCAATTATATCATACTACCTCTCATTGTGGCCATTATGATTGATCTGTATTTCTATATTATATATATTATATTTTTATTGTCTCTATTGTTCTATATTATTCAATTACAGAATACCATTATTCGTTCCATAATGCATAAATATTATAATTTCATTTGAGTAACTGCAGACTACCACATCTTCAATGTGATATGAATTGTGCATGCTATACATATAACGAATAAAGGATTCAATTTAGAAACATATGTAACATATATAACATATATATTATACTAGTATTATAATATACGTATTTATCAATTATTTTTCATTTACATAAATATGAAAAATAAATGAATGTAGCATTCATACGTACGTACGACTAACCACCTCCATGAACGGTGTATTTCAATTCTATTATCGAAATGTTATAAATTATTATAAATACCTATATACCATATTTAAATACATATACACTGGATATATGTTATATTTATATCATTAGTACAATTATGGAGATATTGGAAGTTTCACCACATGGACTATTTGTAATTATAACAACTTCATTTTTCACTCAAGTAATGGTGATCGACAAAACAACTGATAATAACATGAATAAATATATGATTGTCATATAATGGTAATAAGTGAAATAAAAGGAATAATAAAATTGAAAAATGATATCATGAAAGTTTAAATTAGCATAAGTTTATTATTCTAGATGAACAAGGAACATACATGACGAGTTGGACTCAAGGTAATGATAACATTCACCCCCACTTTTAGTCAAAGAATTATTTTATGTTTGGTCTTATAATTTCATATTTTATTATGTAGGCATAGTTTCATATAAACACTTATTTCAATAAATTTTATTTCTGTGTGATGACATACTCATTTCTCTCTCATAAAATCTTTTTCTAAATTTTTATGTGATGCTATTTGGTTACTAGATTTTCGTAAGGGAATTTCTAAAGTCAATATCTAATCATTGGGTTTTACGCATAATTTGTTGAAAGATATAATTAAGAAATTATGTGTTGAATAATTAGTTATTTATTTATAAGGAAATTTCCACTTCCCTTTGTGTGGATATACTTTTTCAACACATAATTACCCCGTTGATGAATTCTTACGTAATTTATACTAACATTGTAAGGGAAATCTTAGCTCAATATCCATTTATTGAGTTAAATATCAATGTAATTGGTTTTTAGTTACAAAAATATATATGAATGACCTCTAATTTTTATCACATAATATCCACCTATATTTGGTGAATTTCTATTTTTTCACACATAATTATGTCAATGAATTATCCTTAATCGATGGATATGATCTTTCTAAGGGATTTTGACTTAATTTACATTCCATTTTGACTTATTTATTGTTATACACCAATTCACATTATATACTGTATATACATCCCTTTGATTAATTATATAATGAACCTAATTTTTCTCATGACATTATAATCATTGTTTACTTATATTATTCAATTTTTTTATTCATGTATTTTCTCACGTGGTAAGGGATTGTTTAACAAAAACATTCTTTTAGATTTATTAAATATGTATTGTTATAAATTTATTTCATTAATTTACATGATATCAAAATGGTTTTAAGTATTTATTTATTAGGGCATTATTTTTTTTAAAAATATAATTCCTCTGAAAGTTTCGTAGTGGTATGGGACATTTTAATTCAAAAATATAATTATTTAATGTATTAAATAGATTGGAAAATGTATTGAATATTTCAATATCATAAACTGATTTAACGTTTTTATTAGTTAATTTTTGATATCATTAATCATTTACAATTTATAATTATGTAATGGTACATGGAAATTTGACAGTAGGTTAGGGATAAACGAAATACAGGTGGTTCTATGATGAACCTAGGGTAGGTGAGCCTGGGATATCTCTTCAATTCATTGGATAACATGATGAAGGTCATAGTTAATGTTTCTCATAGATATTTAGGTAATATACTATGATGGGTATTCCAAACATAACTTCCTATGTAGTTGTGAAATCTATAATCTATGTTTGATCTGTATGCCACAAGTTACCATTACGATTTATTATTTTTATGTGTTATTCATATAACTTATGAATTCATAAGGTTTGTTAAAGATATTATCTTTTATGATTGAGATATAATATTTCATTTATTTTTATTTATTGATGAACTAATATTTTCTTTATTTATTTTATAATCCATACTAATTTTTTTACTCATCTGAGATTTTTTTAATGTTTCTCGTAGTGTATATGAAGGTGTAAGTGAAAGCAGGTATTCATGAATATTTATATATAGAAAAGAACACATGTTTTATTTAATGATTTTATTATTGCAAAAAAATATTTGATATAGTAGAAGTGTCTACATTGAAAATGTTGAGATGTAATGCAATAAATACAGCCTAAATTCTATAAAACACTAAACCCGAATAGATCCATAATATGATTTCGTGACATAACTCACGATTATGTATTGTTTAAGGATGGGGCCTTACGGTTGGTATTAGAGGTTATATTAGATATATATAGAGGTTATGGTGTTATTTATGAATAAGTTACATAACCATAACACTATCATATTTGAAAGATTCATAGTAACTTTAGATAAATCAAATGTGTTTAACATAGCATGAATAAGTATATATTAGTGTTTACCCTCCTCATAAGATATTGTATGATGAATTATATGATATAATCATTTTGACCTTTTTGGTTTTAGTAAATGTCTAGATTTAGTAGGCTCCAATTTAAAAATGGATGTGAAGAAAATTGTGATGGTTTTAAGAATGAG
This sequence comes from Viscum album, assembly GCA_963277665.1. Classification (NCBI taxonomy): domain Eukaryota; kingdom Viridiplantae; phylum Streptophyta; class Magnoliopsida; order Santalales; family Viscaceae; genus Viscum; species Viscum album. The sequence continues at coordinate 1,332,656,988 of OY728122.1, read as the reverse complement.
AAACCTAATGAAAAGGGATCTGTAATGAGAACTCTTGTTGTCATTCTTAACCAAGTATGTTGTGTCATGATTGACCACTTTAACCATGGTGATTTTTTAGGCATTAGATATGCGAGAAACGAAACCCATTGGATGTTATGGTAATAATTATAAAGTTAAGTATATTAAAAAACATATGCATCAATGTTGTGGAATGTAACACAAATTATAATGTTTAAAAGGTACAAGAAGATGTTATAGATACGGTAATTATGGTCATAAAGAAATATCATATTGTGGAAAAAATAATCGTTTAGTTGTGTCCAGGAAAAGGAAATAACCTCTTTCTATGGAATCATCATAATGGTTTAAATGTGGTGTAAATGTTTATTACACAAATAGATGTCATATGAAGATTTTTCAATTATAATGTTAGTAATACTATACAAATATAAGATTAAGAATTTTCAATTCCATTCTAATTAAGGATGAGGAAATATGAAATTTGTTATGAAATGAATAGATTATTTATTAGATGATGTTTTCAAATTATTCAATATTATGATACGATTCATATTTTTGTTTGTAAAACAATTATTAAGAAATAAGTTGAAATTTTTTTTAAGGGATCATGGAGAATGTTTGAGGATTATATTTCCAACATTTTAGACATTCAATAGTTAGGTAAGATATATGGATAGTGAAATGTTTAATATTATTAATGGTCTATGTTGATGTGATTACATTGGAAGAAATTTATCTATTATATATAACCCTATAGTTTGTTATGTGAAAATTATATCTGAGGAAGAATAATCTTTTATTTTAAGATAAATTTATAAATAATCATTTTTGTTTATGTGAACCATGATTTTTAGGAAATTAGAGATTATTACTTTTTAGGATCAAAATGTGAGTTCTAAGATAAATTTTTTTGTTAAAATATGATATATTAATTTTTGAGGAATTTATTACATTTTTAGAATTATATAATTTTATATAGTTTTTTATGGAAAAAACACAGACCATGGGACAAACCATAGAATCTGAAATATCTGCCAGAATCGAACCCACAACCAAAGCATGATTGTGATTTAACTTTTACCATTGGACTACGTGAAGTCACCTATTGGTATGACTAATTATTTTTAGTTAAATGATTTTATGGATAAAGAATATGTTGATTTTTGGAATATGTGAATTTTAAAATAGGTACACTTAGTACAGTAAAATGATTTGGTGATTATGTGATAAATGTAAATTTGGAAGACATTCGCTCTATTATAATGTTATATGTAGAAGAAAAATAAAAGACTTGGGGATTTAATATGAGGAATAATGGGGAAATTTTAATTTCAAAAAATATATACTTCTTTATGGACTTTCAGAGATTTGGGTTATTTATGGAACTGATTAACCTATCATACCGAATATGTGATTTGGTTAATTACTTTTAATTATGTCACATTGAGAGTAGTCTATGTTATTTGATGATAAATATTATGATTTATCATGGAAGACTATGTGATAAAATACTTCAGCTTTTTGTGATTCAAACATTGTTTTTATTATTTAAATGAATTTTAAGGGAAATCCTTTATTGAATGAGGTTTGTTGAATGTTGGGTACTATTTTATTGATTTTGGATATTAAGTGTAGAATTTATTTAAATAATGGATTATCATTTCTGGGGATCATATAATCTGGTACTACCAGTTTTTGTTTTGATTAATTTATAAATAAAAGGGAAATATGTAGTTCAAATTTTGTGGATTTGGTGATTTTCTAGAAGTTCATTCAAGCACTTCCGATGTGATTATGTCATCTTGAATACTAATAATTTTAAGAATATATGACTTTGTGGTAGAATTTCTAAAGGATGAAACTATACTTGAAAATTAAGAATTTTTCCTTATGTACTTAGCCAATTTGATAAAAAAAATCTCATAATTATGAAAATAAACTTAAAAAAAATGGTTTTCAGTTTACTATGCATATTGGGTAATCAAAAACTGTTTAACCCATCCAATGTTTATGTTATTCTTGAAGTTAACACTCTCCTGATCAGATTTTCAATCACTATCTATCAAAACATGATGTTTAGTTTCTATTACATATCCATGTTTTCTTATATGGAATCCTAGTATGGGTTATCTCGGGTGACCTATCTTCATCTCATTCTTTCTTTTAAAGTGATAGTTTCATTGAATAATTTTCTGATGATGTAAATTCAATGATGTTTACAAGACCAATTTTAAAATTCAGAGGACACAATTTCCAAAAGGGGGGAATGATGTAATGACCCATGTATTTATATAATAATATAAATTTCATTTATATTTATATTTATGCATAAGATAATAATTTTATGTTAATAATGCCACTTTTTTCTGATAGCGTACTCAACATGCGACAACGGGTTTCTGTGAAATCATACGTTTCACACAACATTGAGTTACACAAAAAATAATAATATTATTATTATTTTTAATTATAGTTAATGTGTAGTATTTGTATTACCGGGAATGAAAATCACTAATTAAATTATTCTTACACATGTTTCATAAATGTTTTTACTTATATCCAATAATGTTTCAAGGATTAAAATACAAATGAATCAGATTTTATGTATAAAATACTTAAATATTCATTAAATGGATTATTTACTTCCTTTTGATTAAAAACACTTTTTAAATATAGTCTTTGACACTTTTACATATTCTATTTGATGAAATTAAATTCTTCTTTAGATGTTTTACATCAAAATTTACATTGGAAGGTATTTAGGTATTTTCCAAATGATGTTAATTTTTCAATAACTAGTAAGAAATAGTGCATTTTAATTCAAAACTACATTTTAATCTCATTTATTTATATATATATATAGTACTTCTAATTGGTTTTAAATTTAATTTTAATTATATTTTAATCATTCAATCCAATTTTGGTCATTATATGTAAATATACCATGAAATTGGATATAAACACTTGTCAAACATTTTGATGTTTTTACTTCATAAAAACACTATTTTGGGTTTTGAAAACGGAACATAATTTTATATTTCCTTTTCCATATGTTGTGTTTTGAATATGAAAAAATGTATTCCATATTTATAATTTGGGAGTCCAAATTTTTTTAATAGGTAACATTTATCTTTTTATATTATGAATAAGAACATCAGTAAAAATTTTATTTACCATGGTTAAAAGGTAAATCTTGTAAATAAGGGTAAAAAATAAAATTATAGGAATATTAAATTACTATAACTAGTATTCTAATCCTATTAGATAATATTTCTCTGATCATGGGAATCCTAGAGTCTATTTTAGGAACTGATGGATCCACTTTTATGTGAAATTGACATTTGATTACTTTTCATAAAAAGTTCTGGAATATATAACATAAACATATACCATTTTATAAAACAATTTTTATAGAGGGTAATATAAGAGATACATTCAACTACAAATAGTCATTAGAAAACTAAAATTATTTCCTACATCATGGTATTTTATTTATAAATTTTATACATAAATTAAAAAATTTCTTTTTTGAAACAATGATGATGTAGTGATAACCATATTAATGATTGATATAAATAAACGATATGATAAAATTTAAAATAAATTTATTTTTAAAAATTAGATGCCATGAACAAATTTCAGGGAAAATTTTGACTTTTAATATTTGAATTATTGAAGGTTTTTTGAATGAATCATATTGTTATGTTTTTTTAAATGTCATTATATGAATAGTATATAAATTAACATAAATGAGTTCTTAAAACAAATATAATTATATTAAATGATTTAATAGTTCTAAAAATATATGATTTGGAGAAATTAATTTGATAAGGCTTAAAATTTCATTAATGACTCAATTGAGGTTCTATTGGGTTTTTATAAAAATATATTAACCATATATTAATCATATATAAGAAAACATTATATGTGTCAAATAAGATAACTAAGTGTTAATGATAAATTATAAGGTTATATTTCAATCAAGATCATGTTTAAAAACAATTGGTAGAGAGGATTTATAACAAAAATCATCCTATGATTGAATTAAATTATCAGTGGAGCATTGGAAAATATAAATTCAATTTATCAAAAAATAATCATTCAAACCTTCCTAAAGTATCCCTCCTCCCTCTTATAAATGTCCAGCACCTCTGACCCTTAGTCAAACCTCTAATGCCCCATTGGATTTACCAAACAATTCCAAATTAAGCACCCAAGATCCATATACTCCTTATAAAATCTTTAACATGGTAATAAGGAAATTCATGATGTCATTTTAGATTATATTAAAAGGAGTTACCCAATTTGAGGTAATGTCTTATCTCAAGCTTCTTCCATTTATTTTCCTTCTCCAACCCCCTAAAATCTATTTATTTCGTTATTTTATAACCACAACAGAACATTCAGTATACTATAATTTTTTTAATATTTTTATTCTTTCTAAACTCAAAAACACCTACATCTAATTGATTTAGAAAATACTATTTCTATGGACAGTGAACTACTTCCTCGCAAAATGATGATTGATCAATAATATTCTACCACCACTCTTGGTGGCCATTATTATGCACTATATTTATATAAGATATATTTTATATTTATATTGTCCTTATAATTATGTATTTTTCATTTACATCATACCTTTATTCTTCAAATAACCCATAAATACGATAATTTCATTTGAGGAAGTGGAGACTACTGCCCCATCAATGTGAAATGAATCGTTCATGCTATTCATGGATCATATAAAGGATAGAATTAATTAATTTATATAAAATATGTAACGTATATATTATAATGGCATTATAATACACCTATTTATAATATAGTATTCATTCCTTTAAATAGTATAATGAAATGAATGTAGTGTACATGAATACATATGGATTACCGTCTCCATGAACAGTGCATGTCATTTCATATATCCAAATGTTATAGAATTTTATAAATACATATATAATGGATATAAATAAATAAATACTATATATATATGAAATTAAAATCATGAATACAATTCTGGAGAAAATGGAATATTGACCACATTCCTAATTTGCATTCATAACAAGTTAATTTTTCACTCAAGTAATGAACATTGAAAAAATGAATTATATGATCTTCAATAATTATATTATTTCTATAGCATGGTAATAATTGATATAAAAGGAATAATACAAATAAAAAAATATTATTAATCAATTTGAAATTATCTTATTTTTATTGTCCTGGAAGAAAAAGGAACATACGTGATGTGTCAGACTCAAGGTAAGGGGTCCCTTCACACTCTTTTTTAGTAAAATACATCTATTATGTTATATCTATTTATTTACATTTTATTATGTTGGGATATGTTCTTATATAATGTTTTTTATATTAATTTTATTTCCATATTATGATATACCCCTTTATCTCTCATCAACACATTTTCAATTTTTTTGGGAATTGATTAAGCTATTGAATTTTCATAGGGGAATTTATAAACACAATTTACACTTTTAGTTGTTTAATCATACTTAATTGATTATAATTTGCCAATATCATGCATGCAATAATGGTTTATTTATTAATGATTTTATTTACACTTCCCTTTGTGTGGATATAATTTTACAACACCTTATCACCCAATGGATAAATTCTTACATAATTTAAATGAATGTTATAAGGGATATCATAGCTCAATATCTATTCATTGAATTAAATATCAATGTCATTGGATTTATCTTTTCATGAATATGTGTGAATGGAATGAGATTTTTTCCACTTAGTATCCACTTATATTTGGTGTTTTAATTTTTCTCACACATAATTATTTCATAGATTTATATGTAATCAAAGGATACAATCTGTGTAATGGATTTCATCCCCATTTACATTCAATTGAGATTTCTTTTTGTTATAAACCAATTCACTTTACATAGTTTATATAGTACACATTGACAAATTATATCAGGAATCTCTTTGTTCTCATGATATTATAAGATTTTTTAAATGTTATTCTGTAATTTTTTATTCATATATTTTCTTATGTGGTAAGGGTATCTTTAACTAAAATATTGTTTTAATTGTTTTATATATTTAATATTATAATTGTTTATAATTAATTTCCATTTTTTAGAAATATTTTTAAGCATTTTTTTATATGGAAAATATTTATTTAAAATTTTAATTCCTTTAAAATATTAAAAGTGGTATGGGAAAATTTGAATAAAAAATATGTTCATTAAATGTTTTAAATGGTTTTGGAAATGAATTGAATATTTAAAAATCATGATTTTATTTATAGTATTTGATGAGTGAAATTTTGATTACATCAATATTTTTCGTGTTATGATTATGTAATGGATCCTGATATTTTGATGCTTGGTTAGGTGATAAATCAAATACAGGTGGATCCGTGATATTCCAAGGGTGGGTGTGTTTGAGATAGCTATCCAATTCATTGGGTAATGTAATGGAGGTAAACATTAATGTCTCTTCTAAGAGAATTAGGAAATATACTGTGATGTGTATTCCAAATGTGACTCTCTTTGTTGCTATGATAGAAACAATGTAAATATGATATGGATTCACAAGTTTCCTTTATGATTTATTATTTTTATGTTTTATTCATAAATATTATGATTTCAAGAGGAATGTTAAAGATATTGTGTTTTATGATTGCGAAGTATGATTTCATTGCTTTATATGTGTTGATGTACTAATGTATTCATTCCTTATTTTATAACCCTTACTGAGATTTTTATTCTCACCCCAAGTTTTTGAAATGTTTTTCATAGGGTATATGGAAGGGTAAGAGATTGGAAGTATTAAAGAAGATTTATATCCATAAATAATATTTTGTTTCATTTAAGGATTTTTATTATTGTGAAAAAATTTGGATATAGTAGAATTGTGTACATTGTATTTTTTGAGATGTAACATTATAGTTATAACCTAAATTATCTAAAGCTCTAATTTTGAAAAGATCCTCAATGTGAAATATTGACATAGCTCAAGATTATATAATGGTTAAGGTTGTGTCCTTATAATATATTTACAGGTAATGGGTTAACAAAATATTTCATATATGATTTGTGTTCCCAAATTGTAAAGGGTGATACCGATATAGCTTATAAGATGGGTGTTACCAAATAATGGTGGGTGTGCTTGATATAGCTTATAATATAGACATTTCTCGATATCTCCAATAGATTCTGATATAGAATATGTAATGCGAGATCCTATATAAAATTGTAATGCATCGAGTATAATTACATGTTTTATTATGAAATAATGGTGAAGTAACCAGATAGTATCTCAGACATATTTAAATAGGATCCAATAACATTTTACATTAGTTCCAAAAAATAAATGAGATTATAAATGTCTCCAAAAATGGTAATATTTTCGTTAAATTAGTTTTATTGATTTTATTTCTATATAATTTTTTCATTAATTCATATTAAAATTATTTATATATTTCTCTAAAAGAACACCTAGATAAAGGTAAAACACATTAATTTTTGTGTTTTTCAATGGTCTAATTCTTTGTATTTATTTAAATGTCCCTTATAGAGATATTTATGCCCATCCCATGTCATAAATTATTTATAGGGTTTAAGTTTGTATATGTGAAAATAAGAATTCATGTTTATAGTCATGAATATATTCCATTAAAAAATATCATATATTATTTTTAAAATTATATATTGTGGGAAACATGGATAATAAAACGATTTTTACAATTTTTAAATGTTGTTATTTTAAATACATTGAATTACTAAATTAAATACAAAAAAATCTTAAAGGATCATAAGAACCTTTTAAAATTAAATTATACATTATTTTTAAATGAATATGTAATGTTTAATATTAGGTCCCTAGAGTTGTAATTATAGAATGGTTCTAATAAAATTAATGGTTAGTAAATTTTAATACAATTACATTGAATGAATTTTATTTATGGTTTTGTTGAAATTAAATAAACATTTCTAATTTTTCATGTCCAAGTATTGAATGAATTTATTGATGTTTTTCTAATGACTTTATTAGTGTTTCTTATAGACATGTGGTTGATTTTATTTCTAACATTGATCCTTATGTGAGTACTACTTCAATGACATCCGTATAGAATAGACTTGGTAAAAATTTTATAATTGAAAATTTAATAGGATTATTCCTTTGAAAAGGGATTTATTCTAACTATAACCTTTCCATGGGGTGATAAAATTTTTTGTTGTAATGTTATATGGTTCAATGAACCATTTCGTTTATTATCGAGCATCAAATTAAACAAATATTCTGAAAACTTATTATTTTCCTCAAATTTATGATTTTTTGATAAACTCTATGGATTTAAATAATTTACAAAGGTAGATATAAGTTCTGAGTACCATTGGTTAAATATGAAGGAGGAAGACATTATGAACACAACATTTTAGAAAAGAATTGGGAATTATGTTTTTGTGGTTATACACATTATTTATCTAATTACTATTATATATTTTCAGAAATTATTAATTTAGTATTATTAGAGTTCATGAAAAAGTTTCACGTTGTTCATATTGATGATATTTTTGGAATATTATATTATTCAAGAAGAATATTATATAAACATAAATATTTTAATATAAACATTAAAGAAAAATAAATTATAAAGGACATTTAAGGGTTGTGTATATTTTTCAAAAAATTTATTTACATGGAACTATTATTTGTAATGATGGAATAATTGTTGACAGTATTAATATAAATATTTTTGAATTTTTTTCATGCCCAAAAAATGTCACCATGATTTTATGTTTTATTGGATCAATGAGATACTATATATTCTTTTGGAATAAATATAATTATTTTCTGGAAAATGACTAATATAATTCAAAATGGAGTAAACTTCAATTTAAAATATTATTTGATGACTTATTTCAGGAAATGAAAATAATATAGTTGAATAATCTTGCTTTGGAATTTATCTATAGTCATGTTGAATTATTAAAAAATATTAATGATTCGTTGAAAGGATTTGTTTGTGTGCTAATGTATAAGGACCAAGAAATTTTTTATGCTTCATATTAGTTGAATCCTCATGAGTAAAATTAGAACAAAAATTATAATAAATTAGAAGATATCATTTAATTAATTAATAACATGTAAGAATAATTTATATGGAGTAAATTGATATATATGTTGTCATCATAAAAGTTTGATTTATATATTCACTCAAATATTATGTAGCATGAGACATATAAGACATGTGGAACTACTGAAGGATTATTATTTAATGATCCACTAAACTGCTAAAAGATCAATGTGAAAGATGATTTTATTAAGGTAAATAATACTTCATTAGTCATGTTATAAATTGAACGTGACCCTTTAGTTAATAATGCAATGAATATTTTCCTATATTTATTTTATGTAGTGATATCCTCTATTATTTTCTAGGTTTTTGTGTAATCGACATTATCAGAATGGAATGAGAAATATCAAAAATTATATTAATCATTGTAGGAAAATCTAGAATCCATTAATAGGGAAATTTTCATAAGTGTAATGATTATGAGGAAGGAATTATTGGATTTTGAAAATTCATATTTTTTTATTTTGATTCCCATTTGTATATAAATTTTTTGACTGAATCTTATAATTCCTTTTTTTATCAGAATAATACTATGATATATATAATCCTTTTAGTATATTAATTGTTAGATTGGTTGAAAAATTATATAGATATCATTAATATGAAATGTTTTATTTTTTCAGCATGTTACATTATGATTGAAATTAATGATTGGAATTCATCATTCATTTTTACTACCATTGTGTAAACAAGAAAATATGTATAAACATGTTTCATGGAGGGATTGAAAATTACATAATAAGGTGATAAAATAAATTGGGGGTATTATTGAGAATTTCACTAAATCTATTCATTTCCCACCAATTTGAGATACTATGTCCATTGATTACATATCACCTCTATATCTAAAGGTGATTTACAAGTTATATAGCTTTATTATCTCTCTTGTATTAAACTATGATCAAAGATATAAACTAATATTGTAGTGGGCGTCAAATGTCAATGGATACTGAATTAAATTTCAATACAACTTTTTTATCATAAATAAAATGAAAACATGACAGACTGATTTTGATGCTAGGAGATATGCTTGATTTATAATCAATAGATTACCATGAAATTTGTGATCAAAATACTTATCTAGGTTTTATTGCTTATAGCATGTGTTTTTATTCTAATATATTTATGGTATCCTTAAATGCATTTTATAGAAATTGTTGTAGGAAACCAACATTTTGGGATTAATTAGCTGAAAATATGTTGATGGGACCATGAATAGCAGAGGAAATGGATGAGACATTTTTATTTTTTTGAAACATAAGAGGACGACATAAAGATGGAATGAAATTTACATGGATTACCAAATGAAATAAATTTCATTTGAGGTAGATGAAAGTGACTTTTTAAATTATATCGCTTGAAAGGTTTATGTTTCTTCATAAAAAAAATTTTCTTATTAAATGGTTCATTGGAACATATGTACTATTTGATAACAATGGATGAATTTCCTATCATGTGGCCATACATTTGAGTATATCTCATGTACACAACATGCTTCTTCTTTGAATATTAAGGTATTATATTGATGATTCTTGTTGTATTTTTTTCCTCGATGTGGATCAGTTAGAAGGGAACCTTGTATATATGGAATAGTCTATCAATATTATTGAATTATGAGATACATTTCTTTGGAATAATATTATTCATTGGGTAATGGTTTTATAAAAAAATATTATTGATGTGGAATCCTAGGAATCATAAAATGCCGTGAGGTAAATATGTTCTGAATTGTTTAATAAGACAAAAATTGTGATGAAGAAATCTCAAGAATGTGTCAGAATGTAACAAAATATTAACCAAGAGAATAAATAATTTTTATATTTATTAATATGAATTATGTATTTACATTTTATAATAGAAATAAATAAATAAATATTATTTAATAATTTTTTAATCATTTCAAATTAAAATTCTGTAATTTTTAATTAAAAAATTTATAAATTTAAATCATCAAGTCAAAATTATCATAGACCGAAGTTTTGGGATTTTTATAAAATTATTTAAATATTAATTAATTTCTAAAAACAAATAGTTGTGTGAAAATATAATTTATACTCAATAAAATAAGTATTTTTAAAACCCCACATAGTTTTGAATAATATTTTTGTACCTAAATTGTTATTTATTTATATTTTATCCACTAATATTCTTTTGAATTTACTAAATACTATATTTAATATAATTTTATTTTTGGATTTAAAAATGGAATTTTTCGTTAAATGGATATTATTTATATAATGTCTATCCATTATAATTAAAAACAACCCCCAAATTCAGAATGTTTGAAATTAAATTTATATATTTTAGATCTATAAATCTCAATTTGAAATCATATAATGATTATTACTATTCATATATTAAATATAAACTCATATATTTTGTAAAAAATAGACATCTTGAAATCTCACTTTTTCATCGCATCTGTGGGTTTTTTATTAAATTAACATTTTACACTTCTGTGAAATTTATATGTTAAAATTAATTCAATTTTTTGAATATTAATTATTTATATTATCTATTATGTTCCACAATTTTTGAACACAATTAATATTTATCACAGTTAACATTATTTATCTTGTTTATGGTAAAACCAGTTTTTTGGGGTGTTAAACTAAAATGGTACTTACTAAAATGAGATAAACAGTTATATAAAATTTATTTCAGGGACATATATAAAACTTATGATTATGAATTTTTGATTATTCCAAAATTCAAATGCTATTAAAATCTAGAAACATTATATTCAACTTTTCGTTTTAGAAAATATCATATCTTCCACTCACCTAAATTATAAAAGTCCACCCCTAAACCACTATTTTCACTCCTTCTTTTCCCCTATGATTAGAAACTTCCAACCCATGTGTCATTATTAATTTCATACCAATGACATGTTTCTCTTATTTTGGATATAAATAAATTCTAGGAAGGATTTTGGTCCAAATGGATAGAGGTTTCTTAAATACGAGTTATTCAGATTATCCAATTTTTTTTATTCTATTAATTCAACCACATCAGTAAAACAGTTATTTAATTATTCTCATATAATAAAAATACTATCTCCAATAGACTGATATATTTATATTTTAATGTAATAACATTATTTTATATCCTCTTTTATCAAATGGGATACAAGATCATCATTCGTGTTTATGGAACATTACCACCTCATGAAATAAATTCTATCGTTTTATGTCACACACTATCATATGTTGTTAAAATCTAAATAGAAAAAAATTACTAAATAATAACTTATTACTTAATATAATATTAAAAATGAAAAACAGAGGCTAAAAAGAGAAAGAATTATATTTCTTTATATTTAATATATTCGATAGCTTACCGAACACATAACCTCGATCCTAATGGAACTATAATAAAGTATAAAATTATATAAAATCTATTATATTTTATAACATGAATAATAATAATTTAATTATGGAAATTTTTTTATTTTCTAATTATAGGTAAAAAAATCATTAAAATGAGAATCGTTCTTTTTTGAAAAACTATTTTTTCTATAATCAGGATTAGTTTTTATTTTAACACATTATTTATAATTATTTTTTCAATACCATTAAAAAATTTATTTTGAATTATAAAAAGTATTTTATAAATAATAATAACAATATTTTCATAGTGTTAATTATTGGTATTTTTCTGAAAAAATCTTTTATCGATAAATATTAAAAAACTATTTTTTTATTGTAAATTGGGTCTTTAATTAAACAATAAAAAACAAATAATTAAATACAAAATTTAATTTTCGACAAATAGTTTTTATTATATATATTGTAATTTAATTTTGGTTTTATTAATCATTTTTAGATTTAATATTGATATAAAAAAGTCAGTATTGTAGGAATATTTCCCCATTCAAAACCTGATTTCGCATCACCGATATGGAATAAATTTTAAATTAAAATTTTCCACTTATATTAAAGTAAAATATAAAAATTGGTTTCATATTTTAATATTAATAATATATTTTATATAATAATTAAACAATAATTTTTTACTATAATGAATAGTATATAATACTTATTATTCAAAGTTGTGAAGGATAAAATTTGTTTACTTGGGGGTTAAATTAAGAATAGAATATTTAAAATTGACCTAAAAACTCATAAAAAAATTATATTCATTTATTATATCGATAATATCATATCCAAATTTTTTTAATATTTTTATATGTATACATTTTTCATGTGAATTAATTTATCATTTGGAATTCTCTTGGAAATCTTACATGTGATTTCAAAGAGGGATCCCTTCACCGAGTTATAAAATTTGTCATCCCTAGTTGTAATTATCTATAACGATGAAGCCCTTTGGATCATCCAAAAGCAAAATAATTCCCCCAAAATATACCCTAGTCACATTATATAGATACTATTATTGTCAAAATTCATTCCCTAGGCTATATTAGAGGAGATCCAAACCTGGATTATTTTATAGAAGGTAATTTACATAATATAGATCATTTGTTTTTCTATTCTTTTCTACATTAAGTTTTGTAATAACACATAAAATATGATGAAACAATGTTATAACATATACTAATATGTTTTTATATAAATTTAATAATATTTATAAATCTATTCTTCCAACAAATGATAAATGTAATCATTGTTTGTGTGTACGACAAATGAGTTCCTCATGAACTGATGTAATTATTATTCCGTAACCTCATTTTATGGACATATATAATGACTTATATAAAAAAAATATATTAATTATAATTTTCTAATTTAGTAATTATAATATCATATATTTATTTTTTAATTTTATGGTAATTTATATTATGATATCATTTCTTGTGTATAAAATGGACTATTACCTCGCGAAGAAATCATATTTTTTGCCTCATTATTTTTATATGGAATATAATATGGAAGAAAATAATGAATAGATTATATATATATGAAATGATATCAATTATATTAAACTAAAATATCCCCAAATAGCTTGATAACATCTATGTTTCATTCTTATGCCCTCCCGTCTCCACGAAGATATGTAATCTATTCCCTATGATCAAATTTCAATAAAAATTCTGAAATTTTTTTAAATAAAAAAAAATTATATTCAAAACATTGAATAAATTATATAATTTTTTGTTGTATATAATAATTGAAATATTAATATAATATAAGATAAACAATAAAAGTGATAACTAGGAAATTTTAGCCAATAACAGTGAAAATATTTAAATATTATTAGAAAATATGTGGGAAAATGTTACAAAATAATCATAAAAAAATATTAATAATATAAATATTAATAAGGAATAAGTTATTAAAATTCCTAAATTCATTATAATATATCATAAATCATGTTTAAAAAAATATGGGAGGTAAGGGACACTGTCAAAAATTCAATTCATTATTGAATATTTTAATGTTATGCGAGAAATTTAATTTAGATTGTTTAAATATATTCCCCATCACTTGTAATAAAAAAATAATTAATACCAAAGTTTACATTGTCTTAAAATTTTCATTGTTTCATACATTGTATTTTAATTAAAAATTATAAAGTGGTAATAAATGTTTTACCATAGTTTCATTTCATTAGTATAAATTACATCATCATTCTCGATGATTTTCTATAATGATTTTTTAATTAATTATTATTATACTATGTTGTGTATAAATTCATTTAGGGTATTTAAATTTTAATAACAAAATTGATTCATTGATTAATTATCACATCAATATTAGTTTTCCTATATGGTTTTATTTCACATTTTCATTCTTATCGAGATGATTTATTCATGAATTTTAGGTGATGGAAATTATTTTGTCATTGTCTAATAAACATATTTAATTCTACTATACACTAGTTATTCCTAATAATTTAATATAATAGAACCACTTATTTGACTATTACGCAAATACGATAATTAAAAAAAATTATATGTTTCTTATTTTATTTCTCACTTAACATAAAAATTCATTTACGTCCAAAACCATGATTAATAAAAAAAAAAAAAATTGTTTCTTCTGATTTTTATTTGTTTTATTTTATACATTCACACAGTTTGTTGTATGCTTAAATTATTTTATTATTGAATTCTATATATAAATTTCTAATCAATTCATATATAAATTTTACTAAAAATTTTAAAAGTCTAATTTTTATCAGATATAACATGTAATAAATTTCCAGCAATCCTGAAACCAAAAATTTGAAGGTCTTCTTGAAGTGTTTCAAACATTATTTGAAAACATAATATTTTCAAAAATGGATTTTATCTTTTATTATAAAGAGTTTTTTAAATGAATATGATATCATCCTTCTGTATGTTTTCAAGATATTTTTTGGGTTTTTTTATTTACCAAATACAGAAAAAATTATTTTACATGTACTCTACTAGGGATATGTTTTATTGGTAAACTCATTATATTTTATCCAGATTATTACCATTATATTGTCTGTCGATACGTATGACACTAACATCCTCCATTATTTTTTATTCATTAAATCTCAAATAAATTATTAACATTAATGTGATCAATTGATATTAATTTTTTTATAAACATCTCTATAGTAGTACAAATACTTTTATAAACGTCTCTTTCTTTCACATTGTTTTTGACAACCGACCTTAAAATCTATGAACATTAATTTTCACATAGGTTTTTATATAACTGATGTGAAAATACATTTTCAAATATTTTTTACGTCAGTTATATAAGAACCAACATAAAAAATCCATTTTCTCTGATTCTTCAGGTCAATTATTATATATCTGACGTGAAGAATCAATGGTCATAAATTTTTCACATCGGTTGTTAAATAACCAATCTGAAAAATACATTTTAATGAAAAAATATTATAATTTTCACTTATTTTTCATATCGTTTATTCAAAAAATCTGGTGAAAAATCAATTTTCATCAATTTTTAATGTCAGTTATTAAATAAAAGATGTGGAAAATTGATTTTCAAGACCTTTTCACGTCGGTTATTTAATAAATGACGTTAAAAGGAATTTTCATTTCGGTTATTTAATAACCGATGTGAAATTTTTTTACAAACAAGTATTTCATTTTAAAATAATTAATTTTATAGGTCACACAGCTCAAATGATGTAAAAAATTAAAAGTTCTGGCCATCAAAAGTTTGGCATCCCTAAAACTTCATTTAGAGATTATCATCTTCTCGAGGCCAAAACATTTAATATGTAACTCCGTTTCAGCTTCATGACCTCTAAAATTGAAGCTTCAAAAATAATCTATATGTTTGTGAACATTGTTCATGTCAGTTATTAAATAACTGACATTAAAAATAATTTTTTTGAGCTTTTCGAGTCGGTTATGTAATAACCGGCCTGAAAATGTGATAACTATTGATTTTACACATCATATATTTATTAACCAATATGAAACAAAATTTACAACGATATATATTATTTTCCATGCTACGATTTGAGAATTCATGGAGCTCAAAAGGAGTTACATATTAAATGTTATGGGATTCATATGATTATCATCTCTAAAAGATGTATTAGGGATGAAAAACTCTAAAAGCATTATCTTTTAATCGCTAACTCTATTTCAGATCTCTTACCAGTTAAATTAAATCCCAGGAAATGAACTACATGTTTGTAAACTTGTTTCACATTGGTTATTAAATAAATATCACGAGAAATATCTTTTAACATCGATTATTAAATAATCACCATGAAAAAGTCATGAAAATCAAATTTTCAAGTCGGTTATTTAATAACTGATGTGAAAAAGTGATGAAATTAAATATTCACATCAGTTATTTCATAATAGACATGAAAAATAAGTGAAAATTTTAATATATTTTTACAATGGTTATTATAAAACCAATGTGAAAAATAAATTAAAATCCCACGAACATGAAATTTCAATTTTTTTACATTGTGACATCGAAATTTACAATTGCCGCCTAAAATTTTTAAGAGATAGTTTTCTCTTATCATATCAATTATATGTTTCCATTATACGCATATCCCAATTTAATGATAATTTATTTAAACCATCATCATTCCCCCAACTCAGCTTATTTTATCATCAGCATGAATCAATTATTTATTTATTCTGCGATTTCACCATAGTATATTTAATCATTTATCCAGGATTTATGGTATTTATGAATTTTTTAATTAATATTCCATTTAATTATCATTTCATTCCACTAAAATCTTTCCACCAACACAACTTTTTTGATCTTCCACGTGAATCCACTATTTATTCTTTATATGATCTTGTCAAGTTATTTTTAATTATTTTCCCATGATTTACATTTTCACTGTGTAGTTTTCTTAATGAATATACCATTTAATTATTATTAATATATTATAATAATGTGTAATGATTTATATCATGATAAAACTAAAAATCCACCCATGGATTAAGAAATTCCTTCTATGATGAAGCTACGGTTGGCTCATTCAATCGTTCCTAAAAAAATTCAAACATGTGATAGTCATAACATTGGATCTGTAACTCTGTTCAGTCACTACGACCTATCAAATCATTTCTATGGAAATTACATGAATGATGTTAGACATTGTTTATGACAGTAATGTAAAAGCCTACATTATAAATGACTTATAACGTCGTTTTTAAATAATCAACGTAAAAAATGACTGTTAACGTTGTTTTTTTTAAAAACCAATGTAAAAAATTGTTTTAACACCATTTACCAAAGTTATTTCCCATTTGTTTTTTAATAACAAATTTTATTAAATATAAAAACTCATTTTAACATTTTTTATAAAATAAATGATGTAAAAAATCATATTTGTAACGTTGCTCCCAATAACATCGCCAAAAAACTGACGATAAAAAGAATAAAAAACAACATAAATAATGTTTTGGTCAGTGATATTATATTTTATAGATAATTTATATCATAAACAATATCTAATTTTTAAAAATAAAATTTACTGGAAATTTATTTGATTTGATTCAGATATACTGATAAACAATAATTCTTTTTTAACATAGATATTTAACGATATGTAACTCTATTAATGAAAGCAATCACTTATTTGATATTTTTGGAATGATTTATACATAGAGTTATATGTGGGGCCTAAAATAATATATCCCATCATGGAATCTGTAGTCTCATTAAAAAAATGGTAAGCTTACATGGGTCTAACAACTTAGCTGGTCTAGTATCCTACATTGGTCCGACAACTTAGATGAATTAGTGACTACATCTGATCATATCTATTACTATATGAAAGATGTATAACTGTGTGAGATGAGTCATGAATTTCAATCATTATCATAAATGTGATTGACTTCATTCCTGTGTGGAATGATCTGTGCTTGGGCTCGAGAGTTGGAGCCGAACTGGATTGAAGACATAGGTATATATGGGCATATACCTCAGTTGGGTTTTTTGATGCACCATGTTTTGTATACTGCTTCTTGTTTATCATTAGTGGATATTGTGAGACCTTGTGTGTCTCGGGGTCCCTACTAAGTATCGTTATACTCACCACTACATGGGCTATGCCCGCACTACAATGTGTTGGATGCAGACGACAGTAATCACTGATTGAGGTGGTGGCTTCTGGAGCTAAAAAGTACCCAGTGGTGGACCCCTTCGTGAGATGTACACGAAGCAGACGAATGGACCCGAGGTGCTGAGAAGACCATATGTACCCACCCATCTGGTGGGATTCCCAGAGGATGACTTGGTGGTTGTTCTTTTACTTTACTGTAGTTGTACTAGTTTTTTAGTTTTATTGTACTTACTTTTGTGCTGGTATTTCTGGCCCCCTTCTCTTTTCATCACTTACTTTTTTATATACAGTTTTTCTTAGTGCTTAAATCAATTGTGTACTCTGTTGTGTTTGTTTAATTTTATAATGGCAAGTCCTTCCCTGTATTGAGATTTATGCCTTTGGTGCTAGTCTCTAGCCCCTGGAATATGGAAGGTGGGCTTGGGGTAGTCACGATATAGGCCCCAAGGATGGGTCATGACAAACTATTCAATATATCACATATGTTCATTAATTTAATTATTATTAAATTTATTGTATAGAATATGTTGGAATGTGAAGACATCTATTTTTGAGTTCATAGTTCATCATAGACATTACGGAAATTATCATAATTTATTGTGCCAATAGAGTTATAAGGTATATGAAATATAATAATTATATATGATTAATAATATTATATATAACAAAAAAATTTAGAACCCCATTTCATCAATCATAGATATTTGTTAAGGGGAAAAAATTTACATCCATTTGTGAGGAGGTTGTCTTCCATACACGCGATTGATGATTTTGTTTCCCATTTTATGGAGGAAAAGATGAAAAAATTATTAGGAAATAAACAAAATAACATATATTTTGGATAAAATGGTCTTATATTGGAAATTTTAATATGTTATAAAATGATAAAATACTAAAAATAAAATATATAATCTTTCATATAACAATTACCTTCCGTAAGAGAATCCTCTTTTGGATATCCTCTTTAGGATGCCAAGGATTTTATTTTTCGATGTTCATAACATATATATAATGATGTATGTGAAGGATTTTGGTGTTTTTTAGTACACACAATGGGCTTGGGAGGTGTGGAAAAGCTATGGTAGGGGGTTTCCTTTTAAAAATATTATAAGTGAACCCTCTTGGAAATTAAATGGAAATTTACCCAAAAGAATCCAAAATGATAAAGTAAATCAAAACAAAAAATATTATAAATAACATTTCAATCAATTTATGGATTTTTTAATATTGAAATTTTGTCATCCAGTAGGATTTTTATGAGTTTGTTGGTCATTCCTAACCATTATTTTCATATTTTATCCCCTGGAAAACTCATTTTTACCTTTTCCCTGATATATAATTTTTACTATTTCTAATACAATATATTTTATAATATTAACATAAAATTATTATATAATATAAATTGTTCTGATTCCAAATATGGAATCTATTTATCTCCATTCCATCAATATAAAAGGAAATATTCAATTTAAAATTGATCCTATAAATGCGATGAGAAATATGGTTTTCCGGGAAACAAATATTAAAAGTCTAAAATGATTTTATATGAAAATTAAAAATGAATATTATTATAAAAGCCTAAATTGGATTAATAGGTAAAAAATTTAACAAACTATAATAGTATAATATACTATCATTCATTTTGAAATTTTTTTATGCTTTCAGCATTATATCAATGAGATAATATTTCATGAAATATATATTATTATTGTTTAATAATAGCGTTGAGATTCACATATGCTGTCAAATTGTTTTTATTATTTTAAAATTTAATGATGTTACATTCTCCAAAACAAAAAATTTCATCAATTGCATTTTTTCCTGAACTTCAATCTTTACCATTCAATACGTCAAAATTCCATTATCAAAAATCACACATTGTAAAAAGGGTAAATAAAAATCCTCTTAGTAATAGAGTAATGCTTGATCCATATTCATATGGAATAACACAAAACATGGTTTATAGTTGTGATAAAATAAGTGTAATATGATGATATAGGCATGGATGAAATTTTTTAAATAATTTTTTTTTAGTGATATAGGCCATCAATGATAATAAATTTAATGATAAATGGAAGGATGAGGACATCAAAAACCTAAATTTGTGATATTTTAAAACACAATGGATACAGAATATATGGAGGTAATATGATGACAATTTTTTTCAAGATAATTTTCCAAATTTGAGGAATTTTAATAATTGATATTAATATATAGAAAAATACTTACAAAATTTTATTTTTATTTCTTAATAAAAATTTCAATATTTAGTTTTCCATTGGTAAAATTACTATTAATCACTTACTCATGGAAAATAATATAAAAAATTTAATATTTTTAACTAAATAAATTCACTTTTCATATATCAAAAGATTTATATTGAGTGTCATGTATGTCAATCATTCTAATAAATTTTATAAAATTATTATAGAAATCATACGTTATCAAATATAATAGTTCAATCTCCAAACCTCAGAAGTAATACCTCTAGTCTATCATTAATATGTATATGCCATTTTTTATAAAAACATTGAAATATCAACCATAACATTAGATAAACCAGTTTTATGAATTAATCAATTATCGTACACTGTTTTGGATTCAATCCCATGGCCTTTTGTGGATGCAATGTGTTTTCCCCCATCAGGTAGGTTGTGCATATTATATAACTATAATTATTTAATTCCTATAATGATCCAAAATTGCGATGAATAATTACAACTACACTATCAATGTTAATATTAACCATTAAGTAAATAATAACTATGAACATATTAACAAAATAAATAATGATAGTCAATCCCAAAAATCATTTCCTTATAATAAACTAGGGGGTTTTATATAATAAAAGTTTCATTTAAAAATATCCATATTCACATTACATTCTTCAAACAAAACTATTCATATTTGGTTTCAATTAATTTAATCATATGATCAACCCTCCAATCATAGAATAATTATGTTAATTCTAATAACCAATATCAAATTAGTAAAAAAAATTCTAAAATTTACTTATTTAATCATAATAGTTAAATACTCCAATAGTTTTATTGAATTATTGGTTAATCCTTCATATAAGGGTATTCCATTAGAATAGTATTTCGACTCGTATAACGACTAGTTTCTATAATTTTGTGATAATAGATATATAATGGATCAAATTAATGATATTTATTTTATTTTAAAGTATATTTAATTTTTTTACTTTCAAAATAATTGAATTATTCCGATCGTTTCCACACATAAGACATTTTCCCATTCCTTTGAGGCACATTCCATTGATAAAATGATAAAATATTTTTAACCTAGTTCATTCATTATAATCATGTATTAAAATCAATAACAATGGTTTTTAAATAATATATTAACCAGCAAATGATTATCCAAAAATAGTATCAACCAAGGTGCGTAGTAAGGATCATTTTCATGTACCAGGTGATGATATGGTCAAGCATAATGCTCATTTTTAAATATATTAACCATAGTTATAGCTATTATAGAACTAACTAATTTTTTAGGGTATGGATGTGGGTGTATTGTGAAGAAAAACCAAACAATAGCTTCCCTAACAATGTTTAGGTAATATCAAATTTCATTACCCTAAAATTCTATCTTATTTTTATTTTCCATGTTCAATGTTTTTCTAAATATAAATCAAATGGTTTTGTCTAGACATTTTCTGTTACGAACTATATAGACTCTAACTATAGTATCCTTTATCAGGCTTCTTACCTAAATAAATTTTTATAAGATTCATGGAATTACATCCTAATTTATTTAATAGTTTATTAGTATTGGTACTCAATATACATATATTATTCTCATATTAAATTTTAATACACAAATTAAAAAATAATTTTTTTCAAGAATAATATTATTCACACAATAATATTCTTACAATTCAATGATTTTAAACTTCATGGATTCATGAGAAGAAGAACAATAAGTGAGAACTCAAATTATTAATATTAATTATTTATAGAAGAATAAATAATGGATAAATAATCAGAATCATGGGAAGGTTAGTGACTAGACACACATATAATTTATATAATTTTACTAGCATAATCAATATGAAATGGTAAATGATTGATTTCACATGTGATATAAATAAATTCACTATCATGAATTAATAACCTAAATTCAATATGCGATGTTAAATACCTAAAAACGTATTCCATTAAATATATAACTTAATTATTATGAATTGAAAATAAAAACACATTGGGGGGTAAATTATTAAATTCACAAACACCATAATCAAAAAAATTTATATCTCTATTTGATAAATTATAATTCATCTCACAAGAAAAATAACTAAAAAAATTACATTTAAATATTACTTTCACAATGAATGTCATTAGAACATATTATTTATTAATTAAAATTTTAATTCATTTATAAATAACTTACTATTAATAATAATAAAAATTCAATGATATCATCTACTAATGACATTCGTTGTGAAATTAATATTTACATGTAATTTTTTTAGTTATTTTCCTTTTGAAGTGAATTATAATGTATCAAATGGAGATATAATTTTTTTTGATTATGGTGGTTGTGAATTTAATTATCCACCCCCCTAATGGGTTTTTATTTTCAATTCGTAATAATTTAGTTATATATTGAATTGAATATGTTTTTAGGTATTTAACATCCCATATTGAATTTTCGTTATTAATTCATGATAGTGATTTTATTTAAATCACATGTGCATTCAATCATTTACCATTTCATATTGATTATGCTAGTAAAATTATATAAATTATATGTGTGTCTAGTTACTTACCTTCCCATGATTCTGATTATTTATCCATGATTTATTCTTCTATAAATAATTAATAATAATTATTTGCGTTCTCACTTATTGTTCTTCTTCCCATGAATCAATGAAGTGTGCAATCATTGAATTGTAAGAATATTATTGTAAGAATAAAATTTTTCTTGAAAAAAATTATCTTTAAATATTTTTATTAAAATTTAATATGAAAATAATATATGTATATTGTGTACCAATACTAATAAACTATTAAATCAATTAGGTTGTAATTCCATGAATCTTATACAAATTTAATTAGGTAAGAAAAATCATAATGGATACTATAAATAGAGTCTATATAGTTGGTAAAATACAATGTTTAGTCAAAACCATTTGATTTATATTTAGAAAAACATTGAACATGGAAAATAAAACTAAGATAGAATTTTATGGTAATGAAATTTTATATTCCCTAAACATTGGCAGGGAAGATATTATTTGGTTTTTATTAAGAATACGCCCACATCCATACCATAAAAAATTATTTGGTTCTATAATAGCTATAACTATGGATAATATAATTAAAAAGGAGCATTTTTCTTGACCATATCGTCACCTGGTACATGAAAATGATCCTTACTACGCACCTTGGTTGATACTATTTTTGGATAATCATTAGCTGGTTAATATATTATTGAAAACCCATTGTTATTGATTTGAATACATTATGACAATGAATGAACAATGTTAAAAATATTGTATCATTTTTTCAATTGAGTGTTCCTCAAAGGAATGTGAAAATGTTTCATGTGTGGAAAAGATCGGAATAATTCAATTAATTTGAAAGTAAAAAATTAAATGTACATTAAAAGAAAATAAATTTCATTAATGTGATCCATTATATATCTATTATCCTAAAATTAGGGAAACTAGTCATTATACAGGTCGAAAAACTATTCTAAAGGAAGACCCTTATATGAAGGAATAACCAATAATTAAATAAAACTATTGGAGTATTTAACTATTATGATTAAATAATTAAATTTTAGAAATATTTTTACTAATTTGATATTGGTTATTAGAATTAACAAAATGATTCTATGATTTGAGGGATGATAATATGAATAAATTGTTTGAAACCAAATGGTAATTGTTTTGTTTTAAGAATGTAATGGGATTACAGATATTTTTCAATGAAACTTTTTTTATTTAAAACCCACTGGATTATTATAAGGAAATGATTTTTTGGAATGACTATTATTACTTATTTTCTTAATATGTTCATAGTTATTATTTAATTTATGGTTAATATTAACATTGATGGTGTAGTTGTAATTGTTCATCGCAATTTTGGATCATTATAGGAATTAAATAATTATAGTTCTATAATATGCACATCCTGCCTGATGGGGGAAAACACATTGCATCCACAAAAGGCCATGGGCTTGAATCCAATATAATTTATGATAATGGATTAATTCATACAAATGTTTTATCTAATGTTATGGTTGATATTTCAATGTTTTTATAAAAAATGACATATACATATTAAGGATGGACTAGTGGTGTTACTTCTGAGGTTTGGAGATTGATGTATTATTTTTGATAACGTATGATTTCTATATTAATTTTATAAATTTATTGAAATGATTTACTTACATGACACTCAATATAGACCATTGGATATATGAAAAGTGAATTTATTTAGTAAAAAATGTTTAATTTTTTTATATTATTTTCCCAGAGTAAGTGTTTAATAGTAATTTTACCAATGGAAAACTAAATATTGAAATTGTTATTATGGAATAAAAATATATTTTGTAGGAATTTTTCTATATATTAATATCCATTAATAAAATTCCTCAAATTAGGTAAAATATCTTGAAAAAAATTGTTATCATATTACCTCCTTATATTATGTATCCATTGTGTTTTAAAATATCACAAATATAGGATTTTGATGTCCTCATCTTTCCATTTATCATTCAATTTATTGTCTTTGATGGCCTATATAACTAAACACAATTATTTAAAAAAATTCATCCATGCCTATATCAACATATTACACTTATTTTATCATTAATCTAAACCATGTTTTGTTTTATTCCATATGAGCATGGATCAAGCATTACTCTCTTACTAAGAGGATTTGTTATTTACCCTTTTTACAATGTGGGTTTTTTGATAATGTAATTTTCTACGTAGTGAATGGTAATGTTTGATGTTCAGGAAAAAATACAATTGAGGATATTTTTTGTTTTGGAGAATGAATGTAACACCATTAAATTGTAAAATAATAAATTTTTTTGACAGTATATGTAAAACTCAACACGATTATTAAACAATATTAATATATATTTCATGAGATATAATATTGTTGTTAGAATGTTGAAAGCATAACAAAATTTCAAAATGAATGATAGAATATTATACTATTATTTTTTATTAAATTTTATATCTATTAATCCAATTTAGGCATTTATAATAATATTCATATTGAATTTTCATATAAAAGCATTTTTTCTTTTAATATTTGTTTCCCTGAAAACCATATTTCCCATCACATTTATAGGATCAATTTTAAATTGAGTAATTCCTTTTAAATTGATGGAATAGAGATAAATAGATTCCATATTTGGAATCAGAACAATTTATATTATATAATAATTTTATGTTAATTTTATAAAATATATTGAATTAGAAATAGTAAAAATTATTTATCAGGGAAAAGGTAAAAATGAGTTTTCCAGGGGATAAAATATGAAAATAAGTGTTAAGAATGACCAACCAACTCATAAAAATCCTATTGGATGACAAAATTTTGATATTAAAATATCCATAAATTGATTGAAATGTTATTTATAATATTTTTTGTTTTGATTTACTTTATCATTTTGGATTCTTTTGGGTAAATTCCCATTTAATTTCCAAGAGGGTTCACTTATAATATTATTAAAAGAGAACCCCCTCAAAAAACTTTTCTACACCTCCCAGGACCATTGTATGTACTAAAAAAAACCAAAATCCTTTGCAGACATCATTATATATATGTTATGAACATCTAAAAATGCAATCCTTGGCATCCTTAAGAGGATATACAAAAGAGGATTCTCTTACGAAAGGTAATTGTCATAAGAAAGCTCATTAATTTTATTTTTATTATTTTATAATATTGTAACATATTAGAATTTCCAATATAAGTCCATTTTATCCAAAATATATGTTATTTTTATTATTTCCTAATAATTTTTTCATCTTTTCCTCCATAAAATGGGAAACAAAATCATCAATCGTGTGTATGGAAAACAACCTCCTCACAAATGGATGTAAATTATTTCCCATTACCCAATTTCTAGGATGGATGAAATGGGGTTTATAAATTTTCTTGTTATATATAATATTATTAATCATATATAATTATTATATTTAATATACCTTATAACTCTATAGGCACATTAAATTATGATAATTTCGCTCGTGTCTATGATAAACTATGAACTCAAAAATAGATGTCTTCACATTCCCACATATTCTTTACAATAAATTTAATATTAATTAAATTAATGAACATATGTGATATATAGAATAGTTTGTCAGGACCCCTCCTTGGGGCCCATATCGTGACTATCACATGTCCATCTTCCATAGGACAGGGGCTAGAGACTAGCACCAAAGGAGTAAATCTCAATACAGGGAAGGAATTGCCTTTATAAAATTAAACAAACACAATAGAGTACACAACTGATGTAAGCACTATGAAAAAATGTATATAAAAAATTAAGTGATGAAAAGAGAAAGGGACCAGAAATACCAGCCCAAAATTAAGTACAATACAACTGAAAAACTAGTACAAATACAGTAAAGTAAAACAACAACCACCGAGCCATCCTCTGGGAATCCCACCATAAGGGTGGGTACAGATAGTCTCCTCAGCACCTCGGGTCCGTCCGTCTGCTCCGTGTACGTCCCGCCAAGGGGTCCACCTCTGGGTACTTTTTAGCTCTACAAGCCTCCACCTCAATCAGTGATGACCGTCGTCTGCATCCAACACAACGTAGTGCGGGCGTTGCCCATGCAGGGGTGAGTGTAACGATACTGAGTAGGGACCTCGAGACATGCAAGGTCTCACAATATCCACTAAGGATAAACAAGAAGAATGATAAAAAACATGGTGCATAAAAAAACACAACCTTGGTATATTCCCATACATATACCTATGTATTCAATCCAGTTCGACTCCAATTCTCGAGCCCATGCACAGATCATTCAACACAAGAATGAAGTCAATCACATTTATGATAATTATTGAAATTCATGACTCATATCACACAGGTAAACATCTTTCGTATAGACATAGAGATGATCAGATGTTGTCACTGATTCATTTAAGTTATCTGACCCACGTAGGATACTAGACCAGCTAAACTGTCGGACCCACGTAAGATACTAGACCATCTACTAGGTCAGACCCATGTAGGATACTAGTAAAGAAGTCAAACTGTCGGACCCACATAGGATACATGTACACTAGTCATCATTTTAGAACCCACAGAGGATTCCAGTACAGTATTCATTGTCATCGAACCCACAGAGGATTCCAATACGATTTTCGTCATTGTCGAACCCAGATAGGATACCAGTATGGTAGTAATTGCAGTCACAACCAACTCTAGGGTTCCCACACACAACACGCTCGATTCTAGGAGGGTCCTCTTCTTGAGACAAGGGTTTGATACATCAAATGTCTTGAATCCATATTTGATGTATCCCAATGTTCCATCTCGTCAAAAGGAACCCAACGTGACAGACGGCGCGTCAATCAGACGCCTGATCTGAGAGTTATAGGATTTTCCGTTCCAGGGGCCCGGTTGGAATTACGCTCATTCCAAACCCATCATTTTTCTAATGAAATACAGAACTCACATGGAGTATCGCAAAAGGACCATTTCATTTTAAGGGTCCTTGTTCCACAGACGACGCGTCGTTTGGACGCACGGTCGTGAATTTATTCGCAATTAAGTGTATCGGGCCTGTACTGTTAAGCCCAATGGCTGACAGGTCGGGATGACTGGGTTTTAGCACGTCCGACTCGAATGTTGTCTGACCGGCCTAGTGAAGCATGCAGCGCGGCGTGGCCCATCCTGGAGGTGCGTGGCCCAGACTGGCAGGGTGCGGCCTGACTGGCTAAGCGGCTGAACATGGGTGGCCAAGCGATGGGGGGGGGGGATTCACAAACCAGTGACGCCGAGCGGCATCGCCCTCCAGCCCGGGCGGCCAAAGCTAGTTAGCTTCTCCTGCACGAGCTTCCTACTTGGGTGGGCCGTTGTCCACCACATGCAGTGCCAGACGGCACCGCTACCTCCTCCAACCCATCTGGCTGACAAGCCGACCAGTTCGCCCGCCGAAGCGGGCTGTTGAGTGCGGGCCGCGGACCTCAACATCGTGGCCCCCCTTGTAGCGCCACGGTCTCTTCGGCTCATCCGGCTTTAACCAGCCGATTCTTAATCGTCCAAGTGACTCGCGGTTACTCGTCGCGGCCTTTCCCTCTTCGTATGGCACCTAGTGCCGATGTCCTCTTCGATCACCACCACCTCTTCCATCACCATCTCCATTGAAATAAAACAATGATTAATGGAGGATCGTCGGGTCATGTTCGTTTGGCCCACGCCGTCCACGTTAGGTGGTATCAGAATTCTAAAGATAAAATGGGTTTCTGAAAAGAATGAAGAACAAATTGATTCAATTAAAATTGAAGCAAATCCCCTACATTTAAATAAGGTTCGTTCATAGATGGAGTAATGCGGAGGCGGCATCAACTCGTTGATGTTGTGGAAGAAGGGGCCGAGGATGGCACGGTGTTGGCATTCCTTATGGGTGGCTCCCTCTTATTTGGATTGGCCGAAGATCGAACGAGATGATCATTTTTCTTCGGTGGTTCTTCGTATAAAAGAATAAATCTATTGTTTTATTTCTCAGGAGCTCTCCAAAAATTCTCTCCACAAAACGAGTGCCAAACTAAAACAATAGCTAAGGGTGTTATTTTATTCACACACGAATTTTAAAAATTCAAACACATTAATTAATTAGTTTAAGGGTTCAATTCATTAATCAAAAGTGTTGGAAAAAATTAATTGGAGTGAGGATGGTTAAGATATCACAATAATTAAGGGGAGAGTTGTCAAATTAAATAAGGGGGGACTAATGGGGAGTTCAAGGGAGTAGAATGGATAGGGGTTTTTGTGGGCCCCACCTCACATTATCCTCTCATGGATGGTTATGTGGGTGTGGGCCCCACCTATAACTTCCCCTTGTAGGATATAAATAACATCTTTAAATAAAATAATGTACTACAATTTTATTTATTTTATCTAAACCCCCAAAAATTAAATCTCAACCTGCACAAAACGCAACTGCGGTAAAGGACCCCTTAAGCGAATACCGGCGCTGTGAATTCATCGGTGCCCTCAGATTTCAATTACGAGCACCGGTTCAAAATTTAGAAAAACCCGCACATACGTTTACTGAACGTACCCGAACGAAACTTTAACAATTGATTCTATGCACACCGGGCCTCGGAATCACGTGCCATCAGAAAACACAGACTCGTCAAATTCCAAAGTATTTAAGAAAAAAAATCCAAGAAATTTATAGGTCTTTACATTGTTATTTATTAAATAAAATTAATATTTAACTCTATTTCATACCCTTTCACCCATTATTGTATTTATAAGGTCTCTTATGTGTAGATACAAACTACTCTCTCCATGATAGATATGATCAATTCTCCATGATAAAATTTATTTATTGGTTCACAAAATTAGTTGAATAGTGAAATTTATTTTTTTATGGATAATATCATTATGTAAATAATATTATTATATAATATTCTCTTGAACCATAACATTCATGATAAATCATCGGATAGAAAAAAAGGTAACTGACACCCGAAATAATGAAAATGAGGAAATATTTTTATCAAATGGGTTATAAAATTTTTTATAGATAATTTTTTATATTAAATTTTTTAATATTTACCTATAAAAATTATATATCACAACTAAAACTAGGGAAACTTGACTAATGTAATCCCCATGATGGTGTCTACTAAAATTACATTAGACTAAGATACATGTAAATCACATCCTAATAAAATAAAAAATTAGAAATCACTATAATTTGAAATATAAATTTGTATTCCATTAAAAACAAATAAACTAATTACAACCAATTTTTCATCATCATTTAAGGATACAACATTCCATCTCACATAACATGGATTTTCTTTTGAATTTCTACATAATGAAACATTTGGAGGGGAAATATAATACCAGGGAGCATAAATTCCTAATTATGGTATGTAATGTTGATATAATAATGAATAAATATGAATAATTCATCATGTAATGGTATATAACTAATAACACTAGACATTTAGTTAATAGAATATGAAGGATTTGCAAGAAAAATATTTCATGGTTAATAAATGGGAACACGTGACATAAAAATAAATAGATAAGGAAAAATCAATATAAAATTATATAAAAACCAAAAATAGATGATATTTTATCAATAAAAAAGAATGATGTGAGTAAATAATATTTAAAGCTATGAAAATGAAAATATATTCCATTTTATGAGTAATATGAGAATTTAATTATTTTATAGATATGTCGATGAAAAATCCTAGTGAAAAATAATAATATAATCAAAATAAAAGAGAATTATTAAGTAATTGATCTCATGTCTTAGGCATATGAAATAATCTACTATCATGATCAATCCTACATACTATTAAAAAATATATGTAGAAACATGTTTAATTAATAAAATTAATTATTCTTATCATAATATATTGATGCCTTGAGGAGCTGTATAATTTTTGATCCCCACCCATCCTTATATTCTGAAAGAATTTCCTAAATCGGATATTCAATTTATTTAATAATAAATATACCTTATCAAATATCCATATTAAATAAATTATGTATATTTATCCAAATTTACCAAAATAATAATAAAATCAATATAAAAATCGAATGAAAAATTCAATTCTTTATAGGCAATGAATACTTCAATGATAATTGATATGGATAATTATATGAAATTCAATGATTAATGATCATAGGAAATTTAATATTGAAGAGGACTAACAAAGAAACAAAGAAAGTTAATTTCAATACAATATTGTCCATATCAATAAAAAACCATTCATATAAGG
This sequence comes from Viscum album, assembly GCA_963277665.1. Taxonomy (NCBI): domain Eukaryota; kingdom Viridiplantae; phylum Streptophyta; class Magnoliopsida; order Santalales; family Viscaceae; genus Viscum; species Viscum album. The sequence continues at coordinate 1,332,625,377 of OY728122.1, read as the reverse complement.
ATTAATGATTTCATAAATTAAACATTTCCTAATTTATGTAAAAAATTATGGTTCATGTCATTGATGAATAAAAATGCTGTATAAAAGAACAAAAACTATTAATTTTTTTTAAAGAATTCCAATTATTTTTCATTTCGAAATAATTATAATTTTTTCATTTAAATCAAAACCTTTTAAACATTAAAATGATGCATTAAAAATGAATATATGTGAATCTGTATATTCTATACATGTTTAAATAAAAATTCCTTTTTCACGGTTAATAGTTTTGAAAAATTCATCATTAGAAAAGAAACAAGATGATTCCTTTGAAAACATCAGTAATCGTAAAATGGTAAAAAATTATTTAGTAAATATGTTTTGAATGGAATATAAAAAAATATTTTTAGAATTCCTGGTTTTAAGAAGAAAATATGTTCTCCTTATACAGAGTTAAATTATTCGATATTTCGTAAAAATTGATTTCTAAAGAAGTTTGAGTACAAAAGATTGAAAAAAACTATAGTATTACATAAAAAACGCCCTGAATAATCATAGGAGAAGGAAATTAAAATGTTCATTGAATAATTTGATTAAAATTTCATTCAATTAATTTTCATGTGTAAATATTCCAAAATAAAAAGTGATTGTGAATTTAACCCCTTATAAAACATTGACGGGACAATAAATTAATGAATAGATTATGTCTGTCTAACGTAAATCTATATAATATATAACGAAATTAATAAATATATAGTATAGTTTGATTGAAAACAAAATTATAAAATAGTAATGACAAAAAAGAGATTTTATAACCAAATTAAAATGAATTAAACTATTTAAATACCATTAAATTTATTCTTAGGGAAAATAATATTTAAAAATTCCAATGTATCACATGCAACTTTGAATCATTTGTATAACAAGCCTCGTGAATGAATAAAATTAAATTAAAATTTTTTATAACTTTTAGATAATATAATTAATTTTATAATATATCATAATGGATGGTTGATAATCAATATAAAGTGTTAAGTAGTGAATATGACATTAATCTCATAAATGTAAAAGGTTAGATGAAAACCCATCACCTTCAGTCTGACTTGTATCATATGTAATTATATTCATGAATAATAAACATAGGTTAATTAATTACTTGATTAAGAAAATTTTTAGTGTTTATTAAAACCCTATCTTCTTTTATTATAATGTTATATACAACTACATAATCAATTTTGTTTATGTTAGGCGAGTTGATCACATTGAGTTTATGTGTCAAAATTACATTATTAGGTCATATATAGTAAAATGGGAAATTATATTAACATATCATAACTAAAAATATGAAATTATTATCATATTTATATATCAATTATACATTTAATACCAAGTATTAATGATTTTACTGAAAAATGTATTAAAGGTACAATCATGAGATGGTAGGCTGCAGGTACACATGAGTATCATTCACATTTTTAATGATCATTATATAAAGAATGTGATAAAAAGTATACCATTAAAAAATGATAATTATATCATAAATATAATATAATTTAATCATAAAAAATTATATATTTAATTCATTAAAACAATAATTAAATCAAATCATGTCATAGAGTTAGTAGTCCTCACGACCACGCCCGATGATATCATGTTTTAGTTTGTGAAAGGGTAAAAAAGAAAATGATATATTGTAATTTCATAAATATAATTATTTCATGAATATTATATTTTTTATGTCATATTTGTTTAATTAAAACAATAATTTTTACATTCCTTTCATTTCCTGAACGAATCACATTGCTTTGAGGAGGTGGTAGTCCACAATTCCACAAATGATATTATTTTTAAATAATTGAAAGTATATAGGATTAGTGATAAAAATATTAAAGTTATAATAAATTAATAATAAATATAATATAAAGCACATAAATAATAGGTCTTCTGTTATAATTACAAACCATGAATAGTGGTAAAGGAAAAATAAAAAATTTTCCTTTCATGGGATAGTAGTTTTCCATATATTAAGGGTATGTCCATTAACTATTAGATGGAGGTATGTAAAAGTTCAGGTAGAACCATTAGAATAAAAACATATCATTGAATTTCTGATAATTTATTTGTTATACAATCCTATAATAATATTATATTATCTAGTGGGGAATTAAAATAAAATATTAGATCTTTGGAAGGATGTTACCTCTTCTTCAGGTAACTCTTTTTGGATTGCACCAAAGTTATTGCCTTGTTTTCTTTCTACTAAATGTGATACATCTTGGACGTGGATACATATGTGTATTATCTATTTTGGTATATATTTTATGATCCAATTTGGTATGAGAAGACTGAGGATGTGGGAGGATTCAATTCCTTTGTATAGTCGAGGAGGAGTGGCACTTTAGTAAAATTTAGAAAAGGGAATTCCACCCATTTTTTCGCATTTCATGAAGTTCTATAATGAAAAATATATAATAAGTCGTGAGAAAAATGTATTAATATAGCCATAAATAGTATTTTCATGACATGATTATAGGTCATTTTTCCTCTTATGATTTTGGTTTAGTACCTTTTTAAGATAACTTTTCTCTTAAACATTGTAATTAATCTTAATAACATTCACTAATATATTTGGTAAAAAAATGATGAAATTTTGATAAATTAAATATTATAGTGATTCAATATTTTTAATCCATTTTTCCAATTCTTTTCATATATGTGGAATATGTTAATTATAATTTAATCTTGCAAACAATATAACAATGGGGTTTTTAAGTAAAAATGTTCCAACATTTTCAACATTTTTATATCCAACTGAAAAGATAAAATGATTCCATTTAACTAAACTCAACTAAATTATAAAAAATTAATATTATTAAACATAAATAATAGTAAAAAATTTAATTTAATCTTATAAACATATTTGGTTAGAATTCCATTTTGAAATAAATTTATGTATTCTTTAATATTCATTAAAATATGAAACTCTTAAGAATAAAAAAAATAAAGCTCTAAAATAATTTTTATATTATTAATTAAATTATGTAGTTTAATTTGAAAAATAAAACCAATAAAATATCCAAAAATTGGATTTAATATATTTTCTCTATTAAATGGGGGTGAAAGTGCCTTTATAAAACTATTTATTTTGAAGAAAAATATAGAATATATTAATTTTTATTTCTTATCAAATTTATTGGAAGAATATCAAAAATATATCAGTCAATATAATATAAAAATAATTAATATCACTCTGAAACTGTAATTATTTTAAATTATCATGTGAAAACATAATTTTCGGCATAATAATAGATTTTTTATAAAATCACTCCCTCCAAATACAATCTGTTTTATTATTCATTAGTAATCTGTTTTATTTATTTCATATTATAATTATATTGTAATTTCATAGAAAAATATATTCACTTATGTTTCAAATGTTGCATTTCATACATACTATCATATATAACATTATTATTTTAGAATTATGTGGTCTTACATTCTCCCAACCTTAATTAAATTCCATCTTATGAATTTAAAATTAGTCTTGGTAATATGTTATTTTATATACCCTAAGATGAAATATCAAATCATGGGAATGTTTTATAAAACATCAAATATAAAAGATATAATTTTATTTAGAAAGGTCAAATGGAATAACATATATATAGGTTTCTAAGTAAGATAAAATTATTGTCAACTGGAAATACATATATATAGGAAAAACGTAAATATTTATATCTGTAATTGAGGTCATCAAGCACAAACACTATAATGATCAATGGAAAGTTGACGGTCTCAAATCAATAAATCTGTAATGATTTATAAGGCCAAAAATTCAATAAGAATTAATTTCTTAGGATGTCATTTTATTTTCCTGTTCAATTTCCAAATGATTAGTATTTTTTTCTACATAATAACATATGGAAATAAATATAATTTATAGCTTTCAATTTCATATGAATTTTTTTTGTTATTTTATAAAATTATAATTTATCCCTTATTTAATGAAAAATATTTCCAAAAAATAACCTTGATACCTGATCCAGAAAAATATATTATTAACTGATTATTAGATCTATAAAAGTGTGACACTGCTTTCAAATTGTCTCAAAGTATTATCCAAATCTAATATGTTTAATAAATTAATACCTATTTCTAAATATTAACAATATTGGTTCAAAATTACTATTTAGTTGTTATAGTGTATACCTAAAAACAACGACATAATAATAAACACATTATATAGGTCACTAATTGGCATAAAACCCTTATTATCCTCCCGTCATGGGTTTATATCCTGCACCCTTTCATGACTGGATAAGAGTTCACCTAACAAAAATGTTGTCCTTTTCTAAAACCATATTAATATAATATAATGAATAAATATTTTTAACATACTTTAAATAAGGTGAATCACTATTTATCGTTTTAACTATGGATTCCCAAGAAGCATTAGTACATAAGTACATCATAAGTTTTATTTTATCATTATTTCTTCCTGGGAATAATGTATATCCCAGTTTTTTCATTATAATTATCAATCAAAATCCTTCTTAATTATTTTAAAAAATAATTTGAATTTTTCTACACTTATAACTATTGATTTTCAAACAAGGCGAGTAGTAATGCTCATTTTCATGTACCAGGTGACACAGATCTTTTCATAATACCGAAATTGGGAATTCTTACGACTATGTACATTTGTGAAAGTACCATATCCACTTGAATTATACATAAAGGTATGTATTTCTAGTAAAACCATATAATTTCCACCATAGTAAAATTATATGATGTACTTATATACTTATCCTCAGACTAAACAATATGGATATATTCTGTAATTTATGTTTTAAAATTATTGTTCCCAAGGATGGTATAAAACCTACTATAATACCAAATCAAGCTCCCCGACCCTATCTAGCATAGAGTCGGTGTCTACTACCATTACATTAGCATAATATTCTTGTAAATCATGTCCAAATGGTAAATAAAATTTAGTAGTAATAGTACAACTAATAAATATGTGAGTATACTCTTATTACAACATATTTTTATCAATTCATGGATAACATCATTCATTTATTAATATACTTTATTTTATATATTAGTAAACTTTAGTGGATCCTAGGGTAAGGTAATAAAATAAGGGTGAACTCATATTCTAAATAAGGGTGTGTAAGGAAGATTCCATAAAGAATCAGTAATAATTGTTCAGCATGTAACGGTATGTAACTTGTAACACATATTATTTAAAAAATAAAAGGAAGAATAAGTGTGTAAACCATATATCAATTTAAATAAGTAGATTTTTTTTATTAAAATAACTATGAAAGTGATACATAATATTGAAATGATAAAAATTGATAACACATGCCATTTAACCAATAAAGTAATAAGTAACTAAGTATATAAAATTTTATGGTGTGAAAATGAATGCACATAAAAAATAATTTATATGATTTTATTAAAATTCATCCAAATATATTTCAGTGGAAAATGTAATGGATAAATAAAAACTAAATCAAAATGAAAGGAGTGATTAATCATTTCATGTCATGTCTCATGATGATGAAATCCTCTTTCTCAATATGTATCCTATATATAGTTTAAATCAATTTGTAGAGACAATATTAATTTTCACAAATAATTAGTATAATTAGAACCTACCAATAAATCTAGGGGATATATAATGTATGGGATTAATATACCATTTCATGTCCAAATCATTCCTTATTTCATGTAATTGAGTGAATTTATAAAAAAATATTCCTTAACAAATATATGTATTTAATAAGGGATATAAATTTATTAAAAATTCAACAAATAATCCAATAACATTTTGAGAAAAGTTTTTATGAAAAACGGTATATGTTTTATGAAATGGACATACCCATGATAATTGATATAGATAATTATGGGAAATTCAATGTTCAATTATCAACAGATCTTGGAAATTTCAAGGGGTATAATAAAGGAATAATGGATGTGTATTTCAACATTATCCTTAACCAAATCAATCATAAACCATCCACAGAAAGAATAATGATGGAACCAATTCAACATATCCCAATTGGAGTAAAAATAAAGGGTTCATTAATTGATAAATTGACATACTATAAAAAAGAACAATGTAGCCCTTCTCAATTTGAAAAATATTTTTAAAATACTATTTCATTAAATTCACATTTAAAAATATATTCATAAAATGATTCCTCTTAAAAATGAAAAGGATAATTATTATATATATAATAGATTTTAAATCTTTACTTGTCATATGAGGAGAAAAGAACAAAAAATGTCATGGTAAAGAGCTTAGAAAAATGACATACATCAAAATAGAGAAGAAGATACCGTTGAAAAAATTGCTAATAGAAAAAAGTGTATAAATTTAGATAATAACTAATAGAGTTGTATGAAAAATATTCTAAAACAATTTTAGAAAAATTATTTAAAAAATATATATATTCTCCGAATAAAGAATAAAAGGATGTTGAGTTTTCTTAAAAAGAAATTTTAAAACAGTTTGAGTATCAAATAGTAGAAATAATGTTATTAATATTTTAAAAGGCATTGAATGGATATAGGGGTTGAAAAATAAAGGGTTTTTCAACAATTGTTAAATAATTTCCTCAAATGGTAATTATAGTACAAACAATACCAAATAAAATTAGATTGTTCATTAATCTTATGAAAAATATGATGTATTGAAAATCATTCATGTAATATATTATGTCTGTCAAATGTAATTCCAATAAAAATAAGATCAAATACAAATATCTATATATTATAATTTGATTATAAAAATAATAATATTATATTAATGGAATATATAAAGAAGTATAACTCAATGAAAAATAATCACACTTCGAAATTATCATTAATATTATTCATGAAAACTATAATATTTAAATATTCAAAAGTTTCTCATAAATCATTGAAAAAATTTATCCATAATATTCATAAAGTAATAAATTAAAAATAATAATTTATATACCATTAATATATGAGAAATCATTATATGATAAATCAATATTGATAGTAGATACACCAAATAAAATATTTCAGTAATGTATAGGACATTTGTATCACTGATGTAAAAGATAGATGTAAATCCATGACTATGAGTCTAATTTGCCTCATGTGTCCTTATATTCATGAATAAAAATAATATTGGAATTATTTAATATATTCATATCCTTTTTCATGTTTATTATTTCCTTTAATTAACATGTTGTAATTTTTTACTACGATATATAAAATTATGTTTACATCTGGTGGTTTGACCATATTCTATTTATATGACAGAAATCACTTTAGAAGATCAACTATGGTTAATGGGTTCCGAAAATAATCACCACCAGAATAATAGTAATCAAAAAATTATTATATTAATTAATCAATAATACATTTAAAACCCATCATGAATGATGTTTTCGGAAAAATGAACCAATGATAAAATAATAGAGATTATAGGTCATATATATGATGAACTAATGTTCCCATTTACAAAGATCATTCTGGAATGATGGTTAGAAAATTATATATATACTGATTGATTATTATAAAAATAAAACCTTGTTATTTAATCATATATTATTATATAAAAAATTCATTCAATGTAAATGTAATCACACTGTTTTGAGGTGGTGGTAGTCCACAGATCCACAACCAACATTATCACATTTTAGTGTGTTAGTAGGGTACGAAGTAAAAGGATATATTATACCATAAAACTGAAAAGGAATTATTATTATAAATATAAAATATATTTTTTATAAATCCATATTCTAATGTGTTTACTATTTACATCAATTTGAGGAGGCGGTACTACACACATTCACCAAAGAAAATTTTATATTTCCACAAAACAGGAAGAAAGAAGATATATGTTATATAATAAATACATAAGAGGAAATAAATCATATAAATCATTTATATAATATAAAATTATAAATTCTGTCATTTCTACTTACCATGAATGGTGGTAATCATAGAATGAACTGCATCTGGTTACGAGTTGGTTGTCCCCCGTACAAATAAATAATGATTGTGTATCCCATGTTAAGGAAATGTGTCTGAATGTATGTGTAAAACTAAATATATTTTAATATTAATATATTTATGATATTTATATTATTATATAAACATGAATTAAAAATAATTAAAGGGTTTCAAGGAAAAAATGAAACAAAAGCTTTCATTGATGAACGCTAGCTCTTCTTTGGGTATATCATTTTGATTTTCCCGAAAGTACAAATTTGTTTCGTTTTATGGAAAAATGAATGATTGAATGAAAAAGGGAAGGAAATTGGTAGTTTATTTTTAATGAGGTTGTATGATCCAAAAATGGTTCAAATGTGTGAAAAATACATGATGTCCCCTCTTATAAGAGAAGTGATGGGACATTTTAACATTTTAATAAAGATTAATTTTTAATAAATTAAATATCAACTCAAATAACTCAAAATGGAAAGGTATTTTATGATAATGTTGGATAAGGGTATAGTACAATCATTGAATATATTGTAGACTTGTTTTTTTAATTTTAATACATATCATTTTTATTAACCCTTTCTTATGCCATTATAATTTTAAATATGATGACAAATTTTGATATTCACAAATTGTAAGTTTTACATATAAGATCTATATTAAACAATAAATGGTCTATTTTAGATATAATAGACATAATTTAACCCCTTTTTTCTTAATTAGTATTTTTAATTATTTCTAACTAAATTATGAAAATATTATTTTCATGAAATATCATTACTGTCAATTTTGAAACTATTCATTACATTTAAATTATGAAAATAAAAAAATAACATTACTTCAAAATAATTAATTTAATAAATCAATAATCTATCATATTAACCAATTAAATTTTCTTGTCACCATAATTAAAAAAAATTATGTCTCTTATTTTTTTTAATATCATTGAAATGATTTTTTACTTGAATACTTACTACATCATCATTGTATAATTATTTATGAAAATTTTTTGTCACTAAAAATAATAAATAAATTTCCATGATATAAACAAGACATTTATATTTCATATTAATACTTATAGTTGAGAATTAATTTTTTATCACCATATTAAAATTATTATATATATTTAAATTATTAGTGAGATATTTTGTCACTCTCTTTAGATTTTATAGTATCTATGTCAATTTCCTAGGAATGTGGCTATTAAATAATTATATTTCTAAAAATAAGTGATAATGTTCGAATTAAAATTATTAAATAACGTTTGGGAATGTGTTATGGTAATATAATAGTATTTATAATATTGATTTTACTCTTAATTACATGATTTGCCCTTAATCGTGGAAAATTATTTTAACCAAATATATTATTCATATTGTCCACAAATAAAGGAATATATTTAGGAAAAACATACCATATGATAGAAAAATGGATCAATTTTTAAAAATCGTTTCACAGATTATGATGGAATTAATTAAAAAATAATATCAGTTATGGGATGAAAATTTGCATTTTTAAATTAAAAATGTTCAATTGTGTGAAATGTTATATATATATATATATTCAATTTTAAATTGACTAAAATTACCTAAATCTGATAAAATATTATAGAATTTATGTAATTATAATTTAA